>BLKR01000010.1:907500-1550264 GCA_011170035.1 Teleogryllus occipitalis
CTGAAAACACAATGTAATTCAGCTGGTATACATTTATTTCTGTGTTCCCTCTTTTTAATTTTTCTGATACACTAAATTTTCAAGGAAATGTTCTTCTACGGAAATCTACGGAAGTAGATCCCTGAACAAAGTAGTGTTATGGTTACTCATAATTTGTGTGCTTGTATTTGTTGTTCGTGTAACACAGAGAGAGTGTGAAATATAATTTTTAAAATGTTTAGAATTCATAGGAGTAAGCTATATTTGTTCTTCTAGAAATTTCCTGAAAACTCAAAAAAATTTGAGTTCAGATGTTGCTCGTGGATCAGCAAAACCTTTAAATAAAGTCCAGGAAGAAACAGAAAATTTGAAGCAAACTTTAGCCTCTCTCCAGAATGGTATTCAGAGAAGTTCAGCTTTAGTTGTGAAATTGAAATCTGACACTGCAAAAGTAAGAAAATGGAATAATTTTAAAAATAGTTTTATATATTGCAAATAATATTATTTAAAAGTTCTTAACACATTTCTTTTCCCCAGTGCTTGCAGAATGCTGAAATGGCACAAAGAACTCATGAAACACCACCAGGTCTTCAATATGACAATACAGCTCCTCTGAAATACTTTCAAGATTTAGTCTCAAATTTTGAACATGAAATGAAAGTTTTCAAACTGGAAATAAACAATACTGAAAAGCATTTGCATTCATTAATGCAACCTATGCCTTTGACATCACAAGGTATGATTGTAATCCAAATTTATCAATTTTATTAGTGTTCTAAAAAAATTGACATCTGGAATTATTATTTTATTGGACTGTGCTTCAGTTTTTTGTGAGATTGTTTGGTAGCAGTATGCATTTGTTTTGTTCTACAGAACTTTCACTGGCAATGAGGCGTCTCCATGATAGCTTTGTGGCATTAGCTGGTCGCCTTCAATCAGTTCACAATAGCGTTGAGACTGAGAAAAATCAGTATCTTCTTCTGAGAAAATATTTTCTGAAGGATTCTAGCAATGTGTTTGAAGAAGAAGCAAGAAAATCTGTTCTAGCTAGTGCAAAAACCAAGTCATCTTCTAAAGCGTCAGCAGGGCCTACTCCATTTTCGGGTAAATCATTGAAAGTATTATTGTATTAAATTCTTTACTTCAGCATTTCCCACACAGATATGTGTAAGTGGACTGACCCTGATGAAATTCACAGAGCTCCCAAAGGGTTCAAAATGTGGAGAAATGAAAGTATTTAATGTTTGATACCATCTCAAGATGTGCAACTACGACATGGTAATTGATGCTAATAAAATTTTAGAGTCATTATACTTCGTATATTTACAAAAATAACAAAAGGCTGATAAGTGTGCTTGCTATTATGACATGATATTTTGTTGCTCTTCTTGATTAATTGATCTCTATTACCGGTAAGTCAGGGTGACCAATTTCCGGAAAAACAAGGAAAACCTGGGGGGGGGGGGGGTTAAATTGATTCAATCCAGAACACTGGCGAAAGGGAAAAAATTATGTATTGCTGTGTTGTGAAGAATTAGTAACCTAGTGATGATCCTTTAAATTGTCATGTACAGTTATCAGTAAAGTTCTATGTTTTATTTGTAAACAGAACAACAGAAGTAATTACCACTTCTGAGGAGGTGGTAATGAAAAAGTGATGATTTTGCCATAAAAACTTGGTGATTGTTTATTTATTTTACGTCAAAAAACAGTTAAAACTGTTTATGAAGTGCTATGGGGAGAAGTAAATTCTGTGCACGTTTTCATAATTCTGTGATCCCTACACTAAATAATATACTACTGGAATTTTGAATTTTAAAAAAAAAAGCTCCCATGTAATAAAATCTATTTTCAAGGATAAATCAGCAATAATTTTTTTTTATTTGATTGATTTGTATGATCTGAATTGCTGTAGGTTATAGGCTAAAATTTCATGAGAGGAATAGTTGGTGTAACAAGTAGTAATGAAAGATGTCTTTTTCTATATTTTTTAAAATAAAAGTTATGGTAAAGACCTTTTTCATTATCACATTCATATTTTTATTCTAATATCACTTTATAATCCAGACAACTGGTGCCGAAAAGGGGGCCTATTCAGAAAAGAATTCTAATTTTTTTTCCCCACTAGTCCCTTTTTCTTTTCTTCCTTCGGTTTTTTGCTTCCATCTTGAAAACTTTATGCTTCACAGAAATCATCTTTGTATATAAAATTAAAGTAGATTATTTGCACCAAATGCACATGTTATCTTTGAATTTTGAAGGTGGGAGACCATACAGGTAAGATTTCTGTGCCATCTTGCACAAGTCACTTGAAGGGATCAGCCAAAAATTAAAGATATTAGAAAAAGGCTTAAAACATTGGATTTAGTGGAAGAAGTAAAGGAATGTCAGAAGTGGTTTTCTCATGTCAACAGAATTAAGCAAGAAAGATTCTCCAAAGACAGCTTTGAAGTATCAGACATGGTGAGCCCACATAAGAAATGGTTAGATCAGGAATCCTTGAGGAGTAAAAATCTACCAGGTCTTTTGGCAAACAGGAATAGGTGACATGCCTAGCAACCTACTGTATGTGGTGCTAGCCTGGAAGTTTGGCAATATACTTATTAATATTGTTACAATTTTATGACTTTTAACAATAGGAATTATATTTCTGGAGTAATTTTAGAAAATTTTTATTTTGCCTATTTTTGGCTTTTTGACTTATCTTTGTCTTTCTCTGCGTTTTTGGACATTATTTTGCTTTTTCTCCGGGGACCAATTTCAATCACGCTGGAATCATATTTGCAAAACTGGACCACATGAAAACATGGTCGTGATTTGTGGAAGCAGAGGCTCAAGGATCAGGCAGTGTTAAAAACATAAATGAAAAAGGAAGATGATACCATTCAAAATTTTTAATTTTTTCATTCATGTAGACAGGCCTTGTTTGCATAAGAGGAATCTCATCCTACCTTTTGAGTATGGCCTCCAATTTCTTTGAGGACAGAGCTCCCTATATATGATATATCCTTCTCAGTGTTTGTGATTACATAAGTGTGAAGAACAAAAAATATAATTCCGATTTCACTGATTTAATTTCAAGATTCAAAAAGGAGTCCACAATTGAATTTCAAAGAGAGGTGGTCATCATCCGTAGTGGTCATGTGGAATCAAGATTATTATCTTGATTCCACAAAGAAACAATCTTCGCTTTATTAAGCGAAGATTGTTTCTTTACTGTAAGTGCTAATGTAAATTTTAGTTAGAATAAAATGGGAATAATTTTAATTATTAATTTCTTACAGTAATTCTTCTTAAAGGCAATTTTTCATTGTTTACAAGACTTTTTGCATTCCTACTTGAGCCAGAATAACTGTCTTTTTGGATGCCAATGTAGTAAAAATAAATGCTTTTTTTGCCTGCCTATTTTAGTTCAAATATCTGAACTTCTGGGCTCTAGTGATGATGATATTGATAATCTTTAAATTTTTGACCAAAGTTTTAGGAACTGGAGCAGACTGATAAACTTCAAATTTTTGGTCCTCTGCCTAAAACAGCAGAAAAGTTCTCTCCTCTGTTTTATCAGGTGGCGCTCTTTCACTAGTGTGCTTGAAAATGAATTGAATGAATTATTTGGATTGTTGTGATGGAATGATCTGATTAATTGTATTGTTAAACTCTCTGCTACTCATGAAACTAATAGGAATGCATTTACTTGCGTGAGGTATTAAATGCATAGGATATGGTATATGCTTAGGATATCTATCTCCCAACCTTAGGTAATAAAATAATGACAGGAGATAATATGTTCTGTACGTATATATATAACATGTTTCCACCAACAATGTATGCTGTAATATGCCACTGAATTAACTGAAAAAAGTGTTGTGGCATTCCCTTGTAGTAAATATAAGAGTCAATATTTTTGTGGTAATGCTAGGAGTCAAATAAGGCCAAAAAAATCACAGCTGTTTCAGCTCTTGATGGGGATGGGCCAATGTATAAATATATCCAAGTGGTCAGACATTTCAAAACATCAATAAACAATGTTTCATTGTTTTATGAACACTCAGAATGAATTAGATAAATAAGAAAGTAAAATAATTCATAACACAATATTCTTTATTTACGTTGAAAGGTTCAGTCACCATAATTAATGTGACTGTCAATTGGGACTTTTCCAAAATTGACATACTACTAAACAAAATTATTTATTTGTTAATTACATTTCATTCTGTTTTGTGTTTGAAGGACATGTCTGCAAACCCCCCCACCCCCACCCCCACGTTGGTGCGCAAAATATTTTTTGGTTGATTGAGTAATTTGAGTTGTTCTTAAGGTTGTGAGTGGAATAAATATAAATGTGGTGGTTGGAATTATTGATCCAGATGTTCGATTTTAAGTTCCTTTTAAGAATAAACTTCAGTATTTTAAATACTTTTAAAATGGAATATTTATTCATTCAGGGCTCGCTCGTGGCACATAGCGAAGTCGCTAGCCTTTCACCACTGAGGTCCAGGTTCGACTCCCATCGAATCTCATGTGAAATTTGTTCCAACAAAACGAGTTTGGCCGCTTCACAAGGGCTAGTCCAACCCGTGTGAAGTGTCCTAAACCCTACCCCTTTCCTAATTCCTTCCCAATTCTGGCTGCTGGGTAGTGACGAGGGGATGCGTGAAGTAAGAGGCGCATACGCGGAGATGCTACCTGGCGGTCCTCTTTGACAACTGACTAGATGAGACGAGACATATAAAAATACAGCGTCCTCTGGAATAGAAGTATAGATAATGGAGGATTACTCCGCGCTCAACGCTCGACCAGGGGCGAAGAGACGTGTTGCGTCAATAAGTTGAATTGAGGGCGCAACGAATTTTAAAAAAAAAATCATCATTCAACAATACAATTAATTCATTTACAATAGTTTTCGTGTATGCATAGTAAAACTAGACTGCAACTGTGAGATAATAGGGCAGCAGAGGGCTTTTTCTGGTTCTAACCAGAGGTCCAAAAAATCACAAGTCAACTGGCATCTTAATCTTTTGACAAAAAATTGAAGTTTATATCTGTGTTTTGTAGGTAATTTTGTTTAATGAAGCATATAGTTTTTGGTATAAAAACTGAAAGGACAAAATATTTTGGGCTTTTTGCAATTTTCTTTGTGAAGTGAAGATTTGTCAAATTTCTTTGACCAGTGAGAAAAAACGTCTGAAAAATGTTCATGGACCTTTCCCTTTCCTTCCTTCACTATTTGACTCGACTATTTCCAATTATTTGTTGAAAAATTCTTATTTATGGTCAGAGTCATTGTTCAATATTTCATTTCATTTCACTGTGAGGCATCTTTCACAATTTAACTTGGATTAGTAAATGAGTTAAGGCCTAGAAATGTGGAAACTGGAGGGAAAATACAGGGAAATCAAATTCAGAAGACCAGCAGGCACCCTGATAGAACTTCTTTTAGAATAAACTAGGATCTGCATAAAATATCATTTGTACATTAAATTTATTTTCAAAAAAAGAAATTATGACAATAGAATAAGAATGCCATTTTAGTAGTGGCCTTTAAAAAACTGACGATGTAGGTTGTGCCTTGGGATGCCATTTGGCTATCAACAAAAAATACTGAAAATAAAAATAATCTTCTCTCCATGTGTTAATGTTGTGAAATTTTATGGAAGTTTGTTTATTTTTGGTTTTAGTTCATAACTTGGTGTTTATGGACTTGTACATGTAGTATACTTGTGGAACTTTCATATTTCATTTTGCCACCCTTGTGAGCCTTTTGAATTCTTTATGCTTGCTACCAGCCAACAAATAATACAATTTTTTATAAATTTGATGTATTAAACTTTCAAAGAATGAAAACTCATAAGTGCATGGCGTAGGGCTTAAATAAGAAAAATTATCTTGAAACCCACTAACTTGAAGCTGGTCTTACCTCACAACCTCAAACCTAAGTTATTGGGTTAATTCTTTGATCCTGGTGAATAAGCTGATAAGTCATAAACACTTAATTTTACAGGAGAGCAAAAAACAATGTTTAAATGAATTAAATCTGGGATTAATGATATTCAAACAAAACTTTTTTTTTTTTTGTAGGTTTTGTTTGAGTATCATTAATCCCTTATTTATAACATTAGTTTAAAGTTGTTTTTTGCTCCTCTGTAAAATTAAGTTTTTTTGACTTATCAGCTTATTTACTGGGCTCAAAGAATTGTGCTCAAGTGTCATGAAAGATAATTAGCTGATACGTTCAAACATTTCTTAGTTTGTCTGCCACTGTATTCACGATTCACAATTACAGTGTACCTTTGTACTTTTGATGCAAGAAAAATTTAAAGTTGTTTTGAATTCTCATTTCATGCAGCAATGAACTATACTTGAATTTAAACATAGGTTCAGTTGACGTAAATGAGCTGTTATGGTGTCGTTCTATCTGGAGGTTGAACATCACCATCGTGATGTCACTGTAGTGTTGTGTAAGCTCTCGATTGGATGGCAACGTAACAGCTGGCAATCTGTCAAATGAAGCTCTAAATAAATCGAAGTATAGTTAACTATAATGTTTTGTATGCACCACTGGTGTTTCTTGATGTTGCCCCTCAGGCAACTTCCAATTCCTAGGGCCAGTGGCTGTCAGGAAGGGAAGTCGCCCTCAGAGCAGAAACAGCTACTTAAGGCCATAAGTTCATAAAAAAATATTATAGCCTCTTAAAAATGCAGCTGAAGCATTGCAATTTTTGAGTAGTTAATCAAGAAGAATCAACTTTTTTTGGAGACCAGTAAACAATGAAATGAAAATAAGTGTTCCTGAAAGAAAGAAAGAAAGGGGAGGGGATAAAATCACATTTTGTTTTGATATAAGTGCCAAGTGTATTTTTTTCCCTTTCCTTTCCATTTTCTTTTCTTTTTCTTTCAACTAAACTCCAAAAAATAATGTGCCTAAAATATTACAAAAGAATTAGGGATTTCTACTAGTTTCTCATTCTCTGCTATTCTCTCAGTTACCCATTCTTTAAACTTTTTCCATACTTTACTACAAAAATTCATTTTTTTCGTACAAATTTTCTAATTTAAAACGAAAATTCAGAATGATTTAATTAAAATATTGAGATTTCTCTGATAACAATAGTATTTATAGCTTTTTTTGCTTTTTATTAGAGAATTGTCAATATTTTAATTAAATCAATTTTGTCTAGAATAAAAAAATGGAATTACTTTTTTGTCTAAAATATTTCCTACTATTTATAAAATATCTTGGTAAATTTTGATTATTAATCTCATAACTTTTGATTTGAAATCTTTCTGAAAGTATTGTACAATGTGTAATGTTTATTTTTTGCCTCGGTTTCCTTTTAGGGAGATGAAATGAGTAAAAAGGGCAGGTGGTCTGAGACAAATAAAGCAATTTCTTATCTATATCAAAAGTATATGGTCTTTCTTATCAGAAATATGTTTAGTAATACAGCATTACATCTTCATGTCAATAAGGATATTGAAGATGTTTTCTTTTTTATATATAATACTACCATTTCCTTTTGATTTCTTAATGACAAAGTTATTTGCATTTCTCTTCCCAGCACCATAATTAGTTAGTATTAGAATTGTAGAATGGCAGTGAATTTTGATTTAGTTATTAAGTGTGTTACAATTCAAATTTTCTATTTGTATATTTTACTTGTTTAGAAGACTAGGAACCTAGATTTCAGTTCAGTTTACTGTGAATAGTGCAGATTCGATTGTAGATGAATAAAAAATGATAATTAGACCAGAATATGAAATTATTGCAATTATTCTATCAAATATTGAAGTTACAATTTCTAAATGCAGGGTTGCAGTAGGTTTTTAGTAGTAAGAAATTTGTTCTTCTGAAGGAAGGCGATAAGCAATGGGGGAACTAGAGTTACTACAATGTAGCAGAGACCCTGTCAAATTATTTGTAACTTATGTAAAATTGTAATTATTATTTTACAAATTATGTTCTTTTGATATTTGAGCTATTGAGCAAGTCTTTCTTCAAACTACTTGAATCCAACATCCCATGTTTCTAGAATCTTCTAAAATTCACTTTATAAGTAAAATTGACCTTTTTGTTCCATTCACTGCCATTGCTGTGCTTAGGAACACTGAATCTATTAATTGGAATGTCATAACAGCATTGAATACTCAACAAGAATACTCAAAAGTTTCTTTAACTCAAAGAAAATCTATCACCTTCACACTCATTGAATAAACAAAATTCTCAAAATTAACCAACCTTACAGAAATGAATAATAATTTGAGGTCTATTCAATTATCATAATTAAGGAGAGGATTTCCATGATTTTGCAAATTTTTGTCTGTTGCTTCAGGGCATCACTAGGTAAAATTTCTTGACATTTGGATGCTATTTAGATTAAAACGTTTGTGCATATTTGGCTGATTTTTCCTGTTGTAGAATAGTTTGCATATTTCCTTAAAACAGATACCGCCTTTAAAACGTTTCATATTTTCATAGAATCTTATTTATTTGTGAGTGTTCATTGATTAGAAATAGCTTGTCACAGTTTTTTTCTTTTCTATAGATAAAATATTTGTGCAAATGAAGAATATTTCTTAATATCGTATTTTTTAAACCAGACAGAAAAAATGAAATGAAAAGACTGAAAATGAAATGAATCTACTTCACTAAGGTGCATAATTATTTCAATTAATTCTCCCATGGAGGAAACTAGGTTGTATTATGTTTATTGGTTTAGTGGTGAGTTGTAGTTGACATTTACATAATTGAAATGATTGAAGGCGTTGTCATTGTCAACAATACTATTTATTTCAATAAGAGCAGCTTTCGATGGCTTAGCCATCATCAGTTTTCTGCTGTCTGGAAGTCACAAAAACGACGTAGTCTTATTGAACAAAGACGACGTGCTCTTATTGAAATAAATAGTATTGTTGACAATGACACCTTCAATCATTTCAATTATTGTATTATGTTTGCCCAAAAATATATCTTTACATTCCAAGCATGCTTCTCCTGCATTTTATCAAGAAAGGTTTATACAGGAAATGGAATATTGTTAATTTTAATTGCATATTAAAGTGCATATTTTAGAATTTTTCGATCATAAATGTATATTTTTAAAACTATTTTTCATGATATTTTAGGATATAAAATCCCCTCCGTAATCATAGTTGTTTAGTTTTCATTCTTGAAATATTTATATTGTAGATATGTTATTTTGTGTATATTATATTTATTTATTTTTACATCAAAAACAGTTGAAAACTGTGTGTTACATGCTATGGGGAGAAATGAATTCTGTGCATGTTTTCAATAATTCTGTGATCCCTACCCTAAGCCATATACTATTTGAATTTTTAATACAGAAGGAAAATAAAGGTTTTTTGCAAGGATTTTGCATTGGAATAGTCGCTCCATTTTTTAAAGTTTTTTCTTTTTTTTGGTTCCCTAATATTTTAATTATTTAAAAGGCTTTGAGTATCATAAAAGAGAAAAACCTCTTTTCTTGTGGAAATTTTGGGGGGAAATTTGAGCTGTGAAGTGTCAGTGGGGAGGAGAAGGGAGGGGATGTCTACAGAGGTTTGATAACTAAAATTAGGAGCAAAATAAAATTATTGAGGCATATGATGTGAATATTAAATGTGTGACAAGAATATTAAATGTGTACAGGAAACTAATTGATTATCAGTTATATAGTTCGCCACTGAGCAACAGATGTTAGAGGCAATAAGGGAAGGTGAATTAAACAAGCAAGCCAATGTTATGGGAAGAAATTTATAAGTGTAATACATTTTTGAGATCTTTTGGGGAGAAAATACACTTATTGTGGGAAATGCTGGTGTTGACAATATTTGACGAGTCTTGCATGTGTAGTTTTCTTGTAAAACTTTTTATTTTGTTACAGGGTCATGATAGATATTAATATTGTGGATAAAAATCCTTTTGAAGAAATGTCTGTAACATTCTGTAAATTAAATTAAATTGAAAAGTAATATTTGTTTTCATTTTTTGTACCAGCATTAGGAGGTCAACATGGATTTGGATTGCTGTCTTCCAGCTCAACACTTTCGAAACCATCTTTATCTTCAGGTAACCCTTTAGCCCAGTAGACGTAGGTTCATACACTAATTAGGATGGGAAAGTAAACCCTGGAAAATTATTATGTCATTTGTGGTGTATTAATTAGTTACCTCTTTTCAAGGTCTGAACTGGATTCTTTGAAATATTTTTATAAGAGGTCTGTAAAAATTATTAATTCTTACATACATTTCCGTTAGGAAAGATAATAATTGAAGTTTGTATTTTGTAGCTAAATAATCCTGAACATTGTACATCAGAATACTGTAAAATGAGTATTTTATTTATAATAGGTAAAGGGTTTTATGAGAATAATTCTCATATATTCCTTATGGTAAAATATTTAATATATTAGAAATAAGATACTTATGATGTGCACATTCTGTTAGAATGACTTTCATTGGACCTAATGAACAAGAAAACTAACTTTTGAAAAATGTTAGGTATGATGAAGATTAAAAATGAAACAATGAACTGAATTATTTGCAATGATTGTGAAAATACTTTTATCAGATTTTTGCTGATAATCCTGTTTTGTGATGCAGGTATGACACTACTAAAATACCTGCTTTGTTGCTTTAATTATGTTATCTTTTGTATCTTTTTGATTTGTGAGATTGTTACTGGTAGTTTCTGTTGCTGCAAGAGGCTATTTTTGAAATATTAGTTACTTAATATTGTTTTTGATTTTATGTATCTTGAGAGAATGCCTCCATTAACTGCCCATTGTATTTATTTTCTTTTTTTGTAAGTTTAACTCTGGTATATTTTGCTTGAGTGATGTGATTGTAATAAAAGAACAAAATTTTTCAACATGTTCTTATTGGAAAAGTACCTTTCAATTTCTAAATGAAACTCTTATTGTAATTTTTGAGAAGGAAAAGTGAACAAATATTTTGTAAAGTTGGTGTAGAAAATTGGATTACAGCCCCGTATTTAGAAGAAAATAATTTGGTGCATGAGTGACATTCCTTTTAGTTAATATAGTCATTTATTTGCAACACAATTTTCTTTTTGAAATATGGCCAAACAAAGGAGTTTCTATTTGTTGTGTATTATTAGTATGTATATTTGTGAAGTTTCTTGAAGTAATTGGTGTGTGGCAAGATATTGTTTTGCTTTTAAGTGGCTGAACATTATTAGAAATGTTATGCTTCTTCTGCAGCTTCTTGATTCCATTTCAATTGTTATATTTGAAGATATTTGTACAGTATTTTTTTTTACTTTTTTATCCAGAAAGGAAAATTTATTTTAGTAAATCATATACAAGTTTTTGATGTATTATTTAAAAACTTGGAAAATTCTACCTAGGAAACATTGGAACATGTTGTTACAATAATTGGGTTTGATATTCTCAAAGATGCAATTTGAAAAATACTTAACATATTTAAGCATTTTGCTTATGTGAAGAAAGTGTATTTAAACAGGTTAAAGCATTAAATTATTGCATCAATCTTGCATGTGTAATATTTATTTTGGATGTTGTTTACTGGAGTCAGAGAATGTTTGCCCTTACCATCTTTTGTGCATCATTTCCATATTTTTTCCTCTCAGAACTTTGTTTAAAATTCCTCTTCCAGTATTGCCAAATTCATGAATAATCCTTTTATGATAGAAATAAGTTGCTGATATACAAAATGCATAGAGTAGCTGGAGGAAGAGTGTACTAAGGAATTTCCTGAATTATTTTAATTTTCTTTGAATGATGTGTTAAAATATTTGACATCTTCAAGATTTTGAATCGTACGTGAAAACCCAGTCTTAACTCTTTTCGTTGCAAAAGTAATGCCTTTGTACAGGATGCTAATGTAATCATCTTATTTGTGTAATGGCATTGCTTTTCTTTTCCTTTGTCTAATGAAGAAGAATCTAATTTAATGATTTGCAGGTTGGAGTGGTGGCCATACTCCCCAGCAGCAGCTACAGCAAGCTGCAGCACAACCAGCTCCAACACAGTTCCAGCAAAGTCAGTTTTCTACTCCTACATTGAGCAACACCCTCTTTGCAGGTGCAAATACTACAAGTTCCTTAACAAGTCCACAGCCAGTAGAAAATCAGAGCTTTCAATTGCAGAAGCCTCCCTTGGGCAATAAAAGAGGAAAGCGGTAATAGGACTTGCAATCTTTGAGTGATTATATATTCAATTATGGATATGAAGTGATTAGTATTTGTTGTGTATGTTTTGTAGAATTAAGGCTCTTTTATGGTAGTTTAAATAGTGTCAGGTTAATTTTAATTGTTGTTTAATTGTTGATTTAAAATAATATAATATTTTTTTAAAATAATTGTGAAAACTGAATGTAGGATTAATGGAAATACAAGCAATACTCAGCAGAGCATTTGATAATTGGTTCAGAACTTGCTAAATCTTGCATTTTTATTACTGAATTAAGTATTGTAGTACGAATGATAAAAACAGTTACATACTCTCTGCAGTGGATATGTTTTGAACAGATCAGTTTATGATATGCACATTGAAGGACATGTATTTTGGTACATTGGATTTCTTGAGCGAGTTGTTAGGGAAATATCTTGCTGCTCTTTGGTAAGATTTGAGTGCTTCACCCATGCTTCACTAGTCATTTGAGTTTGTTGTTCATTGCAAGAAGTTAAAAAATAATGAACAATTTTGAAGTCTTGCAAACTACAGCCTGAAAAATAATATTTTAGAAAATTTAGGAAACTTTAGTTACAATTTTTTATTCCCCTTTTAGGGTTGTTGTTTTTTCCTTCAATTTTCAAGGAAAATTTCTGATGTCAACTAATTTATCCTCAAAGGACTATATGACAATTTAGTTAATGAACTGCCTGTTCTGAGACGGATTAAAGTTATTCGAATGATGTTTGTTGTGAGAATCTTAACAAAATTTACTTTGTAATGATATTCTTATACATATTTATATGAAAAATGCAGTAGTCTGATATAGGATATAACTAAGTTCTTTTAATGTTTTGTATTGTGCCAAAGAGCAGTGAATGATTCGTAACTTGAGTGAATTATGATGGTAAAGATGGAAGATAGTGATAATTAATAATTATTTTATAGAATGTTTAAATTCCAATTTAATTATTTAATATAGTTTCATAGCTTTAATTTATTATTAGGAATTATCATTTTTGTGAATTTTGAGGTATGTCAAACACTCTGTAGTGAAAATATTTTAAGATTTTTTATTTCAATCTCAGTGTTACATGAATATTGCTTTCTGACAAATGTTAATTTATGTTGTCATTTCTCAATGTATGTTTAGTATATTTTAAGTAGTATGTGTTGTATATTTACACATTTGTGTTACAATATAACATTTTGTGAAATATTTGTTTCAGAATGTCATGTTTACTGCAATGTTCTAAGTTGTGAGTTTATGATACAAAATTTGTCGTCAGTAATGAATGTGTATATTAAGTTGTTTTTTTAAATATAAGATTAAAAATAACAATATGTATTTTTTATAATTTTTTTTAAGATGGGCCATATTTCCATGTGCGGTGATGAGGGAGGGGAAGACGTTAATGTACATTTTTGCCAATAGGTGGCAGCACTTCTGAAACATTGGCTATCTCTGTGAGGAATGCGACAACTAGCACAGTGTACGCCAGACCTCGCGACGGCAGCACAGGGTGCTGGTGGTCGCTCAATACGAACTTAACTTCAAGGACACATTTGTTTACGAAATATTTGTTGCTACTTGTAGTGAGTTTTAGGAGAGCGGCAGCTTTTAACAAGTGTGTGATTTGTGCGTCGTGAAAAATAAGAAACAAGCATTTATGAGGAGTGTTGTTAGAAATTAATTTGGAGTGAGGAAGTTGGACTGACAGTCCAGACCTTAAACTGTGTATAATTCATACTTATATTGGAATTGCTAGGAAGACCTAGTAGAAGTCACTAAGAGTTACTTCATGGTTATGTTAATGTGCATGCATTCCTTACCCATGGTCTCTGAACGCTGATTGGCTAGTGAACATGAGTTGAAGGTGACGTCACGCTTCTCATGATAATGAGGTATTCAATATGGCGAAGTAGCTTGTTCGTGTGTGCCAGTTGCTATTCAGTTGGATGGATTTAAGTCGTGAAATATGCCAAGAAGACGAAATGGAGAGATACCTTTGCCCGACGGATGGGATTTTGCACGGGATTACGATGGGAAAGTCTATTTCATCGACCACAATAACAAGAAAACAACATGGATTGACCCGCGGGACAGGTAAGTGAATCCGGACCACCCTACGGGGCCCCACGTCAAATCGCCAAATTCCTTGAATGTTTGTTATTTTTCAAGCTGTTATTGACAGAATGACAGGGAAAAATTGTTGATATGAATTGTGTGATTATTATGCTTAACATTCAAGTTCAATTAACGTTAAATTTAAAAGTTTTGAGTTAAATTCCGTGGAGTGCAATTAATTTTGGCTGGATATGTGGTACATGTGCTGCCATCTCCAAGGAAACATGCTAGTTCTGTTTGTCGTTCTGTAGAATTTAGGCTATTTTTTTATTATACTCCAAATTTCTGTAAGCGACGAGTAAAAGAACGAAAATTAGAGAAGACGTGTGAGAACGTTGCCCTATTTGTAACTCATTCCGCGAACGTGCTTTGCGGATTCCAGTTAATCAGTACAAGGTGCATCAGATTGTTTTTTACAGATACTTTTTCTGAAATTTATTTACAATAACTATTTATTTGCTTCTGTGAAGAGTCCGTTCAGTTTTGTTCGGTTAAGAGGTTATCCCAATGTTTGGTTGCGCCGTGTTTCCATAATCATGGGAAGAATAGATGCTGCTGCAGTGGTGTTGGAAATGCAGGCCACAACGTATGGAATGAATTCGGTGCAGTCGCGGAAGCGCTGAGACAGCTTGGCGTCTTGGTAGTTTTCAGATCTATTATTGGAACGTGCTTCTTGTTTTGTGTTGGCCGCGCGCGGTGTACACGCTGAACTGTTCGCGCCTCGATTTGACATGCGGATTTGCTATTTCTCTTATTTTGTCAGTGTATTGCGCCTTTATCTGTGTATTAATCGGGATGTTGCAAATGTTGCTTAATTATTCTATTTGTCATGTTTTGAGCATTACTCTGACGTGAACGACTTAAGCAGTCTTAATTTTAGGTCCAAATATCTCTTGCGTCTTTAGATTTTCTGAAGTTAGGGTACTTACTCCGGAGGAGTTACCGCAAATTTTTAGATATATTGTTATTATGGACATGTGATCTAACTCTCGGTAAAGGGGAAGAGGAAAGAAGGCTCATTGCCAAGGCACTCGAAGGAAAGGCATTGTCCGATTGACAGTCGCCCCCAAAGTGAATTTCTAGCCGAGGCATGGCTTGGGAAAATTGGTAGGTTTTCTACTTAATAGTTCAAATGTCACAACGTTTCTTAAAAATATCAATTTCGTTCCTTATACAAGAAGTTGTGTCGAGACCGGTTGTTTCTAGTATTTAACAAACCTGTACTTTATGAAACTTTTACTGCCAATGAAATGCGAAGTATAAAAGTGTAATATTTTGTGATATTAAAAACTGGCATTTGGTTAAAAGGTGGGAAAAGCAAAAATGTCATTACCGAAGAGAATTCAGAAGTTTGATTTGAAAGCAATTCATACTCATCTTTGGTGTGGACTATTATTATTATTATTATTATTATTATTATTATTATTATTATTATTTTATTTTTTTTTTACAAAATGTTTGAATCAGACTTTCTCCGTGTTATGTTTTCCTTTGCATGTTTTTTTATAGATACTCGAGCAAATGTTTTGTTAGTTTCCATTCTTTTTCGTACATGAATGGGGAGCAGCTGTGCATCGTTGCTTAGCTGTGTTTAGGCATGTGTCATTTGTTACCAATTAGATATGGATTTCAATGCGCGTGAAGTTCTTGTGAGAGTATCTTCTTTTCGCGTTACTTGGAGCAGCAATACGGAGATGCATCTTTATAAGTGATAATTAATGTAATGCACTATTTTCTGAAGCAATCTTTGAATCACGCTTATTGTATTGTTATTGTGAGAGTTCCGGATTAAACTTTAGTCTTGGCAATTGTATACCATGAATTATCGTAGTATAGTGCTACACGTAAAACACATTACTGAAGGATATTAAATTTCTGCTGGTTAACAGTGCGTGAATGCAAATATTTCTGCGCACAGCGAATAAGAGGTAGAGTGAAATTTCCCTAAGTTTTGGGACGCGGCTTCGAAATTTTGCGCAGTTGTGTAAATTTGGGATTTATAATAAATGTATAAAATTTAGTGAAATACACCCCAATGTTTGTAAGTTCTCACAATTACACAGTTGGTGTAATTAGCTGCAAGTTAGGTCGTGCTCTGAAAAGTAGGAAAATTGACCGCTTACTAACTGCCCTTACAGCTTTATTTTTATTTAAC
The DNA here is from genome assembly GCA_011170035.1 of Teleogryllus occipitalis. Taxonomy (NCBI): domain Eukaryota; kingdom Metazoa; phylum Arthropoda; class Insecta; order Orthoptera; family Gryllidae; genus Teleogryllus; species Teleogryllus occipitalis. The sequence continues at coordinate 923,918 of BLKR01000010.1, forward strand.
ATAAGCCTATACCGACGATGACAGTTCCAGCTGGTAGGGCCTCGGCTATTGCACATGGCTTGGCAGGGCGCATGGTTTGGAGCGGTGGATTCTTCGTAGTTTGCATGGACACGGGCAAATAAGGTCTCCCGGTAATCCAATCCCTCCGAGCAGGCCGGGCTGGTGGGTGGGCGGGCGGGCGGGCGGCCGAGCAGGCAGGCAGCGGGGCCGCGGCTCGCGCCGGCTGCCTAGCTATTCCTGGCATTCGCAAAACGCCCGCCGCTTGAAGCCGTCCGGCGGCGCGGCAGGGACGCTCTTTGCCTTTGCCTACTCGGAATCCGCCCCACGGCTCGCCCGCTGTGTTCATTTGCTTATTAGCCTCTGGAATGCGGCTGGCCACGTGGACGCCACCTGGCGTGGCCCGAACGCGGCCGGCGCCGCAGCCGGCCTCGCGGCCCCCGTCTGAGAATTCGTACACAAAGTGGCGTTGCTCCCACGGCGGTGCGCCGCGCCGCGCCGCGTCAGGCTGGAGATCAGTAGTGGAAGGATAGTTCTTGCGGCCAAGAAAACGCCATCGCCAACATTTTTTCTTAATGCTTGTGCCTTCTACGCCATGCTGTTTTATAGAGGGATCATCATTGAAATATATTAAAATTAAAAGGCTCGGTCCTTTGCTCAGAAATCGCTTCTGCAATCCATCCATTCACCAATTATCTTGTTCCAAAAATAATGTGTGGGCGTTACTTTATTAATCTTATCGTGATTTACTTTCGAAGATAGACAGCAATGATCTGATTCAAATAAACAACTCTCATAGGGAGAGAACTGCGTTCCTGCAGTGTTGTACCTATTCTCCGCTCGCATATCGTATTTATGCTTCCCGCAGGCGCTTAGAGTATACGCAGGTTCATTTTCTCAAAATCTGGAAAATAACGCGCGCGTGCGGGGAGTTGGCTCGTTCTCGTACGACGGCGTTCGTGCGCACTGTGGCCTGGCATCCGCGGCCGCGCCCCCCCGACCCGTCCGCCGCCTGCGCCGCTCCCCGTCCCCCGCCCACGCGGGGGGCCGGGCTGGGCCGCCGCCGGCAGCAGCAGCAGCGCTCCGCGCCGCGGGATGTCAGCGCAGGAATGCGCCGGCGGATTTCGCAAGGAGGCGGAGAAAGTGCGCGTTCGTTCGCTCGCGCGCGCGCGTGTTGAGCGCTTGCCGTGCGCTGCGCCGGGCCGGGCCCGGCCCCGCGTGCGCGTCGTTGTAGTCGGATTGAATCGGAATGGTCTTCATTGCGAGTGGCGACACTCGCTTTGGGCCACTGGGATGTGCGACTTCCGCGTGATGTCGACTTCGCAGCCTCTGTTGTGATTTGTCTCTCCTCATCAGTAAAGTTGAATCAACTACTCTTGAGGTTGTAAGAAGAAGCATTCAAATGGAATTATAGTTGATTCGGAAATGAGCTGTGCCGTAAACGAATGAAACCTCTGAACTAGAGATAATCCAGATTTGCGCTGTATTCCTAGGATTCTTTCACGGATCTCCGGGGCTCTAAACTTCCTGGACAGCTGGACTCTTTCCATAGTTGAAAATGGCGGGAGATTTTGCGGTTTCTGTTAGTTCCGTGTCTTGCAATTTCTCAGACGATTTTGAGTTTGCGGACCACAGATGGAGGGCAATGAAGGGTTCGTTTGTATGTCCGGACATGGATTTGTCCCTGCAGTAGACTGGGGATTTTTTTAAATTTTATATTTGAAAATGTTTGAATTTTGTCTACCATAATTTTGCTGTTTATTGGTGTTTTACCTTCACTTCTAACATCTAACTTTTGCATTCTTGCAGTTGTAGTTGCATTTATTACTAATGTGATGTTCATTCGCTGTTGTATTCTAGTAAGTTTGAGCAAACCTAAAACAGTCTATTTTTTAATTCCTTATATTCGGACGTACGTCGGTTGCTATTTAGCCGAATCATTTACAGAATCTTTCATTATCAGTTGATGTAATCTGTTCACGATGCGTGCAACACGACTCTTACTGTGTGACTGAAAAAAAGTTAAATTTAATTACCATCTTACAAAATTGATTGATGTTAATGGGTTGTTGACTACTGTCGTTTTCACTTGCGGAGTCACTAAGTATTTGATGCATTTTTTGCAGATGATTGGATTCCAATAAGCAATTGCTCATTTCCAAACCCCAAAACGACATCGAAAGTAAGATTAAGTACATTTTTCGTGGGCGTCACCATCACATAGTTATTGGGGGGGGGGGTAAATAAGTTTTCGCATTCGACATTCGGCAAATGGGAGCTACTGGACGCCCAATACCGAGTAGCTGTTGTGCCCAACGAATGTTCGCTTCCAGTGAAGTGTCCAATAGACAAACACGCGGTGGGTAGTGCAAGCAATGAACGTTCGTCGGTGGGCAAATAGCAAGTAGCCCGCCTGTTCGTACTACTCGGGATTCGGCGAGGAGTCGCTCGTTATTCGCCGAATGACGAAAGTAAGGAGCCGCCTTTAGACAAGCCTTTGCTCGCTACTCGCAGAGTGCCGAATGTGTGGAGCCGCCTTTGTATCTTTCCACCTGCCCCTGGCGTTGCGACCACAAACCTGCGCCCGCGCGCGCAGGCAGTCTCACATGAATGAAAGCTGCGCGGTGCGGCGAGGCGAGAGGGCGCGGGAGAGAAAGATGGCACGCGTTTGCGCAACGTGTGCGCGAGGAAAGGCGTCGCTCGCTCGCCCGCGCGGGCGGACGAGCCAGCGGGGGCGATGATCTGCGCGGCCCGGTCGGTCGGTCGGCCGCTTTCGCCCTCCCTGCGCAAAGTGCCCGCGGAATGGAAGGAATTTCTCCGTCGGTGGAGACGGGAGGTGCCGCCGCCGTCGCACACGATCGCGTCTGTGAATGGCGCTTTAATAACGTGTTCAAAAGATAAGGCACTTCATTGAATCTGCTTATATTTGCTTCATGTGCAGCAATCAAAATAAAGTTTGATAAAAAAGAAAAAGTCCTCCATTTTGTAAATAAATAAACAATCGGAAGGGTTACTTTCTTGCGTCAAATTAAATTTCGTTGTAAGCTTGGCAAATCAAATTCTGTGAGCGCTCGTATCTCCTGAGCAGCGTATTTGACGTACTTGGTCTTGCAAATTATCGTTGCGAATGAGTTTAGGTATTCAAGTTTTCTAAAACGTGTCGGGTGTGGTAGTGTCGGTTAAATTTGTAGTGATGCTAGTGCCGCCCTTCCACTAAACGTTCGATTTGGGAAACTTTTCGAGCTCCGTTGATATATCCTGATTGCCGTCGTTTCTTCTACCCAGACATAACAGGAATCACAAGAGATCATATCATCAGCTCAATTGTACACTGTATCATGCCAAAAGCCGTCTGCTCAGTGGAAACATCATTCGAATGTAGTCTTCGAACAGTTATCGCAATCGTGTCGACCAAAATGACATTCTGGTATGTCAGATGAGAACTGTCGGTACGGTACGTTTACTACGTGACATCGTTTTTGAAGACGCCGCGCCCTGTCGAGCATTGGAACGGGCGTTTCGTGAAGGTGGCGACGAGTCGCGGGCGGTGCGGTGTGGTGACGCGACGTACAGTCGCCCCCGTTCACTGGCCGCGCCGCACTGCCCTGAGGCAATTGGTCGAGCAGCGGTTTCACCTGCTGCCGCCGCCGCCGCCGCCGCTGCTGTCTCTGCCCGCCGCCGAACGGCTCGCTTTGCTTGCGGGGCGAGAATTTCGATGTTTTTTGCAGCTGCCAGACGGCAAGCCGAGAACGTTGAGCGGATTCCGACTTAACTTTCGGAAATCGCTCCTGCTGTCGCGTACTTTTGAAATTGTTAATTGAACGGGAAGTTTTGATTTCCCACGAAGTTCAGTATTTTATGCCGAGAAAATATACGGTGTTATCTTCCCAGTTCTAACACTTAACACTAACAAGTGACACCAGTTCTGTGCTTATAGGTCGTTACATCGAGAATATTTAAAGCAATTAATCGACGTACGAATTGGTTTTGGAATGATAGGGGCACTGTTTTCATAAACGAGCAGTCAGTTAAGAATTCTGACGGGAAGGTGGATCCTCACCTTCGAGGAACTAATGATCGCGATGTGATCGTGGTTGCGTTGGTCGTTCCGCTTCAGTCCTCAAGACGGGAGCAAACTCGGATCATTACAGGAGATGGAAGACGGGAGGGGGCGGGGCTGTTAAAGGCCACGCTAGGTCCTTCACACCTCAGTGTTGAAATTCTACACGGCGTGTTTTCCTTAGCCGCCGTGCATTGCCCGCGCGCGGCGATGCGGCCAGAAGCGGCCTGCGTTTTTAACGAGGCGAAGCATTACGCGCTGCGTCCCCGGAAGCATCCTGACAGTTCCTCAGATAGCAAACGTTGCAGGCTTGTGATGTGTGTTTCGCTATTTGGGGTTTTGGAGCTTTTTTAAATTTGTATGCTCTAGATTCGATAAGTAAGGGGCATTCGAAGGAAATATAAGATAAGCGGTTTTTTTAGGTGTGAAATTTTTGGAATTTATTTTCAAAATATTCAGTCCTATATAATGAAACTGACTGGTCCTGGTCTTTTCTGACCGAAAAAATGAATATGCATAAAAATGAGTTAATATTTATGAAGACATTGGTTCCCATTCCTCTTTTCTGAGAGATGCAGTGCGTTCTTATAATATTGGGATCTTAACTGCTGAAAGAAAAGAACCAACCTACGGTGTGAGTAGGCTTATTAACTAATTTTGTTTTATCTACGTACGAATGCTAACTAATAAATATCTACGTACGAAATGCTACTAATCTAACCGGGAATCGCGATCCCATTCCACTTTTCAGGATGTCTCGATTTCGTCGGGTTGTGCGTCTTCTGTTTTCAACTTTCAAAAAGGCCCGGTTTCGTTCTCGAGCATCTGGCGTTCACCTGTGTAGACTGTAGAGAGAGAGAGGGGCAGGCGGTTTATGACCGCCATAGGTATTCCCACCTCAGAGGCACTTACCCGCGCCTTCCAGAATTCTGTTCGAAAGAGATTCCAGAGTGTAAATGCGGCTGTTAGGTACCGTCAATTACGGTTCAAATATTTCCGCGAAGGCGTGGTTGGGGCCTGCAATAAAGCTTTGGTCGAGAAGCCTGCGTGCTTAACCAGTGAGAACTTGGTTTAAAGAAAGAATGTTTCTCAAGAATGCAGTACCATCTGCAGATTTTTGGTCGAAAACATTTTGGAGGACACTGACTCCAGAAGAGGGTTCTTGGCAAAATGTCTTCCATTTGCCTCCCACATTGTTCGCCCTTTGTATAATTACTGTCGCACATCCTAAGTCTTCTAATTTAGTGTGCTTGGAGATTCAATTCCGCCCCTATTCGCTTTCGTGGGTGAGTGGTGGGAGAAAATGAGTGACGCTCTGGGAAGCAAAAGGAATAAGAAATTAGGACGTTTCTGTTCACGACCGGCAATATTTCTCGGTAAATAACGAGGTGTTATTAAGGTAAATAGAAATAAAAGTAGTTCGCAAACTTTTCGGGATGTTTTCCTTCATTAGGCTGTGGAAAGAGAACAGTTTACGATCAAGCACAACTACAAAATGTGAAATAATCCACTTGGTTAGAAACAGTCTATTGATTGTGAGTAATATTCATTACATAGGAATGATTATCTCTGACCTCCCTTGAGTTATGTTTAATTTACATTATTTCAAAGTAATGCCCATTATGAATGTCTTAAGTTTTTTAAATTATGTAAATTGATTCATAATGGTGTGGTAGTATTTGATTGTAAATGTGTTGTTCCTTCTTTCGAAGCACTGATGAAAGAATAATACATTCCCAAATGATGGCGAACTACAACTGTTTTTAGACGGCCTCTAGTAACATCTGTTCTTTCAGGGCATGCTTAGCGTGCTAAAAGTGAGATTATGTTAATGTTCAGATACATTTGTGAAAGCAACAATGAAAAAATAATTTCATCTGACCGCATCAGCTACTACTGACTTGATTTGTATTCCTGATTAAAAATAAAATGAATCAGTAAGGCTGTCTAAAAAATAGTTTGAGACACTCAGTAAAATTGGTTTTAGTTTGCTCGCAAAATAATATATAACTTTTACCACTGTTTGTTACCACTGTTACTATTGTTTACCTGCCCCTATCGTCATCTACCGAGACGGAATATGAAATTATTAAATTATAAATGATTGAAGAAAGAAACGTAGTTTTTTTAATAATTATTTCCAACCACAGCATCCGTCGCTCACGACGCCACAAATGGCGGCGTTTGGGACGCGACGCAGGATGGGGGATCGTGACCCTCCGGCGCACGCCGGAACGAGAGAGAGTGGGAGTGAGTGGGCGCCACCTTGGGCGGGTGCGCGGTGCGGCAGCGGAAGCCGCGCCGGGGGGAGGGGGACGGCGGCGCCGCGGGCCGGGGTTTTGCCCCCGCGCAAGGTCGCGTGATCCTTGACCCATCATTGCACGCGCGCCTCGCCTCGTCTCGTCTCGTCTCGCTCTCCTGCCCGTCGCCCCGGAACGGCACGGCGTCGGAAATGTGCTCGGTGGAGAACACGTGAAGGTGGGCATCAGGGTTTGGGGTTGCTTTTCATTCCTTCTTTCCGTGCTCTTTTTTGTACAACACTAGACATTTCCCCTTTATGATTTCTCTATTATTGCCATCTGTTGGCGCAGGTATTAAATGGTAATTACTTTACACTGTTTTAATTATAATATTTCTGAATGACATTTTCCGAATCAATTTCAGATGTTCTGGGCTCGATTTCTTACTTGTTTCTGAATCTGTAACAGAACACTCCTCCAGCTCTATTGAAGCCAAGTGCCTTTAAGTATTCAAGATATTTTATCTGAATCGTGGCAACAGGGTTGAAGTGGTCCCAGAATGTTTTCGTTAGGGACCGTTATTTCAGCCGCTGTGCCCGCCCTTTTGGAGAAGGGCTAATCCTTCGGTCCCCCGGCGAGCCGTAATGTCTTCTGTTACCCTCCGTTGGAAACGCCGCTTGGCATTCCTCGGGAGATAGTGGCCCGCTAGCGACCGCCTGGAAATGAGCCCCGGCTGGCGGCCGGCGAGGATTAACGACGTCGGTTGTTGCTCCACGCCATTTAGAACCGTCGTGCCCGCGCCGCCTCCTCTCTCTCTTTCTTTCTCGCCGCGTGCCCGCTCTATCGCGGATGCCCAGTAGCAGCGGCGAACGCGCCAACAACCTCTGCGTCTCCTCTATATTCCGTTTCACTTTAGTTGGATTTTGAGAAAATTGGGCGGGTCGGTTTCAGTGTTTTGTGGGTGGAATCGTTGAATTTATTAGGGTCGTTGTGATCAATTAGTGGTCTAAGTTGATTATTAGAAAGTCGTTGAAAGGTGCTCGGATAACCAAAGACGTTTGTCCCCGTAAGCTATGTCAGAGATTTGATCAGGGGATGGTAGTGTGTCCAAGTTTTCGTCCCGACACCAACTAAAATATTCAGTAAGTATTCCTGTGGTTTACAAGTTGTAGAACAGTTTCGGCGCACGGACTCAGTATAACTCATCTACACAACTCAGCCCTTGTGAAGCGTAGTACGGCGCCGCGCGCGGAAGGTTATCGGCTGGTAAGCTGATGCTCTCCCCCGCCCCGCGTTGCTCCGCCGCAGCCCCTCCCCCGTTGCCCTCCGCTGGCGTCTGCGACGTCATTTCTTTTAATGTGCGTCGGGGAATAAAAGCAATCGCTTCTCCCGCGACCCTCCAGCCTTCTGACGTCCCATTTCAACCGTCCTTGCACTTCTGGTTGCCACCTCTTCGGGCTTGACCCGGAGACTCCGGGTATCACGAGTGATCTCCGGGCTCCGGCTTACTTTTGAAATTCCCCGGGTCATTCTGTGTTTAGTAATTTAATTTTAACGAATGTTAAATCATATGTCATATTAATGACACTATATAAATAAAACTACTTCGCGGCAAAATCAGTATGCCATCAGTTCACCATCTCTAGTCGAAAGAGAATGCGCTTAATATTATAGTAATTAATGCGTTATTAATATTATAAATGTATTACTTTTATGAAATAATTAATCGGTAAAAGGCGTATATTATTTTACGATAAATGATGATTATGAATTTATGCGCTTACTTTTCATTAACTCATCCCCCCACCCCTAGTGATCTCCGGGTCATGTGTTCTTCGAAGGTGGCAACCATACTTCTGTCCCTCCTCAAGGTGAATCCACACATTCGGCATGCAGCGAGCTACTACTCGCCCAATCCCGAACAGCTGCTATGTTTGGCGAACGTTCGCTTCCTTTGATGTCCAAAAGATCGACACGTGGTGGGAAGGGCAAGCACCGAACGTTCGTTACTCGGCAAATAGCAAGCAACTCATCCACACTACTCGGGATTCGTCGAGCGGTTGCTCGGTGTTCGCCGAATAACGAATGTGTGGAGTCGCCTTTACTCCGCCCCGCTGCCGGGTGAGAGATCCTGGGGTTGGTATGCGCAGCCGGAATGCAGCGGGCGCGCGGGATCGCCTGCTCGCTGGCGCGCGCGCGCGGGGGCCTCTGGCTGATAACCCCTGGGGGGCGACGGGGTCAGGTGCGTGCGCTCGAGCGCGCCAATGGGCGAGGCCGATGGGAGGCCGATACGGCGCCCTCTTGGCCCCTCGCTTCCCCCACGCGCCAGCGATGCTCCGCCGCGCGGTTGTCTTTTTCCGGAGACACCAATCCTGCCTCCGGCTCGAATCTCCGGGAAGCGTTGCGCCGCGCCGCGGTGTCGGTTTCCTGGCTTATGAGAAATACGAAGGTGAAAATGTGAAGAAAAAATGGCATTACTATGAGTAACTTAGACATTGTCGATTATTTCGTGCTATAGTCATATTCATCATCCACATTGCCTGAATTTGTACTTCGGTATATTCTAGTCAGCAACGGCAGATTGTCTTCGATTGTAATTCCGGTGTAAGCGAAGACAGTGCGATGTGTACTGCGACTATTTCGCTTGTAACAAATGTTCTGCGGTAAGTTGCTGAAACTCGCTTCCTTAAAAGCACATTATTGAAATTATTTTCCTCATGTCAGTAACTTCGTTGAATATGAAGTTCGTTGCCCTCGTCTCGTTTTCATTGCAAGTTTTTTTTTTCTTTAATAAATATCGGAGCGTTTTGCTGCAGCTCTTGCTCAAAACGCTTCTTGCGCTCGTTCCATGCACGTCGGCCGATGGAAATGCGATCTGCCTCTTTTCTCCCGGAGCCGGTGACGTCGCGGCACGTGGCGGAAAGCAAAACCCGCGTGCCTTTCTCGCTCGTGAATCCCGACGAGGAAAGCTCCTCATCGGCGTTCGCGGTTTAGCGACTCATCGCGCGCGGGCGCGTGCGTGGCTTCACGCACGTGCGTGCGGCCGTGCGTCTAGCGCCGGACCCGCCCTGCGGATCGCTATTCTTTGGGCATTCCCGCTTGCTGGACGGAAAGTAGTTGAGAATCCGCGAGAGTCGCGCGCCTCCGTCCCATTAGAAAACTCGTAGTCAGAGACGCATAACATTAAAAGCGGACTTTCCTCTGTTCTGGTATGTAATCAAGAATTGTATGGTTTTAAGTGTTGTAATCGTACCGTAGATAACTGTACGTGGTTAAGAGGAAAATACATTTTCAAACTAGTATGTCAAGGTCTTTGCAATGTATCGGTAATTAATTTAATTAACGAAATTGGCTTTGTGGGTTTGCAATTACATTGGGGTCATTTTTCTACCTTTGTGGTTTCTTTCTCAAACGAACTTTCACGCTGTCGCCAGCAGAAAGCCATATGTCGCTTTACGTGGAAGTAGCCAATACGCGCGGTACGTCGAAACGGCGCATTAAGTGGCTCTAAATCAATTACTTCTAAGTGGCCTTTGAGGGGCTTCGGCCGTTCCCCTTGAGCGAGCAACGCGCTTCCCGACCTTCCGAGAGACTCCGCCCACGTTGGCGTCCGAGCGCCCCAGGAGGTTTTCTCTTATTACCCGGTGGTTCATATTCGCTGTTTGCACTCGTGGCTCCTAGGGACTTACGGTAATTGAAGATTGTTTGGTGAAACAGTTCGGAGTTTTCAACAGTTTTACATAGTCATCTGCAATATCAGTATGCAGTCGAATCGAATTCCATAGAATAGATGATAATTATGCGGAAATACTACCACTTCAGGTTTCCGGTATAAATTTCCATATCCTTATATAGCAAGGAAAGTAACATTCGTCCGTCGCTCACCGTTAGATCCCTTCCTATCCAACAATCCAGACGAATGTCGTTGGACGCATCTCGATCTCCTGGTGGGAATTAATCTTTCTGGGCCATTAATTTTAAAATCGATTTAAGTTAAACCTAATTATGTAATGAAACACAAGTTCTTTAAAAAAGTACTACTATCGATTCGTTTTTTACGTAACTCTCACTGCCAGGAAATATAAACCAGACTACACTATTGTATATTTTTAAAAAAAATGTGTACTTGCACAGCCTAAATTAAAAATGTCAACATGAAAGAGCTCGCCGGTGGCGCCACGCTAAGCTGTAATTCTGTATTAATTTTTACTCCGTGCGCTTTTTTTCTGACGGGGAGGGGAGTCTAAATATTTTCTTACGGATCGGAAACATAACGCCCTGCGTTCGCGTTGAAAGTTTAAATATTAAATTCTCGCGGATCTTGCCCAGTAGCCGAGGTCCACTGGCCTTCAACGAGCGTAAGACCGGTCTCTGGCCGAGTCGTCCGCCCCCTGGCGCGTCGGCCGAGTTGTTTGTTCCCACCGTCGTCGCGTTGCTCGCGTTCTTCAATTGGATCATCCGCCAATGGAGGAGACCTGGCGGGCCGTGGGTGGCTGCAGCGGCGACCGGCCGGCCTTCGACGCTCGCGTGGGCGGGCGCTCGTCGAGGTGCGGCGCGGGAAAGTGGCGCGGTGGGCGATGGCCGTCGCGATGGCGGCTGGGTTAACGGCGAAGGCGTCCGTTGTTTATTGAGGAAAGGCGCTATCGCCGCACTTGATGCCAGTTGATAGGAATGCGCGAGGTAAATGGATCAGGGTTGGTACCTTCGCGGTCAATTACGTGTCCCTGTGTTGTGTGCGGCCTGGTTGTTCCATTGTGTCAGTTGTAACGAGAAAATTGCTGAAACAGAGCGATTCTACTCGTTTTCTCGAAAGATTGTTAGATGCTGTCAATTCGTTGAAGGAAGCTGTCAAAGTCATTCAGTGCTCTAATTTGTAAAGATTATTTCATTTGTTTGTTTAGTTTCATGTAAGTCGCCCGTGATCCAATGACTACCTTTACCAGTATGTCAGCTACTTTGCACAGTGGATATAAATCAGAATACGTATATTATTAAACTCGTGCATTAGTTTGATTGATCATCCTTCCAGTCAGGGCTACTGAAAGCTATATTTACACAGAAATAGATCGTTTGGATAGTTCCAAATAGCGGGCTTCCAAATGCAACGATATATCGAAGCGTGCTCTATAAATCTTGGTTGAGACAGCAGCAACCGCCTAGTAGCCAGCACCCATTAGACCGAGGTAGGGAACGGAACTCCGGCCTCCCGAAGTGGAAGACCTCGGCGCACCAGGGCTCTTAGTCATCGATAATGCGCGCGAGTGATAGCGATCTTCAACCACGGCGCCCGCCGCCGCCGTCACCGCCTTGGCCGCTGAATGAAAGCCGCTCGCGTACGCGGCCGCCACCTCCACCTCCACCTCCACCGCCTCCGCCTGCGCTGCTTGCGAAACTGGTCGCGCCTCGCCTCCTGCCACCGCGACTCGTACGCTCCGCCTTTGTCCCCTCCGCCTTCGCCGCGTTAGTCACCTTTGTTTGTTTGTGATGGGTTGCTTCTGACCCGACGACGACGTCTACTAGTTCAACCCGTTTGTGTCACCCTGCCTCTTGCTTCCCTGCTGCCGTTGCAACTCATCTGCAACCCGTTTTTGTTTTCTTTCCTGCATCTCTGCCGCATCGGTCATCGGTTGCTGCATCCACACCTTTGTCGGCGCAGCTTCCTGCGCTCTCGTCCTTACTCCTCTCTATCGCCTCGGCGTTGCGCGCTTGTACAGCGAATCCTCCCAGCAAGTCGTGCTTCCCTTCCTGGCGCCGCCGGCTCCTCCATCCCCGTTCCGGTGTTGCTACTACCTCGGCTTTACGGCGCGGAGGCTGTTAGCTTTATAATCCCGTCGAGTGGGCTGCGTCAAAGCGTAGTTGCCCGGTTCGCTCGTTCGTCGCGTTACACGCAATTATTTCTGTATTTTGCCGCTCGTCGCCTCTTAAGTAGGTCCTCTCCCGCCCCCGGGGAAGCGCGGCATGCGGCGGTTGCAGTGGCGGAGGCGAGGCGCCGCACCGGCAGCTCCCGGCATAACGATGGGAATCTGTTGTGTACTCCTAACCAACTTGAGATATGCCGCGTCATGGCTCTCCTCATGTAACACTTTTGCCCGCACAACGCGATGCTTGTTTTCGGACGGGGATCGCCCCGCGGGCCTGGCGCTGGCGGCGTGCCGCAAGGGCGGATTCCGGGCCCCGCTGCGAAATGGCGCTCTGGAATGATATCTCGTGTAATGAACAGGAATGCGGATTTATTCTCAAGTCCTCATTATTGTGACTTAAGAGATGGCGTTGGAAGTTTATACCCTGCACATTCTTATGCTATTCAATATTTCTTTTGTTTTATCAAGTGAATATAGCTTGTGGTTTACTGGTTGTTGCAAATTTCTTAAGGTATGAAATTCCTTAACTCTGACTTCCTTCGACCCATTCAGTGTGACGATCTGAACTGTCCGAAATAGCGGAAGCGACCTAACGGCCCGAGTTTCGCTATTCGAAGTCGAACCATTTCCAGTTACATCATTCCGGAACCATCGCGCGTTGCCCTGCAGCGGTGTAAAGCCCGCGGAGCACCCGTGCGAAGCGCAGTTTCGTTTCGCGTGTGTAAAACGCGTTCCTCGGTAGTGCGAGACGCGGCCGGATAGGCGGGGACGCGAATACAATGGTGTAGGTAGAGGTGCGATCTTGAAGTTATAAAAGAATACATGAAGTAAATAAACAAACTAGCTTCAAAATGACGAAGGAACAGCCTAGGAACTTAAGCGTTGGCTTCTCTTTTTGATACAGTGTTTTAATGGCCGGGCCTGTGAAATTAAAATGTGTGGTGAACAAGACGGTGACCGGAAAGGGTCTTTCGCTCTCCAGTGAAGCGTTCCACAATTATTTCTCTAAAATTATTGGAGTACTAATCGGCTTTCTATTACGTATTTCGGGATTTAAAGGGATAGGTACGGAGATGCGTAATATACAAACACATAAATTAGTACGAATTATTCTTATTTTTTGTTGTTGAATGTAATGGAGGTCCTGAGTTCTCTACGGAACTGGCCTACAGCCTTGGTCGCGATGATGGCATGAAATGGGATGAGGAATGCTTTGATATATTCGGCTGTCAATGCGAATATTTATGTAGCATCATACACTGTTCCTTACGTTTCACCCCCTTTTCTTTCGGGGTTGTGTACGCATATGACGCGGGGGCAACCCGCGCCCGCTCCCACCATGCCTCCTTAGCTGCGCGCACTTTGCGAGCGAGAACTGGGCTCTCCCACACGCGCGCGGCGCGGCTTGACTGCCTCGCCTGCCTCGCCTCGCGCCGCGCCGCTGGCGCCGTGGAATTCGCGGGGGAAGTTCGTTCCAACGCTTAGCGCTCCGCCGCCGCCGCCCCCGCGCCCGTCTCTCCCTCTCTTCCTCCCTCCCGCCCGCCCGCGCCGGTCGCGCCGCGTGCACCTTATTATACACTTGAGGCCCGACCGCTGGAAAGTGGACCACGCGGCGACGGCGACGACGACGGCGGCGGCCGTGTCGCCCCGTGCCAACACGGCCGGCCCTCCGCCGTGTGGAGGTGGAGGGGCCTCGACCGGCCGTGAGGTGGGTTCATGCCTCTTCCTCACTCTTATTCTGCAATGAGGATTGTTGATGGAATGGAGAACGTTCGCGGTTTTCTTGTAGAGTTATACAGCTTTCCATGTCTGAGTCCCTTCGGCACCTTGTTTTTTATTGCCATACTAGTGAAGTGCGAGAGTTTTGTGATGTCTGTAGATTATTTTCAGTTAACTGCGTATAGTTTTCAAGTAGCAAGCCACATTTATTACTCTCGTACGCCACTACGTAATGTACAGAAAAGTCATTGTAATGGTGTATTGTCGATGTTTCCCTTTATCTTCTTTCCTTTTTGTTTGGCCGTATGTGAAGATGCCCACTTACGAGATGCTGACTAGAAACAAGTTGTTGTGGAAAAATATTCTCGCTGACGACACCGTGGGATGGGGTATCTCCATCGTGGGATGTGCTATCTTTTGTTAAATTTGACTCCGAATTGATTTCGTTGACGTTTGACTGCTTCCTACCAGTGGTCAACAAATTGACGGCAGAACCGGTCATATTTTTGTTCCACTGGAGCTGGCGCGCGTAGCCTTAGGTTCACCAGAGCTGAATGCTGTCGACCTTGAAATGTGACCGCAACTCATTAAGGTCCTGTCCCGCCAAACGACCTTCATGTAATACCCACCTGCCTCTATTATTTGGTACTTTGATTTGCTAACTTTAGAATCGGTTCATATTAGAGTTTAAATGCCTTCGCCGTGTTAAAATTTACTGAAGCAGAATAGAAGTGCGGATGTTATGTAAACGAAATTTCTATTGAAACATTGCCGGTCGAGATTTACATCTGGTAACCTACAGCTTAGTTACCTGACCATGTACTACACACATTTTAACCGGTGAAAGATAATTAATAAATGTACCAATTCCAATTTACTCAGGTTCTTAATGGCAGTGTTAGGAAATAACAGTAATATTGAAAAAGCTCATTTCGGGAATTTAATATCAGAGTTTTCAGGAAAGACAACTTTTTCCTGATTATTAACTTCGAATTCAATTCCGTGAAATGGAAGTCTACGTGCCCATTTAACTTGCGTAGTAGGAATTTCCAGCCGAAGCACAGTTATTGCCAATGTAAAGATTGTGTCCAAAATTATGGTCTTGGAATGTTTCCGACCATCACAAGTCCCAATACTTTTTGATACGTCATATTCGTCGCATTTCTCAAAGAGACCTTTCCTCGAATGATTTGCATCTTTGTGGGCTCGCGGTGCGTCTCGCGTGCTACCGTAATGGCTCGCGTGGATTGCCGGGGCGCAGGCGTTCTTTTCGAGAAAGCCGCCGAGCCGGCGCTGCGCACTAGGTGGCGGCGAGGGCCGCGTCCTTTCTGCGGGCGGACCGGAGGCCGGGGCCCCGCGGCGGCGGCGCGTTCCAGCGCCATTACGCGGCATCCGGCGGCGCGGCAGCTCGCAGCGACGCCCAGTGGGTCCAAATGGCACCAAAAGCGCGCGTGCGCTCGCAGCTTGTTTTGCGCGATTGCCAAATAAGCGTTCTTCGCTGGTGGTTTCGCGTGGGTAAAGAAATGGCGATATGAATGGTCGGTTTTTAGAAACGGCTATGTGAATGGCCGTTTTAATAAATTTTGTTGCTTTAGCTAAAGTTCCCATTTCACGCTCGTGATGAAGCGCACGAGAAGTTTCATCCCCTCTGGCAGCGTCACCACTATTTGAGTGCTTAATGTTTCTCTATCAAGTACATCTGTTACTTTATTATCGTCCCAACAGCTTTGAAATGCTGACGAAATTAAAGTTGTTTACGTCCTACATTGAACAGCTCATTCAGGAAGCATTGGTAATATTTCCTTAATCTAAACAAATGCGATTTTTCAGATACCTTGATATCCGATAAACCCAAAGATCATTCTGATTTAGTTAAAGTGTCTGATTTTAAAGAAGCACGAACTACAATATATCATTGGGACCCAAATGGGCCGACGGTGATGCGCGTTCTTTTTTAGTAAAATCTTGTACCCAAAATCGACTTTCTCATCGCCTTGTATAAACCATTTACCGGCCCTTCTTTCTCCCGAAAGCTACTAATTTCTTCTTGTTAAAAGTTTAGTTCTTGTTCAAGTTTTTACGAAGCCTTTTTTTTTTAGTTTAATTCGTATTTTATTACCGTTTGTGTTTCGGCCCATCCAGTGTGCGCGTCAGAGGACAGCGGGCGGCGTGGGCGCTCCGGCTGCGGTGGCCCCTGAATTGGCCGGTTGTTTCTCGGGAGCCGCCCGCCCGCCTGCGTGCTCTTGCGCTCGTGTGCGGGGGGCGGGGCGGGGCGGGGGTTGGCTTGCCCTCCCCCTCTGCGGCCGCTTCAAGGTGACGCCCGAGTGGATCCGCGGGCGGAGTGGGCGTCGCTCGTGCCGGACGCTCAAGTATTCGTTTACTGCCATTGAAGGAAACCGGGGTGTGGTCTAAAGAGGCGCTGCATCGTAATGGGCGGCTTAAATGGATAGGTTGTTTTGGAATTGAATTGGCGAGGTGTTTGGGTATCATCCGTGCATCCGTTCCTTAGACTCGGAATAGCACGTAGGGTGCAGGGTGCTTTGGTTTAATCATGTAATGTTATCGTATTTGGCACGAATTACACTGCTTTAAATTGTTTTGTGGCCAATTTTTTTTAGAGTTGGGCATGTTTTTTCATTTTCATGTGGTTGTGTGCGTACAAGATTTTTGGAAATGTTATTCTTTCGTGCGAGAAAGCAGTTTTATTTGTTTCTCTTGAATCCTTATGACGTTAGATTGAGAGAAAAGGACATTATTCTTTTTTGTTACTTGGTCTATGCAGCCAGTTTTATGATTCCTACGCTTCTGTTTAATAGACTAACGTCCATTTCAACAGCTTTTATTTTTTTAAAATTTGCTTCGAAGTAAATAGAGGGACTTCTGACAGATCGTCACCTGGACAAGATTATGCATTCGGATGCTTACGCATTCGTTACGACTTACATTTTTGGCATTGAAGCTCCCGATTCGATAAGTGCATCACAGCTGATCTGATAGAAACGCTGTATTTAAATCGGAGCATAATCTTAGCTTGGATACATTTAGTACGAATATTCCTAGAAGTTCTTTCCGCGCGGTAAAAAAGGAATCGTTGGAGTATTTCTCCCGTGCGTTTGGGTGTGTACTGTTAGCTGCGAATCGGCTGAAAAGACTAGGCCACAGAGGGAGCGCTTGTCGGCGGCTGGGCGCATGGGCGTTGTGGGAACGCCCCGACCGTCTCCGCCGCGGCCGCTGCGCGAGCCCTCGTCCCCGGGCGGCGCACGTGCGCTGGGTTAGCGCGGGCCGGTTCGCGGAACCCCGCTTCTGCGGGTTGCGCCCGCCTCCAAGGACCTTGTGTGTGTGTCTCATTGCGGTTCGTGGTAGATTGCCTTTTAGGACGATTTGCTCCCTTTGTCTACGCTGCTCGTCAACTGTATATTTAGGCGAGTGAGTTGGAAATATTTTATTCGATTTAAGGGATTCTGTTTTTGATGATTGGTGGTAATAAATAATTTATATGGCGATGATCAGGACATATGACCTGCTCTTCGTCCTCGCACCTTAAGAAGAAACTTAATCAGGAACATTTTACGTAAAGTGACTTCAAGTTTTCGGTCCTTGAAAACGTTTGTGATCCACACCTGGAGAGTGGAGAAGTAAAGTTGCGCTTTTTCTGTGAATTCAAAAGTTCAAATTCCCCAGTATTCATGTAGCCTTCCTTCTGATTAAAGTCATTTGAATTGTGAGTTAAGAGAGTGATTTTATTAATGTTTTCTTTTGCATCTGCGCAAACTCATTTACATGAATTCCGTGTGTAGGTACGTTCTTAATTAATGCTACTGTAAATCGGTATTTTGCTATATCATTCGCATCATACCCCTTCGCTATCGAGAGGATAAGACAACTTTCCTTGATGTGAGATTGCCGACGGAAGTGTTCTACTTTACACGGTTTCTTTACACTCCAAAACGCGAAACATGAATGCAATAATTCCTTTCGTAATTGCAGGAAAGAATTTTCACCCAGATCGATTCTCTTAAAGAACGAAGTCTTAAAGATGTTCTCTAAAATGCCCAAAGAGAATCTAGACCGACGGAGAGGTCGGGTAAGGCAGCTTAAGCACAACGCGATCACGATGTCCAACTCCTGGAGCAAGACAGCTCCCTGGAATTTGCGGGGCTCTCCAGCGTTGTATCTGCATTGCACTCCCCCCCCCCCCTCTCGTTGGACCGACCGGCCGGGAACGCGTTGCCGCCGCCGCCGCGGCTGGCGCTCTCTCGCGGCGATGCTACACGGAAGTAGAGGGCCGCGGTATGCGCGCCGGCGCCCGTCAGGAATGCGCGGTAGCTCCCGCTCCACGCCCCCGC
The DNA here is from genome assembly GCA_011170035.1 of Teleogryllus occipitalis. Taxonomy (NCBI): domain Eukaryota; kingdom Metazoa; phylum Arthropoda; class Insecta; order Orthoptera; family Gryllidae; genus Teleogryllus; species Teleogryllus occipitalis. The sequence continues at coordinate 942,141 of BLKR01000010.1, forward strand.
CCCCTCCCCTCGCCCATCCCCAGCCCCCTCATCCCTGCCGCTGACCCCCTGCAGCCGCTGCCTCCTACCCGGTGAACCGCGGCTTTGAGATGTTGCGCGAAAGGGCGGCATTGGGTGTTGAATGGTTTGCAGCAATGTGGTTCTTCTTTCGAGGTGACTAGCAGTGGATGAGTTTCACAAATAAAAGGAAAAGGTTTTGTTGATATGCAGCTTTGGGTCGGAGTTTTTCCATCATAATGTGGAAAATTGTGAGACGTCAACGTTTCAGGAAGTAATGCATTCAATGGATGATAGATTTTGTATAGTTTTGTCGGAGCAAAACTCCTATCAATCGGTTTTTAAAATTCCAGGACTACGGGAATGACCTTCGATGCTTTTCTTCTCCTGTTTATTAAATTTATTAACGAGTAGTTCGGGCAGAAGGATTGATTGATGGCGAACCGTCATGCAAAAGGAGATTAGCAATCTTTGCCGTAATGAATCAAAGGGGATTGGACCGTTAGGGAGAGAATCGCTGTATGTGGTTTTCGCATAGTGTGGCGGAAATTCAGATTTCAATACAATATGCATCTTTGCACATTGTTGCTATAAATTTTGTCTCGCGATATGAAACGGATAGGGACTGATTGAGAGGAGGTATTAAAATTACTTTTTGATTTGAAAACGGGACATTCTCGAACGCACTTCAGAAGAGAGGGCACGCCCTTACCTATCACATTTGCAGCAACTGCGAGCGTGAGTGGCGGACAGCCGCGTGCGCGCGAGTGTTTACGCACTCGTCGAGCGGTTTCCCGGGCGGCGCCTGTTTCACGCACTCTGCGGAGCGCGGCGCCGGCGCGCCGACTCATTACTGCGGCTGCGGGCGCCCCGTTCGACGAGAGGCGCTCCACTTTAAAAGCGTCTCTCCTCCTCCTCCTGCAGCCCCTCGCCCCGCCTAGCGGCGCCCGCTGCGTGGAGCAGCGCCGGCCGGCCGGTCGGCGGGCCGGCCGCCAGCCAGCAGCTCCACGAGCGCCCGGCGCCCTGTCTGCTGCACCGTGTGCCACGGCCGATCCGGAGCGCTGCCAAGCGCGCTCCGCTTCGCACGCCTGGATACGACGCTCCTCTTTAGGCGCCTATGCCCTTCTGCTTGGCAACCGCTGAGCGGATGCGTTCACGGCGTTTATCGGTGGAGCACAAGAAAAGTGACACGTCTCGAAAGACGAAATATGTTTGGAAAAGAGCTTGGTGTTACTTAAAAATTTCATCAATTTAGTTCGTAACACTAGAGATATTTAGAGTGAAACAGTCTTTGGCCACTAAAGAAGCTGCGCTCATGAGACCAGTTTTCGTTGAAAATGACAGTTTTCTCACTTTTCGTGGGCGCGCACGATGTTGAATAATGCTTTTGGAGCAGATTAAAGAGGTGCAGGTGCCGGTTGAATCGTAACGTTATTCTGGGAGATTGACATTGGCTATCTCTTTACTAGCAAAACTATTTTTGTTTGTGGCGAAATCTAGTTGAACGCCTGCAGGAACGTGGGTGAACTTGCTTACTTCTAATGCAATTAAGAATAGCATTCAATAATTGTGAACAGAGATGGTAGTTTCTCCCCCTTTCCTTTGCATTTGAACAAGAACCATGGGAAAAGGCCGACTTCTTTTGTCGGCTGGGTGCAGTGTATCTCAATTTATTCAAATGTACGACAATATTGTGTGCAGTTGAATAAATAAAATGGTTGCTATATTGTCTTTTTAAATTGAGGTTCTCATTTGTAAATTGTGCTCTGTGTGTTACCTAAACTTCTGGCGGCTCCATTCTACTACTTCCCTTGCATTTCCCGAGATCCATAGCTATTTCGTGGCATTAGCTCAACGGGGGGGTCTGCCAAACTTGTCATGCCAGGCGACCGTCCCGGGAGTCGAAGGCCGGTGTCGTGGGGCGCCCCGCGGAGCCGCGCCCGTGCGGTAGGTCGCGTCGATCGCGCCCCCACCTTTCCCCTCTCCCTCTCCCTCTCGGCAATTAGACGACGCCGGGAGTGAAACGAGTGACCGCTCAGGAACTCCAGGTGCCGTTAACATGTTTTGCCCCCCTCCATCCATCCACCTCCCCGCCCCTCTCTCCGCCCTCGCTCATGCGCCGTGCCGCGCCGCGCCGCGTCGCACCGCACCGCTGGCGTCCTTAGCGCCGCTCGCTCGCTCGCGCCGCAGCCGCCGCCACCGCCTCCGCCACCGCCGCCGCCGCCGCTGCACGAGGAGTAGCACCGGGAGCAACAGCATGGGCTCGTTTCGTAAATCATTTTCCCGAACTACCTGTAACAAGCCCCCGAAGGTATCGAAATTCTTCACGGTTCGTGAATCATAAATAAAATGAGATAGTTGATCACTCTGGCCTCTGTGTAAAGCGTTTCGTGATGGTGTTTTCATGGTGAGCATACGAAATGCTTAACGTTAAAAAAGAAACAACGAAAAAGTTCTGCCAAATGTTTACACAAAAATACTGCCGACGGTCAAGTAGATACTCGTGATTTTTTTCCGATGTGATTTATGCCTTTTGCTTTGTTGTTACCAAGTCTTCTTTCTTAACAACTTGCATGGAAGTGAACGAAATATGATCAGGGTACACTATAATTCATTCTCCCGAGATTTGGTTTTGCCTTTTTTTAAGATCACACATTCTAAGCAACAGAATTACTTTTCTTTATGCATCTATGATGCAATGCATTTGAATACTCTCGAGTGGTGTGGAAGAATTTTCCGTTGCTGTTGTTTTCTGAAAGTCTTATTGCTGTATAATGTTGTCATTCCATTGATGTAGAAATGGGGCTACAATTAAGAAATATCAAATGACCGTTCTTCTCCAACTTGCGCTTTCGAAAACGCAGATGGGCCCTCCCGTGTTGGTGTGTCGCTTCGACCGCGGCGCGACTCTCGAGTTCGAGACCAGCCGGCGGCGGCAGCGGCGGGCGCAGGAATGTCTCCCGCGCGGAACTGGTCTCGGCAAGTTTTCTTCTCTGGCCGTTTTCATTATGCGTCTTTCCCCCGCGCGCCAGGTACCATTCATTCAACCGGCCCCGGCAGAGAGTCGAGCAAGAGAGCCAAGGAGCAAGCAAGCAGGCGAGTGAGCTGGCCGACGAAGCCAGCGCGGCGGGCGGACGGGCGAGTAGAGCGAGGAGTGGGCGCGCGATCACGCGGGCGGAGGGCGGGCGGCCCGTGTGCGGCTTCCCCCACCCCCGCCGGCGCGCATTCCTGCGGGGTCGCCGATCGCCTCGCCCCCGCCTCCTCCGCCGTGGCAGCATGCGCTTGATACCCATTCTTTACGCTCGCTTTAATCGGATAGGGAGAGATCTCGGCGCCCGAATCCCGCCGGTGTTCGTTGTCCACATTCCAGCGCTCGCCCGCCAGCCCGCACCTCGCCCGCGCCGCGCCCAGCCGCATCGCGCGGCCCCGGCCCGGCCCGACGCGACGGGCTACCGTGCACCGCAGCCGCCGCCTACGCGATCGTGGCCTCCGCCGGGGCTTCCTCTCGATGCCAGTCGCCGTCGGATTATCTCGCGCACGCGGCGCCCCGTCTCGTCACGTCGTCACTCCTCCTTTGGAGTGTCGAATGTGCGTCAGCAACGTCATTTTCTACTCTGTACTTGACCTGTGAGACTTGTTTGCTTTGGGCCTTTTCCGCTCAGTTTTCTCCGCCGTTTTCATGCATTCTTCTCTTGCCCACTGCCAGCACCTCCTTGGACGCCGGCGCGTTTCGTCATTGCGTTTCGCCGTCCACATTCCTTCGCGGCTGTGCCTTCCGCGCCTCGCCGCTGGACGCGCGCGCCGAATTCCTCGTTCGCGGGTCGTCTCGCCCGCTGTGAAGCTGCGTGTTCAACCTTCCGCCCTGCCCCCTCCCTCCCAGAAGAGAGCGTCCGCGTCTGTCACTCGCGATGTTAAAAAAAGCGTCCTCAAGAGGGTGCTCTGTGTAGTCCCTGTCACGCTGGATGCTTTCCATAATTTTCTTTACGAGCGGGGTGACGGACGGGTCGCGAGCGGAGGGGGGTGGCAGCGCCCCCTGCCGCGCCTGTCCCCGGCGCGGCGTCGGCGATGCAGTTCCTCCCTCCTGCAACGCGCGTGGTGGGGCCCCGCCGGGGGAGTGGATGCGAGGAATGTGAAGGATGCGCGTGGTGGGACTGGGGGGCGGGGCGGGTTCAGCTGCAGCCCCGGAAGGAAGCCGACGCCGCCGCTGGCACAGCCGCGTGTCGAGGGAGGGCGAGGGCGGCCGTGGGCCTGGCGCCCTCCCGCGCTCGCTGCCGCCTGCCCGCTCGTACGCCTGCCTGCCAACGCGCCCGCTCGCCTGCCTGCCTGCCAGCATGGCCGTGCCCCCACCGCTGCCGCTGCCGCCGCCGCTGCCTCTCCCACCCCTCTAGCCCGCAGCCGGGCCTGCCCGCCCGGCTGCCGCCCGCCCTCTCCTCCCCTCTCCACTGACGTGTGAGTATCTCGCATTCCATTCTTCCGCCCCCTCCCGCGCCGCCCCGGCCGCTCGTCCGTCCGTCCGTGCGTCCGTCCGCCCCCCCGCCGGCGGCCTCCGCCAGCCTCGCGCGCCTGAGCCGCGGCAGCGCGCCGCCGCCCCTCCTCCGCCGCCGCGTTGCGTAGTATACGCGGCCTTTGCGCTGGGCCGCGGCGCGCGCCTTCCTGCGCTCTGACCGAAAGCAAATACCAATAACAAGAACAAACGATATAATCCTTCTTCGAAAAGAACTTTAAGGGATGAAAATAAATTAGGTAATTACATTTTTTGTAGGAATACGGTAATATATTATATAGTGCTTGATTTATAAAATTTGAAGTCCCGGAATGCTCGACAATTAATTATTAATTTCATGAAAATAGTTATTATTTAATTTAGTAATTATTCCCTAGGTACTGGAACGTCGTTTCGTCGCGTTCCGTCAGGAATCAAGCCATTACATATAAGTTAATTTTCTAATCTGGAATATGTTCTTACGGAGTTAGTATTAGGCAAACTTAAGCATTGAATACGCCTACTACACAAAAAAAGCAAAATGAAGAATTTCCCTCTTTGTATTTAACCTACTGTGTATTTATTTCTATTCACACGCATATAGCCAGCGCCGATTTTTTTCTTAATTTTATGTGATTCGATTGCGCCCGCCCTTTGACGTTTGGGAGCGAAGTGCGGCGCCGTTGGAACGCATCGAGCAGAGGCGAGCGGGCGCGAGCGCGAGCGCGAATGCGAACGCGAGCGCGCGGGGCTGGCGTTGGCGTTGGCGTTGGCGCAGGCGCTGGCGGCCGCCCCGGGCAACCGGCCAGACGGAGGCGTTGGCTCCCGTGCCGCGCAGGCCGCCCGCCCGCCCGCTCACCCGCCCGCTGCCACGCCTGTAAACATTTTCTCGTAGCCATTTCGCCTGCTGGGTGTTGCTCTCCGGCGTTGCCGCCGCCCCCTCGCGTGTGTTCGCTATGCCACTGCGTGGTGTGGGCTAGGGTAGTGGGTACGTGATGTGGCTGTAGTGTTTCCATTTTTGTACATCGCTGTGTAAGTTTATTAAGGCTAATTTTATTGTTCTCAGTTTTTCCCACCGCTTTGGCACCATCTACTCGCGAAATCATACCGTAAGAGGCGTATAAGTAGAAGCTAATTATGGCTTCGTAAGAACTGTATTTGATCTTGTATTATGAGCATACTGTTACAGAGTACAGTTCGCACGATATTTGTAGATCCCTAGTCTTGGTAGTTGTAGATAATTGTTGCGATTTAAAGAAAATAAATTGCTAAGTGTTTTACATTCATGTTTTATAATTATAGAGCAAAAATAAATGGCTTTCTCTCTAATACGTTGTTATTCTTTTCTTGAGTGGGGAAGCGAAAAAGAATAAAGAGGACAATATATTTTACGAGAGAATTCTGCGACTACCGATTTTCGGAATCGCGAGGCGTATTCCCGAATTGCTCAGCGCAGACTATTATTGATTAGAGCATGGACAAAAGGATAGAATACATTTCTCGCAGCTCTTCGACAGTTTAATGAATGCAGCCAGCAGTGGCCGTTCATACAAGTCTCAGGAGCAGTGTCGGCGGAACTTGGAGACTGCTTCCGAAATCACGCAACTTCTGCCCCCCGAAGCGGCCTCTCCCGATCTCCCTGGGCGCGGCACGGCACGGCTCTCTTCATTTTCTCGGCCTGCTGCTTCTGGTCCCGTCTCCCTCCGTCCAGTTTCGTCTCATTTTTCCCCGACTCCCCTCTCAGCTGCCGCCACCCTGCTCTTCCACATTCACACGTGTGCGTTTCACGCACGTACATACCGTTCTGATTAGTTTTCGACGTATAACATTTTGGTCGTAATCTTCGTCATTATCCGAGTTTTTTTTTTCGAGCTATTACGCTGCTGGGTCCAGTGCAAGCCCCCGCTCGACGGAGACTTGTTTGTTTCGAGGCAATTTCGCCAAACACAACAATAATTATTGTAATGGGCTCTATTATGCATATGACTCTAAGTAGCAAATCGAGCAACTAGAAGGAGATGGGATGGCGGGGAGCGTGAGGGGCGGCGAAGAGATGGCTTTTCGTTCAGGACGAACTCGCATAAATTAGAAGCCAGGTGACGCGGGCGGGGGGAAGGAGGGTGGGAAGGGAGGGGGCGAGAGGTAGCCTGGCTTCTGTTTGCGTGCCTTGAGCCAATTAAGTTCAGTCAGCTACCTCGCTCGCTCGCTCGCCAGCTCTCTCTCGCAGCCTGGCGCTCCGTAAGGTCGCGCTCGAGGTTAGCCCCACCCCACCCCACCCCTCCCACCCTTTTCGTCTCCGCCTCTACGCTCGCTCGCATGCGTGACTTTCGGTGCAACGTGTAGTCTGCCCGGCGCGCGCTGGCCTTGGCTCCCCCTGGCACGGCTGCCGTACCGAGTTGGGAATGTTTCTTCTCCTTGGCCCTCTGAGAGTCCCGTCGCATGCCTTATTACCAGTAAGCCTTATCAGACTGACGTGTTCATGTGCCAGAACTTTAATCGGTCACGTTGTAATTGGAGGTATTGTCACCAATGGGTTATATTGCACGATAATGAATATTAGTGTAATGGTCATCAGTTCGCGCTTAGCCGAGCAGTTTCAGAAAGTATATTAATCGTGATCATACGTGTGTGGATATTAAAGAACGCAGAGTGCACTGAAAAATTACTTTCTTATTTCGAGCAATTGGTAGCCCTGCTTGGTAAAGTTGTCGGTTCGGTGTGTAAGGAACACGATGAGTCTTGTGGAGTATATATCTTCATTCTCCGTCTCTTTCGCTCTCAACCTCTCGGTCTCTCTTTTTTTCCCTTCTCCGCCTTCCTGGCGGCCCCGCCCCTTCGTCGAGAAAGCTGCGAAATTGATCTGGCTCCGACCATCAATTAACATTCCTGTCGTAAATTCATGTCGAGGGGTGCCCAAAACGCGCGCGCTGGAGCGCCGTGTCTTACCGGGCGAGTATCTTCTCCCTCTCTCGCAGCCCGGTAATGACTGCATTCCAGGTGTGGGGGCGGGGAGGGGAGGCCGTGCCGAGCCGAGCCGAGGGAACGCCTGCCCGCAGGGGGGAGCAGATGTGCCGCCGTGAATAGAACGCTAGAACAACAGCGAACGGAACGAGTCGGGTTTCTGGGTGGGAGAAATCAATAGGGGGCTGCCCGAAGCGAGGTCCCCGATGGCTTCCGTGCTTATCACGGTCTGATGCGGGGAGGAGGAAGGGGTGGGGCGGTGCGGGCGCGGGCTGGCGCCGCGAGGGCGAGCCCGACGGGGAGGCGCCGCGCCGCACCGCTCGTGCAACCACGTACCTCGCGGCTAAACTGGGTACCGTGATGCCCGTGGCTGAGGGGGGAGACGTCTGAAATAACCTCCAAGTAAATGATGCGAACAAGGGATTTTAATAGTCCTGCAACAAGAAAAGCATCCTTTAAATAATATATGTTTTTGGTGTAACCGGAAACGCATTCTAACTTCATTAAAGATCAAACGAAGTTTAAGCGTTTGGAGAAATTTAACGTTCATGAAGTTTTTTTTCCTTCAGTAGGTTTAAATGATCTCGAATCAATTTTCGCGGTTTTTAGAGAAAAAAATATGATGTTCTGTTCCTTGCTGTGGCATAAGTGGTCGTGATTCGTTCTCCGATGAGTCGAGTCTTCCGCATGCCACTCGCCGCCGCACGCATTCTAGCGCGTCGTAACGTTCGTCGCGCTGCACCGCCGCGAACAGTGCCGCGGAGCGCCGTGGGAGGGAGGAATAACCTTTTCCTCCCCCGCGCGCGCGCGCGCCGCAACGTGTGCGGCAGCGGTGGCGGCCGCGCGCGTCGGTTCACACGGACGCAGAGCAGCGGCCACCGAGGCCTCGGGCTTCTAGGAACGGGCGCACGCGTTCGCTCGCTGGCTCGTTCGCGCGTGCGCGGGGAGGGAGAGAGATTTCTGCGGGCCCCCAGAGTCGAGTTACCTCACGGAAACGTACAAATTGGCCTGTGACTTAACGTCTGCCTCTGGAAAGGAACGCAGGGATTTTTGCGCGGTGCGTGTGAAGAGGAACTGTGCGTGGGTGAAGCAGAAGAGTCCGGTGTTAATTGATGCTTAATCAGTCTTCGTGAAGTTCCGAACTGTGTTTGCTTCTTTCGTCCAGTAGAAGATATTGGGTAGGAATTTACTTTTCGGGATCTGTGTTTGAGAAAAATGACTATCAGTCCTGATCACGTCGAAAATACTGTTAAAAAGTAATTGTAGTGAGATATCCGTTTTTTAAGAAATATTTTTTGACGTTTTCAAGTTAGTTTCCAAGGCATGTTGCTGGCTGCTCCCGGACATGTCAACTGCTACGGTATTCCCGTTAATGTAGTAAATGTTTTATCTGGATGTGGCGGTGTTCCTCCCTCGCTGGATGATATCCGACGCACCAAACAGGCTTGCAAGGTATTTCCCTCTTGTGTATCTCCCAGGGACACCAGTCCACTCGGGACATGTGTCGTGAGCGTAGATGTAAGTGTGTGTGTGTTATAAGGGGAGATGATAGGGCAAGGAAAAGGTGGAAAGATCGCGCGCGATCCATGGCCCATTTGTTTGGGTACTGCTCCAGCATTCGTTTGGTATTGATCAGAGAAACTAAGGAAAACTACAAATCAGCGGTGTCGGCCGCTAGAATTCTCCTTATTCAGCGGCTGAATCCGAATGAACTATGTAGCTAAAGTCGAAAATCTCCCAATGTCGGAACTCGAACCTGCGACCTCCCGGTCAGTCACTGCAGGAACAGCTGCAATCCGGCTTCTGAGTTAAACTGAGCCGGTGAAAATGGTTCTTTGCCTTTCTTTGACATGAAGAAACTTCGACTTGATGCGTTACGAAAGTCCTTTGACTACTCATTCCAAACTCCTTCATCAATCTGCTCCGAGCTCCCAACCAAAACACCTCCATCCAAAACACACCGGTATGTACATGTGCTCTGAAACGAAGCCGTCGCGGTCGACCGTAGCCTTGAGTAGAATGCGGATAATAGATTTCAAGGAAGCCCGCGCGGTCGGCCGACCAGAATTAATTTCGTTCTGCCCGCTCGCTCGCCAGCCCGCCCGCCCGCCTCCCCGTCCCTGGAATCGTCCGTCGCGCGCCTGCGCTGGGAGCCGCCGAGAGATCTTCGCCGAAGCGCGCGTGCGTCAGAGGAGTCGGCGGCGGGGGTGGCCGGGGGGAGGGGCAGCCGGCGCTCGGGGAAGCCTGGGAAACACAGACACCCCGTGGCGTAACTGCAGCTTGAGCCGCCCGGGGCGCGCTGGAAGCCGAGCTAATAAATTCACTGAGGACGGGGTGGTGGGCCGGTTGAAGGTTGGGCAGTGGGCGTGTCATCCCATACCCACCTATGTCCCAGTTGTTTAGCAATGCGTTCAAATAAGTGTAGAACTTGGGTGCAAGTCGGTTCAGAAATCCGTGAGATGTGATCTTTTTTTCCCGTGTTTCACTTTCCACCAATGTTTAGTCAATGGTCATCTCTTCTTTATCCTGCACTCATCAATCAGAGGCTGGATGATTGGGTGCTGTAAGGGCTCGCGGAAAACTTGGTTGCAGTGATGAGGAAGGAGGTGCATCCTTTGGTTCCCGTTGTTTGATGGACGTGTAGTGAATGCTAGGAAAAGATGAATCGTTTCCAAATTACATTAGCCATGAATGGGGAAGCAGTGATTATCCCTACGTCAATGCAGGTTTAGAATAAGATGGTCCCATAGACCGACCCTAAAAATGTGAGTGCTGACAGCCTCTTCGCCTCCTTTCTTCCTTCATCTGTGGCACTCCCACCACCCGGAGGCCCAGTTCCGGACCAGAGGAGGCGAGGAAGGGCTTTGAAGCAGTGCGTCATTTGCGGCCCGCCGGCGGGCTGGCGGAGTTCCAGCATTCCGCGTCCGCCGCCGCCACCGCCGCCGCGGCCGCCGGTCCAGGAATGTTCCTCCATGCAGGAAGGGAGCATGGAGTCTCTTTTGCAGATTGCGTAAATTGCTTGGCAGCTCCCGGAATACGAGCTGATACGAGCTCCCTAGGAATGACGGAATGGCCGTGCTGCTTGCCTCTTGAGTGGAAATAATTGCGTGGCAGAACAATGAAAAGAGATGGATGAATCCAGGCGGCCTTCATGGTCGGAGATGTCGCTGTGCACTTGGTGCTAGACTCGTTTAAGTTGTCATGGATGTGGGGAGGAAGAGGATGTAATAATTCTCATGTTGTTAGTGGTAGCTATCTACTCAGGTATTTTTGTCGCTCATCTGTTGAATTGCAATACACATTTCTCCTTACTTTGTTTTAATTGCAATACGGAAGAAAGTGAACTCTTGTTGGCTGTCACGTACATTCCATCCTATTTCATCTGCAATAGTATTTCACTGGCCATTTGGTACTCCTTGCTATATATTCGCAGTGACACGTGGTATCCATACCGTTTGACACGGGAGTCCTAGACAGGGTCTGTGAGTCCCCAATGCGAAGGATGTTTCGCATGCGTACGTCATTCGAAGGTCGTGTTGCGTCATTCGAGGGTCACGAGCGGTAGTCGAGAGCAGGTGGTTCCGTTTCGCGGCGTGTTGTGCCCCGCCCCTCCCACGCCCCCCACTCTTCGCGCGTGTCCCCGCCCCGCCCCGCCCCACCGAACCCCGCGCCGTCTCCGCCTCGGGCGCATTCCTTCGGACGTCGTTTTCCATGCGAAGGCTGCGCCGTCCTGCCGAGGAGCTTGCTGCTGCTGCTGCTGCTGCGGCGGCGGCGGTCGCTGCGGTCGTATGGCCCAACACCCGGAGCCGCGACGCCGCGTCATTATTTTCTTTTCGACACGCCCGCTACGTGCGGGTATGCGCGTGTGCGTACGTGTGAGTGTATGCATGCGTGTTGCGCGGGCCCGCATCCTTCGCGTGCTCTATCCGGTGTCCCGTCGCGTCGCGTCTCGTCCGCCCTCCAAGGCGCCGTCGCTTCGTCGTCGTCGTAGCCGTGCACGTTGCGGCACGGCGTCGCGTCATTGCGCCGCGACACCGCGTCGTGTGACGTCAGGCGACCGCGGAATGTAGGCGCAAAAAGGGGGGGGGGCGAGAAACTCCCGCTGATAAATAAACTGTGGGTGACACATCTGTCACGTGCAGCGGTGGCGGTGGCAGTGGTTGCAACCTTGGCATGCCCCCCGCGGTCGTGTCGGGTCGCCGCTCGTAGGCTCTCGAGTTCGGGCGATTGCTTTTTTCCGCGAGCTTCTTGTGCTCCTTTTTGCGGCGTTTCGGCGGCGGCGGAGGCGGGAGCGGGTGATCCGCGTTCCTGAGGGCGCGCGTATGCTTGTTGGTTACGTAAGGTGCGCGCGGGTGCGGCGGCGGAGCCCCGCGTGTTTGTGCTCCACTCGTCGCGGCTCCGAGAGGCGCCGCCGCGGGCGTCGAGTGGCGGCGCGCCGGTGCGGCGCCGACGCCCGCCCCGGGGCGTGTGGGCTCCGCGGCCTCGGTCGCCCAGCCCCGGCCACAGCCCCGGCCCGCGCGTCGGTGCCCGGGGCGGGCGCCGAGAGAATTGTCGGCTCGGGACCAGAGGCGCGTTGTGCCGGCGTTGTTGAAGTCAGAATTTCCTTCTGGGAGACGAATGGAGGATGTGGCTCTCTGAGATTGAGATCTGTGGATACAATGAATTTTCGGGGTTGGGGGAGAGGGTCATGCATGTCTATACTACTTTCACGAGGCATTTCTTCAAACAGAGAGAGTGGTATCTCTTTGCTCTGTCAACATTCTCTTGAAAATTATACATTCACTGATACGACAATCTAGAAGTAATGATTTCGTCGCATACTCAAGGAATTTCTTTTGATAGCCTTGCCAACGTGCTAGTTGACATTTCCATTGCTTCATTTCCGTCATCGAACCCATATGTGGTCTTGCAAGCATCTATGTTTCGTCAGAATTTGTGTTCTCGGAATGGAATGCACTTCAACGTCAACATGTGTGTTTCAAAGAGTGTCGGCGTTCACTGGAGGCAAAGAACTAAGTGGTGAGCGTGCTTGGAATTCCTTCGTCAAGAGCTGGGTTCGTTTTGGGGGCATTCGTCAGTCGGCGATTGCTACAGAGTAATGGAGCGCGGCGGCAAAGTGCCTCCTCCATCGACCTTAATCGAGTCCTGTTTGAGCTCCTTCGCTGCGACGAGGAGCAATGCTCAGTAGCTGCTTTCACCTTCCTCGAATCACTGCTGTTCATTACTGGTCACCTCGCAGGAGCCTTCCCCTTACATCGAACACATCCGGTCTGGTATCATTACGTCGAGTAGGATTGAAACTTAATGAACGCATCTGTACTCGGGTACAGAGCATCTTATTACAACCAGAAGTATGGGGTCGACAGTTCCTATTTCCGTTGTCAGGTTTTTAAAAAATATCATGGTAAAAAAATTTCGGAACGCTTTTTATAAGTTATTGAAGGTATGGAAGAACGACTATTATTTCAATGTGGAAGAAAGATGTAGTCGAAACGTTCATACTACAAACCACTCCAAGTATGTGACTGACTGGGATTACATTTCATTTGGGGTGTGAACGATATCATTCTTTCAGTAAACGACCGTCAACTGAAAACCTGAATATTAGCTGTTATACAATACAGTGGCACTTCCACATTGTGAGTTTTCTTCTCTTGAAGCGTCTGCTACTACCTGTGCCTCTGCAGCTTGGCGTGCGTGCATTTCCCACGCGTGGTGCTTCCATTAGACTGCCCAAAGGCGTTTCCCCTGCGCCTGGCAATCACGCCTCCCCGCGACGCGGCGAGGGACCGTTCAACGCGTGTGCGTGCGTGGCGCGCTGTCGAAACGCTACCGCGCCGGGCAGTGGGCCGAAAGGCTGTCGCCGAAGGCGCCAGCTTGCCACTTTTTCAGCGATTTCGAAGCAAGCATTCAGCGAAATAAAAAACGTCAACAAAAAATGAAAATAAAACTACGTAATATTGTAGTTCGTGTATTTACTTTGTTCAAGGTTGTGATAATATTCGAAGATTTTCATTGTCGAGAGATTGTGGAATGCCTCTCTTACATTATTTCCTTCCTGTTTGAAGAGCTGGGTAATATCTCTTGACAGCGTTCCCATCCATGGAGGGTGACGAAGATTTATTTCTTTTACGGATTTTGTGTGTGTGTCTGTGTAATATTGAAAGTAACTAATATGGAGTGCAAATTTCTCGTCTACAATTTAAAAACTGCATCTCGCGTATCATTCACGATTTTGGTAATAATCTGCGGAAAATTTCAACAGTAACGCGCAGGTTTTTTATTTTCTAGTTTTCGCGATCCTTTGTGCAATGATAATGGAAAAAGTAATGTACAGCCCACGACGGCAAATAAATAATTGGTCTCGAAAATATCTGCTCCTACCATGCCCCGGGTGCTAAAGGTATTCGTTCGTGCTTAGAATCCCATTTTCCGCAAATGACTACTACGCGCGCTTCTTGGACGCGAGTGGACCCAGTGTGCGCCGCGTGGCTCAACGCAGCTGGAGCCGCGCCGCGACGCGCCGCCCGACCCCGCGCTTTGCTTTCGCCAGCGACGCGCGTCAGAGCTGCGAAACGCAGCCGAATGCTCCCGCATCCGCCAGCCGCTTCCTGTTGGCACTTCGCGCGTTGACCTCGCTTTGATCGCGCGCCGCGTTTGCTCCGCGGGTCTCGCTCTGTGGGAGTGCAGATTGTAACAGGCGTGCATGCGTTTATCATTTGATTTTTATTCCGAATTTGTAGATATTCTTGACGTTTTGGCTTTGATGGTGTTCTTGGACGTTTTGATAAATGGGTAATCTCTGCGGACTTCTTCCAAAATCCTTACGCTTCGTTGCTCTGATTTGCCGATTGGATGTGATAATCTTTCAACATGTGATAGTTGAACTTACTTTTTCTTCTTATCGTTTCGAGTGCCATGAGTGTAAAGTCTGTCATTGAGGAAGAGCCACAATTTTGAAAAATCTTGTTTTCAAAGTTCATTTTAATTATTCTAGTTCGTAAAGGAATGTGTGGTTATATGGCATTCATAGTCATTTTAAAATGACTTATAAGATAGAATTGATTAATAGGAAGAAACTGAGTTGTGAAGAACTATATCGCAGACCGCGCTTGCCGATGTATTAGTAAAAAAAGAGCACTTTGCTGGACGCGGCTTGAGACTTTTTATGGCCATGTGCGGACCAGTCGCAGCTGTTGGAAAGCGTGTACTCGGATGTGGCCGCAGCAGCTCCGTCTAGCACCAGAGGAGCAGCGTTCGACTCGACCGCCGTTGGCTCCGACGACTTTCACTACAAAAATCCTCCCGGGCCGTGTGACATTTTCCTCTTCGGTTGGAGATCGCCTCTGGGGCGATGCCTTCCAACCGCCGCCTCCGTCACAGCTCGTTCCCCCCTCCCCTCCACGCCAGTTCATGTTGCGGCAGTCGCAGTGCTAGTTTATTCCTACCTCTCCGGATATTTCTATTCTTCTCATGTGATACAAACTGCTCCCATTATTACATCTCATCGCGCTCGCCTGTATTTTCATTACAACTCGTCTGCCTTCCCTGTGTTATGCATTACAAACACCTGCCATCACAGAAGTTGTTCAGTCTCATCCAGTCATTCCGTTTCTTCTATGTGCGCTCGGTTTTATCGAATCTCATTGGAAGTTTCTTTTAATATCACATTTTTTTCGATCGCTCCAACTTTTAAATCATTTTTCTTGTTTCATATCCCTTACTTTTCCTTCCATCGCTTTTTGTTTCTTATCGCAAGCATAATTCATCCCTCACCGTTCGCAGTATCGGCAGGCTTCTATTACAGTCCCGGATCGAGTATTTCTTTCCATCTTATCCCCTTCTATCCCTGAGAAGCCCAGCACAGTTGCGGTCCCCGTCCAGGGGTCTGCCGCCCCCCTCCTGCCGTGCCCCGCCGCGTCGCCCCAGGGCCTCCGCCGGGAAAACAAGATTAGGCTGGAATGCGCTGATAGGCGAAGGCTGCGAGCGAAGCGCGGCTTATCGGCGCGGATCGCGGCCGCGCGGCGCTCGCGGGATCTGCTCGCCAGCTGCACCGCCCCGCGACGCCAGGCCACGCCACTCCACTCCACGCCCCAGCCCGGCCCGGCCCGGCCCGGCCCGGCCCGGCAGCGCTCCATTACGCGACACGGAAAATCCTTCCCTTAACACTGTTGGACTTGGACTCTGGAGCGGGAAATCATACGTGTGCATAAATTCTACAGAGAAGTGGAAAAAGCACTTGTTGGGAATGAGATAGTCAGCATTATTGCATAATTGAAAATACTCAACAGAAGTGTACCTTTGCGGTGTCGGGGGTTCGCCGTTATGAATGGTCGTTAAAATGTTTGTTATTATTTATGTGCTATTTATTTCGAGTTCGTGCTCCATTATACTGCTATCACGATGGAAAAGAATCGTGGTTATCTTTTTGGAAATCTTTAGCTATTCTTAACGAATAGAAAATGAAGTGTGTACGAAACACTGCATTCAGATCGTGCGTCTTTCAATGGGCCAAACGAATCATTTCGACGTAAGGTCGTCTTTAACTTGCAACACTTGGCGATGATTAATTACTGCATGTAGAAAAACGCGGATGCGGGGCAGCCTGCTTCTAGCAACGCCCCTTCCCAAGCGCTGAGATTTCTGGAACCGTGGCGTGGCGGCGTCGCCGGCTGCGGCGGTGGCAGCGCAGAAGGCGGATGCGCGTTGTTGGTGCGGGAGCGGGGCGTTATTGATGATAACGCCCGAGCGCGCCCGCGCCCGCTCCGCCCTGCGCTTGCACGTGCCGCGTGTTTACCCGCGCCCGCGCGACGGCGGCTTCCCGGATGTCGCTGCGAGGAGAACCCCACCCCCACCCCCACCTCCACCTCCACCCCGCGAGGACCCAGCAGCGGTGGGCCTCGCTTGCGCGCCGCGGCACTGTGCTCGCCTTGTGCTCCGGAGAGGATTCTGGGCGGTTGGAAGAAGCTCTGATTTGTGGAATTAAAACGTAGGGATATTGAGCAATTGGGGACGGAGTGGATTGAAGTGATTGGAAACGCAGACTCGTGTCGAAATTAATGAATAAAAAGGAAAGCGTTGGAGAGGGGGATCTGAAAAACGCACTGTACTTGCCTTGTGTTCAGGATGCGAGAGGATTCTGGGCGGTAAAAAACGCTCAATTTGTGGAATGAGGAAAATGGATTAAAACGTTGGGATATTGAGGAAGTGGGGACGGAGTGAATTGAAATGATTGGAAACGAAGAATCGTGTCGAAATTAATAAATAAAAAGCAAAGGGTGGGGGCGGGGGTTCTAAAAAACCCACTGTACTTACCTTGTGTAAAGATTCGAGAGGATTCTGGTCGGTAGAAAACGCTTGTGTTGTGGGGAATATCTTAACGAATGAAATATTGGCAATTGGAGTATGTTCAACTGAATGAAAACGGTTGATCTAGTACGAAAATCAAGAAAATACTTTTAGAACTGGGAAGTATCCAAATGAATTTGAATGGCTTGGGGCATTAACTAGATAATCCCAACAAGAAGAATCCTCCTATTTGTAAATGTCATTATCTCGATTTTGGTCAAAGTGTAGTTTATTTTGTTACTAGACTGGTATCGTTTATGTATTTTACTAGACTGGTAGTTTATGTTAAGTATGAAGAAGGGGCAGTAAAAAGACAATCCTGACTTGCGACCAAATTCGAAATATTAAATTTTACGATTTGCTGGAGTCTTCCCTATGCCTGGTGTGGCTTATCTTATTTCTGCTTGAAATATTTAATTTATATCGGGTGTAAATAATGGCATCTGACGTTTTGAAGAAACTCTATTTTAGTCTTCATAAAGACTAAATATAGTTTCTCCAATATGTCAGATGTCAGTGTTTACACCGAACGCCTCATATTTTTATTCGTATGTGGGGAACTGGGAAATAATTTTCAAAGTGATTGTAGGTATAATAGAAATTCCTCTAATGGAACAGTATTTAACTCTGCTGAATCATCATTACAGTAGTAGCTCTTAACTTATGAATTATGTAATGTCGAATTCCAATGATACATTCTTGATTATCTTTTCATTGCGCGATTATAGAGAATTAACAACTTATGGCAAATCCTCTTTGAATATTGCCTGGTAACAAGATAGTTTTGACGGATAAAACAAGAACGTGCTAGTCACATTAATATTTGACAGGTGGATTGTCCAGAACGCATCATTCTTGTCGGCTTATCAAATCTTTGAAAGTGATGAAAGAGATCATACATATGTACGCTTACTGGTGCATCTCGATAAGCAGAGTCCGAGTGTTTGACAGATTGCAGATAATAATGCACTCAAAAGGTCGGTGAAAGACATTACGTTACATGGAGACAAACGATGAGGAAAACACAGAATTTTGACTATTTCTGTTTATGCAAGAGTTAACGATTATAAAACGAATGAGTGTCTCTGGCAAATAATAAAGTGGCAACTGTGGAAATAACCCATCGCTGTAATAGTGTCGTTATACTACGTCCTTGCAGAGCATGCGAGACGCTGCGCAGAGTGCCTCTTATCACTAGATAGGCTCCGCGAATGTGTACGTACATATGTATGTGTGTGTGTGCGCGTGTGCGTGTACATGCCGCGGTTTTAATGTATTACGATACTCGTAGTTTACTGTAATTTCTTTTCGCATTCACTTATCATTTTTTCTAGTAGTTGTTTACCCGGAAAGTGTTACGGCGTGGAGGATGTTGTCTCGTAGTGGAATGCAGTGTGTCGAAATGTATGAATCAAGCCGGCGGGCGTTGTAAAGATAAAACCTGAACGTATAGTTTGCTGTAAATCGTGATCTGTTTTCATCCCATAGTTACGGGTGAGGAGTGGTGACGATCGCCGCAGGAATTTTTATGCTCCTGCTTCTGCGCTAACGAAGCTGGTGTTAAACGTAATTGCTTCCAGTCATAGTGCATCGCTTCATTTTCCATAAACTCAGCATTTTTGCTTTCGACTCTTCTCTCTATTCCGCGAGCATGAATTCAACGAAGGATAAGATGAAAGGAATGCACATATTGTATGACACTTTTTCTTAATTTCGCTAGGTCTTCACGCCGAGAATGTTTAG
Organism: Teleogryllus occipitalis; assembly: GCA_011170035.1. Taxonomy (NCBI): domain Eukaryota; kingdom Metazoa; phylum Arthropoda; class Insecta; order Orthoptera; family Gryllidae; genus Teleogryllus; species Teleogryllus occipitalis. Next base: position 960,673 of record BLKR01000010.1, read on the forward strand.
TCAGTAGTAGTTGTATAAGAAACTACCCAAATTGGTTGACGAAGAATTTTGTTAAATAAAAAATTTCAGCGAAGTTTTGGAAAGTGTATTTCAGAGAAGTTACTACAGGTCAAATCGCAGGACGCGCAATATTACCGATTGCGCGATAATTCCATTCGTTTGCGATGAATTAGTTCATTTCAAACTTTCGTTTCTTCTTTTTGTCTTTAATTAACGACTTGCCTTTGTTTTCTTCCTTGGGGGCTGAGCTCGGTTTCCTTCTCCGTGACGTTGGCCCGCGGGGGTCACCTCGCCCGCCACAATTGAAGAACGAAAGTGGTTTAATCTCCCGAAGAGTCAACTCCCTTGACCTCATTACCCGTTTCAGCGAATTCCTGAGCGCGGTTTCCTAAGTGCTGCGGCGGCGGCGCGGGCCGCTTCGGCGGCGTGCGCGGGATTGTTCCGCAGGCCTCGATGCTGCTTCGCTCCCAATTCGCCGCCGCCGCCGCGGGGCGTGGCGACACGACGCTGGCAACCCGCGACGGTGGAGGAAGCGATGGCCGGACGGACGACGCCTCTGAATACTCGAGAGGGTGGAATTGACCTCGCTTTTTTTTTTTTTTTTTTTTTTTTTTTTTTGTTCTGGAGAGACGGTCCAACTGCTATTCAAACGTGATGGAGAGACCCAGGACGCTAGCTTTCCACTTCCCGACAGTCCACTGGTACCTGGTTCGAATTCCGGTGGATCTTGTAATTGTGGTGGACGAAGTCGGTTTTAGTGCTTTTTCGGGATTCGCCCGTTTCCCATGCCTCTCATTGCAGTACTGCACCACCATTACAATCATACCTTTACCGAAGCATCAGTTTGTTTTACCAATGCTGGTAAGTCTATCCGAATTCAGGAACCGGAATTGTTATAATACATTAAAAATGCGTACGTTGAGTATGATGCGAATGAATTATATTAGCGGCGAAGGTAATTTTTTGTGAAGGTCTTAGTAAATGCTTCACACTTAAGTTTTCTCTGTAAAGTGGAATTTTAATGGTATAATAATAGTACAATTCTGTGAAGTCATCTTAAAGTATAGACCCCCAACCGAATCTAAAATATTTCATTTAAACCATTTCAAATACCGAGTGATTTTCCACAATCATTGTGTAGGGACCTAAATACCGATGATTCTAATTAAATAAAAGTATCACAAATGTATATGTTAATAATTATTAATATTGGTTATCAGACGATGCATTCTCCTACGAGTACATGCATAACGAAATTTCGTGGTTATTAGCTGTTAATTTTTGTCGTCTTGGCAATTACATTGAGAAGCTTCGGAATATCTTCGGTACGCTTTCCGAGACATGGAAGCCCTCATCCCGTCCGAGATGTGTAATGCGTCCGGCGCCCGCCCGCGGAGCAGCACGTTCGTTCGGACTGGCGAGAGAAAAGGCTGAGAAGAGATGCTGGCGGCGGCGGCGGCGGCCGGTTGGCCTCGATCCGTCCGGACGAATCGGATCGGAAGTCGTCCGGCCGGCCGGCTCGCTGGCTGGGCGAGCGAGCGACGGAATGCGCGCTCGCGCACGGGCGGGGCGGTGGGCGGGCGGGCGACGAACCACCTGCCACCCGCGGCCACCCGGGGATTTCTCTCGCCGCGGAAGCACCAACGGCGGCGGTGGTGGCGCCTGCGGGAGGAGCAGCAGGAGAGCGCTCGCGCCTTCCGCGTGGCGCTCGTGGCTGTGGCGGCGCGTGGCGTCCGGTCGGGAGGAACAAGTCCTGACAGCAGCCTTCCCGACGGGCTCATTTGTGGGCGTTGCTTTCAAAATTAAACCTTCTTAAGAGAATAGGAATGTGATCGATTAGTGGGATTTTGCTAAAGCTCCATGAAAGAAAATCGTAGAAAGTACACGTGGGCCTCTTTATAATAAACTTCACTGTATAATCTTCGTGTCTTATCTGTTATTGAAATATATTGTCCATTTTCTTGGTGTTTAAAAAATATAATGAGTTTTGTGATCAATAGTGTGAATGTATGATTTCATCGTCATATGATAAGTTAGTTCTTCTTCAAATTATGCGGTATATCTTGATGTTCTTCCTAATATTTGCGTTACAAACGTTTGTAGAAGATTAGTTAGTTCATTTTATAACCTAACATGCTCCAGTTCTGAATAGAATATTAAAATCCTTAACGTACTGTTCAGAAACAAGCCTTTATTTGTGATCTATTAAATTTCAATTCTTCGCTTGGTTTGTGCCCGTTCGTATGTCTGGTCTTCGTCTTTTATTTTGTTTTTAAATATTCACACATCCTGAGCATTATGCTCCTTTAAACGCAACGTAGTTTGATTCATCAGCTAAATGCTCACGTCTGCGAATATGAATGTAAAGTTACAAAACACACGTTTTACCCTCAAATGTTATGAAACGTAGCAATGTAATTATCGTGTGCAAATTCTTTAGAGATATGTGTAGCAAAGGACATTCAGAGGGGTTTCTATCCGTCTGCGCTTTCTTAAGACGCGCTCTTTGATCCGGCGCAACGTAGAAGGCGCCTCTGTCATCATCTGCGTCTTTGAGATCCTTAGTTTGTGCAACGTCTCGAAATTTCGTCGCGGCCCGCCGAAGATTAGGAAAAAAAGCGGCTCTGTGAATGAAAACATGGGGAATTGTGCGGCGCGCGCGGAAATATCCGGATTTAACTGGAACGGGGCCCAATCGCGTGACCAGAAAGGATTATTCTTGACGTCATTTAAACGAATTAGATAGCGAATGTCGCTAGTGGAATATGGAGGAACCGATTACTCGGAGGATGGGAATTGGACGCGACGGCGGCCTGGAAAAGTTTCAAGGGGGCGCCCGCCTCGACACAGCCGCGTGGACACGATCAGGGTTATTTGTTGGCCTCTATTTCTGATGCGATTCTGGCGGCGTGGCCCCCGAAAATAACGCGATGTTTTTGTTTGTTTTTTCTTCTTCTTTTCGATTCAAGTCTTGTTAACTTGTCCAACGTGCTCGTATGAAGGCGTCGGTGACATCATGATAAAGTTGAATTGGAATGGATTCCTTTGAAGTTCAGAATTATGAGAATAATTTCTTTCATCTCAAGGTTTGAACTTCAAGAACTTACTGACTGTGTGACATTACGTACTAACCTACATGCTTTCAGAAAAGGTAGTCATGTTTACGGCGTAATCAGATTCGTAACAAAAAGTAAATTATGTCATGTGTTATACAGTGGTGAGAGGGATGAATCGTATTCATCTATTTCAGCCACTACGTCACGCCAATATTAGGCTGCTTACTATGTGAAATAATGGTAAACAGTGTGTAATAAATTTCAAATATTATTTTTAATTCCATTCATGTACTTCAATTCGTTGAGCTCAGCAAAATGTAGATTTTTTACTCAACAATTCAGTAATTTGTGAAAATATAAATAAAATATTTTGAGTTTATAACGATACAGGAGTTGTCTTTTTTTGGAATATCTCGTACGTGCCCTTCTTTTCTGTTCACACATTTCTCACGTTGCTAGAAGCTCAGAAAATAACCCGTTCCCACAGCGTCCACAGCGCGGGAACTCTCGCCTCGAGGCGGGTGTGTTAGCACCCAGCGACCTCAAAGCCTACACTTACGCCCTGTTAAAAAAAAAGAAATAAAGTACGTACGGCATCATCATCATCATCAGGTGAAGTAACGAGGATGGAAGGAAGGGGGAGGGGCGCGAATGAACGCGAACAAACGCCGCATAAGCGCGCGGCTGCCGACCGCGACCTTCAGGAACCGCTGCGTCGCGAGAAAAAAGGTGTCTATTTCCGTTTTGATTGCCTCGCGCATTCCCGGCGAGCAGCTAAAAGCAGGCGATGCCGCGCTACACGACGCCGTGCGACACTACGATGCGCGGCGCACTCCGCGATGCGATGCGATGCGATGCGATGCGATGCAATTCAACGCGACGCTCACCCCATAGGAGAGGATAAGCTTCTCCATCCTGAATTTATTTTTTTAAGGTCGCTCTTCAAGAGCTTGGTCATATAGCGACCACTGTGATTATTTTTAACTGTAGGAATAACATAAAGGACAACACGAGCACACACAAACATCCATGTCCGAGGCGGGATTCAAACCCGCGGCTCTTCGAGCCGAGGCAGGCACTTCAGCATTAGCGATCTCGGATATCCCGGCCGGACCCAAATATCTTTAAACTATAAAACTTGCCTCGTTGTGAACTCGTTGTTGCCTATTATTATATCTATTATCTGAAAGAAAAGGTTCGGGTATTTACTCTTACATGGGCATGTTCACAAGTTAACTGGCACAGGCCGTGAAGAAATTAAGGTGTCCATATACCGTGATTTGTATCTTTCATGCACTGAAAGGTCATTTTACGCCCTAAACACGTCTGACTATTGAGTGGTGCGAGATTACGTAAAGAACTTCTTTGCTTACTTGTATTGCCCTTTCCCTTCCATTAGAATATTTGCTAGAAGTACATTACATCGTCAGCCTATCGAAGTGTAATTTTTCCAATGAATATCGCTAAGATTGTGAAACACGTTATGGAAGCGAAGTTCCCCGTCAGTGATTGCTCAGTTTTTAACAAGTCACGAACACTCGAGCACAGATACCACTCAATTACACGTTCCATTACAACATGATTGTAATGAACACTCGTAAACCACTGTCGGCCTGTCCGAAGAGCAACCGTTTTTTTTAGTCAACCGCACACCCACAGAAGTCGTTTGTATGTGCGTAAAGCTGTTAAATATCTGAGAGATTTACTTCAGACAGCACAATTCCTAATTCAGTTTTTTCGTGCTTAACATAATAGATATACAAAATTAAAGAGAATCCCAAGTAACCTCATATTGTTCAATTCTAAAAGTCAATAATGTAAAACAAAATCGTGGATCAAATAGAAAATAAATAAAATAAAACGTAGTAGGCCGGGAGGGGGTGGGGTTGGAGACGCCGGCGACCTCTGGTGCTGACGCGGCCGACGGGCGTCCTTGCCTCCCGCGGTGGTGGGGGCGGTGGGACGCGAGCGAATTCTCTCCTCCTGCCACCTGCTGCGTGGCGACGCGACGCCGGCGTCAGCCCGTTTTTCTCCTGCGTCGCATCGATTCCTCCCCTCGCGTGCGCCCCTGGCCCGCCCGACTTGCACGCACTCGCATTCCGCTGCGGGCGTACTTCTTCGGCGGACGCGTGCGTGTGTGTGTGTGTTGGATGGAGTAGGTGCGCGCGCGTCGCATACGCCACGGGGGGGGAGAGAACCATTGATTTGGGGGCGAGTCGTGACAGTCTTTTAATGTAAATGTAATGTGGGTGTTTAAACTAAGTAGCATTTCCTAGATCGCTGTGTGAGCTGTTAAAATATCTGGCAATCTTGTGTCATTGCTGATTTTAGATGTAAAGCTTATCTGTAAAGTTAACACTAATAAAATTGAACTGTGTTCGGCATTCTCATCGATCTTCCCTTATTCTGCTATAGATTGTTTTGTTTCTTTAATTAGTGGTGATAAAAGTTACTTATAGTTAAGTTTGTATTTACGCTGAGAGCAAAATGTATTTCAACGTTAAAGATCCTTTCATTTACGTAGTTGTGGATAGAAGGGAAACCTGAAGTTTAGGAACCCGTACGTAGCGAGCGGAGGAGCCGTCGTAGGTGGGTCGAACGGCTGAAGGTTGTGCGTGGGCGACGGTATGCGACGTCCGTCGTTGGAATTCGTCGGGCGATGGATTTACTGCCTGCGACGTCTTACGACCTCGGCGAACGCTGGGCCCCGGCCGCCTTCCGTCCTGCTTTGTCCCAGAAGGAATGGCAGTGGCGCCCCCACCTCCGAAGCCGCTACATTCCCCGGCCCCGCTGGTGCAGATGCCGCCGCCGCCGCTGCTACTCTTGCTGGCGACGAGAGAAAGTGTGAAGGCACAATGAATGGTCACCGCCGCGCGTTTTGTAGCAATTCGAGTGAAAAGGAGGAGCAGAAGTAGTTCAGAAGCATATTCGGGTCACCGAGCTGTTTCTCCGACGGCGCCGCGTGTGTTTCGTGGAGAGGAAGGGCTGGTGGCTGTGGGGTGGCGCAATCCGATGGGATGCTGCGCTGCGTAGTGGCGAAAATTCCTGGCCCTTTCATGCTGTCGTGACCCGACAAGATTGTTTCTCGCTTTCTGAGCAATAGCGATAGCCTGCACATTTTTGATACTAGCTAGGTCGAAATCAGCCGCTGTGTGGAGGGAATCCTAACGGCCGGTTGCTCTGATCACTGGTTTTCCGTGGTTTCTCGGATCAACAACAGGCAAATGCCGGAGCAATACAATAACAAGAGGACCACTGACCGCGCGATTTTTTTCTTCCTCTTCCTTATTCTATCCTCGCACACTTACGCTTGCATGCACTGTACTACCTCACATGTTGAGAGATCAGTGGGGATGGTAGAACATGTTACCACTGGGGCGGTGCCCCGCTGGTGGGAGAGACGTGTTTGGAAAAATCTCGGAAGCGGAGGTGTATGTCGGCGTCGGTTCTCGCCAACTAAAAGGCGGAAGATCACCGCCACCTCCCGCGATAAAACTAAGCAGTACTTACGGAATTAAAGCCCTTAGTTGTCGCTCCCGAAAGTACTAATCGATCGATCAATCAATCAGTAACGCCTGCAATGACTGTTTGATGACAGTTGAATGCTGACTGTTGGATGCTATTTTGGGAGGAAATAGCACATCTGCTGTTTTTTAACTTGCATGCCTCTACTTTGTGTTGGTGTTTAATTTACTATGAAAAAGTAGTACTTAGTACCGGTATCTTGTTTATATATGGCATTTCTTAATTGAATTTCAATAAAAAGAACTCACGATTCTCATTTCATTCATCTAAGGTTTACACAATAGTTTCGTGTCGAAGTAAGAGTATGGAGAAGAAACAGGTCACCCAAGTTTATCATACACTTGAATGAATATAACCCATTCTTTCCTCATTCGTGTTACCTTCTTTTCAAGATCCCGTCATTTAATAGCCTCATTGTTTTCAAATTGAGCTGTTCGCATTCATCTAAATGACATCTCGAATGCTACGTTCGGCGCACAAAAGCGACTTCGTGAATAGGATTGGAGACCCATCTATTTCTTGCTAGTGACGGTACAGTTCTCTCGAGTAGGGACTCGTTCCTTACGCATGGCCAACTTCGGGAAGTGGAATACCCGCTACTAGGCTTCGCTAGGAAAAGAAAACTGGCTGTGCGACGTCCAGCCGGCCAGGCGCCGCCGACTTTCTCTCTCCCGCTCCTCCTCGGTCTCTCTTTCTCTCTCCCTCTCTCGTTGTCTCGCTCCTCTCTGACGGCGGCGGCGGCGACCGTAGTGGCAGGTTGTCGGATGACCCCCACGCGCGCGAGCGCGCTCTGAATGGGCGGCGGCGGTGGTGGGCGGGGGCGGCGGGCGTGTTGCCGCCACCGCATGACTCGGTGCTTTGCTGGCCCCCGCCGGCGGGCGGTGCCTAATTTATGTCCCTGCGAGAGGGAGGGGTCTGTCGGGGCCCGTTGGTTGGCGGGTGTTTCCGGGCGCGCCTTGCGGGAAGGTCGCTGACGCGCGATGCGGCAGGCCGCTGGGCGCACTTCGACGGCGGTGATTAGTCAAATACCGGCTCCAACAAGGTCGTCTCTGGCGTGATCGTTCCATTGGGTTCGGGTATAATGCGATTGCGGTTGTGTGGTGCCTTTTGATATGTCCTGAATTTCAGAGCTTTGCGTTTTTATTCCGATCAAGATGTTATAAGCCGTGTAACACTCTAAAAGTACCAAAGTTCTTGTAATGTTTTTTTCTCAGGTACGTTATTTGTAACATTTAGACATGCAGATCGCTGTGTACCTTTCTACAATATTTGTAGTATTTCTTCTTGTGTAACATCAAAATTAATCATATCGCAATAATTGAGACATCCAGTGAGAGAGGGAGCTAACCCAAAATATTCAAAACACTGATTTATTGACATATTCCATGCATTCATAATTGAATTCTTTCATAAATCGATATTTTAAATTTTGTGGGTTAGCTCCCTGTCTCACTACATACCTCAATTGTTCTTCAGCCTTAATTTAAACAATAAAGTATATTCGTCAAACTAACATTTGAGAACTGCTAATAACCTCTTTCTAACGAGGCCTAAGAAACTTCTCGTTATGTAGACATGGCTGATTACCTCACTGAATTGTACAGTAGTTAACGGTGTTCAGAGAATGATACTAACGTGTGTACTTGTTAACTGCACCGCTAGATTTCTTTGGCGTGATGAAGGTCTCCAGCGCGAGGAAGTGAAATCCATTAATGCGCCAATCACGCGATTGGCTTTCACACTCGCGACTTTACAGCCGTGCCGTGCTTCCGTGCGCCCACTTCTCTTAAGAGGTCCTTTCTTCGCAGCGTGCCGCGCGTGCCTTTAGAATTTCCTGGAATTAGTTGCAAAGCCTTCCTTGGGAATGCTCGGAATTCCTATGTTGCAACTCCGCAGTTATGTTTCCCTCTGGCAAAGCATGTCTTGAAATATGAAATTGACGACAGTGAAGGTTGGGATACAAGTCTTGAGAGATTGCACGCGAATGATACGGATTTTGTGTTTTTTGAGTTTTGTGATAATGGTTTCGTTGAATGAGGAAACATGTGTATGAAGGAAAGCTGCCTATGCATTTAGAGTACAGTTCTTTGTGTGAAAATACTAGTCATGTGAAGTGTCATTCTGGATCGAGGAGAGTTAAATTTGTAGATTCTGTTTCGTGTGGTGGAACTAAAATTGATGGCACCCATGTTTAGTAAACGAGATACTGAAACATTTCCTTTGGGTAAGGTGACTGAGCTGTAATTGTGTAAACTTGTTTGGCGTGATTAGTCGTGATCGATGAATTTCCATATTTCGCCGTTGAGTCGGTAGTTTCTCGAGTTTCTGGAATGCGGGCCTGCGGGTCTGGGTATCTCGCAGACCATGTGTCGAAACAGAAACGTAGTTATGTGGCACATGGTGAGCTTGCTGGCCTGGCGCGATGGATTTGTAGCGTGACGATGTCAGTGGGGCTTCATGGAAAGTGTCTTTTCTTAATTAGCTGCATTGTAATGAAAGCGGGTCAGGCAAAACCATTTCTAGAGCTCTCCGTTTTTCACATAATTTTCCCTGATTGTTCGCGATTCTTCTGCAGCTGCTACCTGTAATTTGTGTTGCAGTAGCCGGGAATGTTCCCCTGCGTCAATCACTGTAATATTCCACGAACAGACCGTGCTATTTGTTTTAATGATCATTTCTCGTAATTGGCTTTTTTAGCGTAGAAACATAAATTATAGTGACAGGAACAGCACGATTTTTCTATCCATGAAGTTTATGTGGAAAGAAATTACGGAGAACCATGCGTTTATATACATGCCCCCAGAATCGTATATGTCACGCTACTACCTCGACGCTGCGTGTCATTCATACGAAAGATGTCAAGAGAATATTACTTCGTTAATGTTCATAACCACCATGTACGGCGGCACTTGAGAACGAATAGTGTCCGTGCTCGCGTCGGATACTTAATTTCATAGCGTGGCTAGTTTAATAAACTTGTCTCACGCGAGGTGCGAAACGGCAGAAGAGCTACAAAAATGGCGTTTAGCTTGATCGTGCGACGGGACGTCCACCAATAATCAAACCCGGGGGCCGTCCAGGGGCTTTCGAGTGCGTGCTGGGGACGGCGGCGGCGGCGGCGGCGGCGTCTTCTCGGGATGAGAAAGCACCCGCGTCGCGGCGGCGGCATGGGCAGCGGGGACTGCATTCCTTTCCGCGAAGGCGCCGGGCAAGAGCGTACGAGAGGGGCGACTCCTCACCGAAGTGCCGGCCTCCCTTCTTCTCACTCGCGTTTTTCTCCCTTTCGACCCAACTCTTCCACCTCGCTTTTCCCTCAAGTTTCATTATTTGCCGTACTGACGCTTGTATACTTCCAAATAACATCTACCATAGAGAGAAGATAACACACAGGTTCAAATACTTTAGTTGGAATTATCGTATTAACTTTTATCCTAAACTCTTACAGAAAATTGGTATTTTCAACAAATTTAAATAGATCTCTACAATTATTCCAAATCCTTTTTTATATTATTGGTCTGCCTGTATTGGAATATTTCATCCTCCTATTTGTATTATTAGTCTGCCAATCCTTGTTCTCCGCATTGTTGTTCCTACGTATCGGGCTTTCGCCGTCTCTTGCAGTCATCCACTCTGCGCGTTTTCGCTGCCGTTGTGACGGTGTTCTTTCCCCGCCCCGCCCATCGCCGCGCGAGCCGCTGCCGTGGAGTTGGAAGGAATGCGGGCGCACCTCGCGGCCGCCGCTCGGAAATTCCGCGGGTCAAGTCGCCCCGCGCCGGTAGGTTTCCACTCGCCCCCGGCGCGGACGTGGGCGCCGCGACTCATCGCAGTTTCGCTGTTTGCAAGGCGCTTCACGGCGGTTCGCGTTTCGTTTTTGGAAAGATTCAAGGGACAGAAAGGAGTTACCGCGAGCTACTTAGGTAATTGTGTGAGCGAGGAAGTTCAGGTCAGAAATACTAAGAAATTCAGGTGTGTGATTTTCCGTTTTTTCATATTTGGTTGACGCTGTTGCGGTCTCGTATTAAACGCATGTCCGTCCGTTCTTAAACATTTCTAGCGCCTAAATCCAACGCGGCTTAGATCTGACCGCACTTGATCCAAGGCCAATTTTAAATTGTTGGAGGTTCTTTATGTGAAACCTATAAGTAATTTTGTAATTTTTCTCAAAAACTCACATTTTTACTTACTCTAATGCTACTAGCACGTAGTATAAAGAAAGAATTTTATTATTATTATTATTATTATTATTATTATTATTATTTGCTTCAATATAGGATAGATTGTTTCCATGACAACGAATTGTAAAATTTTATTATCTTTTGAGAATTTAGCAAGTACTATATTGGCCATACATAAAAAGGTCAATTTTGTTTAAAGTACATTTCAGAAGATGAGTAAAAATCTAACAAAAACAATATAATTTGTATTTTGTTGTAACTGACTAGTCGAATTTTGGAAATGATTCCAATACCCTTTTCGGTACCCGCGCCTGGTTTCCCAGGTGCTCCTTCGCCCCCGAAGGCGAGCTGTTGGCCCGCGCGTGCGCGTGCCGACGCGGCGACGCCCACCTCCGTCGCACGTGCCCTCAGCCCGGGTCACCCAGGCACGTGCCCTCCGCCCCGCCCCTCGCCGCGTCGTGTCGCAGCACCGCCGCTCGTAGCTGGATCAGTCACGCTGTCGGGACGCCGCGCCGCGCCGCGTCCGTCGATGTGGCCCCGGCCCCGGCCTCCCATCGACCCTGTGTCGCCTTGTCGCCCATCGTTCGGCCCCGTCTCGCCACGCCCTGCCCGCGTCGCCGGCTTGGGCGCGGGCGCGGGCTCGTCTCGAATGCTGATCCCGTGTCGGTGCTCCTCACGACTCGACCTAACAGTGAATGTCTTCTCTCGCGTGCTTTGCATACCACATGGCTTTGAGAAGTCTGTACTCGGGGAATTAGGGGCGTTGGGAGTGTCTGATCTCCACGAATGCTGTGGATGTGTTACGAGCCAATTTTTATATTAAATGATGGGTTGGTTGAAGGCGATTGGGTAGTAATGCGTTTACAAATGTTTATTTGCCCTTCTCGTAAGAAAGTCGCCTACACATTGATGGAAGTAGTTATTTACACCCGAAGTCAAAATCCACGACCACCAATCTCAGTATTAAATAAAGTAGATTCTTATTGGTTGTAAGAATAGACGCATTCATTGAGCACGCAACACACTACTTTATGTGACGTCGCGCCCATAAATGCTAACGATACAAGGCGACGATATTCGAACAACAGCATTCTTTTACGTATCCTCCGGAGACTTTAAGAAGTGCCTGTCTCGCTGTCATTCGGCGAGTCGCCGAATGTCGCCCGTCGCGTCGTATTTCGCCTGCGCTTCGACGCGCAGCCGGCGCAGAGAGAATAAAAGTGCGGCGTAAATCCTGCCGCTGCGGAGACGGCGTCTGGATGGCAGGGGGCCCGTGGCGCCGCATTCCTGCGCGGAGATTTAGCGGAGGCTGGAGGGGAGAACGTGGCTCTCGTGAATGGGCGATAAGCCTGTTGACCTCGGCTAGGACCGACTATCAAGGCGCCTTCTCCACCCTTTTTTGTTTTTTGAGAGCGCTCGCGCGCAGGCGCGCCTGTGTTTTTTTTTGTTTCCGCTGCGCTTCGATTCGATTCGGCGTCTTCGACGCAATCCTTTTTGCCTCCCTTTTCTGTTCCGTCCCGTCCCGCTTGGCGTTGGAATGTCCGGCGGGGGGATTCCCGGTGTTGTTTGTGAAGACCTTACGTATTTTTCCTATCCTTCATCCTTTTTGTTTGGGTTAAGCTTTTCTTTTCCTTGCCATTACTCGTTTGTACCCCTTTTTAATTTAATGTTATTTTTATAAGCTGTTTCCTTCTCTCTGTAAACATTGCATTAGTTTTAATTCCAAACACCCCTCTTTCACTTCTTTTGTATTCATGGTCACCGTAGTGCATATTTTGCCCACACTATTTCACTGATCATACATTTTTGTATCTCCAACACCTTACACCATCCATCAGTCCTAGTCATCATAGAACAGCTTCATGGACGACTCCAAAATTCATGCTTTCTACCGGCTACGTTTTCGACCCTTCTCTGGAGAAGAAATTTGGCGACCTACTAAAATTCGATAGTTTCATTGATCAGTTTCAGGCGAATGCTACAGCAGTGTACCATAACAACCTGGTCACGGGCTGCGCGTGATCTTTCCTTCTTCGTTCTTTCCCTTCTTTTCTCCTTACACTGTTAACTGTGCTACCGCACAGTACACGAGGTCACCAGAGCATGTCCCGACTTAGGCTCGTTGGAGAAATACTTGGTGGGGAGATCCAGCAAGTTGACGTGTATGTCGGTGCCGGATCTCACATCCCATTGATGGAGAAACACCGCCACCGCCTCGGGGATATAAAATGCACCTTTGCTCTCGGGGTTTATGACCGAAGTAGTTGGTGTGCCAGGAATTAACTCTTACTTATTCATACTCTTTTTAGTTTTTGTTCCCAAAGCGAAATATCTTGGCGGTCCTTTTCTTCGCGAAAGTGACGCAATGTATCCCCTCGCGAGTGAGCCTGCGCGGGCGCCCCCCGACGCTTTGTTGAAACGGCGTTTGTGGAAGCGGCGTATTTTGGACAAGTCCTGTCCAAACAGCGAGTGGCGGCGCTTCGCCAATGCGAGAGCGGGCTGTGGGAGCCCTCCGATGAAAGCGAAGCGTTTTTCGGGAACCCCCCTGACTGACGGGAGCGGCGAGAAATGCCGGTACTGGGAACGGTTCGGACGTCACGGAGCGAGCAGAGCGGGTTCGCTCAGGAATGCGGGTAATATTTGCAGTTGCGCCAGTCGGGGGGTTTCTTCGGTTGAACACGAAAGGCGATGACGCTTTGGAGTTCTGTGTAGCGAATGTGAAATTGACGCTTCGGAATTCAGTGACAGCTGACAAAATTGCCTTTCAAGTTGGGAGCGCGGAGAATGTTTTGTTTGGTTGGAGGTAGACCACGAACGTCATTTGAGAGAAATGCGACTAGCCTGTGAAAGGCTAGTAGTATATGTGAAGAGTGATGGTATTGCTTCTTGTGTAAACGCTTTGTGACGAAGTTAAAATGACCGGAAAGCGATAAATGCGCAATCGCTTGTGCCAATCGCTATTCAAAGACGAGCAGGCATTCCGTGAGCGTTTCGTAACAGCGTCCTTGTGCCACGCTACCTACTTGCCTTGCCTCATGCACTGTCTATCGTGGCTACTGCTGTCGCAGTTACGTTCCGTAACGCAGTATTCCATGTGATAAGCATACAGCAATTGTTAACTGAAGTGTGCAACTGAATGACAATATGAATAAAGAAAAACTATATTCACTGTAGTTTTGTATGGAGTACTTGTTTTAAGGAACGAAAGTAATCTGTTTAAATTGGAAATGTCGCATCATAAAATTGATTTTAAGAGAATTAGGGAGACACTGTTTCATACCGTTCTACACCGAAGCTATGAAAATGTTGAGGTATTGGTTTCTTTCCCATCTCGTACTTTTTCATTTCACAAGATCGTAGTATACCCTTGATATGACTTGACTGAACTTTTCTTCCTCTTTCCTCAGCTTCTTTTTTCCCGTCCCAATATTTTAATTCCATTTAATTAGTGACCCTTCATGTGATTTGTCTGGATTATTCTCTTTCGTCATCTCACCTTCCCTTTTCTTTCTTTTTCGCTCCTTTCCTTGTTCACGCGTCGTACGTGTGCGGGCACGATGAAAGTAATCGGCGCTGTGCGGCGGCGGCGGCGGCGATGGTGGCGGTGGCGGTTCCGGCACTTAGCGGGCGGCCGCGGCACGCGCGGAATGCGCCGCACGCTAAAACTTTCCGCGAAGGCGCCACAGTGTAAACGGTTTGTGTGACGCTATTGTAAACACGGCGGTCGGTCGAGCCTAGCGCCTCCGGCGGTGGCGGCGCCGTGTGGCGCTGACGGCAACGAGGCGTGTGCGGGCGGGAGGAGGTAGAGGCGCCGGACCGGCGCGCGGGAGGGCGGGCGGCGCCGGTTGCTGAGGCAAAACGAGAGCGCGTGAACGAGCGAATGGTGAGTGCTGGGTCTAAATTCGGGACAGCCGAATCGTTGTGGAAATGGACGCTTAAAGGTCTGCAGGACTCATTGTTTAGGTCGTGTTCCATCATGAGGTTGCCTGCCATGCCTTATTTAAACGATGGTTCATGTTACAGCCCTTGAGCTAAGACTACATTTCAGCTGTGAGCACGAGGTATAGATCTCATTTATTTACCTATTTATGTACAAATTTGTGAGCTACTCCTGTATTCTTTGCTAAAAAAAAAGTGAAGATCCGTGGGTCTAAAGTTGGAGTTCCGTAGCCAAGCGATTCGTGGGCGCCGTCGCCGTGGGTAGGCCGTTGACACGTGTGTGCGGCGCGCCGCCAAGGCCACGGCCGTGACGGCGGCGGCGGCACGGCGCCCGTCCGCCGACACCTCGGAAGCGAGTTACGGGGTGCAGTTGCGAGAACGCCGCGCGGCCGTGGGACAGCGGCGCCGCGCCACGCTGCGAGCCAGCAGCTGGATCTGCAAATTCCGCGGGGTCTCGGCTCGGGGCTTCTTAGAAGCGTTGCGCTTGTCAGGAGGTGCGACGTGCGCGCTTCCAAGGCTGGAATTACCTCGCTGTCATTCTTGATAGACCGCTTCTGCTGTGTATAATGTGTAAGTAGCGTTTTTGAGTGGCGAGATCATGTTATTTGTGCAAAGAGGTAACTCGTAGGCACAAATTAGTGTATGACTTTTGATTCATAAATTGTATGTACCTGAATCTTCAATTACCAAATACGGGACTGTGAATTCGGTTACATGGAGAACTCGTCGTTTGAAAGAGTCGCCAGGGGTGAAGACAAAGAAACACAAAAAGACCTCTCGTCAGCAATGTCGAGGCAGGTTCGTGCGGGTTATCTGTCCAACCTATTCATTTACTCAACGAGGCAGAAAGCGTCGGCACCGCGAGTGAGGTGCCGCGCCGCTGGCCTCGCCGCCTCCCGCCCCCTCACCCGCGCGTGGCCAGGGAACGAAGCGCTTCTCGTGTTCGGGCCCTATCGACGGATAAGAAACCGCTGTCGGCGATTATGTCAGCGTGTCGCGGCGGGTGACTCGATTTGTCAGCCGGCCCGACCGGGCGGGCGGGCGGCGCCGCGCCGGCGAGAGGGCGAGCGGACCGCGACCGCATCTATTTTGTCGCGGAAATTGCGGCGCGTCTTGTCGCCGCACGTCTTGCGATAATCGACACGGCGCCTGGTCGACCGCCGCCCCGCCTCGCCCCTCCCTCTCCGCCCCTGTCGCCGCGCCGGCGCCCCGGCTGAAGAAAGCGAGCCAAGCAGGGAAAACCTCTCCGTGGCCAACCGGTCCTACCGGAAGTCGAACCGGCTACCTCCCGAAGAGGCGGAGGTGCGGCACGCCCCCCGGTCGTTGGTGTGACCCTTGATCACGGTATAATAACCTCCTCGGTGGCTCACCCGCCGGCGCTGGAAATAAATCGCACTGGGGGAGGGGGGAACTCATCTTTTGAACGCGGTGCTTCGTTCTTCCTCATCTTGCTATTCTTGCTTGTTTACTCTTTGATAGTATTTTGTCTTCCTTACCACTTAATTCATTGTCTCATTCTAATCTCTTCCTCTTTTATATCACATCGGTCATAGTCTTCTCTTCGTTTCTCAGCGGTTGCCTCGTTTTTCCTGTTTCAAAAAGAAACTCTCCTCTCTGTTGAGAGTGGCTAGGGCACCAGCCGCAGGCGCCAGGCGCTTGTGCGATCCAGACCGGCCGTGCTTGTATACGCTCGTGCACATTCTTGCAGGTGGAGGAGGCTAAAAATAAACGCTACCTAGCCAGGGTCAGAGTTGTCGAGAGACGTATGCATAGCGTGCTGCGATTCTCTACTCAAGCTGTGCCATTCCAAGGAAAACAGTCCAGACGTTGGATTATCTGAGAGGTTTAAACAGTTTTCGGTGTAGTAGTTCATTATTTTTTTCTCCAATCAATTAGTGCGATCGTTTCTGTAATACATACAGATCTAAAAATGCCATTGATAAATAGACAAGATACCATATTGCTTTTTGGACTGTCAAACTGTACATTCTCTGATTTTATGTTGGTTAATCATTGGGTTTTTTGTGGGTGACAGTCCCCCTTGCGAAAGAGCTACTCTCTCTCTTTTAGATTTAGCATTTGCCAACGACCGCGATGTGTTGATCACATATTTCACTTATCTGGACTAATCAGCAACGATTTATTGTGACGCCTTGACGATGGTGTGATTCGTCTGACGCATGTTTGAATTTTTCCGTTATCGGGCGTGTCGACTCACATTAAATGTGTTTCGTAACAAATGCCGGAAAGGCATTACCTGGGCACATCGCGCCTAATGGGGTCTTCGCAACGCGTCCGCTGCACGCCGCATCACACTTAAACACTGCGATCGGACGTGCACGCGATGTAAAGAAGGGCGGAGCGCGACGCAACTCTCGAAATGTAATCGCGGCGTCCGTGAATTCGAACTCTGTACTACCCTATAAACACCTTGAGTGCCGAATTGGGCGTACCGCATAACGAGATGGGCTACTTGAGATTCAAGTTTCATGCCGAGTCCGCCGCGTCGCGTCGGCGCCGTCGCAGCCCAAGGTCTCGTGCCACTTCTCGCGTGAGTCGCGCTGGAGGCGCGGGCGCGCGCGCGTGGCGCCCTTCGCCTGGCAGGGCGAGGACCCGCGCAGCGCCCGTGCCGCTCGGGCGGCGTGGCGGGCTTCCCTCTGCAGCACGGGGCCGGTCAACGTTTCGTTAAAGAAAGAATGCAATTGTATTGGAGGTTTTGGAAGTCCTCCTTTTATACGGAGTAATTTAGGAGAAATAGAAATAAACTAAAATGTGAATTGAGATGTACTTAAGTTTTGAAAAGAAAATAACAAGTTCAAGTTCATAATATTGGAGGTTCTATAATCATAAAAATGAGGTTGTTAATTGTATTTGAACATGCGTGAATTACGTATTTTAGAATAATGTAATAAAAATGTTTTCCAATCAGAATTCTGTGTTACTTATCATTCCTATATGCGTTTAATTTGCGTAATCAGTTTTACTGTGGTTGCTTATTATTCTTTACATTTATTTACTTTTATGCGTGTATACTATTATTTTACTTATTCATATATGGGGGTCACTTCTTTACGTACACGTATGATAATATCTTTGCAGTTCTATTTTGATTACATTTAGAACGCAGATTTGGGCGTCATAAATGAATATTCAAGCCTGAGAATTTGCTTTAGGACTGTACTAATTTACGAGTAGAGACTTACACATTTTGTCAGTTTGCTGTCGTACCACTCCTTTTTAACAGACAGTTTTGATTCCAGTCAATCAATATGAATTCTGGGTGAGAGTACTTCTCAATAGATCGCAAAAGCATCTGATTTGTTTCATTGATGTTACGTTTAACCTCCGAATTTTTATCGCATTCCATCGCATTGATAGAGGCTTCACCTTGAAATCGCCAAATAGCGCTGATTAGTGATACCGAAAAATCGGTTCGTGGGACAAAAGTAATACGCAACGAGGAGCCGCCCCTTCACGTCACGTCGAAGTGATCCAGAAACTTAAAAAAAAAACGTTTCCTTTGCCATTCTTATTATCGGAATTAATACTCTGTTACGCCTCTCAGAACATTAGTCTAAGTCTGCACTATCCAACACGATAGAGGAAAAAGTTTGTTGTTGTAGTACACTTAAATGTTTTAACCTATCACAGCCAAAATGTAGCGTATGTATTAAATATCTTTTCTCCTTAATAAACTAATGGACACATTTCTTCCAAACAATAAACACAATTTATTGATGTTCGGATTTCTCTGGAGGTGTATGTTCGATACGTTCAAATGGAGTTCAGTATATAACTTACGAATATGTGTATTAGAGCTTACCAATTTTGAGCGTACATTCAGATGCTCGCGCCTGGCTTCCAAGTTACACAATTCATAAACTCCCAATGACTTACGCGAGTTATTAATTCAACAAATAAGATAAGTACCGCATATCGTGGCCGAACTGGCGCTCGGCGGAATCAAGACAACCAAATGAACCACCTTGAATTTTTCTTCTTCCCCTCTAACAACCGTAGAACTTTCCCGACACGTCAAATACTTTCATATATCCTTTTAAATACAAAACTATTGATTCACTGTTAATTATACAATTCATCAATTATAAAATTATTTTACAACAAAAATATTTAAAATAATTAAGAGGTCTTAATATGCCCAAACATTGAATAACGTTATACTAACCAAAAGCAATCTTAGTGTTCTACACTACAGTTAAAGACGAACATGGTACAGGACCTCCCCTTGCGCCCAGCTGCCTCGCGGGGCGCCGATGGCCGTTGGAAGATTGCCCCTCCCTCATGACGCGTACGTGCGTCGGGCGCCGGAAAAAATGTCCCCCTCATAACGCGTGTGTGCGTCTGTCCGTCCGTCGACGGGTCGTTCGTCCAGGATTTGTTTGGAGATAATGGTGCGGCGCATTCCCGGTTTTATTGCCCGCCTCCCAAATAGGCGGAGATCACGTGATTTCGGGGGCGCGTTTATTGCGTTTGAACTGTTTGTTCGGCGTCGTAGGCATTCCTTTTTCAGATAATGAGGCATTCCGAAATAGAATCGGCCGTCTCCGGGCCTTTTTATGACTCTACTCGACGCAGCGTCCCCTCGGGTCGGTGATGGCGGCGACCGCGGCGCAGGCGAGGACGTCTAGGAGGCGGTGATAGCGGGCGGACAAACGGGAGCCAGGACGGCCGTAAAAGGATCGCCTTGCCGTTCGCGTATCAAAACCGCTATCACTTCTTTCTGGGAAACTTAAAATGGGAGTAAATCAGCATGCTTGTGCGAGTCGTAAACTTGGAAATGCGATGCATTTGGAACCAGGTATCTTCGTTTCTTGGATCTGAAACGGCTTCTAGTTCTAGAAAGTAACGTTTCGTGTAAGTTAGATGGCTGCATAAATTTTTGTTCGCATGTAAAATGTAAATGGTAACATCTCATTGCTTTATTCGTAGTGCATAGATAAAGCAAATCCCCTTGCAGAGTGCAATGTTACTGATGATTATAATATTGATGAAAAGAGCTGAAAAAGTCCTCAGTATTACTTGTGATGGTGTTGTCTTATTGTATATCTGGTACTTAAGGATAAAGATTATCTTTTGCATTTGATAGTCTTGTTGCATTTCTCTTTCATTATTCTCTGCATTGCTCATTTGTTTCCGCCGCCTGACGTGGCTCAAGCCACCACCTGATGACACTACAGTACCTCTGACCGAGGGGACTCGTTCCTCTACAGTACCTCTGACCGAGGGGGTTCGAGTCCCGTCGGGGGCAGGATTTTCAATATTAGAGGCAAAGCTCGTTGGAATTCAGCCACTGTCTGCAGGAGGATTCTAGCGGCCGATTGGTCTGATCGGTACTTTTCGCCGTTCCTACGATCAACAGCAGGCGAATGCCGGAGCAGTGCCCGAACAAACTGGCCACGGAGTGCGCGCAATCTTTCCGTATTCCTTGTCCTACCCTTACTCTATATTTACACACACACACAAAACCTTATATGTACTACACTTCCACTCATGTCCCGCTGCCCGGTGGAGGAAGATACTTGGATGGGAGAAACTCAGCAAGTCGTCATGTAGGTCGGTATTGGATCTCACCATCCAACTAGGCAAGATCGCCACCTCCCGCGATAAAAACACTATGCTTAAGGAACTAATGACCATAACAGTTAATGCCTCCAAAATCACGAAGGACACAACTTCACTGAATGAAAATCTTGTGCGCTGGGTTTGGGTATTGCAGTATTTGAATAGATCTGCAAGCCTTCAAACGATCAGGGGGTTGTGTTGACTAAAGGTTAATTGCATGTATCCTTGATTGACGATCTCTTTCTGTTGCAGGTTCACCAAGCCGCAGACGTTCGCGGACTGCATCGGCAATGAGTTGCCGCTCGGTTGGGAGGAGGCGTACGACCCCAACATAGGCTCCTACTACATCAACCACGTGAACCGTAAGTAACGCCACGTAACGGCCGATCCGGCAGGGCAGGATAATATCGTGTGCAAAGAGAGGGCAACACTATTCTCTTCTTCATGAATGAAACGAGTCGTGACTTTCACTCTTTAGAACTGTTCCTGTTGTGGTAGTTTCTATGTTTTGCCTGAAGCCTGTTGTTCGTTTCGATGTTTTTTTTATTGGTAATTCTGCGTGGGTTGGCGTGAAGATGAGTGTAGTCATAATTTTATTGGCGTGGATTCTTCTATTCTCTGAATCGAATAGAAAAATATGTGTTCACCGCATAAATATAACACCCTTGATACATAAACGTACATTACATCATCGCTAAGTAATGCGAATATTCTCTTGGTCTTCAGCGTTATTTATCTATTGTTTGTACATTGTTACAAAAAGTCGACTTAAAATCATTATTTTAACTTTTGCATCCCTTTGTGTCGAAAGAGTATTCTATTTTTCGCACGGTGCATTTGAGTCATGAGAAACGTGTGTCATGCCACAAAATATTAATTTTTTATCAGAAGATCATTCATATTCAGTATAATGTTACTATCTGGTTGAATCTTATCACGATGATACATCGGATAACGCAGGAATGCAGACCTTCGAACATCGTTTGGGTGTTGGTTCATATTAGGCGGACGATTGCTCCAATTTTTTAAGACATTCATTATCCAGGTATTGCAGAGCGGTATGCCAGGTAGAACTGACAAAATGTGTATTGTTGGACATTATTTATATTAAACAACATACACATGGGAAATTTGTCATTTATGTGTATGGTCTGACTGTTTTAAAATTCTGGAACGTCTAGTGACTCTTCATTTGTTTTCAAAACAAGCGAAACGGTGAAATGCTGTTCATTTTATCGGGCGCCAGGGCTCGTGTAGTTTGACACGTAGTTCGAATACCGATATCAATGCCATTTGATATCAGACTTCTAGAAATTGACTACGAGTTTCTAATCCACAAATATAAAACGAATTTGAACAGCCTTTTGCATCATTTAACAAGGTCACACATTGGTTGTTTCCTCTTATTGCTTCACTTGTGTAGATATCTTGCTTACATTCACGGGTCATCTACGTAGTTTCGTGGTAAGTTCGTCTATTGCCTTGAGTTTTAACAAGAAAGCATGAGGCAATAGTTTCAGAAGTCGACCTTCATCGCTTGACGCGCGGCGTTGTAGGGGCCTTGAAAGATGACCGAATTCCTCAACTGAATTGCAAGTCACGTTGTACGAATCTCGTAGTATCGCGATGTGAATTCCACGTGCGCACGTTTTGCCCGTCTTCCGTATTGTGTAGAGGCTTTCTTACAAAAGTACATTTCTACTATGTTATATACTGCTACTTCTGCATATCACATACCCCCGATTCTACATGCACATCATCTACATCCACTTGTGGGTGTGACACCCCGTCGTCCATAGTGTACGTTCTCCTCGTTCTCCGGACGTCGTTAGCGGTCGATCTGTCTGTCGTTGCTGTTTACTTTGGTGGGCAGCCCAAGGCTCGCCAACGCTGCCCAGTGGGCCGAAATATCAGCCCGCAGAATGTATTTTTTGTAATTTCGAATCAATCATTCGTTAAAAAATAAAAAGAAATCAACATAGAATTAATGTGTTATTTTCGTTCACTTTTTCGAGGTTCCATTTCCACGTATGTTTTAATGGTGTTATCCGAAATGCACTTAAATCAATATTTCCTTTTTACAACTCGCACACAATCCTTTGGTGTCACTTCTTGTGCAGCGTACCCTTTTATACAGGTTCATCAAGAAATGTACTTATCACTTTCCAAATTTATAGTTGTCTGTCTGCCATTCCAAAAGCAGCAAATAGCAATCGTTGAAAATTTCACTAGTATCTTATCCCTTTTAATTAACAGCTTCGTCTCGTAAAGCATTCGTTATTTCGCCATTTATCGACAAACAGGAAACCAGTTTTGCCCATCGGGTTTTAAAATAATTTTATTACGTTAATTACACGAGTCTTTCGACCCCTTTTGGGCCAGTGTGCGTCGCGCCGTTGCCCGTGCCCATCAGATAATTCAGTGAACGCCCGATTTTTGCGGCGGCGGCGGCGGCCGCGCGGACTGCGGGCGCGCCCGCCTCCCAGCCAACGAACGGTTTTCGTAAAAATAGCGCTTCGCCTGCGGGCACACAATCGACAGCCGACAGGAATAGATGGGCAGGGTCCAACCGCTGGCCCGTACCTCCCGCACCGCCCGCTGGGCTGTGCGCGCGAAAAGCGGCATTTCGTCGGGAAATGAAGAGGACATAGCGCGGGAAATCGCGAGGAAGTTATTTTGGGAGCTTCCAGAGATCAATGTGCGTGCTTTCTTTTGCCTAATATTAAAAGAAGCAGCGTTTCGCTACTCCGAGAACCCGATAAATCAGATATAATTGTTTAAACCTCCTTCTTTCTTTAGTTTTTGAAAATTAATGGTTCGTAAAAAACATGCCAGACCTTGGGGAACACCATTCGCAATTTAGGGTTAGGTCCCACAGGCGTAGTGCAATTCATTATGTGTTGTGTCGTGTAGGGAAAAATTATAATTTTATGAATGTGAAGTTCGTTAACATGATTTACGGCCATGCAGTTCTGTGTAGCTTGAATTACTCAAAGTCTGCGGAACCTCACCGACTACTAATGTAGGATGTGTTCGTTTTTTTCTTGTGATTGTGTTGCACAGGAAATCTCGAAGAACAATCGTGATAAGATACTTGCGAAATATTGTTTACAGCTTTCCCCATGTTATCTGTCAACGCGTTTCTTTTCCTTGCTCTCCTAAGAATGGGCAGTAAATGTCCAACCAAATGTATTTGAAAATGTCAAACGAATGTATTTGTAGTATTCGCAAGAGGTGACAGCCCAAGATGTTTGTTCAGCAGTGTAGATCTTGATGAGCGAAAAAGAAAATGCATAATCGGAACAGTAATTCTTTCTTGCATTAAATATAATATAAATATCTATGAAACATCAATACAATGTTACGCGGTAAAAATTAGGTAGATTCATTGAGAAGAAAAGAGAAGTGAAAGTTGAATAAACCACTCATTCAGCACTAAATACCTCATCTCCACTCATTGACACTTCTCATTCGTGCAATTCTGTTTATTTTTCTCTCGCCTCATTATGTGCTTAGTGACTTCCTGGAAAATGTTCACGCTCTGTAGGCCTGCGACATGCAATTCTTCAGCCATTGGATGCATCTAATTCCTTTGTATATTAGTAGCACGAGATGCATCCTCTCGTCCCATGGTCTTGCTTCGAAAATACTGAAAAGTTGAGGAAGTAAAATTAAGAAATAACTGATTCTATTGTCGTACACGTTCTGTTTCGTTAAAAACAATAAAAGTACGGATCGTGTTTTCAGGAGCATGACAAATAAGTTTGTTTTGGAGAAGAGATTATTGATTTAAGTTCCGATTCAACTTCGATTGAGAGAGTTCAATTTAGATTCCTTAAATTTAGTTTTTATTATTATTATTGTTATTGTTGTTATTGTTATTGTTATTATTATTATTATTATTATTTCAGTTGTAAGTAAAATTAAATTTTCGTTTTAATCTCTTCTTCAAACCTGCTATTATAACTTGATGTTGATAGTCATTGCAATCAATAATTCAGCCTTGATATTATTGCTTGTTTATTGCAATTCTACAGGTTTACAAGTTTAAGAAATAGAATTATTTCTGGACATAAAAATAATTATATTTTGTCTCTATGAGAAAAGCGTGCCCCCACGTGTCGACGGACCCTAGACTGCTTTAAAAGGCTGCTACGCTTCCGTGATCGCCTTTCTGGAGGCTGTCAGTTACGACAACTCGAAGGACACTGAAGGCGGCGGAGCATTCCTCAGATTGTGATGGCGGCGGCATCTGCATGCATCCAAGAAAGGGGCCACGTTTCGAGGTTCAGGCATTCCAACGCCCATCGGCCATAAAGGTTCCTCTGGGAGAGCAATGGGAACAATGAAGGGAGGAGTGTCGAGAATAGTGGCTGAGATGTATCGCCTGAAAGGCGAGAGAAAAACTACTGAAGAAAATAAGACGTGTTACGCTGCATGGGTATGGTATACGGGAAGTTATCCCAGCGACAATCGTTTGGTTCATATACGTACCGTAATCAACTTCAGCATCCTACCAAAGACTGAACACAGAATATTCGTTTAGTTTTCTTTTTTTTCTTCGTTTTCTTCTTCTCCTTCTTAATATTTTTCCTGTTTTTATTGTTTCTCTTCCTTCCATTTCTCATTTTTATCTTTTCCTTTACACGTTTTCTGCTTTCAATTTTCTCTTTTTCCTTTTCTTTTCTTTTCGAGGTCGGCAGATTCCAAGAGCACCCCATCCACCGGCAAACTCTCGCTACTACAATGCGCGCAGGGAGCGACTGGCGGCCTCTAGCAAGAAGCATTGGGCAACGCGGATTTCACTTTCCTCTGCGTCGTATTGTGATGCAGATTTTTCGTAGTAGTAGTAGCCCGGCCTCTTTCGGGGGCGAGGACTCAGGTGTGCAAGACAAGACACGGACTTTACGTGTGCTGAATGACGGAGATCACACGAGAAGAAAATTCACTACACCGCCTCCTTTAGGATCTTGTTCCTACTGAAAATATGACCCTGAAAACGTCAGTTGAGTGGGCGTGTTCCGTATTGTAATAATTCGTTGGATGTTTTTTACGGTCTAGTTCTTAAATTGGATTAATTATGTTGTCTCTGAACATTTTTCTTTCGTACTCGCCTTGGGGTTAGTTGGCATGAAAATTATTTCAATTACAAATGCTAATGAAATCTTCAATTTACATGTCAACTTAATTTCATTCGAGCTCTGAATGGTATGAAAGGAATTTCCGGGAAGTCCGTCAGAAGACGTTCCATAATAAAGTGTTGTAATTCTGGTGTGGGGGGAGGAGCGAAGCCACTGCAGCCCCTGCCCTGCTTCGCTCGGCCGGCCGTTGCCACCACCGCGGCTGCGCCCCCGCCCCGCCCTGCCCCGCCCCCGCTGCTGCGTGCGCGGCCACTCGAGAGATAGCCCAGGAATTTGGGCTTAAGTAGACACTCGAGATAGGCTGCGGCATTCGAGTTTGCTCGCGGGGCTATTATTATCGTTATCAATTGCTGCGAGATAAGGCGTCCGCATTCCTCGACGTAATTGCAACCGATTGAAGGCGCACGCGTTATCGCGAGCGGCAGCGAGATCCGTGCGCGGCCGCGGTGGCTGGGGAAACGGTGATCCGTGCCTATTCGTCCTTCGGCGCTCGCCTCTGGACCCTCTGGAACAGACTTGAGTTGCTCTGCGGTTTCTAGATGATCGTGCCTGTCGTAATTCGTTGCGTATTTGCCAGACCCATTTCTTTCATATTCGTCCGTCGTTTTCGAAAGCGATTGTAATTTACCCCTTTTGATAGACACGTTCCATTTAATGTTAGGACTCCATTGAACCATGACATTGTAGAGATATGTGGGTACATGAGAAGGATATGTAGTATACATTTCTGTGTTACTTGATTAAGAAGAGTTGCGGAAAGCAAGAACTGTGCTAGTTTTTCCGTCGCCAGTGTTTTTTTCTCTAATAAAATGAAGACTCCTACAATACTGATAGTTGTTAATGCACGTTTAAAAATGCGAGATTAGGGCGATGTTTAGTGAAATATTTGAACATGCATTACACTTCACAATCTCCCACGATAATTTTTCCGGAGCTTTCGAGGCACCCGTCCGTGACGCCAAAATCAAGTCTTGTAACATTACACGGGATGATGCAGATGGAGGTTCCCCGTCGAGGCCCGAAGCGTGACGGCGGCGCCAGTAGCCTCGCTTTGGCGAGCGCGAAATCGCCCATGTTGCGCAGCCGCGAGTGTTTTCGCCCGCGGCGCGCGCGGTACGCGCGCTCTCCGGTGCGTGCGCGCACGCGAGCAAGCGAACTGGACGAGCGCGCCGGAACACGCCCACTTGACGTTTCCATCGCAGCATTTCGAGGCAGTGTGAATGGGTGGAGTTGTTTGGGTGGGCCTGCGCGATGATAGGAGGATAGGTGTACTCCATGGTTTAATGTTTTGACCGAAAAAAAATAAAAAATGAACGTGCATCATTATTTGAGTTCGTGTCCTTCGCCTGGCAGCAGAACGGGACGGTATTCTGGCGACATGTTTGCAGCTTAAGACGGGTGCATTCAGAAATCAGTCGCTCAGATCATCCAGCCTAATATGCCCTGCTCTGGGCGAGAAGACTGCCGGAATTGAGCCATTTACGCAAGATTGCTATCTTTGAAATGCCGCCCCCCCCAAAAAAATTTCCCGACTCCCTCTCTGATCCGCAATGACAGCTTCCACAAGTATTATGAATCTGCCGAAATCTCCTGCAAAGCGCTAGACCAGCCAGGGCGAGATGAAGGGAAGAGGTGACGCACCCACCACCCAACGCCTGAAGCGCGTCACCGCCGTCGAACGGAATGCTGGCGAAGCGAGCGGGTCGGGTTGCAGCACGCCCGCGGTCTCCGCCGCCGCCGCCGACTTCGGTCAGTTTACTCATCTTCGGAATATTCCCGGTGTCACGCAACGCGCGCGCGCTCGGTTGACGTGGAGCGCGCCCGCATTCTTGAGCGCTCGGGTGACAAGCGAGATGCCAATGTCCAGGGCCGCCCCAAGGTTCTGCGCTCCAAGGAAAATGCGGGACGGGACACATTCACTAACATTTTTAATAATCGTCTTCCTTGTTTTGTAATTCTAATTAGTGGACTTGTAAAAAAATTATGAATTCGTTAATGCAACTTTTTTAAGTCGGAAAAATAATTCCCAAAGAGTCAAGAATTTAATGCACGTTTAATGCCAAGCAAACGACTAACTAAATGACGTAGATAAAATTGAGTAACCCGATGTTGTCTATCAACACTGCCGCTACTGGCAGATCAGTCTCATTTAATGAGCTGTCAACTTATCTTCAATAATTGACATGTATCAGTGTAAAGAAAAGTTCTTAGATGAAGCCGTGTAAAGAAAAGACAATTAACAACTTACAAAGTAGTTTTAGATTAAACTAACTTATCAAAAAATTGCCTCACATTTTTCAATGTCGAGAACTTTTGTAGAGTTAATCGAGTTAATTTACAGTTGTATTAAAGTTTCCCCATGCGTTTCCAATTTTATAGTTGCAAGTCCGGACTAACGGACCGTTGTGTAAGAATCTCACGCATGAAAGGCTGCTGCAGATTTGTCAAACATTGTTGATGTATTAGTAGGGTTTGAAGTCGCGGAGAAAGCTCCAGGGAAGAGGTAACGCACCCGCCACTCAACGCCCGAAGCGCATTGGAAAGGGATACTGCGATCGATGCATTCTCACCCACTCCCCAAGACCGCAGTTGGTTGGACTAACATTGAATTAAAGACGGATGCGATTTCTAATAAATTTCCCTAAATATCCTATGTGTTTCTGCGTTGACATCTGGATAGAGCACTTTCCGTTTTGAAGGTACGAGCTATGGTGGGTTGAGTGAATAGAAAATACTACGCACTGCTGGTACGAGACGAATCCCTACTCTTTTACCTCTGAATGAGACGGTTTGACATAGCCCAAACGCAAAAGCGGGTTCTCGGTCAGCACCGCGGGCCTTAAAGTGCCTTTCCCTGGGTTCAGAACCTGAGGGCTTAAAACGCCTTTCCCCGGATTCCGTTCACAATCTGAGGGCTTAAAGCATACTGCCCTCTCCTCACTTCACCTATCTTAGCACAAACGACGTGGGTATCGCCAAGTAACTGGGGGGAGCCGCGTGATCATTTCCAAACGCTAGTCCCGAAGTTTTAGCCCTCCCGGTCCTTTACTCGGTCTCTCACGTACATAACATGCATGCTTACGTACTTGCTACGTCCGTTCGCGGCGGGTTCCTCGAAGTCGTCGGCGTGCGTGGGGGCGCGGGCGCCCAGATGGAATGCGCGGCGTAAAATATGAGAGATTAGACAAACGATCTTCACATTCCAATGGGTGGGTTTCCTTTTAGGATTCCGGACGCCTGTTTACTCGCGCCGCGTTCTCTAAAGGCTCTTAACGGCTCTTAAGGAGATTACGCCCACTCCATGCTGCCCCAGTGCGTGGTTTTTGGAAACTTGTTAATTGTAGCCGGTTTAATGTATATGGAAAATGAACGTGCGCTCATAAATAACCTGAGTTATTAGATGAAACATGTGTAAAGCTTGGAGATAAGGCTGATTCAACCGGTATGAACGTCTACAATGGGTTTTCACACTCTTCAATCATTGTAGATAAATACTTTCCTGCTGTAGATAATCTCTCCTCGTTAACGTAAAAATGCGATTTCTCCCGGATTTGAGCAACGACGCTTGGCATTTGAGCACCGCGATCAAATATAACATCTGCGATTTAAAATTACAGTTCCTCAAGATAATGCAGTGGCAATTGAAAATGTACTCCCTACTAACAGTAAGTCCGTTGTAAGAGAATTATGCGAGAAACGTATTGCGCAAAGCATGCATCACCGCAAATGTGGAACGTTTCTTTGAAATTTATGGACCCATTCGAGACTTGAACACATCGTAAAGGAATATCAAACCTCAATTTCATATCGCAAATGGAAATCAAACCAGCCCCATATGCAGTGCCGATTTATATTCGCAAAGGTGTTAGAAAGAATCCTTCCTCAAACCTCATTGCTCCAATTGAAGTTCGTGTAAGGAAACAGTCGTGTCCATTTTATTGGACACCATAACAAATTATATATTTAAAAAAGCAACCTTCAAAAGACAGTTGCTGTTCTTACACCTTGTGAGGTGGTTATTATTGAAGCTTTCTTGAATACGGACGACGGCATCTCCGAGCAAAGAAAGAAAAGAAAAGGAAGAAAAAGTATGAGTCTAAGTTGTCCTTTTTCTCTTCTCAGCGCGCAAATCGGCCGACGCACTTTGACCCACTCGCGAGTAGAGGCGTCCGTGCGTCGCCACCCGCACTTCGCCCGCAAAGGTGAAGTCCAGAGGCCGCTGTACGACGCAGCGATACTGAAGGAGAATTCTAGTGGCCGGTTGACCTGGTCGGTGGTTTCGTGGCTTCGTCGATCAATACCTGACGAAGGCGGAAATAGTGCATTAATAAACGCGTCACGGAGCGCGCGCGCTCATTTTCTTCCTTAACCTTGCCTCTTCTCCCCGCACTCGCGCGCGCGCGCGCCCACACTCACACACTCACACACACACTCACACACACACTCACACACACACTCACACACACACTCACACACACACTCACACACTCACACACACACTCACACACACACTCACACACACACTCACACACACACTCACACACACACTCACACACACACTCACACACACACTCACACACACACTCACACACACACTCACACACACACTCACACACACACTCACACACACACTCACACACACACTCACACACACACACTCACACACACACTCTCACACACACTCTCACACACACTCTCACACACACACTCACACACACTCACACACACTCACACACACACTCACACACACACTCACACACACACTCTCACACACACTCTCACACACACTCTCACACACACTCTCACACTCACTCTCACACTCACACACTCACACTCACACACTCCGTCCGTGATATAACATGCATAGCAGTTAGGCGCCTCCCGGATACATAAAATAATGCATCATATAAATGCATCACATAAAATAATCAATTGCAACGGTACGGTCGCCGGACCGACTCAGGGCCGCGTGGCGACGCGATGCGGCGTGTCTTGTCGAGCTCCGGCATGGGCGGGGCGGGCGGCGGCGACTTCTTTCCGGCGGTGGCGCGCGCGCGCGCTCGTGCCTGCGCGGTGACTCGCCGCCCGCCCCGCCCCCGCCCCGCCCCCGCCCCCGCCCCGCCTCGCCTCCGCCCCGCCCCGCCCTCGCCATGCCATACCTCGTCCTCCGCGGGGGCGGCGGCGGCGGCGGCTGCTGCAGCGAGCGAGAGAAAGAGAGGAGGCGGGGAAGCCCGCGGCGTGTCTCCGGAGCCACCGGCGTTCCCGGAACGGCTCGACAGCGGAGGCGGATGGTCGGGCAGGCGGGCGGCCCCGCCCTATAAGCGGAGCTCTGACAGATGGCGGGTGGAGCGCGACGGCGCGACAGCTCCGGTCAATGGAGGCCCCGGCTGGATGAGCCGCGCTTTCTGCTCGCGGGCATCCGTTGCCATCGTTGCGCTAAACTATTAATGTTCCACTTTACGAAATAATGAATCTGAAAAACACGCCAGCTTGTTCTTGTTTGAAGAAAGTTGACTTCAATTTATTGTTAAAAAATGCGTGATTTTCATTAACATCTTAATCTTAAATCGATGTCTAAACTTTTATCACTGTTAGGTTAAGTATATTGACAATAAAATGTAGCTAATTTCTAATACTTGCATTTGGATATTGAATTCGGTTAGCTTATGCGAGTGCATGAATCTCTTTTCAGTCTCTTTCTTATTCAAGGGGGAGTCGTTAACAGTGTGTTCGATAATATTGTTTGGTTCTTTATTTTTTTAGTTAGGTCATGTTTAATAAGAGAAATTCACTTATGTTCGACCTGATCTTCGCTAAATCTGTAGAGAAACGGAATTGACAACTGCACGTTCGGTGTTTGCTTCTCTGTACTTAGAGTTACAAGTAGCGGTAGCGTTACAGGTTACTTAGTACAAGTAGCGGTAGCGAAGACTGGGCGTTCGCCACTCGTAAGTGCGCGCGCCTGCGTTGTCGCGGCTTTCGACGCGGCTGCCGGTGATACGCGCGATAACGAGCGCGCCGCTGCATACCGCTGCGCGCGTGCCGGCACGCCGCCGCCGCAGGCACGCGTGCGCTCGGACGGTCGTGCTGTGCCGTGCGGGGGCCGCGGCGGAGAGCACGCGCGTGTGCTCCCCCCACGCGAGATGCTCCGCGGGGCCCCTGCATTCCAGCGCCCCGCTTCTCACGTTGCGTGCCTCCGCCCACGCCGCCGCTCCGCCCACGCCGCCGCTCCGCCCACGCCGCCGCCTCCGCCCACGCCGCCGCCTCCGCCCACACCGCCGCCTCCGCCCACGCCGCCGCCTCCGCCCACGCCGCCGCCTCCGCCCACGCCGCCGCCTCCGCCCACGCCGCCGCCTCCGCCCACGCCGCCGCCTCCGCCCACGCCGCCGCCTCCGCCCACGCCGCCGTCGCCGCCGCCGCCCACGCCGCCGCCTCCGCCTCCGCCCACGCCCATGCCGCCGCCTCCGCCCACGCCCATGTCGCCGCCTCCGCCCACGCCCATGCCGTCGCCTCCGCCCACGCCCATGCCGTCTCCGCCTCCAACTCCATCCGCGCATCCGCCTGCGTCTACAGCTGCTAGCGTGTACCTTCGGGTCGGGGAAGACGCCTCTCGTGGGATTGTATGACGCTTAATACATCATGAAAATGGCTGTGAAAGAATTATGAACAGCTACAGTCACCTTTAGAACAACCTTGCCGGCGTAGGTGGCACAGGGACTTCGAGCTGTGTCGGTGTATGCTAGGCCGAAAGATGTGTGTTACAGATGTGCCCTCCCGCGGAGGGCTAGGGTATTTTAGATGCCTCGTCATTCCGCCACCTATCAATATCATTATATTTACAATAATTCATGCCCGGTAGCACTCTAAAGTACCGTGAAAGGCAAAGACAAAAACCAACTCGATCATCTGCCCCGGTAAGGGCAATTCATAAAGAAGTTAGCCTAAACTCAAAAAGTAGTATAGAACTAATCATATCACTTAATCCACGATGAAACCTCGTCAATAAATAAGCTCATTTACTAATATTTCTATACTAATGTTGTCAGTTTACCTCCGTAGACTGACGTTCCTGAGAAGCGAAGAATAGAAGCGAGACTTTTCAGTGAGCAATGATGCCATGATTCACGAACTATGGAGATTAATTTTCTTTCGCTTTGTCTAAACTATTTGTGTGTGTGTGTGTGTGTGTGTGTATTTGTTTGTGCGCCTGTGCGTGCTGCAATTGAACATTGCTGCTTACAATGGCAATGTTGTATTTGTAAATAATGTGCAAGATATTTTGGATAGATCATTAATTCACTGTGAAATGAATTCAGTGTACTTTTGCAATTGACATTGCTCTTAAACTGCTCAGTGTGAAAAAGCTATAATAAAAATGTTTTAAAGAACAACATTGAAAATTCGACGGTCTTTTTTCTTTCTTTCTTTCTTTCTTTCTTTCTTTCTTTCTTTCTTTCTTTCTTTCTTTCTTTCTTTTTCTTTTTTCTTATTTTTGTCGCTTTCTTTAAGTTTTAGCGTCAAGGGAAGAGTGCGTATCATGTCCCTTCTTAATTGCGTTTCTGCTACTTTTCTAGAATACTCATTCTCTCTTCGAAGTTCTGTTTAACAGTCCACAATTTCTTGTAACAGTTCCTAGGATGACATTTTGCCTTTGTCCTGCCTAAAGTGAATGGAGAGAAAGGACCTTATTGTCACCCAACGAAAGTGGTTACCGTTGTGCATACATTTGGAAGTCAGTCTTCTATATCTTTGCCTGGTTCTTTCAGATATGTACTAGATTCCAGAGGTGAAATCCGACGAAATAACTTCCATTCATTTCGTAGGAGCGCATGTAGAGCTCGGTTTCACTTTTAATACTAGAAGAAAAGGAGTGTGGTAACCTCTAGTGGAAAAAACGTGTCATGTAATTCAATCCTCCCATAAACATTGTGTTCGTGTGTGTGTGTGTATTTTCAATGGGTAGTCTAATTCGTATACTATTTCCAGTTCAGTAATTTGAGGTTACATACGTATACCATTCATTAAAAATTCAACGCACACTGAACAACAATCTTCTGTCAGTACGTGAACACGGAATATGTTACACGTGGTGATTATACCTGCCATAAACCCTTTCTTCGCGTGTGGGTTGCTGGCGCTCTGAAGAATCCCCCTACCGCAAAGATACGTCATCGCGACGACGTTCCTTCCGAGTGCGAGCCGTATTATCTCACCGCGCGCACTATTACACAAACGTCATCCCGCGCGCGAGTGGGCGTCAAGTGCGGCTCGGTTTCCGCGCCAGGAGGCCGTTCGTCATCGCGGAGTCGAGTGGTGGCGGCTTCGGATCGCCCGCGGGCGACGATCATTCGCCCGCCCGCCCGCTCGCGCTCGCGGAGCGCCGTGATAGCATCTCGGCTCAGTCGATTCTCCGAGCGCGGGACAGAGCCCGCCGCCCCGCCCCGCCCCGCCCCCTCAGCCGCAGGGCCTTGGCCTTCGCGAGCGCCCCTCTCGGGGGCCGTGGGCGCACGGGAGGCGAAAGTCGCGCGAGAATTACTCGAACGGGGAGTAAGGGCTCTTGGTTGACCCCACCACCGCCCAGGTCGCATTTCTTGCTCGCTTTGTTTTTCTGTTTCCTGTCTTTTCTTTGTTTCTTTTTACGTTTTGGAGTTAAGTGTTACTGCGACAAGCATTCGTGTGATGCATTTGATTTGTTATGTAATTGTGTGGATTTGTGATTTTGAAGAAATTCGATAAAAAGTATCTTATAAAATGTTACTATACTGTGAATAATCAATTATTTTTTATATTATTATTATTATTAATAAAATATTATTAGTGAAGGGTGTACAATTCGAATTCGTGTGCCAGATAAATTCTGACAGAAATTCATCCATTCATTGCAATGCTCTCGTCTAATCGCTCTCCTTAGAAAAATGAATAAAGAGTTTGTATACTTGTATCGTGTTCATAAAAGTCCGTACATGTGTATGTGCTATTAAAATGACAATTAAATTAGTAATACTGTAGGCTTGGTGTTTTTTTTTGGCTATTTTTATCAAGCAACTTGTTATTGCGAAGTAAATGATAAATTTGTCAATTGCAGACGCGAAGAGAAATGATGTGATATTAAAATCTCCCTGCAATAAATTCCCTTTTGACACTTACGAATTGTTGCATTTTGTTTGAGTCAATATACATTTTTAATTCATTGCATTCATTGATGGTGGCATGAATTTGTTTCAGTGACTGCTGTTGTATACGTACATTCGACATTTATTTTTCAATGGACATATTAGTAATTTAGTGAAACGGAAGGTTTTTCTTCCGGGATGTTAAAAAAAAGTAATTCACTAATGTAGGTTAGACGTGCATTACTATCGTGAGGGTGTCTTGTGAGACTCTTGTGTCTACGCGTCCTTGTCCCTAATCGTCTGTAGTTCCTGTTGGATGTGTACGTTCTGCCCCCGCGTCTGCACCCACTGACTTTTGCCTCGTCCCTGTTGCAGAATGCACGCAACTGGAAGACCCCCGCCTGGAGTGGCGGGCCATCCAGGAGGCCATGCTGCGCGACTACCTGCAGACGGCGCAGGACGTCCTCGAGGTGAGTGAGGATAAACACGCGCGCCGTGAAGCGCATTCGGCCTTCCTTGAACCGTTCCGACGCCAACCTTCAGCTGCACTTTTCCTGCATTGCCGGAAACTTCCGCGACCTTGGAGCGTTTACCCGTGTGCCTGTTTAACTGGCGTCTTTTTCCGGTCTTTCTTATCCGAATGTCCGGAAGAGTTTATCTGTCGATGGGAACTCGCAATCTCCACGACATGCTTTACCTTCAGTATTCTCGTGTGAAGTCAACATACTGCGTAAATAGAACGAAATTTCTATGTTATGGGAGAGTCTGCTCAACTCGATGTCGAAATACTTTCCTTTTGTTTTTGTTATTGCTTTATGAATCTATCGTAAAATTCATAGTATATTAGTATCATGGTAGATATAATCAGTAGGGGGTGGGGGTCGTGGTGTAATAACGAGTCCGTACGCCTTCTGTAGCTGGGGCTCGGGTTCGATACTCAGGGAACTTACGCGGAATTTTTGAAGGACAATGCGAGCTCTTTAGAGAACTTTTCGGAATTCTCCCGTTTCCCTAGCCTCTGTATTTGCTTCTCTCAATGATCGCTATCATTTACTCATACGATCAGAACAAATGACTCCTAATTTTCGTAGAGGTGAAAGGGGCCCTAAGCCATAGTAAACAAATACCATATAATGAGTACCTCTGTGCTGATTAGACGGCATTTCGGAAGCCACCCCGTTGGCCACGTGCGCAGGCCTTGTCCCTGTCCTCGGCGGGGTCGTCCGCGCCCGCGCCTCGTGCTGCGCCACGCCTCGCCCGCCGCGGGCCCCGCCCTCGCCCGCCGCCGCCGCTTGCTATGCGCGCCGCGCTCTCCATGCGCGCCGCGCTCTCCTTTATAGCCTGTTTATTCAGGCGCATTCCGAAGCGTCCCGCGGGAACGCGCCCCATGTGATGCAATTCCCCCGCGCGCGCGCGGCCGCGATGCCGCGCCACGCCATGCGATGTGCGGCCCGGCCCTCGCCCGCGCTTTCGCGAGCCCCTCCGGCCCCGCCCACCCGCGCCCCTACGCGAGCCCCTTCCGCAGGGCAGCCAACACGCGGGGAAAGCCAAGAAGGCATGCAGGAGCCAGAGGAATTAGGGTTCTCTGCGAGAGGCGAGGAATTGTCAGTTTGCTGTTTGATATTATATGTTATATATTTCAGTTCAGTGAGTTTATTTTCTGCTGCTTAAGAGTCAGATCGCAAATAAGAGATGTCTTGAGAGCTTGAAATACATTTAATCCTTAGTTCTGAGCGTCTGTATGTTCACTTAAACTGTGCGTTCTTTTCATGACGTTTTAACGGATGTTATGATTCGAACTATTCCAGTTGCTTACGACTTGTTTCAACCTTACAATAAAATAACCTGATAGATATTGCATAGTATATCCTAATCTACTAATCATTAGAGAAAATGTGCAATGAAAAACAACTTGTCAGCGATGATCAGCTTGGATTACGCCCCCCCCGGCGTTTGTCTGTAACCTTCGGCTGCTCATTGTGGAGTCCTATGTGGACGGTCGTACAGAGTTCGTTCGTCTTATTGTCTGGTTAAAAATAAGTGCGATATATATCAGTAATAACGAAGCTTTTTGCTTCACATGTACATAAACTCCGTGTTTTGTTTTTTTTTTATGCCGATTTCATTTAATTTATAATTTTCGCCTTACTTTCTTTGAATATGACTCTGACCTTAATAATCTTTACGTTGTTTCTTTACTCCACCTTTTTTAATCAATTTATAATCTTAATGCCGTTCTACAGATCTTTCTAAGAAGTTAACTTATATTTTTTTAACAACTTCCCTTGTATATTATTGTAGTTATTCCGTTTTAATGCTAAAAATATATCCAAATTAGTATTTTATTCTATCGATAAGTTATTGTTAAATCGGCACTCAATTTAATTTTTGTGGTGGCGATGTATTCGCAGTTATTATAAAACAATGCATAATAGGTTCTTCGCAGGAGGTAATGTTTTGAAATCTATTCTCTAGAAATTCTCAATACACCTTTTCCTTGCCAAAAAGAATGCGTGTCACCCATTACCATTCCTTCTGCAGGAAGTATATGGCATTTTAAAAATGCCGCCCGGAGACCGGAGCGTTGGAGTAATAGGGAAAAGTCCAGCGAAGGGATTCGAATTACAACTAGAAGAGGGAAATTGCAAATGAATTCGTCATCATTTACGAGCCCTGCAGTGACTAAGAACAGTACGCTTACGTAGAAGATAAAATATTTTATGACTGTGTCATAGTACTGTTGTCCAAAACTGCGAAAATTCGTTACTTTCCTCGTATGTTTAAAATCCATGATTGATGCCATTTGCCACGTGGAGAAAAGCACATAATCGTAGAAAAGTCCTCGTAATTGTTTTGTCGTAACTTCCGTATTTACGCACGCGTACTGTTTTCCCGCTTCGTTTATCCTCGTGTGTGACAGTTCCCGCGCAGCATCGTAGTGGATGTATTGATTCATCGGAACTCGCTCGATAAGATAAGGCGCGCGGAGGTGTGCACGTGGGGGCCCACGCCGCTAGGTGCCCGCCCCGCCCCGCCCCCGCTCGCCCCTTCGGCCGGCGCGGCGCGGTGCGGCCGAGGTGCTCCGGAAAGCGCCGATCGCAGCGCCGCGGTGGCGCTCTTTATTGAATGAGCGCGGCGGCCGACGCAAGCGACCGGGGCGCTCGGATTTATCGCCGTCGCCTCTCATACGTCCACGTGCGCACGCGCCGCCTGTAATTTCCGTCTCCTACGCGCGCGCCGCGGCGGTGGCGGCGGCGGCGGCGGCGACGACCACGCGTCATGCGGGAGACCGACCACCTGTTGGTGCGACGGCGATGTCGTTTGCGCTCTGGTACTGTGTTGTGGTAGGAGATGCCAAGCCAGAGAAGTTCAGGTTGGCTCCGTCTGTAAAATAATTTAGAACAGTACCGAAAAGTTACTAAGCCAGTGTGTTGCGGGTGATTTAGGTTATGTTGGTATGATTGCGCCATGTGGTATTGACAGTAGAGGCGACCCGGCGTGGTCGTGAGTTAGCGACGTTTCGCTTTGCGGACTGTGTGAGCTGTCTCGTTTGAATACTTTTTCTTCGTCCGGACGCCACTCTTTAAAATGACTACTATTAATTTTTTTATGCAAAATAGAATCTAGATTTTTGTCATTTCATGTACTATCCCGGTCACATGCCGGGCTTGCGATAGTTTACTCATTTGAATAAACAGATGAAAAAAAGACTTTGGAAGGAAAAGGAAACTCTTTGGGGATGGGGGCTCGGATTGTCATGCCTTGTTTTTATTATTTACTTCCTTGATTTTAGTGTTATCAGTTTTAGATCCACTTACTTAAAAATGTTTGTCTGCTTCAACCTGGGTTTTTCATTACGTTTGAATAAGCACGATTTTTGCTTTAACACATTCTCCTTGCTGTTAATGAATTTTGTAATTATCCGTAATATACATTCGTTGATACAGATATTGGTACTAATGTTTCTTCATTTGAGGACCAAAAGATCGAAACCTATCAGCTCCAGAACAACTTACAATGCATTTGAAGTGTTCATGAACAGGTTGTACAGGGAGAGATGGGTCAGGGCATCAACTGATGTCACTGCAGTCCCTCTGGCCTGGAGGTTCTAGGTTCTCGATGGTGGCAGGATTTTAGACACTAGCTTGCCAGCTAGGTTGAAGTCAGTCCTTGTCTTGAGAATTACAGCGGTCGGCTGCTCTGATGGCTAGTTTTCCGCGGTTTCTCTGATCAACACCAGGTGAATGCCGGGGCAGTACTCCACACAAACGGACCTGACCGCGCGCGATCTTTCCTACCTCTTCCTTGTCATATTCTCACCCGATACACACACTTACTCTAACATGCACCACACTACCGCATACCGGAAAACCGGTCGAGAGCTTAGCGGTACCTCGCTGGTGAGAGATACCTGGTTGGGGAGAACCTCGCTAGCGGGCGGTATGCCGGCGCCGGATCTCGCCATACAGTGGGGGAATACCATTGCCACCTCCCGAGCAAAAACAAATACGGGACTAGTGACCATAGAAGTTGACACGCCCGGGATCACTAACAATCAATCAGTGATGAATAAGTTGTAACGTTTTCTTATGTGGTCATAGAATTTTATTCATTATTTAACTTTATTTTTGTGATTATTAACTCACATTGTGATTTGTTGTTCCACATTTTTAGATCTTACGAACATCACAGTTGAACATGACGAGACAGCCTTGCAAATGTCAGGTCCCATTCAAAAGCGCTCGTAAAAGAGCTACAGCACCGCTACAGCGCGGTCACCTTGCGAACACGTCGTTTAGGACGAGCGATCCGCAAGTGTCGAGAGCGCGCGCCTTTTGTTCGGGCGGTGCGTTGAACGCGTTGCACCTGCGCGCTGACTCACCGCTGCGGTTTTTGCATGCTTTCGCGCCCGCCCGCACTCACAGGCCCGGAACGTGGGCGAGCACGGCGCCGGGAATACACGCGAATCGCCCGCCGAAGCCACGCGCGGAATGCCCTCTTCGACTTGCGCTTCGCCAGTGATTCAGACGGTCACGCCACCTTTCCCCGCATTGCGCCGCGCGCTCGTCACCGCGGTGCTTTCCGGTTGTCGAGTGAATGTAGGATGAGTACTACCCAAATACTTTTGTGAATTCCGCTTCTGAGAACGGCTCTCCGATGAGTGGCTTCGATAATGTTCGATTCGTCCTTCGTTCTGTCACGTAAGCAGGGTGTAACTGATGCAGTAATCGAGGTGTTTCATGTGTAAAAAATTTTGATGGTTTGACAGTCTGAATTTACGTTGAGAAGAAAGTAGAATTTCCTTTTCTGTATGGAAAACTATTGAGTGTAAGCGAAGATAGCGTGAATAGTTAATGCATTAGCTGTAGGACGCAGTTGAATTTCCTCTCGTGCAAAATTAGTTTGAAGGAAAAATGAATTGATATGGTTAACAAATTTGTTCTGTTTAGTACAAGAGTAACATACCCACAAAGTTAACTCAACACAAGGCTGCCTTTCAGGAACCGAATATATAAATAAATCTATAATTGCTCTGCAGGTCTCATAATGCTACTGTGACGGTGTCTTCGGAAAATCGCCCCACCCCAAACAGAAAATACAAGTGTGTATAAAAAGTAAATTTTCTTACGTTAAAGTAAATGTTAATTTGAAAACGTAATGTGCATTTAATATTGTGGAATAAATAATGAATCCACATGACATAGACTGGATGAAAATGTAATTTCGTTAATCGTTATTCATCTTCAATTCGTCTTCACAGTTCGTTTCCTTTCGTTCAAGTAAACTGAAAGTATAGTTAGGAACGCTCGTTGATGTAATTGACGCACAAAGCAAGTAAGCATGCAAGCCGTTTTTCCGCACATTCTGTGCGATTCCATCCCGTCATAAACAGCCGAGCCGCGCCGCGCCGCGCGGGGCGAGCGTGCGTCCGGGGCGCGCTCTGACGTCAGCGGACGGTCGCGCTCGCGAATTCCTCTGTGCGCGTGTGCGCCATCGCTTTGCGCGATATCGCGCTGACCTCGGTCGCCGCGCTGCCCCCTGGACGACCGAACCAGCCAACCAACGCACGGCCGAACGCCAGTCTGGACGACGGACGCCCGTCGCGGCAGCGCAGCTCAGTTTTTTTGGTGTTGTTTTTTGTTTGATATTTTTTTGTTTGTTTTTATCGCAAGCGCTGCGAAGTACGACGTTCGTAGTCGTTAGTCGTTATCTCGTGCTGGGCGTCAGATGCCTTAAGCTGCGACTTGGCGGATTGGCTCTGACGCTGCGAAGTGGCCGTCGAAGTAATGAGCGTTTTTTGTGTTCAAATGACGTGTGTTTTAAATAGAAACTTAAGATCATTTCGACACAATTTTATCTAGTTAGTGTAAGCGTTATGAATTGCTGCATTGCGCCATTGCCAATGAGTTTGTTTTTAATGTTGTTAATGATGATGATAATGATAATAATAATAATAATAATAATAATAATAATAATAATGTCAAAATTAGTCATTGTTTGTCTTTTTCTTTCTCAAAATATGTAATAAACTTTGAAAAAATATTTCTTTAGCTAAGTTTTCAGACAAGTAGGTAGGACGTAGCTTTTAATTCTTCGTCGATGTAAAATGTCTTCTTGTAATCCGTATTTTTTTGAGAACATACTCATTAAATTATTCTGTTATGAATGGTTTTGAACTTCATCATGCAAACAATGATCGGTAAATAAAGACACGCATGTTGTGTTCAGTCTTTCCACCTTCTTCCACATATGTGATCCATTTAGTAAAATTCCATCCGCACTCTCTTTTCTAAACAAACTCTTTCTTGGAAGTACTTGGGAGTGTGGATGAGTTTCTTAAAACTGAAATCTCAGCTTTATCGTTGCAGAGCCAAAGGATTATTCGACGTCCCTCAAAGAGGTTTTTCGAGAAACCGTATATCCCGAGAGAGGGAGAAATGACCGCGGGTGCGAGGTCGTTTGAGTCGGAGCGTGACTCATAAAATTCGGTGTCGATGCCCTTTTAATGGGAAAACGTATTTGAGTAATCGACTAGCCAAGCATAAGGCACATTGCTTTAGAAGTAATACACGGAGTGGCTTGGGCCGGGCGTCGTGCGCGCATGTGGAACGGCCGTGCATGAATGGCTGCTGGCGTGCTGCCATTGAAACGCGGAAACTGGCTCCTTTTACATAAGAATGCCCGTGCATTTGTTGGACGACGACGACGAAGATGCGACGTGCTTGTTTTCGAGAGGCAGCCTGATGAGTTAGGAAATTATTTCGTATTTTTTGTTCAAAGAACCCTCGGGCACTGATAGACTCTTCAGTGACCCTCTTTTATATGCTAGTTACAAAAATATTTCCCATTCAAGAAATCTCGTGCTGGTGCATATGGTTGCGGATTTCATAAGCAGCATACGAGCATTCAATTAGCTTGTCTGTTGGAAACGTGGATGTAAATTTGGCTTATCCGTGAATGATAATGACAGTTTAATTAAGGAATTATCTTCATATGTTGTGGCGCACCCAAGGAAGGTTCTGGCGGGGCTAGCGGGGCTTCAGCACCCCTCACACCCACCAGAAGCTGATGACATATTCTCATGTAGTTATTACTAATTTTGTGTAATAATGGATGACAATCAATATCTCAATTTAAAATGAATAGATAAATATTTATTTATCACGTATTCAATTGAGATATTGAGGGTCATTCATTTTACTGTAAATGGAAAAATTATTTATAAGGAAATAATCAATTGGGATGGAAACTATACCAATAGTCCCCCCCTCCAGAAAAGTCCTGTGTGCGCCACTGATCATACGCATTCATTTATATATTATTTATCAATTTCAAATGTTTTTTTAAGAACTGAAATGGACGTTGAGATTTTGGGTGTGGACCTAAAACAATTCGAATGGCTATTCCCAGCGGTGTACGCATCGCGCGCTGCTGCGCCGGTCCTCCGCGCGCCTCCTACACGTGCGACGCGGAAGTCGTGACTTTGCGCCGGATGCGGCGTCGCGGAGCGAGATGGGACGGGGCGAGGTGAAGCAAAGCAAGCCGGGCTTCGAAGCTGCGAGCCCCGGGGTCAATTTTTCGCATTCCAGCGCCGCCGCCCCCCACCCCGCACCCCGCTGCAGGCGGGCGCGCGGGCGCTGGCGCAGGCGAGCACGAGGGTTCATTGATTCCTGGGCGCGCGGCCGCCAGGTGGGGGCGCGTCGTTTCCTGGAAGCGCGACTCGCTCGCCGCTGATAGTGTTCGATCTCAATGGAGCGGTGGTGGCGACGTGCCCGGGCCGGACCGCCTCGGACGGGACGGGACAGGACGGGGCCGGGGGACGGGCGAGGGGCGAAGCCGGCGCGGCGCGGCGTGGCGCGGCGCGCCGTTGGCCGAGGGGCGAGCGGGCGGGGCGGGCGCCGGCAGCCTGTCCGGTCAGGTAATTAATTCAAGGAGCCGTGGCGGTGCGGGGCCGGGCTGCGTGGCTCAGGTGCACGGGCCCCGGGCCGGACTGGCGGCGGAGGTGGTGGTTGTGGTGGTGGAGGCGGTGGCGGCGGCCGGAAGCCGCGGAGGCTGCGGCGAGCGGGATGGAGCCCCGCCGCCGCCGCCACCGCCGTCTTCGCGGCCCTCAGCGTGGGAAAAGGAAAGAAAGCGCTTTCCCCGCGCATCGGTCGAGGCGGTGGCGGTGGCGGCGCCCCAGCGCTCCATGCCCGCTGCCGGGTGGCGCGGGCGGCTGCGGAAAGACGGTGGAATTCGGCGAGTTAATCTCGTAATTGAGCTATTCTCGTAGTTAAATTCACGGATGAGCACTTGTAAATGGACCGTCATTTGTGATTGTAAGACGTGGCACATGTTTACTTAAAAAATAAAAACTAGCGAACTAGGATATCGACAATACAGTATTTGCGAAATTGATCTCACTTTTCGTCTTTCAATCATCGTCTCTAGTCAGCGTACTAATAGATCCGCCTCACTGTATCCCCAATGCAAGTCACAGTCGTTGACAGAGTTCACTTACGTTGAGCTTAGGACGTGTTTAAAAATATGCCTATTCAAAGCCAAAAATGAAGCTATTTTCTTTACTATGAACTGTAATTTCCCTTATCCTGAGTCTTTCCGTAGCGTTCGTACCGGTAGGGCAAGCACCAGTTTATTTTGCAGCCCCAGGCAAGCTGGGATATTTGCTCTTTCCTCCCCCTTCCCGCTAATATTACTTTTTAGGTATATTTTTTGAAAGTAAATTAAACAGCATGGATTAAAAAATGTTTTCTCATAGTGCGAAGCATTTTGATAAAGTTT
Source organism: Teleogryllus occipitalis (assembly GCA_011170035.1). Classification (NCBI taxonomy): domain Eukaryota; kingdom Metazoa; phylum Arthropoda; class Insecta; order Orthoptera; family Gryllidae; genus Teleogryllus; species Teleogryllus occipitalis. Next base: position 1,004,484 of record BLKR01000010.1, read on the forward strand.
CAGCGTCGAATATACACGAACTTAAACATCAGAAGAAATCTTAAATAAATTGAAGTATTTTGTTAATTATCCTGTGGACACAGCACACAGTTAAAGGGGCAGAATTGTGCCTTATTCCTAGTTTGCATAGGGGTGGGAGAGGGTGCTGCGTATCCAAAGAAACGGCGGGCCTGAAGGTGCGGCGTGAGAGTGCCCCTGACGTGTGCGTAGTAACTGCAGGCGGACGTGTCGCAGTGTATGTGTGTGGCGGGCTGTCTGGCAGAAGCTCCTCCCGCGATCGAGGAAGGGGGAGGGGGTAGTGTCTCGACGGCACGGCGTTGGGCGCGCGCGTGTGACCTGCCGAGATTTCTAGGTCGCTTCTCTCCGCGGTGGTGGTGGCGGTGGCGGTGGTGGCGCCGAGACGGGTCGGCGCCGGCGCCGCCGCGGCGACGGAGGAGATGGTGGAAGAGGGAGGGAAAAGTTCCCACCTGCCGCCCTCGCTTCCGGCGTTTCCGCGTCCCACTCGGCGCTTCCGCTGTCGATTCAGCTGTCTCACCCAAGGTTTTGTTTCTGCCTGGGATTTCTTTCTTCTGGGCTACGAGAAGAGATTCAGAGATCGTGCGTATCTGGAGCGTCATGGAGACTGATCTTACAATACGTAACACCAAGTTCTCGTTCTTTAAGAAAAAAAAAGTTCGGTATTTTCGTTGTTTATCTTCTTATATCGATATTATTTGAGGCCTGTGTGTCTCACTTGACGTGCGTGATTGAGTATTAATGACACCGATCCTCTTCTGTGATCGCGTCACCAGGAAAATGTCTGAATTTGTGGTTCTGATTTTATATTATTGTGCGAAGTTAGTCTTTTTATGGATATGGTTTTTTTCATAAATAATTAAGCAGTGTTAAATTACATTGCTTACAGGTTTCGCTGACAGTTTGTCCATAACTCTTTTTTTTTTTTTCTTAATTCAATATTTTTATTGTTGTTTTTTAATTTCTGTGGCTCCTTTCTCATCGCGTTTGGTTAGGGCTTCCTCGTTCCTTTCGTCATTTCTCCGCGTGCGCCTTTTTTGAAGTCCCTCGCTTCAATTGCGCGGCGAAACTTTCTCCTCCTCCACTTGCGTTTCATCGGTCGCCCATCACCTCTCGCACTTCGCAGATTTCTCCTTTCCATTACGTCTCGTGTGTATTCGCCTGCTCTCCAAAGAGAAGTCATAGCTGTAACTTCGGGTTGGTGACAACGGTTGCCTCGCCTCTGAAAGACTTTGAGTTTGACTTTATAATCGTGCAAAATGTGGAAATGTATCTTTCAAATACAGACGTAAAATGCTAAACATTTAAAAATCGTGGTATCCTTTCGTTCTCGCAGAAACGTTTTCCCTCATTTCCCTTTCAGCAGCGAAGTTGCATTTTTGCGACGTCTTAAGTCAGATTTTCTTCCCTTATTGTTCAGATGAGATTGCTCCTCGCAACGAGGCCATCTAGTCTCTATTCCGGCTTCCATTTTGTTCTTGTCATTGCATACCTTTGTGCCTCCTATGGGAATGTCTTCGATAGAGAAAGAATACCATCGTTTCCCAGTTCCTGGAAGGTTTTCCAACTTCATCAGAGATGGAGTTTGCTATAGCAATCCTGGTACCAGGAATGTTAAGAGCTTAGCAAACGCATTAGAGGCGATAGCACTAGACATTATTGGCGTAAGAGTAGCAGCCAGAAAAGTACTGCTAATGACCTTTCATTGTTTAACGTGATTGAAATTAGAATGTTCCCGAGAAACTAGAACAAAACGTCAGTTTTAAAAAAGTTGTCGATGTATGAATCGGAAAAAGAGACTACATTGAGTAAAATGTTCTTAATTGGCGTACGTTTAATTTTATTTTTTCACGACAGAGTTAAGAGCCAAACTGGTTGCTTTCCTGGGCAATCGTGTATTGTCCTGCACAAAGTTACCGGGAATTGGATAGTAGTATCCCTCATTCCTGAACCTGTGTGACGTAAGAAAACGTTTCATACAATCCCCCCCCCCCCCCGCCATCCGAATCCCAGGCATGAAAACTGTTCTCTATGGCGACGGTACAGACGAACGTAGCACGTGCAGAACTTGGCAGTTGTCGCCCACGTGCCGTCCTTCGTTCCTTGGACGGCCGCCGCCGCACCAGACATGCCAGACGTTCACAGTAAGAAAGGGTGCCCCCCCCCCCCCCGCCTCACAGCGGGTCGCAAGGCGAGGGTGTCGGGTGACTAGCGGCGGTTCAGAGGTCTCCGATTGGAAACGTTTCCATCATTAAAGGCTTTGCTCTTTTTGCGTGTGTGCTCGGATCGAATGGGAAAGGCTTTGATCTTCAAGTATAGGCCAGATGAATGTCTTGAACTTACCGTTCAGAAGAGAAAGAAACCAATTTTAAGAAACAGAACTTATGTTAAACCTAACTTATGTTAATAACCTGATAATCCCAAGACTAAATTAGAATTGGTTATGTTGTCCAAGTTGCTAAATCTTTAAAAATGACTAAAGGGTCTGAAATATTTTTGTTGAACTTGGGACACCCCCGTACATAATGCCAATTACACAAAATGGTTTTGCAAAAAGTGGCACGCAACTTCGCAAGAACATACACTAATTACTCTAGAATAACTCTCATTGCAAATTAGTAATACAGATATGTTTGTATGCCCCCCCCCCGAGTTCCTGAAAATGTAACGAAACCACAGACACCTCTCAAAGTAGCAGAGGCTGCGTAGTTTCATTCCAATTTCTACGCGCATAGGAAATTACTAACAGAGACATGAATCCAGAAAAGTGAATGTTGTGGTGAGGGTTAGAGAAACACGTGTTTCTGAACCGATTAAAGGGCAACTAGAAAGGTAGAAATTGGCCCCAACAAAGTGAAAAACAGTGGAGAGGAATCCCTCTCGAGAAAAAGATATTCATAACAACCAAAATCCATATTATTAAATTATTAAAAATCCAATTAAACGATATTTTCACAAAATGATGATCGAAGACCGAAGCACTTTTGGCTATATTGCGCTTCCAATTTCAAACAAAATTATCGGGAGGAAAACGCGCGTTAAACAGCGGAGCAACGCCGTGTTGTGAATCTTTTTAATAAATTCTTAAATAAAAGTCTTTTTCAACGTGGGTCGTGGCCTCAGAAATTTTTTTACCACTGTTAAAAATATTCATTTTATAATTGAATAATTTAAATAAATCAAGGCGTTGTCATTGCTAACAATTCCAAATGCTAACGATAATCCACCGCTAAACCAGTAATCATTTTATAAGGCAGGCGGTGTAACAAAAAGCTAATGCCATCGGGCACTACAGAAAAATCGAAGTATAGCACGCATTCATCAACCCGTGCGAAGCGCGCGCGCGGGGCCGCGCCAGATTTTCGCCCGCTGAGCGCGCCAGCTCCTCTGCTCTCGGCTCCGCTGGGCGCGCACGCGTGGACGGGCGACGCGTGCCCCGGCGGGGAGGCATTCCGTCGCGGGCGCGGGCGCGGCGCGGCGCGGCGCGGGCCGGGGCGCCGCGATCTCGTGTTTCTAATGACGCGTAATGCCGTTATTTTACGCGCCCCCGCCCCGAGGCCGGCATTCCCTCGCCATGCATCACGCCACGCTGCGGCGCCGCCGCGCCGCGCCACGGCCGTGCGCCCGAGGACCCGCGCTCAGGCGCCGCCGCACCGCAATGCAAAAGCCGGCAAAGAGGAGGAATAGTTGTTCATTCGGTTTGTGCTGTGGTTTTTATTCGCCTTTCCTGCTTATTTTCAGTTACTTCTTGCAATATTCTTCACTGCCTATTCGCATGGAATACACACACACATTCATATATATATATATATATATATATATATATATGAGTAAATGAACAATTAGGAGAATTAGAATGTTTCCATACTACAGGAAGCTATCATATTGTACACAGTAGTTTCAGCTATATTAATTTAGGCGTTTGGTGTAAATAATGTTATCTAACATTTTGGGCAAAATCAACATCATTCGCTTTTCAAAGGACTGGAAGTATATCTCTGTATACCATTTGGTTACAAGGGCAGATAATAAATGACAGTGGAAATTCACTCGTATGTTATGGCATGTGCAACTCACGTGTTATGGCACATGTCACGTAAACAATTGAATCGCTCCGCGTTTTCTTACGAAAGATGACAGCCTAACGCCTCCAATTGTGTTCTTGAGTGATCAGCTATTAATGCGGATGCAAGGTTAGTAAATAATACTATTTGGAATATGTCTACGTATGTGCTTGTGTTTGTTTAATTATTCATTCTTTCTGGCTGCTGCATAGCCCGAAAACGCGTCATTTCATGAAATTGGACTTGATCTGTAATTGTTACCGTCAGAATGAAAGGTTACATCAAACTTGTTTTTTAGTCTGAAAATCGTCAATAGAGAGAAAATGTGTATCTCGTGAAGACTTGTATGTCTTGTCAATGAACGCTCAGGAGATTGTACAACGGGCCTAGTTCATTGGTTTCCTCGTTACGCATAGTATTGTGAGACTGCTAATTGGATTAGCCGCTTGCGCGATCGATGTTCCTTTCGTTGGGCGGTCGGGCAGCCGGCTGGTCGGACGGGGCATGGGGCGGTGGCGCCGCAATTTTCTTGCCGGGCGGAAGTAACTTTCTTCGCTGGGCGGGCGGGCGGCGCGCGTATTTCTCCGAAAGAATGCGCGTTCTTGCGGCTGCGAGGGGCTCCTCCTCCTCCTCCTCCTCCTCGCAGGAGGAATTTGTCTACGGGGGCCCCTCATTACGCGAAACCTCCCCTCCCCTCCCCACCCGCCCTTCCTAGAGGCGCTCCGCCTCAGCGGGATCAGTGTTCGCACGAAAGGGGGAGGGGAGAGAGAAAAAGTCTAGAGGAAATTTTGCGGGAATTCGCGAGAAAAAAATTGTTGCAATCGTGTAATTATGTTTTTTCGAATTTAAGGGGAAGGGATAGTTTTGTAGTTTTAAGTCACTCGTGTTTCCCCAGGACTACGTATTCGTCAATATTCATTAAATCAGTATTCTTTTCTTTGGTGGGGGTCAAGAGGTCTGCGTACATTCAAACGTGAATGATTACGTTTCGTGTTATAATACCTAGGAACGACCGCTGCAATGGCGGCGGAGGGATGGAGGAGATGGGGCGGAACGGAATGGGTTGGACGGGCCGAGGTGAGGACAGGGAGGGGAGGACAGAGGAATTCGGCTTAGCGCCTCAATCCCATTAGGCCCCCTGTCGCCCGCCACAACGCTGTCGCGCGCACCTGGAGGACAGCTGTCTCGCAGGGCGCGGGCTGACCTGCACCCAAATATGCGGGGGAAGAGGGAGGGACCGACGCAGATGGCGAGCTGGGCATGTTTTTCCTCTTTATTTCTATGGTTCGAAAGTGGTGCGATGCAATAATAGCGACAACGAGCGTGTTTGCATATTTTTTTAAGTAAGGTTAAATTTGTTGTCAGTACTTCATGTCATGTTTATTAACATGTACTTCGTTTACCATCATGGAGTTTGCATTCATATCTTTCGCGTTATTTTATTTTCCTATTATTTTCGAGATACTTCTAAGTTTTATATTCAACTGAAACAATTGCGCGAATGTACTTAGATGTATGAATGCCAGCTGGAGAGAGATGAAAACGAATATAAATCTCAACAAAGTTATGATTCAATTATCCTCTTTCCCACAAATACGTATTCTTCCTTCAGCATATTAATGAAACGTAATGAATTCCGCACATAACCCGCGAAGCAATAGAGAAACCGCCGCCTCGAGACCATGCTCCCGAAGCACCCGTTTTACAGCGCGCTATTCCCCCTTCCCCGCCGACCATCTCGAATGAAAGGGCAACGGGCGCGAGAGGAGCATGGTTACGCCGTCCCCGCCGCCAGCGTCAGCCACCGCCGCCCTCCAGAATTCGCTTTCCTGCTGCGCGGCCCGCAGGCCTCTCCGCCACGGAGCCTCGCAGCTTTCCCGCGCGCGCCTGCCGCCGCCGCCGGCCCGTCCGCGGGCCGACCCGCTGCGCCGCCTCCCGCCCGAGAGCGCGCGCGAGTGAGCGAGCGAGCTAGCACGCCGCGCCGACGAGGACGGAGCGAGCGAGAGAGAGCGGAGGAATGTGCCTCCATTGCGAGGTTGCCGTCCGCGGCGCGCGCTCAGGAATGTCGAAGGCTAAACCGCAGCGCCGGACACTCGTTGCGCGCTAGAAATGGGACCGCGCCGCGCCGTGCCGCGCCGCGCGGCGCAGCGCCACTCGCCCTGGAGCAGCCGCTGGCCTGCCCGCGCGCGCGCGCACGCCGCCTAGACGAGACATGCAGCGGGAGACGTAGACCACGTGGAATAGGGGACGCGGATACTTCGATTTTTTACATAAATAATTGATCGTTTATTTTTATAGTTGGTATTTTGCATATAATATTATGACAGCCATAATTGTTTCCAAATTGTTTATTCGTTTTCGATTAGAAGTTATCAGACGGAATAAATTCTCACTATCACTGCTCCATGCCCTCCATTCAAACGATGAAATTTATATAAATCTTTAAATTCGAACTTACTGGTAATTACTCGTATTAATATTCGATTAATGAAGTTCTGTGCTCTTGAATTGTTTTACAGTTTTCAGCTGAAATATTTTTTCGGCCAAAGATATATTTTATCAATTTCTTCAAAGAAATGCGTCGTGTGTGTTCAATATTTTATATTTGTAATTAACACAATTTATAGCCTCTCCATTTGTGCAAACATCAGTTTATTAGAAAATTGAGGAATAGATATGTGCAACATTCTGCCATCAGTGTGAGCTCCTGTCTTGATACTTGTCGAGAACAGTCACTTAACCGCCGTGAAACATTCGCCCGTGTCATGGTCCTGGCAGATAAGTGAGGCCGATGGACGGGCCTTGCTCTCTCCTCCCTGCCCCGCCCTAATATGTGAAATATTTTCTCATGGCTTCGCGCGTTCGCCGCGTGATGAGTTTGCGAAACCCCCTCTCTTTGCTCTCTCATTCTGACAAAGTTTTCCACTGCGCAGCTTTCTTCTCACGCACTTTTTTTCTTTTCTTTTCATATTCACGCAGCCAATCTTGGCGTCGAATGGAGAATGAGATATTTGTTTACATATGAGGGGTGATGGATTTTAAGGTCTGTTTTTGTTCAGCATAAGAATGTTGTTTTACATTTAAGGCTTTCCCTAATATTTGAGAAATTATTGTATATTGTTGGCTAAATTTTAACAACACGTATTTCAAAAATTGCAAAATTTAAGAAGATGGAAAAAACATTGCACAGTATCCATTACAAGCTAATAAAAATAATACCAATTTGCGTCATTTCAACACCATTCCCGTTAATTTCAGTAATGTGTCATTAGAATTTGGTAGATCTATCTTATCTTACGGGTGACACCTGAAAACTGCCAAATTTTGAGATGCCCGTTAATATGTAGGCATCGATATATTTTTTATGAAGTAAAGCAAAACGTTTTGTGCAAATTACTCGTATCAGTTAGAATTTGATACCTGGAACATACAAGAGACCGTTGTGACATTCAACTAAATATACTATAATGTCAGGATGATAACATGTAAGCATAGTTAATTTTTTAAATGAATTTTTTTTTCATCTGTCTGGAATTGTAAGCTCGTCGATTACTTGTCGCAGATCACTTAGTGGCTATTTTGCGTAGTTCGTACGTGGAAGTCCTCTGAACAAATGTGTCCGAAAGAGGTTTGCGACCTTTCTGCAGTCCCAAGCGGTCCATACAAATACATTGCCGAGGGGGCAGCGAACGCGTATCTGGCGGAGCAGTGCAAACATAGTCACAAGAGTCCCACGCTGTCGTGTCGCTGCGAGGGTTGGGGTGGGGGCGGGCCGGAGATAAATCGTGAATCGGCCGCCTTCTGTTCCGTGGGCTTGTTTGGACAGCCGGTCGGGCGGTCGGTAGCCTGTCGGCGTGCCCCGGCCCCTCCCCCGCACACCCCGTCTCCCCCCTCCCCTCCCCACCCCTCCGGCCGGCGGAGCGACCGACCGCTCGCGGCCGGCGTATCGTTTGTCGCACTTGCGGGGTTGCGTAATTGATTTACTGTCGCTCGTTTGGGCGGCGCGGGCCCCTCGGCTGGGTGGGGGAGCTCCCTGGCAAGACGTCCATCACTGTGGGCAAGACGGCTCATTTCGTTCGGCGGAGAAAAAGTGCTTCGAAAATAATCTACAATTCGTGGCTTGCAAACGTTATTAAAGTGCATTTCGCGATTCTTTTTTTAAAATAATATTCATTAATATTTTTATATAAATCTTCAAAGAATCATCTTCAAAGAAGTTTGTTTCCAGATCGTTGGTTCATGTAGTTTTTGTTTTTTTTCGCTTGTAAAGTCCCCTTTAGGGTGGTTCTTTCTTGGTTGGATCTCTCTCCGACAGCTGTTCCATTCTGTATCAAATAACTTTGTCAATAATAGTATTGGTCGTGGATATTGTTGAGGTTTAATATTGCAAAGATCCTGATGAGCATGGGAATAGTATGTGACCATACGTTGATATTTATAGCAGATTCAGATTACTCCTAATGATTCGCGTTCTCTGACATTGGAAATACGGTTTATCGAGATTGAAAGTTTCGTTTCCTAAATGTGTTCTGTCAACAGTTCAGATAAATTTCCATACCTTTGATAATACATCCGTATCGGTCAGCGACCGCCCTCATGGTTTGTATTTTCAGCGTGAGAAAAATATGGACACGTGCTTGTATGTGAAGTTGCGTTTTTCAGTTTCAAAACGCTATCGTATGGGAACTAGAGAACGTGCGAAGCGCTCACCACACCCTTGTATCGTTAACGGACATTTTATAATAATAAAAAAACCTTGAACAGGTCAAAGTGCTAAGATGCTGGATTGCTTCCCATCTCTTGAAGGAAGCAGGGGGCGTCGACCTTACGAACTTAACGACAAATCCCTGCAAACCACCAATTCGGTTCTAAAAAATAATGCATTTTATAAAATAATGCTCCGGAACCGTCCTTATTTTTAATTTGAAATGCACAAATTATGTGGGTATGCTTGTTCAGTTACAACAAATTCGTAAAAAACATATTTAATCATAAAATGTTAAATTATTGTGAAATTAAACAATATTATTTAATTAGTTGACTACTATATAGTTGGAACTTATTAATGACTTGTACATTTTATCAGATTTGTTTGTGCTTGTATAAAACGTCATAGATTGACAGTATTATTAATTATTTTTAAAAAAAATCACATGTAATGTCCAGAATTTATCTGCCGACCCCCATACTATACTTCGATTTATTTAACGTGGCGCCTCAAGGTCACGAGCTGGAAGGAGAGGTGAATATTGTCATCTAATCGGTAGCTCCAATCCAAAAATTTAAATTGTAACGACGCTCCCGATTGGATGAGTGTCCCCCTCTTCGTCCAGTTCGTGGCGTTGAGGCGCCACGTGAAATAAATCGGAGTACATCTTCGTCCACCAAGACGGAGCCCGTCGCTTGGGGGCCACTGGAGTTTCGCGGCGGCTGCATTGCCTGCGTTCCTTTCCCTCCCCCGCCGTGGGGCGCGGGGGCTGTTTCTTATCGGGCTGGACGTGTTGCGCTGTGGCGGGAGCGGCGCAGCGAAGCATGGCTGAGTAATTACGATGGATCGCGGGGAAAGAGCGCCTGCCCGCCCGCCGGCCGGCGAATGCCTGCCCCTGCCCCTGCCGCCGCCGCCGAGAGCGGCTGCGTGCTCGCCGCTTTAGTTGCGACAAATTCCTGGGAAGTGGGGCTGGCGAGAGTCGCGGATAATATCGCGCATGTAATTTGAAATATTTTCGCTGTGTGTTGGCTGGTTTGTGTTGTTAGTTTGTGTTTTCGAGAACACTGCCGTGGTGATAGGTACACATCAACAAGTGAGGGTGTGGGATTTTGTTGGATACACGAAGATAGAATTGGGAACCCAGCTCTGGATTAAGAATTGCTGTCGGATACAGTTCTTTGCTTTCATTTACTTTATGAAGCGTGAGTCTTCCTCATTGGCGTGAGCTACCGAAAGTAAGAGAGGTGGCAACTACTATAATAGGCCCCGTTTTCCTCTGAACTTTATTTATACATGACATTGTTTACTACTACATGGGTTTAAATACGATGAGAAGGAAATTATAAGTTTAATGAAACAATTAATGAATAGTGGATTTTTATTCTAAACCGTTTTACTCAATGGCTTGGAGAGTCTGTCAGGTCAAATTGTCAGGTTAAAAAAGGCGAAAGCAAGGATTGAATATATATTTAAGAGGTAGTTTTATTATGTAAGGCTACGGGGCCCCCTTTCAAAATTTTCAGGGGGGGCACGTCGTCTGCCCCCCCTTCCGCTCTGTGTGCACGTCTCTGGTGTGGCGTCTTTCATACGCGTACATTAATAAAAATTCTGCCGTTTATAATTAAACCTGGGTTGTTTGTTTATTTTTTGAAATTGATTGCGTCGTGTAAATTGACACAACGCGTCTCCAAGCCTCTTGGGGGGGGGGGCCTTGAGCGATTTCGTTTACTAGTGGGGGTCCAAACTCAAGTTAACCGAATGAGAAGTACGTGGACGGCTCTTTGTAAGAATGTGTTCCGTGCGCACGCATCGTAATGCGGCGTCGCGTCGCCGGACGTGGCGAGCGCAGCAAAGGTCGTCGCTTCCTGGTGGAGCGGAGCTGAGCGTGGGCGTGGGAGAAGAGGAGAGAGGCGGGGCGGATGCTTAGGCTCAAATGAATGGAGCGCAGCGGTGCGCCCTGCCGCCCGCCGTCGCCGATGAATGGGCGGGCGACAAAAAGTCGCGGGCGCGAGTGAGCCAGCCGGCCAGCGAGCGCGCGCGCGCGAGGGCCGGCGGCGGGCGTCTCCGACTTGGGGTGCCCGCGTCGCTCGCTGTTTCATCGCGGCGCGTGTGACTGGCTGCCTCTGCTCCCAACGACGGCCTTGCCTGCCTACCTGCCTGCTCCTCGACTTTAGAATACACATCTCTTTGACCGAGTTAGTTCCGTTTAGAAAACGTCTTGTTGTGATAAATAATTTTTAAATGTCTAATACATAGCTTTACATATCAGAGCGACTCACTCCCTTGCAAAAAGGGGAAGTAAATGCTCTTGTTCGTTTTACGATAGAATGAAGAGAGGAAGGTTTCTATTACAGTAGGACATTTTGTGGACGGTGCATGGAGGAGTTGGAATGAATTAGGATTAGCGGATAACATATGCCCTTATGGGTTGAAAATGAAAGGGAAATTTTAAACTCAAACCAATCTTTATTATTTTTCTTTCAATACTAACCTGGTGCAAAGGAATTGTGTCAGCTTTGGAGACTGAAACATTAGCTTATTCGTTTAATCGGTCTTTGATAAAAAATGATTTCAAATTACTTTGAAGAAAATCTCGAACAGGATGACGTGAGTAATTTCTACTCGACCACTTGTAAAAAAGTAACTACTTCCAGAGTTAGAGAAAAAAATATTTCGTACATGGCTCCTCCCTGTCGGTGTCTTTGCGTGTCACTGCCGCTTCGCAGACGGCGGTGTACGCGCGGCTTGGTCGGACGGCACGCGCGAGGCCGCGCCGCGCCGCGGTGCTTCGCTTGTGTTTTGCCAAGAGTGTCTGTAGTAGGAACATGTGGCAACCGGGCCATAGCTCTGGCATAGCTTAGCTTTATATCCCCGTGCCACGAAAGAAGAGAAAGAAAGGTAAGTCTTCTTTCCTCTTTCTCTACGGTGAACCCTGCCCGCCGCGTCCCCACCCAGTCCTCACCCCACTCCGCTCCGCTCCACGCCGCCGCCGCCGCCACCGCTGTACTTGCTCCCATACCAGGCTACTACCTGTGTTACGCGAGGAAGGCGGGCGGGCGGCTCGGCTGGAGCGGTGGCTGCGGACCAGGGGCGGGGGAGGGGAGGGGAGCCCGTGGAGCGGTGGCGGAGGTGGGAGAGGACAGGCTGCTCGCTGCTGCCTCGCGCGGGGCCTGGCTGGATGGCGGTCTGGCGGGCTAGCGGCAGCAAGCAGGCCGGTTGGTAGACGGATGGACGAACGGGCGGATAGACGGGTGTGTAACCCAAGTATGCGATACGCGACTACGCGGAAATAGAGACGAGCATCCGGACACCTCTGGATCGTCCTCGTGGCAGCGACAAAAAGTTGCCCTCTGCCATCAGGCGCGTGTTTCCGTATGTCAAAGTAGCTGTTCACGGTAGATGTTCGTGTAGATATTAAAACATTGCTGATGCTAATTAGTCTTGGCTTTAGAAATCACTGAATTACAGAAGTACTTGTTTAATGAGTAATTGGTAACACAAATATTTCATTATTATTGCGATATGGTGTAGATATATTGGAGGTTAATTTGAAATTCACACTGTGACAATTTATTTTATTTTACATCAATTCTTCAATCGAAAAATTACTGGAAAATGGTTTTTAACGTTATATGCTTTGTATAAAAAAAATTCCTTAAAAGTATTCGTGAAAAATGTCAGTTTTCAATCCACATCCAAAGAACGTATCAAGTACAAGACTTCGACGTGCGCGGTTATAAAATGTAACCTTGGGAGACGCCTGCAGTACAAGTAATTTGGGCGCTTGAGCCTGAGAATAACGAGCGGAGGCGGAAAAAAGCGCGGTGGGCTCCCGAGGCGAAGATTGAGTGGGCGTCGGAAGGAAGGAAGACAGGAAAGGTCTGGCCGGGAGGGGGCGTGCGTGCCGGAGGCGGCGCGGGGCGGCGGGGCGCTGGCAGGCTGTGTGGGAACGCAAGGCGCAGGAGGAGCCGGCGAAGGCCCGGCCCGGCTCGGCTCGGCCCCGCCCGGCCTGCACGCAGCGCCAGGTGCAAGACGCCTCGGCCGCCCTCCCGCTCGCCGTGTGGGAACGGATGTCGACTCAGCACCTCTCCTTGATAAAACATTCCGATATCCGAGCCCCGCAGCCACCGCCGCGGCGCGTTGCCTCCCGGGGCGGCGCGCGGGGCGAAGACGGCGTGTCGCGTAAAGAAGGCGCGTTGCCCTCCCCTGCCCCGGGGTCCTCTTCCGCGGCGTATCGCCCGCGGGGCGATGAAAGCGCGCGTCGGGGTGCACGCGCAAGAGGCTCTTGTTTTGATGACGGTGTTGCTAGCGAGCGCTATATACTCGGCCTGTCGGGCGCACGACTAACAGCCTACGTTCACTGGACGGGTGAGTGCGTGTTAGTGTGGGGCGTTATCGGTCGCGGCGAACAGCATCCGCGTGAGAGTTTGCCGAGACGGTGGTTCGGCGGCGTGGCCGTGGAGGGAGCAACGCTCCCCGCGTGGTGCCTTTGCGCTAGCAAGAGCTGCTAGCCTCTAGTAGAACAGAATATTGACAGTAGCCTATTCCGATGTAGTGGCGCCCTGTAAATTGCCTCTAGCCTTACGAGGAAATTGCGTTAGAGACGGGGAGTGTAACTTTCTTGTTGCTTGAGAACTGAGATTTAAATTTCCTCTCGAGGCAACGTGAGGCTAGAGAAAGAATTTGGTTATTTAAAGTAATAATGAATTGAGCTCGATTCCGTTGTTAATTATTACTCTGCTGTAATATTGTTGCTAATTATTTAACGTTACGCAGTGTTTATCTGTTTTAAATGAAACATTTTTCTTATATTCAGAAAAATATAAAGAATGTAAACATCCAACTGCCGCCATAAAATATGGAAAATTGACAAAAAAATGTTTCCATCGAATTAGAGAAACGTTCACCCTATTCTCCACTACATTACCTACTCTAGCATTAAAATATGCATATAGCCTGTTGGAATCCCCCAAAAGGTGTTATGTAAATCATTCATAACTTCGAGCCCGGGTTTGTGTGCCTACTCTTCCCTGGCATTGCGTGCCGATCGCCGGAGACACTCAATCGCAGTCCCCAACGGGGCCCCGAGCCGCGTCCCGACTCCGCCTCCCGATTCACCCGAGATTTTTCCGAACGCGCACCTGGCAGAGTCGATCGGGGCGCCAGATCTGTTTCCCTTGATAAATTACCATCTCGAGGCCCGGCCCGGCCCGGCGGACGGGCAAGAAAAGCAATGGAAATTTATTCAGCCTCCGTAAGAGGAACATTTTTACATCTCGACCGGGAGCTGCCGTCGCCGTCGCCGCGCTTTCGGATGCCTGGCAGCAGCTCGGGCCTGATTACAGGGCCAGGGCCCAGTATAATGTTGGCCGAACCCGCTTCGGGCGCTGGACGGGGCAAAACAGAAGCTGCTAGCGTGCAGCCCAATTATTAATTAGACTACTATTATAGAAAACCGTTTCAGGAAACGATGCAGAGTGCCCGCGAGCGAAAGAAGGGCAAGTAAACTATTACGGGCGTGAGGAGCGGCCTTAATGGAAGCTGCTATATTTCATCATCCCTCGAACAATAAAAAAAGGAAAGGAAAGAAAAGCAGCTGTCTTTTCTCGGGGCAAAACACGTTCGCCCTCAGGGATTCGCTGTTGTTTCCTTAATGGCGCATTTCTGCGTTCAGTTTTTCGATTTTCTTTTCCAAAACTACGCGAGGGGCAGGCCCCCGTGCGTATGGCTACAGCCACATTTCATCTCTCGACAGCTCCATTGCCTTGGGAGGACGCGTCGGTGGTGGCGGCGGTGGCGGCGGCGGGGCTCGGCCGCCTGCGGTGTGGAGTAGGCGCAGCGCCCAACCCAACACAACCCAACCCACCAAATTCCTGCAAGGTCGTTCCCTCAAGGACACCGCAGCCCAGCGCCGCGCTCGCTCGCTCGCGCGCGCGTCGGACGGGCGGCGCGCCTGCGCGTACGGTTGTGTGAGCGCGTGCGAGCCTGTGTGTGTGTATGGGAGGGGGGTCGGCAAGCCGCCGCTGGAGAGAAAGAGGGGTCCCTTCCTGGTCAAGGGCCAACCACTCGGAGACCCGGCCCCGGTGTGGCATAACCCTAGCAGGGGGCTCGCCTCATCGTCCCCTCCCCTCCCCGTAATGCCCCCCTCTCCCGCTGCAGCCTCGTTCTCCTCCACCCAGAATACTCCCTTACAAAGGAAAGCGGCCCCAGGAATGCCGCGCATCCCAGGCACGCTCGCGCCCCGGGCGCTGGGCGCAGAGCGACGCCACCTCGCGCCGCGCCGCACGACGCAACGCAGCCCGCCTCGCTTCGCTCGCTCGCCACGGAGCAATTGCATCGCTCTTTGGGACCCACCACCTGTTGCCACTTTTAGCGGAACTCCGTGGCGAAGACTGCCACCTACGGGGGGGGGGAGGAACGTACTCGAAATTATTCCTCATATTGAAGTTGAATCTGTGCGTAGATGATAGCAGATCAGGTACTCTGGTGCCGCGGGAAAATGTTGAGCACTTGTGCAAATATTTTGCTTTAATAGAGTGCGCTTTCGCACACGCCTATAGAATGATATAACCCGGAAGAGTGAGCACAACTGGTAATTTTGTTTGACGTTGGCAGCTGTCACGAAGTGCGATGCGAAGTATTTCTAGCAACTCTGGTGTTGGCGTCATAAAAGAACGAAGGGGGTCGTGCAGGTTACGAATATAAAAATCTTGCAGCTACCTCTCAGGCTTGAAGGCAGTCGACGCCTCTCTTTCCGGGTTACGCACAATGCGAGCTCGCGATATTTTCCACCCTAGAGCGAACGGCCTCCCCCAGATGTGCAGCGTTCACCCAGGCGCGCGCGCGCGAATCATCCACACGATTTCGAGCGCAGCGTACCTCATCGTGTTTGTTTACGCCGGCGGCGGGGCGGGGGAGGGAGCGCGGGAGGCAGGCGGCACTGCGAGCGTTCCGCGCCTTCGAGAAAGCTCCACCTCCACCTCCTCCTTCGGAATGTCTGCGATGGCGGAGGAGGAGGAGGCGGCGGCGGCTGCGGCGGCAGCAGCTGCTGCCGCCAGGAGAGAGCGCCGGCGTTGTGAGCTCGCGCGCGCGTTCGGGCGGTCGTTGGCGGCGGCGTGCACTGGTCCTTAATCGGCCAAAAGACTCGCGTAACCAAAAACCAGATAAATCAATAGTTGGATATGACATTGCAGGTCTCATGGGATCCATTTGGTTTACGAAGCCTTTTCGTTGAAAGCAGATGTGTTATACCTGAGATGCACAACTAATCTCTTTAAAAAATTAATAAGCAATCCTTTTTGTGTTGACACCGTTCATAGGATACGTTTTCACCTGAAACTGGATGATATGTTATAAATTACTCGGGCATCTTTTAAGATGGGACGTTTTTCCAAGCAACAGTAAGTGACCAATTGTGATGGGCCATGGCGGATTCCGGGGGGATGGCATAACCCCTCTCCCCCCCAAAAAAGACCTCGAGTTTTTGTTTGTTACCTTCCTTTATTTGGGAAAATTGAATTAAATATTTATATTATAATTATGTAATTACTTAAAAGTATTGTATGGTATCATATTTACACCACAAAAATAATATGCAATGTAATAACATATGTTTAATATTTAACACTCTATAACCCCCCTCCAAATGATAGACTGGATCCGCCCCTGGTGATGCATTTTACTTGACAAGATTATTCGTAATATTCTGGTGGCAGTGAGAACGTGAATGCGGGATGGCAGTGCACATTTATTAATACTAAAGTTCATTTACAGGCTGTTACTGCGTTTGATCATTACGTAAAGGTATATTAATCAAATAGTCACAAGTAAATCTGCAATTTAAAAAAATATTTAGATAAAAAGGGATCAAACGTAATGCTCTCAGAAATAAGATGCTAATAGTGTATTTGAACTTCAACTATATTTGTGTTGCATGAAATGCTGTTAGAGATGACTTTTTACCATGTATCACAAAAATATTCTTGAAAAACAAACGGCAACCTTGAAAAATGCAAGACGGGCCGTACTGGTTTTGCTTTATTTTTACGCGTCACAAAAATATGAGCTAAAATGCATGGTTGGACACGGCAGCAAATCCGCTGAGCTGTGCGCTGGCGGTGTCTCTGCGGCCCACTGCCCGGCGCGGCGCTTCCTGCCGGGGGCGGGGAGAGCGACAGGCGCCGCGCCGTGGCCCCGCAGCTCCAGCGCCGGGCGAGCGAAGGAATTCGCGCCAGGCGCTCGCGGAAACGGGAAGCGGCGGCGCTGCGGAATTCCCGCGCGCGGGTTGGATCTCGCGAAGGAAGAGATCATGCTGCCCCTCGCTTCTGTCAAGGAGTGGATTCCCCCTCCCCCTTACGCGCTCCCGTGGGACACAGTCTCTACCTGGAAAATATCGAAAAGGGAAATTGTCCATTTAAACCCTCCGTCATTTTAAGGCTTCTGAATGTGGGTATTCAGTCTGTAATTTTATGCAGTGTACGTGACATTGTAAAAGCCTTTAAAAGTAGTACGAAGAAAATGCTCCGGTGGAGTTGCCATGACGTTGCGGAAACCACTGGACTTGTATGCAATTTGAGGAATGCCTTCCCGATTGTGCGGTTTTTTTTCCATCGCCGGTATCGTTGGAGCGTTTAGCGCCGGGGCACCGTTTCGGCGAGCGGCTTTTGTGAACGGAGTAGTTCCGCTGGCGGCGGCGAGTGCTTGCGCGACGCGGGCGTTGGGCGCACGGGCGGGGTGGGGGGCTTGGCGCGCGCTGGAATTTCCGCCGTGCCGCGCCGCGCCGCCCGGCGCCGTCGATCCGCGTGCCAGGGGGCCACGTGGCGCCGCCGGATGCGGCGGATGGCCCCGCGCCGCGCGCTGCTCCTCGTAAACAGTCGCCCGGGAATTAGGACCTTTCCGCCCGGCTCTTTTTTTAACGGGTGCGCGGGGGTAGGGACCGCCCCGCCCCTCGGGCGCATGGCCTCCGCCGCTCCTCGTAAACTGTTCGGAGGCGCCCGCCTCGAGGATCCGACGGTCTGCGCCTCCCTGCCCCCTCCCTTCCACCCCCTGCCGCTTCCATACTATCCGGCCGCCGTCGAGGCACGAAGGCGGCGGCGGCGGCGAAGGAATCCGGCAGCGCGGGGCCCCCGGGGCGCGGCGGCGGCGGTGGTGGCGGTGGCGGCGGGCTTCGGCGACCGCGGCTGTGGCCCCTGCCCCCAGTCGCGCGCAGCACCGCAGCCGCCGCACGGCGTGCTCCGCCTCGGCCGTCGCCCGCCAACCCTCGATCTCCGCTCCGCTCCTCTCCGCTACGCCCCGCCCCGCACCGAGTCGGCCTCCGGGCACCCTCCGGGTGTGAGTTGCTCGCCAGTGTCGTGTTGGGCACGGGCCCGAGTCGGCGTCAATGGGTCCGCTCCTGGAGCCACCTCCGCCGCTGCCGCCTCGCTGCTACCGCCAGCAGCAGCAGCAGCAGCAGTGGCGGCCTTTACCTTCCCTCCAAATGAGCGCCCCGATTTACGAGCGGCTACCGGGCTTTGCTCTGGGCGCTCTCCCGTTGCCCCTGCCGCCACCGCCCCTTCCGCCGGCCGTCGCACGTGCGACGGTCTTTGTCGCGCAACAATGGGTTTCTGCGCCCGTCCACTGCTACGAGGGCCTTTCGCAGGCCCATCTAGAAATAGTGAGGCTTATGAGACATTGTTTGCAGTTAGATGTACCTCCGTTTACTTGGACGATGTTACATTTGGTGCTTCTTTCTTGCAGGCGAAGAAGGAGATCTACGACGTGAAACAGCAGAGGCTCCATCTCGCCCAGGACGAGTACAACCACCTCAACAATGCGCTCACCACCCTCAACACGTCGCGCACGAGCCGTAAGTGATCTTCGACATGCTAGCACGCGGATCTGCCATTCTTCGCGACTGGCCTACTTTTAATGTTGTTTTGAATGTCTTGTGATTAAAATTGTTAAAGATAAAACCATTGTCCGTGGCCCTTCTCACCGTAGTGTAGTGTTGGTTGAAAGATGAGTTGCCTAAGAGGACATTTGACACTCGAGCCCGATATTGCGAATGGCAAATGCTCTTGTTTCTGACGCGCCCGTTTGTTCTTCCTCCTCCGCAGTGTGCTCCAGCTCGAGCAGCGTCAGCACCAAGTACGACCCGGACCTGCTCAAGTCGGACGTGGCGCTGGCGCGGAGCCGCGTGTCGCGTCTCAAGTGCGAGCTCGAGCAGATCCGCGCGGAGATGCACTGCACGCAGCGCGGCGTGGACACGCTGGCGTCCGTGGAGCAGAAGCTGAGCGCGCACCAGGGCGGCTGCTACAACATCTCGGAGGCGCAGGCCATCATGAACGAGCTGCGCAACATCCAGAAGTCGCTGTCGCTGGGCGAGAAGGAGAAGGCCGAGCTCATGCAGTCGCTGGCCAAGCTCAAGGACGACCTCACCCGCCTGCAGCTCAGCGAGAGCTCGCCCGACGTCTCCACGCTCAGCCTGCCCCAGGAGAAGCTCAGCACGGCGTCGCAGACCGACCTCTCTGGGGAGGTAGGTGTGCTAGATCGGTTGCTCTTTGATAGGTTGTAGGGTTTCCGCTGTAGATGATACTGGAGATCTCCTTGGAGTTGAGTATGTACTGGATGTTTAAGGGGGGAAGGATCTGGCGACTTTTTTTCTTAAATCCCTTAAATCATTTTGTAGCTGGCATTTAATTTCACTATCTCCAAAGAATTTCTCCTGATTCAAATTTATAAAAATATCATTCTTTCAGTAGAATTTTTTCCTAATTTGAAATTATGTGACAGCTTACTGTAATGCTTTTCTTTTTGGCATTTTTAGCTGGTTCCAATTGGGACACGTTTAGCCGAAATGGCTCGCATGAGGTTACAGTACGATGAAGCAAGGAAAAAAGTACAGACAATTCAGCAGCAGTTGGCAGACTTGGAAGAGAAGGTGACACCAGGCCAAGCTGAATCGGATAAAGACAGGTGAGTGATGCAGTTGTCATTGTTTTTGAATGAGAGATGTAGGAGAGTAGTGAGGAGGAACATTCACTCATGTTTGTGTGTTTTTTTCTTTCAGGCTTCTCCTGTTCCAAGAGAAGGAACAGTTGCTGAGAGAGCTGAGAAGTATCACCCCTCGCACCAGGAGCCAACGTGAAATGCAGGACATTCAGCAAGAAATCCAGCGCCTGGAGCAGGACCTCAATAAGGCTTTGGAACTGTCTAATCGTGCCATTGCTGACAGGTATGCATTATACTACATATGCTACATATATCAGTCTCGATTCCTTTGTTATATCTTCAATTTTTAGTTGGGTCTCCTAATTGGAACCCTAGCTATCCTCATTACTTCAGATTTTCATCTGGTTAATTCCTCACTTTATTATTCTTTAATGTGCACAATAACTTTTGTAAACTCTCACTGAACCTCATTGTTTAGAAAATGCATTTTTACTAGTAGTTTCTCTTAAATAACAAGAGATTTTTTTTTCTTCTTTGCAGACTGCGTCTCCATGAAGAGAAGCAGCTTTTGTTGCAACAGCTGTGCGAGGCTCTGCGTGCTATGACGCAGCTCGAGTCCCAGTTGAAGACCCTCTCTCAGAGCACCCTGTCCGTTAGCAGCAGTTCTAGCCTGGGCTCTCTTTCCACCACAAGCAGCAAGGGCTCTTTGAGTTCTGGCCTAAGCTTTACAGACATTTATGGTGGACCTCAGTGCCTTGGCCTAACAACAACACCAGCTCCACCTGAGCGACCTGTTGATATGGTGGACCTCCATCGCCGAGTGGAGAGGTTATTGCGTGGTGGGAGTGGTGGCGGAGCTGCTGCTGAACCAGCAGCGCACCAGCTGCCAACCCCATCACCTGGCCGGTCGCAGCCATCTCTCTCTCCTCGTTCTTCCCTCTCTTCAGTGTCGCCACCAGTGTCACCGTTATACGAGACTGTGACAACTACAGGACTGGCTCCGTCTGCTATGACAGGTCCTCCCCCCACTTACGAACAAGTGGAGAGGCAAAGGCGACAGCAGCATATGGCATCAGTGGTGCCTGGGACTCCAGTGAGTTTGGATGGTTCACAGCTAGAAGACAGACTTGCCGAACTTAGGATAAATCAGCAGCATGTAGCTGCTCAGTTACAACCTGAATATGTAAACAATGTGAATAGTGCTAGTAGTGTGTTATCCACATCTAGAAGTCAGCGTGCTCTTCCGTCAAATATTCCTCTAACAGACTTATTAGAATTTACACGTGGTGGTAACATGTCCCAGGGATCAGGTTTAGGAAGGCCAGTGCGATGTCAATACGATTCTGCTGGCGAACCTCCTCTTTCCCCTATTTCCGAGACACCGCCTCCATTGATGGATGATGGTGAAGAAATTTTACAGGTTAGTTTCTTAATATTACATTTGTTTTGATTGTGAGATTTTTATAATTTCCAATATTATAATTCTGTTCTATTGCTCTTTTTAAATGCTAGCAACTTTATTTTTAATACAATGATTTTTTTCCCAGGTTGCAACATTATCTACTCCATCTTCATCAGGAACTAACACAAGATCAGTTTCCGCAGCTGTTAGTGATGAATCTGTGGCGGGTGACTCCGGTGTCTTTGAAGCTTCAAACAAGAAGAGGTCATGTCTTGGCAATGCAAATCCTGCTTTCGAGGACATGAACCTTGAAACAGCTCAGGTGCAAATCAAGCTCAGGTATGCATTGAGACTGAGGATAAAGATTAGTTTAGTATTATTTTATAGAGTGACAGAAAATTTAATCTTATCTCTATCTTCGCAGGTATGCTTTATGTGACAGTTTGCTTCATGTTGGTATTGAAAAAGCAAGAAATCTAGCAGCACTTTTTATACCTGAAAATTGTAAAGTGTAAGTATCTGCACTTATGTGCAGTATGTCTAACATGTTTTTCATGTGTCTATCAAAATTAAGTGTTGGAAAAAATAATTAAAATACTGAAATCCATTTCATTGCAGTTACATTAAGGCAGCATTGTTGCCAAATCCTCCACCTGAAACTCACATGTGCTGTACAAAACCCATTGAAGACCTCAGCAAACCAAATTTTGGAGAGAACTTTCCCTTAGCAGTACCTCTGAACAAATTGCATAATAAAACCCTCCAGGTCAATGTGTGGAGTATTGATTCTTCAGAACAAGAAGAGTGCCTGGTAAGCAACTTTTCTTTTTTCTTGTAAACCAATTATGAAAATAAATTGTGTGTGCTCTTCTATATAGTCATTTCTTAAAATCTTCTAGGGTTGTGCTCAAGTGAGTTTGGCAGACTTCAGTCCTGAAAGTGTATCTGTAAAGTGGTACAACATCCTGAGCTTCAGGTTCATGCAATCTCCTTCTTCGTGGTCAGCTCCTGCTCTTGCTACAACAAGTGCCCAGGGTTCAGCTGTACCTCGCAGTACACCCACTGGTGGTACATCCTCTGAAGATGGTGGCAGCTCCAAGACACATGACAAGCAAGAAAGTGAAGTATCTGTTTACAACAAACATGTTGCTGCCCTTAAAGAAGAAAGCTCTGATGAATCCACAATTATTTCTTCACAGACATCAACATTAACTCGTAATCAAGGTATGCAATCTCTACAGATTTTGTTTTTAACTGTGTAGTGTCAACTCTGTATTCTCCAGAATGCAAGTACAATGCATAATTGTTTTTGTAGGTTTACCATCAACTGTTAGTTCAAGGCTCGAAGAAGTAGATAGTCAAGAAGAAGAGGAAGATGATGATGACGACGATGATGATGATGAAGATGAAGACGATGATGAGGAGGGAATAATAGTGGAATTTTGTCAGGAAGACATTATGGAAGATGCTTTGGAACATGCTGTGAGTTTTTTTGCTATTTCTTTGCCCCAAAATTTGAGATTTGTGGAAAATGTTCAGTTTTTAATGTTTAATTGTTCTGCAGGAAGATACAGCTGTTCCTGATGGCCCAGATGGTGCTGATGCTGCGGATTTCAGTGTTGATACTCTTGATAAGGAAACCAATACTGAATGTGTGTTCATCCCTGAGAAAGGCATCCGTAAGAGACCAGATGAACCTGCTCGTGCCATTGTGATCAAGCGGTCTCAAACCTTCAGTCCCAGTGCAGCAGTAAGCAGGAACCAGTATATCTGCAGGGTAAGTTGCATTCACTTCCTTTCAAAGCCCCATAGCAAAATGTACTGTCATGTTCCTTCCTTATTTATTTAACAGGATATACATGTTAAGATTTCAAAATTACAAAATAAGAGTATAGTCATACAGTTTACAAGCATGTATATAGAAAGAATGGATTTGAAAGTTTGAACATTTCAAATTTTCTTCTTGTTTTTGTAATTTGTTATTATTTATATTAACAACAACAACAATAATAATAATAATAATAATAATAATAATAATAATAATAATAATAATAATATAATAGTAATAATAATAATAATAATAATAATAATAATAATAATAATAATAATAATAATAATATAATAGTAATAATAGTAATCATCATCATCTTCATTATTTTGTTTACAGCTGAATCGAAGTGACAGTGATAGTTCCATGCCATTGTATCGACGAGGGGGTCCATTCCAACGAAACTCAATTGAGAGGCGATCTCTTCGTTGGAGGCGACCTCCTGGGACAGTAGTTGTTGCAAAGCATCACCGTAGTGCAAGCAGTGGATCTTGTGGTACAGGCTTGAGGTTAGAAAAATTCATTACACTTTTTAGAACTTTGCTGGTGCTGGATGGTTTAAAGTCACTTGGCAAATGATTAGTTTTTACTAAAAGTGGAAACGGTAATCTGTACAACTTGCAATATGATTTGAAAGCTAGTACTTAAATTGTTTTATTTAAATAATGAACCAAAAGTTGCAAAACAATCAGTTCCAAGATTTAAATTTTATTTTAATGTGTGGGTTTTGCAAGTAGAAGAATGTTAACAATAATTTTTAATGAAGTAATCTTATTTGTTTATAGTCATCACTCAGCACGTACATCACTTGACCTGGAGCTGGACCTCAGGGCACAACACACACGTTTGCAGACTCTACAAGAGGAGCTGCAGCAACTGCGGCAACTGAAGGCTCGCTTGGAGACAGCACGGGCACAAGGAGACACAGAGGTTGCTGCGTGGGTCCTCGAGGATGAACACTTTCAGCATCTCGTTGCTCAGGTAAGTGATAGTTGATACTGTCATGTGTTTCTTTTAAAACTGACTCCAGATATCCACTATAATTACCTCTTGAGAAGCAAAACTTTTCAAATTTTCATAGTACTTCAATTGTCTCTTGGCTTAGAATCCTAATTGATAGTCAAGAACACCACTTGACTACGCCTTTTACTTGTGCGTAAAATATAAGAAAAATATTGTCAGAAACGGATGATTGAATGGAATAATGAAGGGATGAATTTCTGCAAGGTTGTGTTTGTATTGAGTTGGCGAAAGTTTAAAAGTTACGCATGCGTACTTCAACTACAATGAAAGGAATTGAAAATGGTTAACAATATGTGTGGTGTATCACTCCATGAAGCAAAACTAGTGTTAATGGTCATCAAATTAAGAGATGTTGATAAAACCCGTTTATAAATCCTCATAGGTCATAAATAGACCTCAGATGTTTAGGCACTAAAAAATCGTCTTTTAGGCGCCTAAAAGGGCACTGAAAATGTCAAGAATAAGGAGAAAAAAGGCACGGTCATAAGTTACATACACAATAAAATGTAAAATTGTAATTTTTGTGTTTATTATTTTGTTAACTTAAATGCACAAAACCAGTTCGTATATTTTAATGTAAAACTAGATTTACATATTTATAACTTTTCTACATTTTATTCTTAATAGTTTCCATTAACCAGTAATATTTACATATTACCAGAAACTTTTCAAGGATCACAATTTCAAAATTGCGACGACTAGGAGACAAAATCAGTTTGAATGCGGAGAAGGATATCTGAACGATGTGACTGGCACATATTTTAGCAGTCCAACACTAGCAACACTGAAACCTTCTGGGAATTTATATTTATTTCCACTTAATATTTTGGTTCCCTTGGTGTATTGTCAATTGTCCATGTTCTCAGATCACGGCTAGTATTTGTGAAATAGAGAAATGGAGATAAAGCAGTTGGTATACGTTCATGAATTCTCTCGTAATTTTAAATTTCAAGACGTGAATCGAAGGTTTCATAATGAATGGACACATTGGACCATTGCCGATTTTCCGATATCTTAGCATTGTATATAAATATACTAAATAAAAGGCAAAAAAGTTCTAAAAAAAGGTATTTATGCAAAAAATAGGCATTTATGCTAAAATAAGCAAACATAAGCATTATAAAATTCTGTCAAATGTCATCATTTGTCATTATTCGTGCACATGTATTATCAGCCTTTAAATAAGTTTTCTAGGAAAAAATAGGCATTTTCCTAAACATCCAATGTTTAAGACCATTTAAATACAAAATTTATTTAAAGAAATTATGAACAGTTAAGAAATGTAGATCACTTGCAAATATTTCTCATCAGGTTTTTGTTGTAACGTCCTCAAGCAAACTTAAATTTTAAGGGTAGAGAGCGGTGGGGAAATGTGGATTTGTCTCTTCTTCTGTAAAGCTCATTATTCGGGGTTATATTAATTGTGCTTGTTTTTTTTTCCTTTTTTATTAGGTTGAATCTTCAAAAAATTCAAAGAGTGCAGATGAAAGAAAAGTTGAAAAAATGCTCAAGAAGACCTCAAAGGAAATTTATAAACTTCGGAAGAGCAAAGCAGGAAAAGGAAAGCCGGATATTATTTCTTTTAAGTAAGTATATTTATGTAGTAAACATTGTGTGTAATATGTGGAGTATATGGATATCACTAATTGTTTTGATATTTTACAGAGAAAAAATGGCTTTCTTCACCAGAGTGAATGTGCCTTTGCCTGTGCTTCCATCTGATGATGGACTCAGTTCAGAGTGCAGCACTTTAAAGAGAGGTGAAAGTTTAAGGGACCAGGAAACAGATGGAGATGAAACTAGTGTTGACGAGTGCCCTACAGACAATAAAAATGCTGCTGACAGTAGGGAAGTTGAGGGCAGGGAGTGTACAGAAGAAAACAGCGAGTCCCAGAGGTTCCATTACGTTGTGGATAGAGTGCTTGGTGTAGAAGTATGAACTTGTTTGGAAGTGATAATGTTGTGCCATGAACGGTACTGTAAAGGGTACTGTATTTTTTATTTTGTTCATTATGTATGTAAGGAAAGTGCTTTTAGCTACTTTTGAAAGAATATTAATGTGCAAATGAGGACATCCGTTATGAATGCTGGTTTAACTGAGAATGGAGCCCACCGAAAGTGAAAGTGCTGTTAGTTGAGCTTGTAAAGCTTTGGGTGTTTTCTGAAGGCATTTGGCCTTGTTTTGCTGTTCGTAGCTTGTCAGAAACATGTATGCAGCAAAAAGTTGCTGTTGGTTTCCTGAATTCCCTATATATTTTATTCAAGTCACAAATGATAATGTTCATGTAATAAAGAAATACTTGGTGGAAGAGGAAAGGTTTGATAAATTGTGATAATTTGCAGTCAATACTGAAATTGGTTCACATCGTTGTCTGTTGTGAATAAAAATGTGGCATATGACATAAATATTTTTGAGCATCACTTCATATTTTTCGTTAATTTTCAATTTGATTTGTTCCTCTCCTTCTTTATCCACCAATTTGGTATCTTTTGTTGTTGGATTTAAAAGGTAATTGTTAATAATTTTTTTCACACTTGATTTTCCTAAAAAGTTGAAAAAAATATAGCAATTAGCATTTCTGTAATCTTGATAGATTGACAGCTCATTCGCCATTGCTGCATACTGTTTTGCAAGATTTTTTTTATCTGTACTAAAATGTTTAAGATCATTTTATCATGTAGATGAGATGGCCGTCCACTTTTATTACTAAGAGAATGAGATTAAAAATAAGAAAAGCTAATAAGATTACAACTGTGTATATTTGGCAAAATGACCATAATCAAAATCAATGAATTTTTCATTTTTCCATGAGTGTTTCTCTTTTATATAGACTAAAAGTATCCGTGATATTTTGTAATAAATCTTTGAAAAAGATTAAAAGTTACGAAATGTTCCAGTTCTCTGAACTTTTATAAATGCCATGCGTTTGCCATATTTTTATTTTTGTACTATGAAATTGTGTACTGAAGAAAAGTTTCTTGCAGGGACTCATAATTGAAGCTTTACTGTTGTAATCTTGTTTCTTTTTGAATCTACTCTCAGAATTTGAGGCTCGCCATAGCTTCTGGAATGGAATTCTCTAACATAGATCTGATTGTTGTTTGCAATAAATATGATTCTGTATTTTAATTATGATTGTGATGGATCATCTGCCAAATGTTTATATTTTAGTATCCGTATGTGTAATTTAAGTTCATCATTTTTATTTGAGTATATAAATATCTATTTACTCTACTCGAAGTTGGGTCTTACCAAGAAAAGCCCCATGTTGCTCAATATGTTAATATATAAATATATATATTAAATGTATAAAAAACTAAATCAGAGAGCGCTTGTTTATGCGATGTTAATTATCAGATGTTTCCAATGTACTCGCAGTTGATATGTGATGTGTGTTGTTGAACCAATGCTTAAGTACACAAAATCATGAGAACCGCTGTAGAACCACTATGGTAGTTAAATACAGTCAGATGCTTTTGTTGAGGTAGTTGTTCTATTCTCTGGAGTTTGGAGTAGTATGAACATGAGAACACTTCGCCTTATGCTCTATTGAATGTGTACAAATAGATGAAAGTATATGTAGATTATCCATTTGCCAGTACGAGTATGTTTCATTATTTGGTTTAACTTGCGTTCTTTGTTGAGGAAATTGAAAAAATAATACACACATGTACCTGAGAATAGTGCAACTAATTCTTTTAGGGGGACACGAAAACTAAGTGGGGGTAATGTGGCTGAAATTAGTTATGAAAAGTCCAAAAATTGTCATCTATATCAAAAAGTCAAAACTTTTTTTATTGATACTGTAAATGATTTATATTGTTGTGAAAATGTTATTTTTCTGGCATAATTTTTGTCTGATTTTTGGCTATCTTTGTATACGAGCTCTGCTTATTTCTTTACAAGCAAAGTATATTTATAGATGACATGTTAACAAATATTAAACTGATATATAAAATATCTCTTTACTATTTTAGAAAATTTGTTGAGGGAAGAGCTTATAAAAATGCCAATCTACATACAATCCGGATAAAGTAGAAGTGACATTAGTTTATTTGCTCTTTGAAACAAGAAAAATGTATGTGGTTGCGGAGTGGCTTTTTCCCATGTATATAGGTCTTTTCATGGGGGATACTAACTGAGCCAAATGCCCAGTGGGATATTTGGCCATTGTTGAGAAACAAAATGTGTATTGAATCACATTTTTGTTCTTAGTGGTGGCAGTGGTGGATATGACAATAATTAACTTCTGTTTTCCATAGAAGACTGCACGAAATTGTCTTCAGTTGTATGATATGTACATACTCTTTATGCATTTTTAAAGATATTGTTAATATACTTCTGTTATATCTATTGTAGATTTTTTGTCTACATGTGTAACAAAGCTTTCAAGTTGACTGCCCTGTAAAGTATTGGTACATAGATGATTTGCTAAAGTAAATTAGATACATTATTTATGGTATATGCATTGTGTTTTCATTGCACTCTCATTTTCCTGTTTTTCTCCTCATCCTACATCCTGGTTAAAATTTTTGTTTATAGCTGTATTGTAGAATACTGTCGTTCATTGACCAGCATAGCTTGTGCTATCTACATTTAAGAATATGTCAAGACTACTTAACTAGTGTGTTCAATAAGTAACACACGCTGAACTAGATAGCGAAGGTCACTAAGGCTGTAGGGCCGTAGCTGCCCAAAGGGTCGTAGGTTCGAATCTCGCCTCGGACATGGATGTTTATGTGTGCTCATGTTGTCCTTGCATGTTGGTTCCTCTTACAGTTACCTCGATGTAAACAATTGAAGTGGTCGCTTCATGACCTTGTTAAAAAGCGACAAAAAACACACACATGGAGTTGGTCTATAAATGCTGTAGTTCTGCAGCACATTAGCCTTTCTCTTAATAAATAAATCAATTTTTTTTTAATATCAGATTTTTGTGTAATTTACTGATTGAAATGCTGGCAATAAGAATAAAAATTGTGGAGATTGTCTGATTTTTATTAATGTGCACACGTTTTGAATGGGAGAGCCTGATGTCACACAGCATGAGAATTCATGTTGGGTGCATGTGCCAAAATGCTGGTCATTTAAGCACTTGAAAGTTGCGATATTCTCAGCACTAAACTGTGAATTCAACAGATTTAATACCCATCAAGCAGTTTTAGATAGAAGCGTTATTCTAGAATTGGGCAGATGTTGCCAGGTGTCAGAATGCAGAAATATGGGAGTACAATTACAATTACAAATAAAAGAATAATTTATAAAAAGTCAATATAAAAACAAATTATCTTAGTCATTACCTAGACATGTAGATGGCATTTACATTCCTATACTACAAATGAAAATACATATATACTAACATATAGATAAATAAACTTGCATATTACACAAATATATACACACACACACAAATCGGAAAATCAGTATGGTTTCCGCTGAGCCCGCTCGACTGTTGACGCAGTCCAGCTTGTCATTAACACCGCCCGACAAGCAATTGGAGGAAGTAGATGGAAGGGAGGCCCAAAGCAGTACTCTGCTGTCGTTACGTTGGATATTGAGAATGCATTCAACTCGAGTATCTGAGTAATAGAGCCCTGATTTACAATACAAATAATGGGCCGAAGGTACATAATGTCACCGCTGGTGTCCCGCAAGGGTCGGTATTGGGTCCACCATTCTGGAATATGATGTATAACGAGGTCCTTCGGCTTCCCCTCCCAGAAGGCACCAGTATTATTGGTTTCGCGGACGACATTGCTATCGTCGCCGTTGCGAAATACACTGAGGAAATTGTGTACATCGTCAACGAAGCGATCGCTATTGTTAGTCGGTGGTTGAAGTCCTTAGGGCTGCAGTTAGCTGAGCACAAGACTGAGGTTATCCTGGTCACTAGCAGGAAAAAGAGAGAAACCATCACTCTCAAAGTTGGAGACCACCGTATTGCATCACAGCCGTCGATCAAATATCTTGGTCTCATGATTGACGCCCGTCTGACATTTGCTGACCACCTGAAGTACGCCAGCAATAAAGCTAATGCCCAACATAGGGCCCTGTCAGGAGAAACGGAAGCTTCTGACCTTGGTTGTCAGGTCCGTCTTGCTCTATGGAGTTTCAGTATGGGCCAACTCCACGTCGACAAATAGAAAAGTAATGGTAAAGTTATTTTTGACAAAAACAACTGATTCGTAAATAAACAGACAAGGTAATGGTAAAATTCCTAGATTAATGAAGAGAGGCTTACATGAATCACGTGGGTGGGATTTGGTAATTATTCGTACGATTCGTTTTTGTAATCTAAAAGTCTGGGCGCTATAAGATGTATTTCCCCAGAATATTATGCCATATCTCAGGCGGGAATGAACATTCGCGAAATATACACAACGAGCAGTATGAAGGCTGACTGAATTTGAAAGAATTCTGAACGCGTAGCATAATGAACTTAATTTTGTGTTCAATTCATTTAAATGGATGTTCCATTTAAGGTTTGACTGAATTGAGATACCTTAAAATTTTGTTGCCTTGCTTTGTTTAAAACTTCAGTGCATGGTTCATTCAGTTGCCTTGCTTTGTTTTTTGATATGATTTACAGTTTTCTATGATTCATTCACAAAACTGTAATTTCCACAATTTTAACATTTATATTTTTAAAATTGAAAAAACACTGCAAATTAACTCAAACTTATCAATACATAGCTTAATAACCACATGAAATATAAATTATCTTTATAAGTAACATTTTAGATGTAGTTATTAACAATTTAGTTTAGATATATTTTAAACGAAGAACAATCATTTGTACATATTTGTTTAAAACTTCAGTGCATAATTTTAAAGTCTCTAAAATTACTTGAAATCCCAATACTTTAATAACTATTATATATGCTTGGAAAGGGATATACATTTTTTGGTCCTGGGTGTTGGAAAAGCTAACTATGCCTCTGCTAATGGGTTTTCATAGCAGGTTTTCCTAACCAGCCATCACTGATGCACTCTTACTCTTACTCTTACTATCATCATCATCATTATTATTATTATTATTATTATTATTATTATTATTATTATTATTATTATTATTATTATTATTATTATTATTATTATTATTATTATCATTATTATTACTATTATTTTCTTTCTTTCTTTGAGGGAAAAAATGTATTATGCATCGTCAGGGATAAAGCTGGAATTTATCCCTGGTGTGTAGGACTCCCACCCACTAAAAAACCCGCTCTTCTAATGCCCATATGTCTCTCCATCGCGAGACATCGCTTCATGGAAAGACAGGCAGGTAGCTGAGCTTTTACTTCAGGTTATGGACGAAGCCGTTCTTCTTTTCTTTTCATGACTAATGTCAGATAAACCTGTATTGTACTCCACTCTTTGATTTTAACATACACTGCACCCAGTTTAATGGAGAGATGTCCGCTTTCAGATCTTCATTCAGCTTTCTTCTCCAAGTTTCCCAAGCTACGCATACAAATACTGTATGCAGTGCATCATCATCTTCATACCCACAGAATGCACATTGGGGGTCAGTTGCTCTTTTAAATCTAAATAAATTAGACTTAAAACAGCCATGACCAGAGAGCACCTGTGAGAGGTAAAAATTTACCTCGCCGTGACTTCTATTGAACCACGGTTCAATATTCGGTATCAACTGGTAAGTCCATCTTCCTTTAGTGTATCCATCCCACCCCACCTTCCATTCTGACAAGAGAGACGTTCGTGCCTTCTTCTTGATGTCATCTTTTATACTGCACGGAGGTCCTTCGTTTACCACGACGGGGAGACTCTTCACCTCGTCGTACACACTTTTCCTTTCTCTTGCCAACAGATCAATAGGGGGTACTCTAGCCAGGATTCCCACAGCGCTGTCCGAGACCGTGCGATATGCTGCTACAATTCTCAGCGCCAGCCTCCTTTGAACTTGTGCGTACTTCCGTCTCGCACTAATTTTTCCTAGTTTGTCAGCCCACACCGGGGCCGCATACAGCATTTGGGAATGAACTATACAAGAGATCGTGCTGCGCTTCACATCTCTCGGGCCTCCCACATTTGACATTAGCCTGGAGATGTTGGAGCCTGTCTTCATTGCTTTGCCGCAATCTTGCTAAAGTGAGGCCCAAAGTTGAGCCTGTGGTCAGTCTCGACTCCCAAATAAGTCAAATGTCGTCTCCAGTTGATCTCGTCTCCCACTTGAATCTTTGGGGAACGGAAAGATCTCCGGCCCGTAACTAACACAGCTTCGGTCTTCTCTACAGCCATACGTAGTAGTCTCCTGTCAAGCCACCTTTTCACCCTTAAGAGCGTTTCATTCACTTTCATCTCTAGCAAGTCGATGTTTTTACTATGACAGATGATAAGAGTGTCGTTTGCGTACCCTATAAGTTGGGTATCTGATGGCGTGTCCATATGTAGCACATTGTCGTACATTACATTCCATAAAAATAGGCCCAACCTAGAGCCTTGGGTAACCCTGCAAGTTATTTATTCTATTACAAATGTGTCCATATAGACTACACTCATCTCGTGAAGATAGTCTTCAACCATTCTCAGGAGATAGTCTGGGACCTTCTTATCTATCAGTGCCTCAATGATATCTTTCCATCTGGCGGAATTGAAGGCATTTCTGATATCAATGGCAATTAACGCACAGAATCCTTTCTTCCCTTCGCCTGTTATGGCTGACTCCGCAATCCTAACTACCTCAAAGATGGCGTCCGTTGACGATCGTCCTTTCCGGAAGACGTATTGTTTAGGTGATAAATTTAACTCTACCGACAAGTGCTTCTCATGTCTTGAGAGGATTAGACCCTCAACTAACTTGCCCATAGTATACAAGAGTCAAAGCGGTCTATAAGACGAAGTCTTTTCTATCGGCTTCATATCCTTCCGAAGAAGAATAAGTTTCTGTTTCTTCCACCTCCTGTGGAATGTGCCCTCCCTAAGGCAGCAATTGAACAAAGATAACAAGCAATCAGGGTACTGCTCTACAACAATTTTGAGCATGTCATTCGGGATCCCGTCTATGCCCGGCGCTTTCCCGCACTTTATATTTGACGCAGCATTCTGCAGTTCATTCAATGTGAACAAATCTTTTTCGTCAAAGTAAAAGGCGCTCTGTCTCTGTCTTACCCAGCGATCACTAGTAGGAAAAAGATCGCATATTATTTCCTTCACCCAACGTGGATCATCTAAGCCGGATGTCTTCCAATCAACCGTGAACTTCTTAGTCACAATTTAATAGGCCAGGCCCCAGGGGTCTTTGTCAATATATTCTAAAAGCATCTTTCCGCATCTGTTTTGCTTCTTTTAATTTCCTTCTTGAGTAGCTTACGACAACTCGCGTACAGATGTCTAAGAAAGGGGTTAGTCTTGGCTCTCATCGCTAATCTTCGCACCTTGATACAGTTCTTGCGCAGCTCCGCTATTTCAGACGTCCACCAATAGACTTGAGGTTTACTCCTAAGACCTCTGCATCTAGACATCGAAGCATTACACGCAGCTATCACTGTTTCTTTGGTTTCCCGAGCTATATCTTCGAGGGAATCCGTACTTCTCATTCAACCCATGGTTCTCATCAGCCTAGATTCCTCCAGGGAGGCTTTAGCCATATCTACATTCAGCTTCTTTACATTCCAAGGAGTTCTGCCTTTGTTATATCGAGCCACCTCAGGATAACATTTCTCATTAATAGCGTAGGAAAAACCTCTATATAGATGGTCGCTAAGCGACTTCTCCTCCAGTACTTCCCAATCCTTCACACTTCTGCTCAGTTTTGCGGAGCCTATGGAAATATCCAGGATAGAGGAGGCTTTGCCACGTAGGAAAGTATACTTATCACTGTTGTTTAGAATAACTAAGTCATATCTTGCAACACACTCTCAGACAATAACTCCTCTCTTGTCTGACCTAGTCTCTCCGCATTCTGGCGATTTACTATTGAAGTCACCTCCTATAAGTAATTCGCCTTATGCCGACATTACGCTTGCTTAAAGCTCGTTGATATCCCTCTTATATTTCTCAAATTGTGCGTTCGGGGAGAAGTAACAACTGTAAATCCTAACGTTATTCACCTCCACCCATACGAATTCAAACTTGAATTCCTATACAATAAGCTCCTTGTTGAGGATTATTATGCCTGCTCTCCTTGAGGAGTCCTGATACCACGTATCTGCGTCAAATGTATCAATTTGTTCGCTATCAACAGGTCCGCCCATCTTTCGGCTGCGACCTGAGTCTTCAGGTCTTGCGCCTGCTTAGTTTTCCTCAGGTTAATCTGAATAACCCTGAGCATTCTTATTCTTGGTTTTGTTAGAGCAGCGATAAAGGAAGCACATCTGTTACTACCTTGCTATGATTTCTCTCCTTGCAAAGGATGCAAAGTAATTCACCTCTGCAATCCTTGGCGAGGTGTCCCATTACACCACACTTATAGCAGGTGTTCCTTCTATCAGGGCCCTTATATACGGTTGATATATGACCTGAGAGCCAAAAGCCTATCAAGGCATCTAGAGCATCTAACTAGTTGCTGCCTTTCCCTGATCCAACAGTTAAGCCACCCAATTTTAATTGTTTCCTTTGTCACCAGGTCTAGAGGTTACTGTGTTGGCATAAGGATGGTCATCGTTTGTACACCACCGTATCCCTTCCTCAATCGGCAGGAGTCAGCGATCTGTTCTGCCTGCACCTTGATACTTCGTGCTACCGCTGCCACCACTTCATCGACTGTTAATGACTCGTCGATGTTCCTGATTTCAATTATGCGACTTGGTGTTAACATATTCACCTTGGCTTGAGCACCTACCGCTTTTCCTACCGCCTCATATAAAGAAGCTATATTAGCGCTTTTGCCTAGAACAATGAGCAACTCCTGCGTTTGTGTCCTGCGGATAGTCATGATCTCTGCCCCATATTCCTTAGGGTCTACCTCCTTCTTCATTTTTTTATGATGTCAGCGTAGGGTTCCCCTGCTTTGGCCGACCCTTTAATCGCTTGGTTTAGTGTGCGACCTCTCTGGAGCCTACCTGCTTCTATTTCTTTCTTCCTATGTTCCTTAGGAACCTTCCACTCCTGTGTAGCTACACTCCCATCTACTATTGCTACTATTTCGTCACCTTCCTTTTTCTCGTACCTACTACCTTCCATCGGTGGGCTAGGCGCTTGATTCTATCTCCTTGACGGAATTAAATACATATTTAATAACGTCAAGGAGATAGAATCAATATTTCTAACGTAAATACAATAACCATACGAAGGCCCCATACGTAGGACCTTTATGCGATTCTCTCTCTCTCTCTCTCTCTCTATCTCTCTCTCTCTCTCTCTCTCTCTCTCTGCAATAAAAGCCTGCGAGGTAAAAGTTTGGAATTTGGAAAATGCTATGTCCATTAGGAGATAACTAATGTAATGTAAAGCAAAGAACATCCATTTGAGTTAAATCGCTCTGTAGAGCTACCTCGATACACTGTTTTATTTGAAAGGGATTGAACATTATGGTGCAGAATGTTTATCTTTTGCAAGTACCTACACGAATGTTTTCCTGCTACATCTGACTAGTTGCTTTACATTTACTCCATTTTTACCACGAGTGCGTGGTCGAAAGTTGTAATGTTTCCCGGTAGTGACAGGTTGTGAGGAAAATGGGGCATCAGGTGTAGATGAATTGGTAGTGGGAATTGGAGAAACGGGAGTAGGTTCAGAGGAAGAGGCAAGAGGGTTCGAAATAAGGGTGGGGGTGGAGAACGTAAGGAAGGCGAAAGGGGTGGATTTTTGGCAGGAGACTGCGTAGGACTGAAGTTGATATATTGTGCAAGCTTGTTACCGACTGCATGTTTTCCAGCAAGGTTCATCTGAAGACCATGCCTGGTGAAGTGTTTTGTTGAGAGGAAATTAATTTAAAAAAGTGTAATGTTTGTTCCTCTCAGTTGCAATTTTAATTGTTGGTTTGCGTACTTAATCTCGCTGCATAGTGTTGGTCTGTTGTACCAGAAGGGCAGACTCGAGACTACAATGTTAGTATTTTGGGCGGTACATTGTAATTTGTTTACATGTTGTTCAGGTGTAAAGTTACCGCCCAAGTTAATGTCATTCTGCCCTCCTATGATAATGACTGTCCTGATTGGTCAGTGTCTTCGTGTAGGTATCCAACTCTGTGGTCACATCTGCAAACCTCCCGTTAGGTTTCAAAAGGTTAGGTTAGGTTTATTTCGGTCTGAGATCGCTAAGGTAGTAGTATCGTAGCGATCTCGGACGGAAGGGTTGCGGGTTCGAGTCCCGCCTCGGTCATGATTGCATTTGTGTTCATCCTTTCACCCCTTATCGTCATCATATCGCTCTATCTTCATAGTTACCATACCGTTAACTCCAATAGAGGTCGGTCATGACCTAGATGTTGATGCGACCTTAAATAATAATAATAATAATAATAATAATAATAATAATAATAATAATAATAATAATAATAATAATAATAATAATAATAATAATAATAATAATAAAGGGCTGCTCATCTATTCGTTTTCACATTTAACTCAATTAAAGGACGTAATTTATAATGAAATATATACATATAATATAAACAATAATAATAATATATTTATTGATTGATTTTTCGTGTTTCCGGGCGCGTCAACTGCTTTGGTCATTGGTCCCGTTAGTGTAGTTCATGTTTTCTCGGGAGATGGCGGTGATCTTCCCCTGCTGAATGGCGAGATCCGGCGCCGACCTACCGTCGGCTAGCGGGGTTTCTCCCAACTAGGACTCTCCCACCTACGGGGCACCGCCCCAACCGGGACAAGCTCTAAGATCCCGATCGGTCTCCGGAATATGTACTAGTGTACTGCATGTTAGTGTATGTGTGTAAGGAGAGAGGATAAGGAAGAGGAAGGACAGATCGCGCGCGGTCCGTAGCCCGTTTGGTAGGGTACTGCTCCGGGATTCGCCTGGTGTTGATCGGAGAAACCACGGAAAACTACCGACCGGAAAACTACGAGCAGCTGACCGCTGGAATTCTCCTCCAGACAGCGACTGAATTCGACCTAGCTGAAAAGCTAGTGTCGAAAATCCTGCTGCTGTCAGGACTCGAACCTAGGACCTCCCGATCAGAGGCGCTGCAGAATAATAATAATAATAATAATAATAATAATAATAATAATAATAATAATAATAATAATAATAATAATAAAAAGATGATATAATATACAAATTCTAACTTACGTAGCTTCCAACTGCGTAAATTGAAAGTGGGTGACTGAAGGCTAGCAATATTTATTTCATATTTATTTCAAATAGGTGTTAAATAATTTCTAAAAGATTAATTTGTAAATGTATAAAAAATATCCAATATAAGAAACGTAGAAACAAATATGAAATAATATACACATTCTAACTTATGTAGCATCGAACTGCCTCAAAATACATCTAAAATTACGATCACGAAGCGCAGGGTTTTCCGAGCGAGTGACTAAGTAGTGACGCCCAATTAATAAAAAAACACTCATATTTTCGAAAAAATTAAATCACCCGATTGCATCCGTGTTTCCTGACGCCCCGCGCGCCTCACACACACGGATGCTTGGCAAGCGCGGGCATTTTATAACTGCTAGTGTAAAACGATACAACGCTTTCGATAAATTAAATGATTAATGATATAAATAAAATAAGCTTTATTTTCTGTTACAAATAAAGTAGAATGTTTTTTCTATGTTGCAGGATACGCAGTGTGTACCTTGCGTGCATGAAGGACACGCCACTGATAAGAATTGTAACTACACATCTTGAATGACAGTTCCATCTAGTTGCGTTAGGACTAGGTTATTTGCAACCCCGCTCTATCAGCAATTAACTCCGTTCGCTAGAGCTACTAAAGACGCTGTTAAAGCCTGTTAAAGTCTGACAACAAAAAGCTTCACTTGGGTATACTAAATTTAATCAATGCGCATAATAATGAATGAACGTAGCTCGCGGAAAATGTTTTAAGATAACATTAACTCCTTTGTGTTCTTCCTGCCATCATACTGTATATCAATATCAAAATCATCATATCTATTTTTCCTTGGAAATTTTCCTTTCCTCCATATAATTTTTCCTTGGAAATTTTTCAAGTATCTAACACCTTAAAGAGCACTTGAGCCACACTCTCAGCAGTTTTAGAAGTACTATACTTGTTTTTTTCTAACGAGGCAGCTGAGGATATTATCTTCAACATGGATTATGGCACTGTTTTTCGCGGCTTCCTCCATCGTGCCGCTAGAGTCTCTTGATCTACAGCACTGCTGGATACGGTCGCGATCATGCGACAATACTTTCCGCCTCCCTATTTTTAATGATTTTTATTCTGTTTTTTGTAACTTTATTTAAATATTGTATTCAATATCTTCAAAAAGTTTGTCATTTTTACATTCAGATAAAAACATGTCTAATATTGTATGTGCACATCTGAAGATGCGTGTAACCAACACACGAAATGTAATTGAAAAATACTCGTCAAAAGACGAATAACCTTGATTATCAAAAATAAAAGGATATTAGTGTTTTATTGTTAATATCATGTGTTAATTATAATATTTTCAAGATTTGTCAGTGGTTAAGAAAGTCATTTACTTATATACTCAGCTGTAGTGGGAGACCTTTACGATGTAATATATTAAATAGTGTATTTCTATTTATGGCGTCAAAAGCTTTGGAGAAATCTATGTGTGTTTTTTTATTAAATTCTCTACTTTTCTCAATGATCTGCTTGACAATGAAGATATTATCGGAGCAACACCTACCCTTCCTAAAATCATTTTGTTCTTCTAATAACATAGTCTCTTCAATATTACGAACTCTGGATGCGATTATTTTTAATAGATCTTGTAAGCAACATTTAAAAGACTTATCCCTCTATAGTATTCACAGGACGACCGGTCCCCTTTCTTAAAGATAGGGCTTATTACTGCAATTTTCCATTCTTGCGGTATAAGCACCAACATAGTGTAACGAATATTGCGTCATCTACCGGCACCACCACGAAATACCGGTATGCGCGAATTGCGACATCAGCCGGTGGCCCTTGAACTAGATGGTCCCATAGTGTTCGCGGCGCCTATCGCAAAGTCTAGAACAACTCTCGACGGCGCCCGCCGGGTATAAATACGCGGCGGGCGGCGACCGCGAGCCAGTCTGAAGTGGAAGCTGAGCTGTGAAGTGTTTGTATCACGGTGAATAGCAGTGCAGTGATTGTGCTCAGTGACCTGAATCGTGGCCAGAGCCGTGAACTGTAGTCAGTGCAGTGAACTGTGGTCAGTGCAGTGGACTGTGGCCAGTGCATCGAACAGTGGTCAGTGCTTAGGACTGTGCGACAGTGTAAGAGAAGAGAACAGTG
Organism: Teleogryllus occipitalis; assembly: GCA_011170035.1. Taxonomy (NCBI): domain Eukaryota; kingdom Metazoa; phylum Arthropoda; class Insecta; order Orthoptera; family Gryllidae; genus Teleogryllus; species Teleogryllus occipitalis. The sequence goes on from BLKR01000010.1 coordinate 1,043,818, forward strand.
AAAATAAATACTCAAGAGAAGTGTAGTGTAAATAAATAATCAAGGAAGTGTAGTGTAAACAAATAATCAGGAGAAGTGTAGTATAAATAAATAATCAAGAGAAGTGTGCTGTATAAAGAATAATCAAGTGAAGGCTATTTGTACATAAATCAGTGTTTTCAGTGATTGTGTTAAGAAACAAAATAAACGTCTTTTGTTAAAAAATACCCGAGTTTTAATTCACCACATAGAATCGTAACAATAGATTGAGGAAGTGTAAAAGCCGTTTCTTTAAATTTTCTTATGTATATTAAATCATTTCGCTTTTAATATCAGCGCTTCAACTCGCTTTTCTATTATTTATTTTTCTTAAGGCATCTTCCAGTTCCTCATATTCTATTTCATCAATTACCTTTTTGTTTCTGAGGCTTCTTCTTTGTTTTCGTAACCAGATTCTGTCCATAAACGTTTATAATAAGAGAGTAATTGGTCATGTTTCACAACTTGAATATTTACTATATCTTTCACCTCTCTGCTCAAATGTTGCATTACTTTATAGCTCATTGTCTGGCACTAGTGTTTAACATACTCCATCATGTAATTTAATTCAAACATACTCTTAATCCTTTAACTGAATGTAATAAAAAATTAAATCTGATTGTCTGAATGGCTCCGGCCGCGGTAGCTCTCCCACCGCAAGACAGAAGAAGCCAGTTGCCTGGCTGTGCACACTTATGCGAGACGCTTCAAGCGGTGCTCCGCATTTCTGTGCAATTTGTGCTAGTTATTCCAAAAACTGTTCACAATGTGCATTTAGTGTAAACTCACTTTGATCACGATACGTTGTACACACATAACTATCTTACTTATGATTTGCGATTAACTCATTCCGTGCTCCATGATATGCCGACTCCTTCGGCTGTCATACATAGTGACTGTTCTTTCATTGTGTGGTCAGTGAATTACGTACAATGCAGTGCTTGAACTTGTGCAATTCTACTGAGACTGTATACGTGTTAGCTATTATATGTTGCATTTCGCAATTTCTGAACAAACTTTGTGTCCAGGTCGCTATGCCTACGAGCATGAACTGTTAATCATTGCCTAATTATGTCATGTGCTACGTCCAGATCTATCGCTAATCGTGCTCCCAATACAGGCCTATCACAAGCATGTGGCTAGCCGTAACTCCATATGTGTTCCCACACGCAACTTTCGGCATCTACGCGTTGTGCTTCGCTGCGCGCTCGTCTCTCGGCGAGCGCACGACGTAACTCCCTGCCTACGGTCCATCACTTGCTGAAGACTGGGTCACGACACACCTATCATCCGATTGAGTGTATACTGTATGTTTAATGTCAATGTATCTTTATTTCAGCATGATGATACTGTCACGAAATAGTGACGTTTAAGCTCCCGATTGGATGACACCGTAACAGCTGATCAAACGTCATTGGTCTCAATGATTAAATCGAAGTATATGTCTGATAGAATAGCGCCTTTAAATCAAATGTGTGATGAAGATGTGCAGCTAGAACCTAAGCAAATGTAAATAACAAACGTGACAAGGAACACCATCCTCGACAACCGCGTAATACAACCAAAATGTTCTAGAAAACGCTTTCATGCACACTAGTGTTTGCTACTATCTAGTGATTGGTTGCCATTCAACACTATCCCGCCGATTGTTGTGACATAATTGTGGACATTTCCAAGACCACTTTTGAAGATATTTTCAAGCTGGCCATGGAACATTTCTATTGAATGCTAAAGACAAGGTGGAAAGATATGGGTGAGTTACTCTGGCGCACCGAATTTTGCTCGTTCTGCGCAGCACCAGTTTGCGTCACGAACCACGTGACCACGGCACGGGCATTTCGTTTGAATAGCCACACCAGACATGGAGAGGAAGAAGTGCTGTGAAACATTTTGAAAGTGGCATTAAGTGACAATTTTCAACGGTAACCAACCAAAAATAACACGATTAAGGTGTAAAGAATGCTATATTTAAAAGAAATGCTTCATAAGTCTGTTTGAATGACTTGTAACAAGGCGATTTTAGTAACTGATTGCATTTAAAAGTCCCGCTAATATTGTGACGCAAACTGGTGTCTGTAGCTCATTGGTTGAAGTCGGATACGATTCTCAAGAGGCCCCCCTCCTGCTAGAAGAGATGGCTCTTGCATGGAAGAATAAATAATCTTGTTACATGTCTCTTGTTTCCTTTATCATGTTGTCATGAAACAAGATGTATTTTTCCATAGTGTTACGGAGCAGTAGAGCAAAGTCTGAAAAACACAATTTCTCCATGGTGACATTGTATTTCGATTTATTTACAGAGTCCATTGACGTTTCATCAGCTGTTACGATATCATCCAATCAAGAGATTAAACGTCACTGCTGCAGGTGTCATCCAAGCTCTCGATTGGACGATCAGCTGATTTACGTCAACAGATTACTATAAAAAGAAAGTAAAGCATCGTGTACTCTCTCTGAAAGAAACTGAATCAAAGAACTTGCAAGGGGAAACACGCACACATCTGACCTGATCTGACCGTCGTTAGAAGATGACGTTTAGCTGGTTGGAGTTGAACCTGTAGTCGTAGTTAAAATTCATGAAGCTCGTTAATGTTGTAACGTCAGTGCACAAAAGGTATGTGTGTTTCATTGTGATAATTCAGTGTTATTGCCTTTTGTCATTATTTGTTTGTTAATTATGTATTTGAAATGTGAGAAACATATTTTAACAGTTATACGCAGGCAAATTAATATTGTGGCAAGTGATGTGGTGGCATTGAAGAGGATTTGTTGGTTTTAATTTGTTTGTTCTTAGGGTTTTTTGGAAATAAAATATACCATGGCAACTTCTGACAGTGAAGATTTTGAAAGTGCTGATGAAGATTGGGAAGAAGGAACAGATTCTGTTAAGGAAAACTTAAAACAAGATTCTACTTCAAGCAAGGCAGATCTGAATTCCGAGTCACCTTCTGTCAATAAACCAGAAGAGTCATCTTCAGAGAAAAACATTTCAAAAGGTGAAGAAAATTCAATGCGAAAACCTGTGGAAAAGAAAGTAATTATTCAAGAAACTAAATTGGAGACTCGAGCTATTCATAGTGAATCAACAGATGAGGAACATTTGATTAAGAATTTGAAAAAGATTGTGACTCTGGCTGAAGAAGATAATAATTCTGTGGAGGTCGATAATAAAAAAGTATATAGCAATAGTGAGAGTGACAAAAAAACAAAACAGTCAGAGCCTTGTGCTAAGGGAGATCATAGTCCAGTTGTTAAATGTGTAAGTAGTAAACCATTACCTAAAGAGGATGTAGTCAAGGAAGTAAAACATTCTGAAACTCTTGCTAAGATAGACAGCAAAACTCCAGAAGTAGGACAAGATATAACGTTTAAGTCAAAAGAACCTGAAACAGATTCAAATGTAGAAACAAATATTCCTGTTCTTGAAGGAGAAACTGATGGTTGGGAATGTGAAGATGAAGATTTGATTGACGATCTTATTGCAGAGAACAATAGCAATATTAAAATGGATTCTGTTCAGTCCGACTCCATTGAAAAAGTTAGTCTTCATTTTTCCTAAAATTTCTTGTGAACCTGCACGTTAGTATTTCTAATTGGCCTGCACGTTAGTATTTTCTTTATGTTTCAATTTTTTGTCTGCCCTTCAGGAAAAGATTTCTGATGGAGGCAAGAGAGATAGTGATAGCAATATCCAGATGGATGCTGTTCTTAACAAACTGTCTGATTCAGTTGAAAAAGTAAGTGATCATTATTATCAAAATGTAATTATTATTAATGTTTTTACCGACATTTTAACACTTTATTCATGTGTCACTTTTTTGTTGTTTTCTTCAGGAAAAATCAGTTTCCGATGGAGGTGGCAGCTGGGCTGGCTGGGGAAGTTGGGGTGTTACATCTCTGTTGTCGACAGCTACAGAAAGTGTAAGCACTCTAACAAACCAAGTATCGCAAGGTTTAAGTACAGTACTTGAAACAGGTCTTGGTGTGCCAGATCCAGAAGAATTAGCCAAACAACAAATTGAAGAAGAAAAAAAACTGTTAGCTGCTGTCAAAGAGAGTGAGTTTTATTTGTAAAAAAGAAAGAGGAAAAGAAAACAAACAACTTTAAAAAATTGAACTCGTAATTTCAAAACATTGAAGGCTGAAATCATTGTAATGGCAAGTTTTTGATTTTCTAGGTAGTGAATTGGATGTTGAAGAAAAACGAGGGGAAGAAAGTAGTGGCTTATTTGGTTTTGGACGTGTTATATCAGGAGTGTCTAAGCTGGTTGAGACTGCTAGTACTAAAGTTGTGTCAGGTGGTTTGGATACTTTGGAAACAATAGGAAAGAAAACAATGGAAGTTCTTCAAGAAGGTGATCCAGGCCTAAGGAAGAAGAGAGCTATCTTTTCTGATAAAGTTGTTTTATCACAGGTAAAAAGGTGTTTTAAATTTACACCACTTTCATTTATTCGTGAAGGACAAAAAATTCTTGGAAAAGTTTGAAGTGGAAATTAAAATTGAAACAAGTTTTGAATTTAATGGAAGAACTGAATATTCAAATAACTTACAGGAAGCATTTTGAAATTGTACCAAATTGAAATGAGAATACTGGGAAAAGGAGTGAAGTAATATTTTCATTGTGTGAAGCTCTACTTATCCAAATTATATAATTTGGGACTGAATAATGGTATTTGACTTTTTAAATTTCATAGGGAAATATAATGTTATACTGCCGTTTACTCAAAATGCTGTATATGCCATAATGAATGAGTTAATTTTTATTGTATGCTATGTGCTCTTGATTCCTCTGGAAGAAGATAGGGAGAGCTATCCCTGTTCCTCATGAAAGTCAGTAATTTCAGTTTTGTTCAAAATGTCAATTTTGTCCACAATGTTAGTTACATCCAAACTTATCAATTATATTATTGCATTTATACTCATTTTTTAAAAATTGTGTGATAAGATATTGTTTATAATGAAAGACCGGATTCTCGTGTAACTGTATCTCTTCTTTGCTAACTTGAAATTGGATGAAACCTTGACAGAAATTTGAATAATGAAATGGACATTATTTTAGTTGTTGTTTTATTTTGCAAGAAATTGAATGGCGGGGGGACTACACGATATTGTACGTTTTAGATAATGCTGCCTGAAAATTGCACATTTTGAGATTTTTACTGGACGAATTTGCAAGATTTATAGTTTTATTGCTTGAAATATAATTTTTATATTATCAACTGGTTTTAATTTATCTTTTTTAAAGGTTTCATTTTAGAAAAAAGTTTTTATGACATGACAGCAGTGCATTTGGGGGGGTCTGTGAAATTCAAGTGCCATTTAATATGTATCTGCATTTTGAATTCTGCATTTTGTTGCCCCATGAAATGAGCATCTATATCTTTCTTGATGCCTATTGTCAAATAAATATTTTTAAGTTATTGCAGCAGGGATATGCTGTTTTACCATGAACTAGGTTTTGGCCCTTGATTGTGGCTGCTCAGTCAATGCTATGTTCAGGGTTTATCTTCCCAATTGGATCATACATCCATTTTGTTAGTCTTTGCTGAACTTACCAATACAAGACTCCACGTCCGAGTCCCATTTGACCACATATCCGGGCAGGAAAGTGGCAAGCGCACTGAGTTTCAAATTCTTCGAATTTCTCAGAATAGATGTTGCCCTGCGAAGTACCGAGAGGATAAATGTAGTTTATGACAGCTTTTATAAAGTGATGCTTGCACACGAATGTCAGAGTGAGGATCGACACACAGACAAGTGTAAATGTAGAACAAAATTTTTCCCGTCTGAAACATATACTACTAGTTGATAGGAGATATAATAATATTGCATAATATAATTTGGAAATATACACAATTGTAACAAATAAAATGGAACAAAAATAGTTGAACATTTCGTTTATAAGTTAATTATTTTTGATTTCTGAAGGTATATTTGTATTTTTGAAAAAATGAAAATGTGAAGCATGAAATGAAAACAAGAATGAGTGAAAACAGTTAAGAACATTTCTTCTATAACTTTTTTTTTTTTAATTTCTGAAGGAATATTTGTATTTTTCAATTTTTGTATTTTTATGCTAATTTAATTTTGTGAGCATATAATAGTTAAAATGTCAAAGTATGGTTTGTTTAAACAATGTGTACAAATTTAATTGTAATGAAAACTCTAAAATCATAATATTTCATTCACCATATAATCCTAAGTGGATTAAGTGAAGTTTTTAGGCTTTATAACACCCATTTTCCAAAGTTTTGATCTTTTTATTGCATGTTTTTACACATTTTGGTGTTTTTATTATACATTTCAGAGAGTTGTACTGCATGAAAATCCGGTCTTTATGAATAATACTTGTGGTAGCTGTGTTAATAGTGTGCGTGCGAGAGTCAGACTGCTGATGAAACCTCACACACCTTGATTTTTATAATTATATATTGTGATATGTACTTTGCACTCCATCCCTGCTCAATGAAAGATTCCCCTTAAAATACAATAATTACCTCTTGTCCCCTCCACCCTGGATTTTTTCCTTGCCTTAGCAGCATAAAGTGCCAGTTTGATTTATATCTTTAAGTTGTACTGTGTTTTCTACTTCAGCCAATAGATTTATTGAACGTGACAAAAATGTTAATATTTCGAAACAAGGGAATTAAAGGGTCATTAAAAAAATATTTGCTTTTAGGGGATTTAGGATGTTCCTGGAGTTGTGACAAAAGTAATAGAGGGAGGGATTTGACGAAAATGAACAATTTTGTAATAATGATTTTATTAGCATTTCATAGCACAAATTAATTATAATCAAAAATGGGTCTTGTGTTTAAATTATATAAAATAGTAAGAAAAACCCATTTTTTAAGTTGTACATTTATTTTTCTTAGGAAGGGGGGTTGAAAATGGAACGATCACAGGACGGTGGTGTTCATAAGTTTGGCAATTTTTTTAAAAGGGTAAAGGCTAGATAAAGCAAAGTTTTGCGAGTATACAATTTGAATGAATCCTAACTATTTCTGGGTGGTCATTACATCTGTTGTACACAACTAGTGTAAAGAACTGGATTCAGTTTGTGGTCCTCGAGGTTTTCCCTTTACTCAGCTGCCAATAAAGCCAAAACTCTTTAGAAATTCTATATTTACTTTTGGTTAAAATTGATGTATTATTACTTATAAAGTTGTTAAAATTTTTAATTTCTTTCATTTTTAAATTCTCTTTAATAAAATTACAGGGTATTTGTTTGGTACTTACTTTTTAATGGGAGTGGGGAAAAATGAGAGGTTTGTCTATTCTGCTCACTAAATTTTCATCTGAAATATCTGCTTTAGATTTTGAGAGAAGCAAAAGATAAAGCAGAATTGGAAGACAAAGCCATGAGAAATACAGAAGAGGCACGAAAAGTTCATTTTGAAACATTATTTGATGATTACCATGGTAAGTTATTATATAGTTGAAAAGGTATATTTATTTTTGGCCATTTATTTATTAATTGCTTTTGTTTGTAGGGTTGGTTCATTTGGAGGCTTTAGAGATGTTATCTAAACAATGCAACATCAAGTTACAGTCAGTTTTAATAAACACACCATCTTCGGATGTTGCTGATCTTCAAGAATCAGTTGCAGAAATAAAAGATCTTTGTCAGTTGCCTGATGAGGAAGATGCAGAAGGAGCAAGTTTTGAAACTTTAGAAGTGAAGTTGGCTGACGTTGGCAAAGGATTAGGAGTTCCTGTTGCTAACCAAAAGCTTATTAAAGTAAGAACTGTATTTGCATAAATTGGTTTCCTCATGACTGACTACAGTATGACATTATTCAGTCTGCAGCAGCTTTGGAAGCTGGGTTGAATGTGCAGAATGAAATGCTGCCGAAAATTGATTTTGAAATTTAAACAAATTGTTTTGGGGTATCCTTCTACTGAACAAGTGCCTTCTTTTAAAATATCCATCAACTAATAGTCAATCTTTTACTTTGACTATTACTAAATTATTTATAGGATAATTTCCAAAATGAATATTCCCTGATCGATGTGGCCAAACTCACAGCCCTGCAATTTTGAAAAGATTGCTTTTGATTTTGATGGAACTTTTCATGAAGCACCTGGGACATTTTCAAAATTTTGTTCAAAAAAGTGCTCAGAATTCTTTTTTTTAAATATCTTGTAAGTGTGAAATACATAAAGATGGCAATCATCCAATTGCTGCTCGTTAATCTGAATTTTCAAAAATTGCAAAACTGAAAGATTTTGGACCCCTTGTACCTATGTTATTGAAGATGAGTTTTTTCACATAAATTTTATTCTTCACTATTCGTTTTTTAAATAATGTCATGGATATTGTTTTGAAAATATGAATTATTTTCGTGTAATTTTGATTGAAAAATGAACAATATTAAAAACAAGACTTTCTCAAAAATGGCTCCAAATTTCAGAAATGTAATTTTTAAATAATCTCATGCATGTTGTTAATATTCACTCAATGATAGTTTTTTATACATTATTGCATTTTTTAGTGTAAGTGCCTCAAATGATTTTTCATTAAGTTTTTTGAAAACTCAAAAGTTTTGTATGAAATTGAGGTCAAACTTGCTCATTTTGTGAAATGCTCAAATTTTCCCAAGTTTTCCAGCTTTTTCAATGAAAATTTGCTTATAAAAGAAGTTTCTCCTCATCTGTTTCCTCATATATTTAAATATGCTAATAGGGGACCAATAAATAGAAAAAATGTGAACAAAACGTATGCGTTTTTTGATCAGACACAATTTTCTCAATATAAATGTTGTATGAAAGTAAAGGAAACAATTGTGTTCATTGATTTGTACTATAAATATTATTTTCTACATGGTTTATTGTAGAGTTAATTAATTGGGAGAATTGTTCATTACTGAGTGCATTATTTCTAGGTTTTAATGCTAAAGTAATGTTATTTACATTGTTGCTATGGAAACAAATGGTGTCATAGTCATTCAAATACCTAATTTCAATGAGCCCATTAAATGCTGCTTATGCAAAAAAGTTAGGTTTTAGTTATATTTTAATCAAATTATTTTGTAATATAAAAGTAACATGTTTACAAATAGTATGTTCAAATGATTCAGTTTCATGACCAGCTGCTTGAGGCTGGAGAGATTTGTAGACTCTTGGGATGTGTGTTTGAAACCTATGTAAAGTATGAATGTTTTAAGATGTGTATGTGGAGAGGAGGGCATTCTGAGAGCCTTCTGTATTACATTTATACCCTAAATCTTCATGATCTCTGGGCCTGTCAGGGAACTGTGTGAGGTGTGTATGTAATTGAGGAACTGATAGGATCTCTACACCCAGAACAATAATTGTACAGGCACCATAATGGAACCAAGGAATTCCATGTAAAAGTGCTAGACTGAGATAGTTCTATGCAATGTTCAGGGAGCACGGAGGTTCTTTTTACTTAGCATGTCCCTAGTGGGAAGTAGGAACTGCGAGTGGCACTGATATGTTATTTATGCACTTATAGGTGGCAACATGGAAGAGGATGGGGGAGTACCAAAAAGCTAGCTCCGATTTAAGAGAAAAGGAAACTAAGTAGTATGAGAAAGTCTGTGCCACACTGTAGCACCATTACTTACTTTGTTGCATACTACGGCATAGTGTAGAGAAAGTTACGTAATGCTGCTTGAAAAATGGCAGCAAAACTACTTGTGGTCAGAAAAACTTGTTTTGTGTGTCCTTCATCACTAAAAAAATAATAATTTTAGCTGCCAATTGTAGTAAATTACTTCCCCTAAGGGCGTCTAAAGTCACCCAGGGTCTCGGTAGTGTAGGCAATGCTAGTTAACCTACACCAGTAAGTGCCAAGAAGCCCTCCTGTAATGGGATCGCAACCGTATGGCCATAATAGCCGCCTGTAATGGGTTTGCCGTTGTGTGGCCGACAAGTCCACTCTCTCACCTCCTCGCGGTGGCACCTGGTAATGCATCTCGGGGCAACTCGAGGTGCAACCAAGAGGGATGGGCGAAAGGCGAGTCTCCGGTGCCTTAAAATGGGAGCATCTAGCTAAGGGAAGGAAATCCCTAACAGAAAAACCATCTCGGGGACCCCACGTCACGGGGGAAGGGGGTTGGGGGTCTGCAGCCCACTGGCAGCAACACTTTGGACGAAGCCTCGGACGCGGGAGCGCATGGTGGCACGCCCCGTGAACAACAGGCCACCATTTATGACGACCCTAGCTTGGAACGGTTCACGATTCCCTTCGAGGCGAGTCGCTGCGCATATTGTGCCCAGAAAGGGGGTGGAGGCTATATGGCCACTGATCTGAATAACATGGTTCGGCATCACGATACTATCCATAGTGATGTCCCCCTAATCTTTTCATGCTCCAAATGCAGCAAGAATTATGAAGGTGAGCTCTCCGCTTTGAGTCATTTTCCTAAATGTCCGGGTCCGAAAACATCTAAAGGAGATTTTATATGTGAGTTATGCTCCGCCAACTTTGCTACTAAATCAGGGCTCTCACAACATTTGCGCCATGCTCATCCAGACGCAGCTAATAAAGCTTGAGCTGCCAAGGCACAACGTAGTGGTAGGACTGCTGTGCCTAGAGCAGGGAAAATCTTATCTTCGGATGATATTATGAAAATGGCTGCATTGGAGAAAGAGCAACCAGAGGCATCGAACGAGAATTTGGCTGCTCTGCTGAGTAAGACCGCCTGACAGGTGGGTGAGAAAAAAAGAGAGACTTCATATCGAAGATATTTAGCAGCCATTGGAGATGTATCTACTGTGATTGCAGAATCATCATTGTCCCCATCTGATGGTCGGTGGTCCGATGATTCAGTTAGACCTTCTACTAGTGCTGCTGTTATCGCATCGCCTCCCAGGTTATTAGTCCTCCGAAAACTCCAGTGAGCCAAATTCCTATTCTGATTTTTCTTTTCCCCTGTATCGAAGGCCTAACCTCAAGACAAGAAGAAAGTCGGTGATCCCTTGTTCTGACACCCTTCCAAAGGGGACCGAAACGTCTTTACAGGTAGAGATGAGCAAACAGCCTTGTGTTGATTCCCTTCCAAAAAGTCGGCCCACATACAGTGACCCGGAGGAACTTGCAAAGGTAGACATTACCTCCCCAGAAGCAGATAGGGGGCAAATCCCTAAAGAGGAGGCCACTACAGTTTCAGAGATGAATCAGGAGCTTTCGGGTGTGCCCGTCCTCTTTGATTCTGTTTTATGTGTTATTGACACGGCCCGTTCCAACACCGCTTGTCGGTTAGGATGGGACCAAACTTTTATTGAGTCCCCGGCTGCTATGACGCCCGGAGACGCAACTACTGAAACTAGTCTTAATAGGGCCACACTAGATGCCACACCTAACTGGAAGGAAAACATTTCAACTTGGATAGGATCATGGGGTATTTCTCAAACTAATGTAGATCAAGAACTCGTTGAGGTGGGAAATGAACTCAAAAGAAATATTCAATCCCAGCACCAATTGAACGAGACCTATGCCAGGTTGGTAGAGATTTTGGGCGGCTCTTCTGTACCCACCACCACCAGGCCTAAAAAGCTCCATAGGCATGGAGGCAAATGCGCTAGGAAGCGCTACTCTTATGCTAGGGCGCAGGATCTTTTCAAGAATGATCCAGCGCTTTTGGCAAAGTGCATTAGAACGGGCATTGACTGTACTAGTGTCGACCAACAGTCCCTTAACAGGGATGAGGTTAATGACCTGTACAAATCCATTTGGGGTAATACGCCCCCAATTTGGCTTTCTGAATTAAGAGAGGATGATAAATTTTCGACACCTGAAATGGACCCAGACACAATTCTATAAGTGGTGCAAGTTGCCGAAATCAAGTCGTCTGGCTGGGATGAAAAATGCCACAGCTCCAGGACCAGATAAGATAAAAGTTAGCAATACATCTTCAGGAGCAAAAGTTGAAATATTGTCCCTATTGTACACCCAAATTTTATACACTGGTTTTGTACCTTCTGGGTGGAAAGCAAATCGCACAATCCTTATACCAAAAGAGGGTAAGGATAATAAGTTTGTCACTTACTATCGCCCCATCACAATTAGTTCCCTGCTGTGGAGAATCTTTTGGGGCATTATGGACAAACGCATTCGATCCGTGGTGACGTTCAATCCACGCCAAAAAGGGTTTATTCCTGAACCTGGCTGTTTCGCCAACGTTCAAATTCTTCACGAAGCAGTCAGTGACATGAAAAAAGTAGAGAGTGGTGTCGGCGCTGTGCTAGACATATCTAAAGCATTTGACTCTGTTCCTCATGCGGCAATTCGATGGGCTCTATTCAGGAAAGGGATCCCCGACGCCTTTACCAATTTGGTAATGGACTCTTACACCGACATTTCTACAGTCATTCAGCACCCCTCGAAAGGCATTGAGGTGCCAATTCGTAGAGGAGTAAAACAGGGGGACCCCTTGTCTCCACTCCTTTTTAACCTCATTAGGGAGTGCTTGCTTGAGAAATGGGATAACATGTCAGGATATCCGCTATTGGAAAGGAGTGTATCCGTATTAGCATTTGCTGATGATCTGGTGCTGTTAGCAAAAGATGCCCCACGAGCTCAAGAATTGGTTGATATTGTGGTGGAATATCTTGGGGCCCTTGGAATGACATTGTCAGTCGCGAAGTGCTCATCATTCCAAATTACAACCTTTGAACGATCCTGGTTCATTGAAGACCCTTGCCTGGAAAGGTTGGGGGAGAGAATTCCTCTGGTCAGTGATGATCATACCCTAACATACTTGGGAGTGAACTACTCTATCTGGAACGGCTTCCCATGTAAAGCATCCATATCGAATTTGATGGAAGCAGTGACGAGGCTACAGAAGGCGCATTTAAAGCCCACTCAGAAATTGGCATTACTTCAAACCTACATAATGCCACATTACCTCTACCAATTAGTTTTATCGATGCCATCTATGTCGATGCTCAGGGAAGCGGACTGTCAAATCAGAGTGGCAGTCAAACAGTTCCTACACCTGCATATGAGTACTGCAGATGGCTTATTTTACCTGGCCAAGAGAGACGGAGGACTGGGATTGCTGTGGCTCTCCCAACACATTCCTAGGGTAGCGCTGAACCTAGGGTTATGACTAGAAAAATGTGCAGATCCCATTTGCAGATGGCTGAGCTCCTGTCCGAGTTTCTACCAATGGACATTTAAAACCGCCAAAGCATTGAGACTCAACTGTCCCTATACCGAACAAGATTTAAGATCTTATAAGAAGAAATGCGCCGATGATGATGTAGCCGCCTGGGAGAAGCTGGGATCCCAAGGGAGAGCGATTAAGGCGCATATAAACGATCCGATTGGAAATGCCTTTTTGAAAGACTATAATCTTCTGAAACCTGGTCTTTTTATCACTGCTCTCCAATTGAGATCAAATACCGCTGCCAATAAAACTACTCTTAGTAGAGGAAGGTCCAGAGAGGATGTATACTGCAGGAAGTGCAATACAGCGGTAGAAACTATGAATCACATCCTCGGTCAGTGCATTTTTACGAAACCAGCTAGAATAAAGCGTCATGACAAGATAAAGAACTTTATAGAGGGGAAGATGCTCTGGAAATCAGACACTGTGGTGTCCACGGAAGCCACTTTCTCTGTTGCTGAAGGGGTTAGACTCAAACCTGACCTGGTAATAAAAAGCCGGGAGGGGGTCCACGTGGTCGATGTGACTGTCCGCCACGAGGATGGGTCTAACCTTCTAAAAGCAGGGGAGGAAAAGTGGTAAAATACCAACCAGTCATTCCCCTGGCAGTCCAACTTCATGGAGTGCCCAACGCCAGAATCCTGCCTGTGGTGGTTGGAACCTCTGGGGCTATGCCACGATCAACAGTCGGTGCCCTCAAGACGTTGGGGATCATGTCTTGGGGAGATTTACTGACTATCTCGTTAATTGCTCTCAGATGCTCTATTAAGATTTACACACAATTTGTAAATTACGATGGAGCAATTTAGCATTGAAGGCAGTAAATGCAGAACATGAACTTCTTGGTCCCGTGGGAAAGTCAAGGGAACCCAGGGGATCCGACAATGCCTAGAATATACCTAGTTACTGCGACTTTAAGTGGGAAGTGTATGCTATTTAATGTAGCATATAGAAAATTGTATAGTTACAATGAATGTTTTGGGGGGTCCTAATACAGAGAAATTGGTTTATGGCAGAAGAATACTAGCGCCTAAAGCTTTCATAAGATTTTCACGAAATTTCGTATTTCTCAATCAATGTATGTGTGAATGAGATGATATATTTTTAACTACCTATTAAATCGTTCACCAAAATCCACTTGGATTTTGTCTCCATCTTATATCTTATATGATATATATAAGTCTCCTTATCTCTCCATGGATCCACATGTCTTCTTATAAGCCATAATTTGATTTGAATAAGTTACTGTGAAGTGGCACAATAAAATTTTCAATTGAATTCCCTTTCTAAAATGGAAACAAGTGATGGCAAGATGCTGTAGTTTTAGGAAGTAGTAATTAGTTTCATTTGACTTGTTTCATTCACTGTTTTATAATTCCAGACATGGCAAGAAATACACCAGTGGCTTCAGGAGTGCAGAAATAAACAACGATCTGCCAGGGAAGAGACTGTTGAAAATGCAGAGTATTCTGCCCCATCTGCTCAAGAGATTCATCAAAAGGCTATTGGGACACTAGCTAGGCTGACAGCAGAAGCAGTTGAACAATTTCACAAAACTGCTGAATTACTTCTGGTGTATGAGAAACGTAATCCTTGTGAAGAAGCAAAGATTTTACTTGAGTGAGTGGCTATTACAAAGCCAATTTTTAAAAGTTGTTTTTCTGAGTTATTCTTGATAAGTTTTTAATCCTTTGAATATTTTCCTTTCTCACAGAATGACATCCGTTTTCTCATTACAAGTTAGTACGGCTGCCACGGTATTTTCTGAAAATTTGAATACATGCTCAGAATACGCAGAAAAAAGTGAAATTGTTAATTCTCACATTACTAATGTGTTTTTAGAGGTTTGTACTATTTTAATTTTTACTTAATGTCCTTGAAAAAGTGTATACCCTGTTAGAAATGTTTGACATTATTTGTATAGGCTGCAAACAGTAGCTCATACATTCAAGAAGCTTTCCAACTATTGATACCAGTTTTACAAGTGGGAGCTGTTACACCCTAATTTACATATTGTGCACTCAAAGTGTTAATGTTTTCTTCATCACGGCACGCACTCTAAGGAATTAATTATGTAAGTAAACTGTTTTTTGTGTTTTTACATTCTACATTTATGTGTTGTTGTTTTGGTATATATAATGGCAGAAAAAGGAAAAATGCAATGAGAGTTCGATAGTTTCAAGGAACCTTGGAAAGTGGATTAAATGTTTACTTCTTAGCGTACTGTTACTGAGTAAAGAGAAAGTAATGTAATACTCCTGGAAAAAGTGCCCCTGATACCATAAAAAAGGATATTTTTCTTGTATATGTAGTAAATGATTTTCTCTAATATGTTGGGAAATCAGAATCCACATTTTGGGGATCCTTGATGCCGAAAAGGTGGTAGTTCACTTGTCGATTAGATGTGACAATCCTCCTAGTTTTGGGAGAAACAATCAAAATTATTTTAACAAAATTTGTTGTAATTACACTGGTTGACAAGGTTTTCTTTACAAGAAATCTGATTAGTGAATTTAGTACGTTTTTTTCATACTGAATTCAGATATGTATTCAGAATTTTGCGGATTCGGTGGTATAACGGTTAGCGTATCGGACTGTCGTACTCGAGTTTGCGGGACCAAACCCGATCGAAGCTGTGGATTTTTAAGGGTGAAAAAAATCCTTCGTACGCCTTCCTTCGGAGGGGAAGTAAAGCCGGCTGTCCCATGTAGTAGATTTACCGCATGTAAAAGATCCTCAAGCCTAAATGAAACATCTGAGCAAAATTGAGTTCCACCTGTTTCGTCGCCCAAGATAATACCTCCTTTCTCCGCTAGGTAGTGAAAGGAGCATAGCGAAATTTGTGTGGTTAGACGGAAGAGCAGGCCTGATGGCCCGAGTCTCGCCATGTAAAATAAGGCATTAACTAACTAACTCATTTTTCCATCAGGCACAGTTTTTTTTATGACAGCTACTATTTTAAATCTGATTTTAAATTCTCTTTGACCTGTTAGAGGAACATTTACCTTATATGTAGCAATGAAAATTCACTTATTAGACTCCGACTTAAACTTCATCTCGTAAAATCTTGAGGCTGTCAGTGATAAGCTCAGTGAGCGTTTTCATCAGCAAATTTCTACAATAGAAAATGGGTAGTAATGTAAATGTAGTTCTAATATGTTGGCTGACTATTGTTGGACGAAGAAGAGAGATGTTCCAGATACAGAATATGCCTGTAAATCATCATTACTACTTTCCAGGTACAGAATGAGTAGTCAAAATGGAAGTCAGGACAAGTAGTATACCATTTGGACTTGATAACTAGTTACTGATTTTATTCAAAATTATAAAAAGTTCAAATGAATATCACACTAAACCCCTGCCTAATGGGGCAAAAACTGAAATGATATTTGAATTCAGTATGAAAAATACTTATAGAATCTATTATTTTCATTCTTTCATTTTTTTTTTTTCTTTTTTCATTTTCATTCTTGTGAAAGAAAAAAAGTTTATTTTTGTAGACCAGTGATATTAACCAAAAATTCAAAATAACATTGTGGTTTAATTGATTTCACTGTGTGTCTGATCAGCTAAATGAAACAAGTGTGTCCACTCCAGAGTTAATGCAAAGAATTCCTCAATATTAAATCTTAGTCATTTTACATACCCTGTTTTAAAAATAATAGTAATTTCCATTTAATTTTGAGTGAAATGAGAATCACATGTACATAATGATTATGTTAATGTAATTCAATAAACACTGTATTGACAGCATGCACACTATGCTGTGCATGGAACAGTGTTTGTGACAGCAAAAATGGTGTCATCGAGTCTAAACGGGTTATTTGTGTATGTTTCTGTTGCACAAAGAGTGTTTGTATTGAATTTTATTGACGTTTGGTTTATGGAAATGCTCTTTTTGAATAGGGTGAACAGTTCATAATCAAGATTGATTTACCTCTGAGGGACCAAGGTCAAATGAATTCCAATCTGAGATATTTATTTACTACTTTAAATGGTTTTTGTAGAGACATATTTTGGAAGCATCGTATGAGAAATATTGTAATGAAAATAATTTCATGCTGAATCTTATAATTATACAATTTTCTTCCTAAGAAATGAATTGTGTTGTAGTTATCAACTTATTTTGGTGTTTATTTTGTTGTCAGATATTACAGCATAAAATGCTCTTCAGCTTTTTTGAAATTGTTGATCAAGAAGAAAGAACCTGAAATATAAAGGAAAAAATGAAATGATTCCAGTGAAAAGCAATTCAAGTTATCATTCCATCCAAGGGTGTTCCTTTTTGTGGAGTGGTTTTGATTGCAGTGCATAATATGTAGAATATAATCTGTGATTGTGTGAGGCAGCCAAAGTAATTTTTAATTATTTTTCTTAGAGCTAACTTTTTTGTGTGTTCTAAATACATTTATATTTTCATTTGTTTTTGTCAAAAAAATCAAATTTTGTAATTCTTAGAATGATTAGTAATAATGTAAATAACATTTTTCTGTCAATTGTATGACCAGATTATGTTGAAAAATTAAGAATCATATATTTTACTTCTTCTCGAGAAGTTTTTTATACATCGTCTACCTTAGAGATTTCTTAATATTCATGCTCATTTATAAGCTGTATATATTTTATCCAATTCTCTCATAATATATGGTTTTATTCAAGCTTATAATTTATTTATATTTCTATAGTACTAAGGCAGGACCTAGTTTGACATAAAGTGAATTTTAAAAAATGTAATGATTTATATTATTTTTGTTTTTGATATTTTCATTATTCGATAAAATTTTGCAGTGTCCTGATGGAAAGGAAGTTAGTTGTGAGACACTTCAAAGGACAACTTGCTATGTTATTATATATAAAATCTTAAATTCTGGTGAACTATTGAACTTTGAAAAGCTTCTCCTGAAAAATCAACTTTTATGACCTATTGGGTTGTACCTTAGTACCACAGATTTCTTCTTTCTGCTTTTTAAAATTTCTGATTGTGTTGAATCATTGTTCTTTTACTTTAACAACTAAACTTATGGTTAAGTAATACTTTGGTATTATGAGATGTAGGAAAGGAGCTGTTTACTTTTGGGTGGAGCTTCCAATGAAATGTTCGAAGAAACAAACTGCTGAGAATTGTGATACTGTAAAACTTGTTGGATTATTGTAAGAAGTAGTGTTTGTAACCTTGTACATATGTATTAAAATTGGGATCATATTTATGTTTTGTAATGTTCTTTACCTTTTTCATTGCAATTAATGTTTCTTACAATTTGAATGTTACTGGCATATGTGTGCGCAGCCTAAATCAAAAGGAAGATCGGGGGATCATTTTCCTGGACCACCTATACCAATAAACTTTTTTATTCACAATTGATTTATTGTATTAGTAAATATATAAAACATAGTACAAGGAAAATTAAATTATACTTTTTTGGCAAAATTAATAAATACAATTGAATCTATTCAATCGTTTATATGGTTGGCAGAGAGCTTCTTCCTCAAATGTCGTGTGACAGTCCCCTGAATTGTCAGGTTAAAAATGGGGAAAATCAGAGATTGAACATGTTTTCAAAAATAAAATGTTTTATTACATAGGGCTGTGGAGCTCCTTTGAAGATTTTCAGAGGGGGCCATGCCCACCCCTGTGCTCTGCCTATGGTTACTTGGGTCTCTGAGAACAAATTGTGTACTGGAATACTTTGGGATATACATTTTTTCACCCTTCATTCAATGGATTGTCTGAGCTATTACATTAGTTTTTAATCCAACAGTGTGTGGTCACAAAGTATTGTGAAACAAGGATAATAATAATAATTATAGTAAGAAGCAGTGCAGTACATAAGTAAGCATTTGCTAGAGGGAGTCTTAACAACTGAAGTTCAATCTGCAGATTGTACAGTGATTCAAAAATAACTGAGTTATAATGAAAAGTTTGTAATGTAATCAAGGATTATTTTGATCCAACTGAGCAATGATGAACCATTAAAAATGACTATTAAAATGATTTCTTTCTTGTTTTGTGAATAATCTTGAATGGTGCTTAGCTAATTAGAAACATATTATACATCTGTAGTTTCAAATATTTAATTTGTTGTGATCTTTTCAGGCTCAAAATAAAGAGTATGGATCATAATTTATTTTTATATGAAAAATGTAAATATAGTTATTTATGCACTAAGGGTATTATAAGGGTTCTAATGATCGAGCAGCGACAAAATGCCAGAGGGCTTTTTGTCATTCGAGCTCATTAGAACCAGTTAATGCCTGTGGTACATACTTAATTTTATTTTTTTACTTAATTTTATAGATTCAGATTTACTAATTAACTAGATTTGTCTTTTCATATTTCACTCCCATAATTCCCTTTCATAATTCCCTCCATAAGAGAACATGTAGCATCATTCAACGGTTTGCGGAGCGATTCGAGTCCTGACGGTGGCAAGATTTTCGATACTAGCTTTTCAGCTAGGTCAAATTCAGTCGCTGTCTGGATGAGAATTCTAGAGGCCGGCTGCTCTGATTGGTAGTTTTCCGTGGTTTCTCCGATCAACACCAGGCGAATGCCGGAGCAGTACCCTAACAAACGGGCCACGGACCGCGCGTGATCTTTCCTTCCTCTTCCTTGTTCTATCCTCTCCCCTTACACACACACACTTATACTAACATGCCCTACACTACCACATATTCCGCGAGACCGGTCGGGAACTTAGAGCTTGTCCCGACTGGGGCGGTGCCTGCTGGTGGGAGAGTCCTGGTTAGGGGGAAACCCCAGTAGCCGACGGTAGGTCGGCACCAGATCTTGCCATCCATCGGGGGAAGATCACCGCCATCTCCCGAGAAAAAACATGCACTACACTCACGGGACTAATGAGCAAAGCAGTTGACGTGCCCGGAAACACGAAAAAAATCGATCAATCAATGGTTTGCATATTTCCCTCGTAACTGATCCTTTTGATACTTTTTTTAAGTTATACAGTGTATATCGAGCTCCATATCAAAGGCAAGAACAAGCTGTAACGTATCAGTATATATCTTGTTTATTGCATCCAAGGCTCCATTTTGTTTGGTAACAAATCTCTTCTTTCTATTGACACTGTTACACCATTTCACTCTTGGCCGATCTCTTTTCTTCTGTCTTGCTGGCAATCAGTTATAAAACTTTTTGGGCAGTCTTTTTGAATCCTTTGTAAGTGACTGTACCATAACAACCTTTTCTTTTTAATATTACTTAAGTATCCTTCTATATTTAAATGCCTTTTTATCACCGTTTTTATGTGATCAAGCAGTGTGAACAGTTTCAAAAACTGTTTTCAACACTATTGATTTTCTTTTTCAGAGTTTGGTTAAGTACCCAAATTTCAGTGCCATATGTTACTGTGCTCTCTATCAAAGACTTAAACAGCTGGATTTTTGTTTTAGTTCTAATATCCATATTCCAAAGTAGTTGATTTAATTTACTGATTAACTGTCGACTCTTTCTGATTTTTGATGAAGTATCGGCTTGATCTGTACCTCTTCAATCAAAATTACTCCTAAATACTTCAAATCTTTTACTTCTTTTAATCTCTGAACCCTCTAGGAGAGAATATATGCCTTGTTCTTTTCCTGGTTCTGTACAATTCTTCACATACATCACCAACTACCAAATAATGTCTTTTTGATGATAATTTTCAATCCCCATTTTTCATATTCCTTTACAAGTTTTCTCATTTTGAAGGAAGAATCATTTACATCTTCTGCAAGAACCACTTAGTCGTCAGAGAACAATAAAGTATGAATATTTTCTTCCCTTATCTGAATTCCCATTTTAGGGCATTTTTTTGGTCCATTTTCTCAAGGTTGATTTAATACATATTTTTAAGAGTCTGGTGATAAACAACATCCTTGTTGTAATCCCTTATTAGTCATGAAAGACTGATAAACCTGCACAAGTTTTAGCCTGGCTCTACTATTTCCCTCATAGAATTTCTTTACAGTATTTATTTACTTCCCATGGATGTTGTTCCCTTTCATTGCTTTCATAACTTTCCCCTTGGTACACTCGTTCCCCATATGCCAAAACCATGAATGTGCATTTTTGAGAAAAAGGCAATTAAATGTTTGAAGTCCATGTAAAATTGTATACATTTTCAATTTTAAATTCACCTACTTAAATGAAAGATTACATACTTTACATACATAAATTTAAATATTGCATACTTTTTAAAATTGTAATTGTACTTGGACTTCAAAATTTTAATTGCCTTTTTCTCAAAAATTCACATTTGTGGTTTTGGCATAAGGGGGACATGCTTTTCTGAGATCTACAGAAACTAGATGTAATGGACTTTTCCATCAGCTGTTTCAGGCAAAAGAGATTTTTTGTACAGGTTTGACCAGATCTAAATCCACTCTGTTTTTCTTTCTCCATTATATCCTTTTCAATCCAACCTCTCAGTATCTGTTCAAACAGCCTTCCTGTTGATAAGATGACATTCAAGTCCCTGTAATTGGAGCAATCAGATTTGTTTCCTTTCTTATAAAGTGATGTAATATATGCTCATTTCCATTCTTTTGGTACGACTTCTCCCTTCAGGCATTTATTAAATATTTCTGCCAGAAATTTCAAGACGTGTGGGGCATGTTTCAACAACTCAGCAGGAACGCCTCCAGGTCAGGATGCTTTGTTGTTCTTCATAGCCATTAGTTGTGGGAATTCTGATTCGGTGTTGTAGACTCTCTGATGCGAATAAATAAAAGAAATCATCATCAACATAGTAGTTTATTCTGAGAGCTGGCTTTCGACAGCTTTGATTTTGTGTTTTCCAAGCTGCCCTTGATTTTGAACCACCAACTAATTGATCTATTTCATAGCATTTCTTTTCCCAAAATGCATCATTTAATTTGGCTACTTCCTTTTAAACAACGTAACCGCATTTTCTGTAGATATTTCTATCTAAAGAGTCTTTAGAATTCAGCTATTTTTCATACACCTGTTTCTTTTCCTTAAGGAGATCTTTGATTTCTTCCTTCCACTAATATTCCTTCATTCTAAATCTTTATTTTTTTTCCCCCCAATTGAATCCCTAGCGACTTGGTGTAAGAATTCCTTCAGGAAATTGTACATTTCTTCTGTGGACCCTTCAACATTCCTTTCCATCTTTTGTGCCAATCTTAACTTGTAAAGAAATATGGTGGATTCATTTTCAAAACTATCAGGTTGATAACTCACTTCAAATTTTGTTTCCTGTTTACACTCACCTTCCAGTTGATAATTCTTTCTTCCAGGGCCTAAACAAAGATGGTAACTTTTAAGAGGTAATGACCCACTATCAGCCCCTCTTTTTACCCAGGCATCCATGATTTTGATGTGGGATGTCTGTCCAATAGTGGCACTATCAATAATTGATTTGAGCCCTATAGTACTTTGTGTCCGTGTATATTTATGGATATCTTTGTGGGGTAAAAGCCGTTCAGTATCTTTCGAGAGAACTGTTCACATATCTCAATTAGATGAGTACCATTTTCATTTAACACGTCAACTTACTTTTTCCCCCAACCTGTTTTAAAATCACCTAGTTAAATTAATTTGTTCCTATTTCCTAAAGTTAAAATTACTTCACTTAAATTAGTTTAGAATTCTTCCTTCACCGATTAGATGGTGCCATCGTTTGGAACATACACACCAACAATCATAAAACTGTATTAAAAAATTCCAGATCAAAGGTTATTATTCTTTCATTTATTGCATTCCAACTTTTAACATATTTCTTCCATTTCTTATGTATCAAAATGGAGACTCCTGTCTTTGCTCAGCAATGTTTTTCCACACCACAAAAAAATTTTAAAAAATTTTCCACGTCTCATTTCCTTTTCCCTTCTTTTTGATTTCTATTAGTACAGCTATCTCAATTTTTAATTAATTTGTTACTTCCAGGTCTTTATTTCTCAGCCCCTGGACATTCCCGCATCCCAAATTCGTTGTCCATTTCTTCTGCCTTTCTCATCATAAAGCACCCAGGCACGTTTGGCGTATTTAGCAAATTTGATTTTTTTATGAATAGGGATCTGGCCCATTGATTCAACCCCCTATCTGGAGGGCCAGGGAATTTTCTGTCAGGCTTTCTGTACCCTTAAGAGGATTGCCTTCACTACAGCTTTGAAATCTCCCTCTCCATGAGGCCTACATACCCTAATATGAAGAAAGAGGGAAAAGAAGGGAAGATAAAGAAAGACTCCCTAGCCTTTGAATACTTAATAGATTGGTGTGTGAAACAAACAAGAGCTGGCCAAAATGGGTCAATAGAATAGACAAAAAGCAATGTGGCACAAGTAAGTTAAAGATGCCACAATGGGAGAAGGGAGCCAGGAGGCCATGAACAACTTTGTCTTGCTTCTAAGTTTTGGTCTGTCTCACATGGCCCACATGAGACCCTACCATTAGTAACGTGAAAAGGACATGATACCTCTGGCTTTGCCCTTCACCTCACTGAAGCACGCAAGCCTACCCACTTTGCTTAGTCATTGCTACTACAACCCAGTGTCCCAAGGGGGAAGTAACATAAAAAGAAAAGAAAAAAAAAAAAAACACTTTTATCACACTTTAAATTTTTTTATGGAAGCTCTGAAAGTTTTGTATTACACAAAGAGAAACATTTTTTTTTGCACATCTCATTTTGATTAGTTATATTTTTAAGTAAAATGTGAAAAATAATTAAATTTAAATTCATGGGCATCATAATGCCTGAATATTTGCTATTTGCAGTCATTGTAAATTTGAAGATTAAATAAAGTGATGTGTTGTAATTCAAGGACTATCTTATTTGATAATTTTTATCAAACAACTCAGAAAAATGAGAACTAACTAATATTTTTAAGAAATGATTCTCACTTTTGCTTTGATTTTTGAAAGTTGTAATTGAAACTTTTTTGATTCAACAGTTTTGTAGCCTCAAAGTCTAAATCTGTGAAAGAATTTCACTTGAAACTTGTTAAGAATGTGTCCTTGTTAATAAAGTTATACTTACAGTTCCATTAATTACATTAAATAATTTTAAAAACTAGTGGTGCTACAAGAACATATAGTTTCTTGCTCTTGCATTATTTTATTATATATTGCAAATTGCATTATCTTTTTGCAATTTTGGAAATTCAGAGAGTTAAATGAAAATGGGACCTGCACCAATTTTTTAAGCTTCCTTTGCTCCACATGAGGAAAAAAATGTAAAGAAAAAACTTGGAGTGTGTTTGAGAAAAAAAAATGCCCTTATTTCTAGCAAAAATAATGTGAAAACCACTCATTTTTTCAAAAAATTGTTCATGACCTTATTTAAAGATTAATTTTGTAGAACAGATTTCATCAAGAGAAAAAAATCTCTATCATTAATAAGAGTTTGTCCATAAATGATGTTACACTATAGAGGGAGGAAGGCAGCATTACATAGGGGAGGGGGGTATTAGTTTATTGTTTTGTAACATTGATATTTTGTTTTTACATTTTTCAACATTTGATGAAATAAAAATTCCTGCTCTGACATTGTTTTTCCTATCTTCATGAAAGTTGCCACAACTACATGTTTTTCATGAAGGATTTTATGCTGTTCATTTTGTTGTGGCTCCACTAGATGGCACTGCAGCACAAGATGACGCTTCAATTAAATTCAATTCCCAATCTACCTGACCATTGTTGCTGGACGTTGTCATGTGACGCAGCGCAAGGCTGAGGAGGACAGGATGGGTGGAGAGAGAGGGAGAGATAGAGAGAGAGAGAAAGGGGAGAGGGAGAGAGACTGAGAGCGAGATAGTCACAGAGATAGAGGGAGAGAAACACGAGAGGGAAAGAAATATAGGGGGAGAGCAGGACGTCAGCTAGGTTCTGCTAGTATATAAAATTGCCTTTACTTAAATCAAAAGTAGCCAGAAACTACTCATTATTTTCGAAAAATTTTACATGGCCTTATTTAAAGATGACATTGAAGAGCAGATTTCATTACAGCAAAAAAATCTCTATCTTCAATGTTCTTGCAAGTTTTGAACTTTTGTAATTTCCGAAATTCAGAAATTTCAACAAAAGATCTGTATGCCAGTTTTTTGAAATGTCCTTCACTCTCTCCGAAGAAAACATTGAATCAAAAATATTTAAACTTCTTAAAATTTCTTCAAAATTGACACTTTTGAGAACATTTTGAAAACCATACAGCCCCATGTAAATAATCCAAAAATCTAAATATCTGTTTCAAATTTGCAGGACCTTGAGATTGGTCAGATTGGTGGAGGAATATCAATTTGGAAAAATTGTCTGAACCATTTAAAAACTAGCTTAGACAGAAAATGTCTGCCACCCACCAATATTTTTCAGTATCAAGGACCCACAAAACATGGGTCGCCACAGCGGCATGGGTCAACACAAATCGCCACAGCATTACAATGCTCTTTTTATGTAAGTTGGAAGTGGGAAGAAAATAAAATGACAATTTAAGGCACTAGTTTTAAAGATATTTGAATAAAATCTTTTTAGAGTAAATTTTAATAACTTTAGACTAGGTGTTCCCAATGAGATTGGCATCAACCCTCTGGGTGTCAATGAAATTTTAGAGGGAGTCAAAAGTGATCAAGGGCTCGAGAGGTAGTTTTCAGCTAAATATGCTCTGATGACTGACTGGTATAATCAAGATCAAGATCCTATGAATGACAAAAAGTATTGACTTGATAAATATTTTTTTCTTTTATAAAGCTTTGAAATGTCTGTTATATAAAAGTGTTCCAAATTGGGCTTTTAAGTATATAAAGTTTTACCAAGTTTGCCTGAGCATAATTGAAATCAAACTAGAAGTATAATTTCTAAGAAAAGAATTAATTGATGCATATTACAACCAATGACATTGCAAAAACTACTGAAAATAAATATTACTCATTGTGAGTAGTAGTCTATTTTACATTCATTTCCCTGATGCATTTTTATTTGAGAATCTGCGTGTATGTAAGGTAGGATAAATTAGAAATTGATCTTAATTACATCTATAAAATGAATGAGGTGTAGTGACATAAAATTGACAGTAACTACAGGTGCTCCAGAATGGCACAGACTTTCTAGTATTAGTTTGTTTTCTAATTTCTTTTGGTTTAGGCTAGTTCTTCGATCTTGCCCCATCCTCTTGACAGCTGCCATCTATGACCGCCCGAAATACATTTAAAAACATTCTCAATTTTTCGGTTTCATAACGGTAAATTCGAAATATTACTTTTAAAATATTAAAGAAGTATAAAACTTCGTCATACATGGAAAGATTCGTTGAAAAATTTGGATCCTTTTTTAATGGAAATATCGTTTAAGCTCGAGTGTAAATTCGAAATTTGAACTATTTTCCACAAAAATCTTTTGTGTTTTCGAAAAACGTCATTTGAAACACTTTCGCTCACAGATACAATAAAGAATACTAATCGCTGGAAATGTGCATATTGAAGGCGTGAGAGATGTTTAAAAAAATTACATTTGTGTAATTTTTGGAAAACCAAAACAATACAGCAATATTAATTTTATGTCATGTTAAATAGTGCAATTAGTGTTAACTGTGCGAAAAATTTGAAGAAAAAAATTGGAACCGTTTTTGAGAAAATGGCGTTTGAGCGTTTCTGAAAATGCGGAATTTTGAGCTCGTTTTCACAGAAAAATTTTGAGTTTGCGTGAAAACTTAATAACACGTCATTTAAAGCACATATACTCGTACTTGGAATATTGTGAAAAAATCGCAGCTAATGTAATTATTAACGACGTGATAAATAAATAAATTACACTTTTGTAATTTTTGAAAAAAAAAACAAAACGCAATAGAGCAAAATGGCGGTTATAACAGCTCGTATTTAGCCCTATCCCTACCAAAAGTTTAAATGCAATAATATTCAAACTAGCGAGCTATGCCAGTGGTGAAGCTAGAGTCTTGCAATTGGGTATTCTGAAAATCTTATCTTATATTTTTTGTAAATTAGCTCCATTCATCGTTTTTTTTTATTCAACAAAAATGTCGATAATTTATTTGTTCTTTAAAGCTGTCGCTTCTGGACAGTTAATTTAGCAGACACTTCTTGATAGTCAGTGTACTGAAATTACCGATTCTGATATTTCCCATGTAATTTCTCAGGAATGTCTTGACTCTTTAATGTAATCATATTCCTTTCACATAATGCTATAGATAAAAGGAAAGTAAGACTGAGTTGTATCAACCGAACCGTTTCTTGATAAATTATTCTAGATCAATTTTTCTAACAAATACTTCAGCAACAAATCTGCAACCATATTTTGCATTTGTCAGTTCATTTCGAAGCTGCTCACTGTCAGAGAATGGATATTGTTTTATTAAGAAATAAAACTTTTCTGGACCAAAGGACGCTTTGGAGGTGGAAAACTGCTTTTCGTCAAGAAATTCAATAGAATGAAAGTTTTCAAAATCTTGAAACCTGTAGCCCATCTGAGTCACTTCTGTATCAATAATTTTAAAAGAAACAATTTTGTACCTATCTTTGAAATATTTCTGACCCTGTAAATTCATTCATAGTCGTGTTTGCTTTGATGCAGATTTCAGTAATCTCTTCATATCTAACACGGTAAATTACTACGTATCTATACTATTTCTGTCTCTACGGCATATTAGTTGCCTCATGATTTTACATTGTTGAGCGAAAACTGCATTTCGATATCGTGAACCGTTCAGAAGTTATGGGACTGGCACAGTCAGTGGAACATTCTCTATAACACTAAATCTTTAGCTTCATTAATTGTTTCACAATACGAACAAAAATCACACAAACAACTGAACTTTCGCACGTCAGGCGAGGAGGTGAATTTGCCTGGCCGAGACGTGGACTTGCGTCGCGATACAAGTCTGTTCCCGGAAGCCTAGACCAACACCCCCTGAAAAAGAAAGCCTCCACACTGAGGTCGTGATGTAGTGTCATGGCGCCCAGAGTAGTCCTAGGCAACAGCGTGATTTGCACATGGTCAGTTGTTTGGTTTAGCAACAGTGTGTTGTAATTCGAAAGCTGTGAAGATTCTAGCATGATCATTCCTATCGGTGAAGATTTTCAGTGTTAATTTTAAGTATTGGTGCCAGCATATCAGTGATGTTTCTTCTAAAAAGCCATATAGATGTGCTGTACCAAACTGTCGTGCGCTGCCGTGGATATTACAAGGAGGGTCTAAAGTTCATGTACTACTCGTGCAACTTTTCTTGAACGATGACCTTGCTTCCCCCTCCCTTGAGCAATAAATAGTTGAAAGCAAAAGCTCGCACTGATGACAACATTCCAAGCATTCAAACCTCGTTTGCGCGAAACAGAAGCAAGCCAGAGCTAGTTGCTTTCATAGTCGAGAACTTCTGTTCAGCTTTATTGCCATGATCTAAAGAAATGTCTGAGGCAGGTCCAGGAGCTTCAAGGGAGACGCCTAAAACTCCTATCTACTGTCCCTGCTGTTGCCTACCCAGAGCGATGACCCGACTGCACACGTAGCAGGTTTGACTTTGATTTTCCAGAGTTTGCCATTGCTCTAGTGGCCGACTGTAACTAATACCCCCACTCCGCCTGAATTTCTTCAATCTATCGTTCAAGAAATGTTGCGCGAGTAGTATTTGGTTTCCCAAAATATTGTGACGAAAATTGCATGCTCTACATCGACAGAATTTCAAGTTTCAATTTTACGGGTTTGCCTCGCCACTTCATGAGTGATATACTGTGTGAAATAATTGTGTATGTTAAACGAAAAATAATGTTTAAATTGAGTGTCTCTCCATTAAAAATACATGCTGTCTTCCGTATTTCTTGGCTGACCTACCTATCATTCTAGAAAAGAAAGAAGGCGATCAACTCCAGCAGAAAAGGAAAGAAGACTGAAGAGCTCCCAACCGGTTGCTATCGATGCTGCTAGTATGGTTTCCCAGCAAGTTTATAAACAGCAGTTTTCTCGTATAACGTTGGAAGATTTGATGAATAATTTGAGAAAAGTTACAGTGTCTCGAGTTTGGACAATTGTTAAACAAAGTGATGATTGTGTTAACTTTTTAAAACTAGTGTGGAAACCTCATCTAATGATTTATCTTTCAGTAGTTGTAGATAGTGCTTTGAATATTAGTTTATACAGAACAAATGCTCCTGTGACGAAATTAAGAAATCAAAATTTTCCAAGAAACATTAACAATATTAATTTAATTTCAGATATGTTGGATATGTTTTTGAATAGAAGAATTTTTTTTACAGAAGATGACTGTGTGAAAATATATCAGAAATTTAATGCTCTTAGTAATAGAGCAGATAATCGAAAATAAGTTATTTTAAGTTTTTATTGGAAAAATTATGACTAATTCATGTTCAAAAAAACCGGTAATATTTTTAGCTCCATCTCAATTACATTTTGCTGCCTTTTATTTTCAATTTCATCACATGCCTGTAATTTTTTTAAATTAGGAGATTAGTTTACTTTCAAAATTACCTTCATATGGAATCCGTGGTATTGCTCTAGATTGGTTATGTTCGTACATTAAACAACGATCTCAGAGAGTGGAAATACCTAACTGGAATGATGGAACATTATGTACGCACCTTTCCGACTCTTTGCCCATTGCACGTGGAGTTCCTCAAGGATCGATTTTAGGCCCTATTCTGTTCCTATTTTACGTAAACGATATGCCCTCGACGATTCGAAACGGAAGAACAGTTCTCTTTGCGGATGATACGAACATCCTTTGCGATAAAAAAAATACCGTAAATAGTACAATATCAGATGTTTCAAATTGGTTCCGAAATAACAAATTAACAGTAAACGAAAAGAAAACAGTTTTAATGCAGTTTTCCATTTCAAATAAACAATTCTGTGCTCCATTGAAAATGAACGGTGTACCATTGCCTAATGTTAAGGCAACAAAATTTTTAGGTCTCTCAATTCAGTCAAACCTTAAATGGAACGTCCATTTAAGTGAATTGAACTCAAAATTAAGTTCATTATGCTACGCGTTCAGAATTCTTTTAAATTCAGTCAGCCTTCATACTGCTCGTTGTGTATATTTCGCGAATGTTCATTCCCGCCTGAGATATGGCATAATATTCTGGGGAAATACATCTTATAGCTCCCAGACTTTTAGACTACAAAAGAGAATTGTACGAATAATAACCAAATCCCACCCATGTGATTCTTGTAAGCCTCTCTTCATTAATATAGTAATTTTACCATTACCTTGTCTGTTGATTTACGAATTAGTGTTTTTTTGTCGAAAATGACTTGTTTAAGGGCGGGAATATATTTTCAGAAAATGCCGATGTCTATTTCTATAACACTTGCCGTAGAAATCATATTCATCAGGTGACAGTATCAACAGCTCATTACAAAAAATTTACATACAATACATGTACATTATTTTACAACACTTTGCCAGATGACATGAAACGATTAAATTCGATATAAAAGTTTACATCCAAAGTGAAATCGTATCTGCTGCATAACTGTTTCTGTACAATTAGAGACTATACTGAGCATCACAAGGAAAGTAACATTAATTCTAACAGTGATATTTAATGTATTATTTACCATTGGACTGTATAATTCTAAACAATATGTAACAAGTATTGTTATGCAGCTTCTGGGTCAATGACCCCATCTCGATCAGGTTTTTCGTCCAGTTTCCCTGATCCATTGAGCAAATGCTGAGATGGCCCTTTGTTTTGCTTCTAGGCATAAATGTAACTTCATTATCTGTGCACTTCTTCTAGAATTCAGTGGGAAACATAGAGAATATCAACATAGAGAAATATTCAAATTATCGTTTCCAAGTTGTCGCGGCGGGAAGTATTATTCCTTGATGAAGGACATCATGGATAAGAGCTCAAACTTTATTGCTTATTTATCCTTGAAAATAGATTTTATTTCATGGGAGCGTTTTTTTTTCATTCAAAATTCAAGTAGTATATGACAGTATAGGGGTCACAGAATTTTGAAAATGTGCACAGAATTCACTTCTCTCCATAGCACATCATACGCAGTTTTAACTGTTTTTGACCTAAAATAAATAAATAATAAAAATAAATAGATTGTTGGACATTGAAATACGCAGCCGTAGTACTAGCACATAGCGGCTGTGGTGACTTGTACCAATGTGGTTACAGAAACGAGTACATTGCTGTTTCAGCATGAAAAGCATGCAAGTGAATGCGCACTGTTTGATAGTATTTGTCCCAGTGGACATTATTCAGTACACATAAGTTGATGACTTGGACAGCAGTGAATACTTTTTTTTATAGCAAGAAGATCAAAGACCAAATATTTTCTAAAATTGCCGAAAGTTGAAAAATGTGCCTGGATAATTTATAATTTGATATTATTGTATATGTAATAATGTAGATATATTAATAAATGTGATCGGACTTTTTGCACATACATGATTTACAACCTACTATCTTTATAAAGTTTTCAATATTCCTTGTAATAATATGAAATGCTTGGGGGTGTAAAGTATCTGCAAAAATATGTTCTTGAGATCACTCTTAAAAACTTGGAGGTAAATGCATTTAGAACGAATTTCTTATGGATTCTTGAAATATAGTATTTAATTTTACTGATGTGGACATTAAATGGGAACATCTTTCTTGCAGTCTATTTCCAGAATAATAATCGCAAACGAAGTAAGGGTTTCTGGTATAACTGGGAATTGCCCAGCTGTCCGACGTTCGGACTACCTATGATAAGTCAGTGTGGATGCTTTCTATATTCAGTGGGTGTTGCGTAGGCTCTCTGCCCAGTGAGTGCGAGTGAAAGGGAGATAGTGTGCGCCCTCTGGTGCGCATGCGCGGCAGATCTAGCCGGTGTCTATCCATGTGGCAGGCTCCTCGCTTAGCCACCTGAAAGAGTATATCTCTGCGGCCCTGCTAATTCCCTCGCGCGTAAGCGGGGAAAGGGGTCGGAAACAACTGTCAATTTTCTTCGGTAAAAAAGTATTGAAAAATGGTACACTTAACTACAGTTTTATTGAAAAATAATTTGGGTATTCAAGTCTCCTAGCTTACCCTTCAGCTTCGCCACTGCATTATTACACGCAATATTGCGCGAAAACTACTAAAATTAAAAAAAAAAAATGTAGGCCTACTGATCTTAATAAAAGAACTAATTATGGACAAAAAATTTCATTTGAAGGAAAAATTTCTATCTTCAATTTTGTAGTTGTAGAAAGACGCCGAAAAATTCAAACTTTTGAAATTTTCGAAAATTCAGAGTTATCAATCGGACCTATGCCATCTTTATAAGTGGCTCTATTCTTGCAAGAAATTTAAAGAAAAAATTGGAGATTTTTTGAGAAAGTTTTGAAAATGTCCGTGGGGCTTTATGTAAAGTACCCCAAAATTTTAAAGAATGGTTTTGAAAATCGCAGCGCTTGGAGTTGAACCAAATCCACCGGGGAAAATCCTCTTTGGAAAATATCTTACGTATGGTTTAGGCGCTAGTGATGTTCAGAGACAGACGGACGTTAAAAAAAGAAACTTTTTTTAATCGATTTTTCGCAGCATTACATAACTTTCTTTTAGTCTGAGTTAGTTCTTCGGTCTTACCACATTCTCTTGCCAGCTGCCATCTATAACCGTCCAAAGTATTTTTTTTGTTGAAATTTTATCTCAAATTTTCGATTTCCTAATAGAACCGAAATATTACTTTAAGAATATTATAGGAGAGTAAAACCCCGTTCCATAAAGAAGTATTCTTTGAATAATTTGGAGCTTTTTTGTGAAGGTGTTATTGAGGGTGTAATAATATTTGACAACTATTATGTATTTGGATATATATCTATTATGCAAAATTAGAAACAATCTTCGAATTCAAACAAAGGTAAGTTGGAGTTGTATTAGTTACGCAGTTACTTACGCAGTAGAAAGTTAGGTACTAATGCTGCGCGAAAAAACGACGAATTGTTGGCAGAAAACTCTTATTGCCGAGCCCTGATAACGAAAATGTAGATAAATCCAGTTGCTGAATTTAGAGAAAAATCCTCTAACACGTGGAATCCATGTTTTGTGGGTTCTTGATACCGAAAAATCGACTGACGGCGAAACGTCCTTCCGTCTGGTGTATATGAACAACACTAGCACCGAACCTAGGATTTTTCCCAAATGCAGAACCCCTGCAGAACTGGCCTGAGTCTTTAATCTGCGATTTTGAAAAATATTCATTAATTTTGAGGGTTCTTTACAAGCCCGAAGGACATTTGGAGCCATTTGTTCTAACAAATGGTTCCAAATTTTTTCTTTAAATTTCTTGTAAGAATAGAGTGAAATACGATTATGAAGGTGCAATAGGTACAATTTCAAATTTTTAAACTGAAAAAAATTGGTTTTAATTTTTTTTCCACTTCCGTCCACATTGTTTAAAAATCTGAAAAAATATATGTTATAGAATGTTATAAGACTCATTTAATGGAAAATAGTGAGACTACTCCAATGTTATCCCGTCGAAAATTAATTTCCAAAATTTATTTATTTTTATCTATAAGAATTTGGCGTTATATTCGTTGACAAAAATACCTTCAAATTGAACTGTTTCCCCGTCTCTGCAATTTTTTAGCCTAATACACGCAATAGATGCCGAGAAAAAAATTAAACGTGCAAAACACGTTTCTCGTTGTATCTCTGTAACAAATAGCCATAGGAAGCTGATTTTGTGTGAATGTTGAGCACACCACGAAATGTTACAATGTTATTACTGCTTCGTCCAAATTAAATAGTGCTGCAATATCTTAAATAATGAATGCTTTAAAAGGAAAATGTATATTCCTAAGATATTATAAGATCTTTTTCATTTTCTGGGCGTTGTGCAACTAAAGCACAAGCCACCACTGCTTTATTACATCTTGAAAATCATACCCTCAGATGCCACGTTAAAAATAACCAAGTATAGAAGCGCTTGTGGGAAATTGTTTCTCGGTAGCTTGGAAGAACGGGGAGGCTGCAAAGGCTGACTGGGCAGCAGAGAGTATACTAATTATTGCTAATTATACTAATTGCTGGGTAGCAAAATGGCGCCTGCACTTAAACGCAGCAAAATGGGAAGCAACAATTTTCGCACTTTAAAGAATAACCAACCCTCCAACTATCACAATAGGAAATTCACCAGTTCCTTGGCTCCCATCGAACAAGCCCGTAAAATACCTAGAAGCCATCCTGGACACTCGTCTCACATGGAAAATGCACATTACCCATCGGCTAAACAAAACGTATGCTGCTCTCTTCAAACTATATCCTCTTATAAACAGTAAATCGGCGCTCCAAACTGACATAACCCTGCATATTTATAAAACTGTATTAAGACCACTAACATATGCCTGTCCTGTGTGGGGCGGTGCTGCACAAATAAACCTGAAAGGAATTCAAATTTTTCGAAATAAAATCCTCCGAACGTCGGTTAACGCCCCCATGGTATGTATCCAACAAATAACTCCATAGAGAATTGAACATCGATACCATTCATTACTCAGCACATTTCAACATTATCAAAAAAAATTCTTCACCAAACTAAACTTAGTTCCCGGTGCCAGACTACCATCTGCGAAAATCCAGTAATGGTCCAACTACAATCAAATCACGCCTTCCCAAAGATCAATTCAGACCTCTCACAGATAAAATTGGGTTAAGTTAATTTAATTTGCAAGTACCTTACGCTTTTCAGTTAATATTGCATTATTTGTTTAGTGTTTGTATCCAATTTCAGACCTGTACAGGGAACTGTCTTGCATTGCCTCTACGGTGTAAGATATATATCTTACAATATCTATATATCTTGTCTATAAGATATATTTCTTACACTGTGATTTCTCTAGTATTTGATCTCCCTATAGCATGTCTACACAGCTTTAACTGTTTTTTGACATCTAATTAATTACATTGGTGGAATTATACTAAAGGTGATCATCTTTGAGGGAATTGCGTAGAAATGTTTGTTGTGATAATATAATTCTACATCTTAGCAGTTTCTTTTCTAACGAGTGAGTTAATTGTTAATGTGCAAATGATGTCAGTTTAGATTGGTTTTGTGATATTCTTTTGTGAATATCCTTAAAAATTAGAATAAAAAAGAATATTTCAGCCGAAATATCTCAATATTATATGTTTGATCTATCAGAAATTTCACTAATGCAATGGCAAGGAAACAGGAAATGTATTAAGTGAAGGAGATATGTTAAAGTATCAAGGAAAAAATTCATTTCTTCAGAATTTGAAAAGAAAAAACTGTGCTGTAGAATTTTAAACAGCCAGTAACAAAAAGGAACATTTATTCTTACTCTTATAACATATTTACACTTTTTTCCAAAATGAACTCTATGCAGAGATAACTTTTAAAAAAATGGATCACATTTAATCTACATTACTTTATACATAACTGCAATATTAAACATAACAGTGTTTTATATATTACAAAAGAAAAAGCCAATTTAGTAAGTGAATGCAGTCTACAAGTTGACTAAAGATATGTCTGGATCACACTAAATTGATAATTTAAGCCAAACAGTGATTCAGTTGGTTGTATGTACATTCAACACCAGAAAGCTGGGCAGAGAGGTTGGAATGGGTATCACTGTGACAGAGGCAAAACATATCCAAGATTGTTGAAATTGTGCTGTAAGCAACATTTCTGAACTTAAAATTGAATAGACATGTACATTTTTTTCAGAAAACCCATTTACATACAATGTTTTATATACTGCACTCTTATTACAAAAGTTATTTAGTCCCAATTTTCCAATCAAATATCTTACATTCTATAGTACAGAATAGTATAATATTTCAAATTTTTACACAAGATACTGCAATTTATTGCATGTAGAAAATGATGGTGGAAAGAAGAGGCTTGCATGAATTATTCAGTGATACATAGTACAGTACAGTTCTTTGACTACTTAATGAATAATTCATTTTATATCACACTGAATTGCAGTGATACTAGAATATCTGCATAGTCATACTCTGACACTTAGCATTCACTTTATTTGATCAGTATAGATCTCAGTTCATCATCACTTTGGAAAATTTTGTGAAGTTGAATAATAAATTATAATATTGAATACTACTTCAGTAAACCTTAAATGAATCTGTCAGTGCCGAATTAATTCCTCTCTGTCCAACACTATAAATAGTTTCATCTTTTCAAGACAGTTGCAATACTTATGTGTTCTCTTGGAAAATAATTTTCCTTTTCACATAGTGTTTGCTTTGGTATACTTTCTAAGACTTTCCAACATAACAGTCTTAACATGCATGGTAGAGTAATTGAGTTGCACATCAGCTCCTATGTATAAATTAATTAAGAATACTATGTTATTAAATTAGTCAAATTTCTTGTGGTTGTGAATATTGAATCTTTCAGAACATGATATAAATGAATCAAAAGTATTGAATTTCACTATTGATTTTTACCATGCATATTTAGACACACAACAAGAACCTGACCCCTCCTATACATTTCTCTTTACTTTGAGTTGATTACTTCTTAACTATTATTTAAAACAAACTTCGACTTGTGAAGTCGTCTATCTTCAAAGAATCAAATTACTTCTGTCAAATTTCACTCTATCATCTACATGTACCATAACTCTGTAACTAGAGATTTAGATATAAAAAATTAATGTAATTGGACAAATGAAAGGAAGTCTGGTGATTATCCAAGTGCATTATGTGATATAGAAAAACCAAACAATTTATAACTACTTATTGGAAAAGCATCATCAGTTTTCTGCTGGGCCATAATTCCCTTATTGATGTTGTCCAAAGTGTGGCTCTGAGATCATTGTTGAAACAAATATTTTAGAGTGAACTTGTTTGAATCCAAGCTTTCTGAGAACTACTGAAATAGTTGGTCAACAAAAACTTAACAATGGTTATTAAAGCACATGTTAAAATGATAATGAGAGTATGAGAAAGCCGGGGAAAATTGTTTGCTTGATGATTGGCGTATGTTAGAATATAGTAGTTATCTATTTAAGAATTCAATGAATAATGCTTAGGGACATGGATTTTCTTGTGCAAAATCTGATATAAGCTGAAACATTTGAATCTTTTAATTTTGTAATCTCAGTCTCCTAAAATTACTTACCAAGTGCTAAAATCACAGCACCTGTTTTGAATTTTAGCCAAGACTGTGGACAACATTCGCAATCAACACAATATGTTAAAATACAATTCAACTGTATTCCATGGATAACAGAATTGTGTTAAAATTTCAAAGAGTAATGTTTTGCACATACTTTGATACAACTGTTTTGTGAAAGAAAGAATGCAGGATCTGAATATTCTAATCACAAGTAGTTTTCAGTTTTGAAAAATCCAGAAATCCATTTCACCTGAGAAAGTGTCTAATATCTTCTCATCACAGGCCACTAAATGGTATACAAAAACAATTCTTCTTCAATGATTATTTTCAATAATTTCGTATACTTCAGTTCATCTTCTGTGATAAGAGTTTTAAGTAACATTTGGTTTTATTTTTGGCGAATCGACTAGTACTGATTCA
Organism: Teleogryllus occipitalis; assembly: GCA_011170035.1. Taxonomy (NCBI): domain Eukaryota; kingdom Metazoa; phylum Arthropoda; class Insecta; order Orthoptera; family Gryllidae; genus Teleogryllus; species Teleogryllus occipitalis. The sequence continues at coordinate 1,081,472 of BLKR01000010.1, forward strand.
CGTACTACATGTAAAAAATAACTTTATAGTCTCTTGAGTTAATCACTGCTATTATTTCTTTGATTTTGGTACTGTTTAATAGCAGTTCTAAAAAAATATTTTAGGCATCAAATCTGAGACCATTATATGTGCTCACAGTTTTATGCATAGTGTCATTGTTTTCACCATTCTTGACAACTTGAAGTCCCAAGTCCCATTCCAGAAAGAAAAAAAGATGTTTCAAAAAATGCAGCAGACATTCTACGTAATAAATTCTATGAATACTGTACTACCAAACTGAAACTATTGTAGTTAATGTTCTTATTGAAAAACAAAATATTTTTCTCCATCTTGACATAAATACCTACACTGTAGATGCACCTTGTGCACACAAGCAACAGGGTTGAATCAAATCTGACAAGAAGCCACATATTACCAAGCTGTATCATGAGATGGTCTGCAGATATCCTCATCAGAATGTACTGATAAATAAAATGTGTCAAAACACTTATAAATATTGTGACAATTTTACGCAAATGTTCATGATGTAGCTAAGTTAAAGTGTCACAGAGTAATAAAACTTAAGCAGTAAAACTTTCAAGACAAATAACACAGGTAGATAGAGGGATGAAAATCAATCATATATATATATGATAAAAACAGTAAGTTTTATGTACAGATTTATAACATGCATTATCATGCAATGATTTGTAACCAAGTTCAAGGTAAATGTAGACAACATTATTCAGGATATATATATTTTCAGGATATAACAACACTTTCTGATGGAGAAAAATTGCTTAGCTGTAGATTTCTTGTCCTTTAACCCCTCCACAATGATAGTGTGCAACACTATATCATTTTTATCAGTTGCAGGGTGCATCAAATGTCTCAGAATCTGGACTGCCATATCCACTTGAGCCATCATCCCTCAAGTGTTGATTGGTACTTGGGGGTGCCAAAGTTGTCTTTTCGCTGTACAGGGGTGGATGGTTGGGGGGCGGTGGAGCAATTGCAACAGGCCCCGCTGTTGCTGCTACCACAGCCGCTGCTGCTGATGGAAGTGGTGGGGGTGGTGGAGTTGGCTGTACTGGTTGTAGTGGTGGTGGTGGTGGCGGCGGCTGGGGAGAATGCTGATTCTCATAACTCATGTTTAAATTGTCTCCTGCTGGCTGAAAAAAGCGATACAATTAGTTAGTGAGTGCTAATGACATATGCCTTACCCTGTACTGACGTGAAAGAGCCTGATTAGAGAAATCTGTCAGCACAGTTATACTCTTAAATTACATTACATGAGTATTATACCCAATTATTTCCTTTTGTTTAAAAAAGGTTAAAAAAGGGTATATACCAGAATGTAATTTCTCATATATTGCAACTTATATATTTGGATTGAAACAGGCCTGACAGACTACACACAGCCACAAGTCCTTTTTTAAATTATTTAAAACAAAATTGTGTACATTTGATATTGAAACAGACCGCTAAGTTGTCACATAGTGAGTACTAATTTTTATACATCTTTTGATTTTCAAGACAAAAATTTTGATCTTTTGCATTCAAATATGGAAGAAGGGGCTTGGACTCCTGAGGCTGTATTTTTTTTTGCTTTAGGTCTAGGGCATACCTGCAAATTACTGACTTGCCTTCGTATGTGCGCGAGGCTGCTGGGGTTGTACACCATGTTGGCAAAAACCAGCCGCTCCTCATAGTCGTACTCGCACAGGATTTTGTTGTCACACAGGTAGAAACGGTCACCGACACAAAACCTGTAAACAACAAATGTATCTGTTATAATAGTATACTCTTAAGAATAATGTTACATTCTTGGCAATTATCAGCCATTTATCTTTATAAAATAATAAATTTTATTAATGTTACTTTTTTTCAATTTTGTTCTTTGTTCTTTAATTGAATAACTTTTAAATTTCTTACCTGTGATTACATTGTTGGCAAGCAAAACATTCGAGATGATACACATTACTTTTTGCTCGCATTACCATTTCAAAAGCAGGGATCACTTTGTTGCAGGCAGCACAATACCCTGTGGTCCCAAACAACCTATAACAAAAGGAAAACGACTTAATTATAAATTATATCACAAAGCTGAAAACTTTTCTACGTTTTAGGCTATCAATTTGCAAAGACGCTGTTTATATTATTTTAAAACTCCCTCTCCTAACACTGCATTGCTTCTTTTTTCGTGTTGTAATCGAGTTTTCTGCCTTTTCTTTACCTTTTCGAATAAATAAAACTGTGGTTGGAATAATGAAAAGAATGGGGAGAAAATGAATCGAAGGTATTTGGGATTTAAAAAAATTATAACCTTCTGTGCGTGCAATTGATTGATGTTTCCGGGCACGTCAAGGGATAAGGTCATTAGTCCCGTAGGTGTCGTGCATGTTTTCCGAAGTAAACGATATTCTTCCCTCCACTGGAACGTGAGGTGCGACGCCGACCTACACGACGTCGTTCCCCTTCAGACATCTTCGCCAGCGGGGCACCGTTCCAGTCGGGCAAGCTCGGAGCTCCCCATTGGTCTTACGGCATATGTAGTAGCACAGACTATACTTTGATTTATTTAACGTGGCGCCTCACGGTCACGAGCTGGAAGAAACGGGGACATTGACATCCAATCGTTAGCTCCAATACCAAAACCTTAAATCGTAACGAAGCTCACGATTGGATGAGAATGTCCCCCTCTTCATCCAGATCGTGGCCTTGAGGCGCCACGTTAAATAAATTGGAGTATAAGGCGAGGTTCTTTCCTCTATGGTATACTTGGGTTTCTGTAACCTGACGGATCATCAGCTGTTACGGTTTCGTTCAATCGGGAGCTTAAACGTCCCCACAGTGACGTCACCGTGAGGACGTTTTAGCTCTCCATTGGATGACACCGTAACAGCTGATGAACTGTCATCCGCCAGGTTAGAAAAACCCAAATATAGTAGTATGCGTGGAGAGGAAGGGACGAGGACGATGAAAGAAAGATCATGCATGGTTTGAATGTTACGTAGCGTATCTAGGTATTCAGACACGCATAGAATTTGCTACCCTGTCAGGATACTTCAAATTAGGGTTTTTGTTATTAGTTTAAACGAGAAACTTATAATCTAAATAGCGCCCCTATGAGTGGCGCCCCATGGCTCGTGCCATATCTATCATATCATAGATACGCGGCGCCCTCAGGGTACTGCATAGGCTTTCGCTTGGTAGTAATCAGAGATACCACGGACAACTACTGATCAGATCAGCCAATCACAAGAATTCTCGTCGAGACTTCTTTGCACGAATGTCAGGCACCTTGGCCATCCTCTACTAAGTAGTAAAGAATGGTTATTTATGCACACGACATCGATTGATTCTGTTTAAAAGAAAAAGGCTTTACCCAACAAACTGACTAGAAAGGGACTTTTTAAATAATTATTTTCGGGCTTCTCATTCTCAGCAACTCAGCATTTCGTTTTATTTCGCCCGATTTACTTCTTAAGAGTGTTAGTGTGACGGAAGGAAGGGCGCGGGCTAGGAGATTCCGTGCTCGGCCGTGAGGGGCGCTGGGGCGCCGCATTGGCGCGGGAGGACCCCGCACGGAGGAGCGGGTGGGGCGCGGGCGGTCCAGGTCAGTTAATTAGCGCGCTCGGGTTTGAATTATTGTGCCGTTTAATTTCCTTCTCCCGAACGATTCTATCGGCGCCCCCAACGAGCTCTCTATACCGTTCTATCAGTAAATGAAATCTTGCAATCATTGGCTCATTCAGCATGAAAAGGTTTGCTTTGGGGGAATGGGCTTATTACAAAACCGAACTAGCCATGTGCCGACGGAACAGTCCCAGCCGTACGGTCAAATATAATAACTTTTTGTGCTCATTCCGATAAACATTATTACAACGACCGTGCGCTGTATATTAATTACGCTACACAACCATTCGTATTCTGGAACGTGTGTCTCTGTATTTTTTCATTCATCAGGTTTATTAGTCCTTTATGAAACGTATCGGCGCGCGATCTAAATTGACGCGGGCTTTTCTCATTACGAGCGTAATACTCTGGAGAGCGCGCGCCGGGCAGAGGCGGCGGGGAGACAGGGCGCGCCACCGTCGCCGCGGAGCGCCATCTGACGGCCGGGCGCGGATTTCGGGCGAATTCCGAGCGCCAATCGGAAAATGTGAAAGGGCCTGGAGAAAACTTGTTTGCAGGTACACAACACACATATGGGACACGCAAGAGAAATAATTTGCAATTTATTGAACAAATGTGATTGTTCTGTCCACGTTTTTTTAATCAACTCGAATAAAATCAATGTTTTTATAACCCTGACAATAAACGAATTCAAAGTAAATACCCCAATTATTCATTTCCGAATTTGATATACTTATTTTAGGTGTTATAGTTTTGAAGTTACAATTTAAAAATCCAGTCAACATTATTGTTTATGTCGTAGATAAAGTTAACCAGGAAATTTTGGTTTTCGTAATAAAGGTCTTTGCACAGCAAAGGAAATGAAAATTTCTGACCATCATGGAAAATATAATTAGAAGACTTGCGAAATGAGTGTGAGTAATTCTGAGAAGAAGCACTTTATCTGTAATGAACCTAGGGTAAATGAAGTTCTTAAATATTCCGAAGTTAGATTAACTTTCGAGGAATTGATTTATTTCATCCAAGTACTTCTGAGAATCGCTCCAAAGTAATACTTTAAGGGTGCAAGACGTACATTTTCTGTATTATTTTCGTACTGTGACTCACAGTATGACGCAAACTATTTTAAACATGTCATATTTCTATTTTGATACCAGGAAGTAAATTTAAAACTTATTGATGATGATCAAAATCCGGTAAATTGTGAAAACAGTAAATGTTCGTTTTCGTAATACTGAACTGTTTGTTATCAACTTAATGAGACCAAATAGAGGAAAGAAAAGCCATGGCTCATGAGAACACGTATTCTTAAAAAATTTAAGAAATTACCATTTTTACAGCATGATTTTTTGTAGGAAAATTTGTAATTGGCAAGAAGATGCTATGACAAAAAGGATTGAATGTCACCCGATCGATAACAGAAATAACAGACTCGGTTATGAACTTCAACTGTCCCCTAAAATTACAACCGTCAACCGCGTCTGAAAATTTGCTGCTTATCGACCTAATGACGATAATGACTATAATAATAAGAGTGTCTCTCACCTTAGGTAATCCCGCTTGCAGAGGATGAGGTTCGCTTTGGTGTATAGCGTGGAGCCCACTTCTCCGAGGCGGCAGTCACAACAGCCGCACTTTAGGCAGTCCTCGTGCCAGAACATGTCCAATGCCTACGAAGGAAGACGACGGCCATCAGAAATTGGTGTTACTCTCGCTGTTTAGTCAAGGTGGATTTGGAAACTAAATTATAATTGCTCAACAAGGGAGGAATTACTCTTAAATTCAATTTGCGGAGAAAAATAACTTTTTACAATGTGAGATATTTGTGCATACTGTTCTGCGGAACATTTGTTACCACGTTTACATGTTATTTACGTTTGCATGTTCATTTATGAATTGACTACACAGCGTGGTATAGGATATTAAAATATGAATAAAATTTGTACGACATACGAAAACAATGAAACCTGCAAAAATGGCCACCTTTTAAGCGGTCACCTCAATTAACAGCTATTTTTTCCCTTGAACTGATTAATATTCCCTTAAGACACACCTAAATATTTCCTCTTTTAACCGGTCATTTGGACCCCGTCAGCGGCTGGGAGCAGTTAGTAAATTAACCTGTATTATACGATCAAAATTTCGTGACGAATTAGCTATTTTGAACTGTAACATTGTAAAAACAGCAAGACTGGAAGAGTTTACTATTGATTCAGTATTTTCCTACTTCAGGGCGCATTACCAAATTACTTAGAAATGATATCTAGAGTTGCTTATCTCGCGGATATGTGTTTTGACTTTTGTTTAATATAATTTGGGTGCATGTTCTAAAGTTTTCTCAAAGTTGCGGCTACAAATGTAGATGAAAATCAAGCCCACGAATGGAAAGAAACAATTAATGGCGTGAAAAGGAAAATAAAGCAGATGCTTGAAATCGAAAGATTTTATTAAACGAGTTGTTTCACTGGTACAAATGTACTTCCGAATTTTGAACTTTTAAGTATAATTAAAAATGTCACAACGAAGAAACCATACATCTTTTCCTTGCAAACAATTAGTGCGGATGTCCATTACCCTTATTCTCATTCACTCAATTAAGCCACCTTTGCTATGGCTACTTTTCTCCAGAACTATCAGTGACCGCTTAAGACAGGTTTCACTGAACTTTTGAAACAAAATTATTTTAATTGCACTGAATTTTCTATTCTCGTGGGCGGTCCTTGTGGCGATGCTCAAAGCTAAGTATTTAATATAACATAATTTAATATGATATTTTTTATATTTGGTTTTTAGTAAAATACGTAAATGTAATAAAATCAAATATTATTCATGACGATAAAAGTACTTTATCTACTCGAGAAAAACCTCACGAGCTCCTTCGTGGTCGTATATTTTCCTCTCTTAGTGAACTATCTCTTAATCGTCTTGAATAATAATGTTATTTATCTACAGGTAGCTAAAAGAGACCACTGTGTGCAAGTTAGTTGAGCAAGTTAATTATTTACGAGTACGTTAACGCAAGTAATTATTAGTAAGCTTACAATGGTCTTATAATGAGATGTAATGCACAAGTAATATCTTATCCGATAGCCCTTTTAAACCTTTTAACATATTTTCAATTGTGTGATATGATTAATGTTCTTATATTGACTTTGATGGAACTCTTTGTTACACCAGATAGAAGAAAGAGCCATTTATCTACCGCTGGAAGCTTTATTATATTTGAAATAACAATGAACCTCTACTCTGAATACGTAAGTCAAACGTATGTAAAGGGGATCGGGTAATATAAACGACTAATTGTTATGATGATGATGACGATGATGATGGTGGTGGTGATGATGATGCTTGGAGCGTGTGCGCACTCACCTTGAGCAGGTATCGCTCGGTGATGCGCTTGCCGCAGCCGGCGCACTCGCGTGGCCCCGCCCCCGCGGCGGCGGGGTTGGCCGCGGACGCGACGGCCGCCGCCGCCGCAGCCGCCGCCGCCGCCGCGGAGCCACCCGCCGGGCCCGGCCCCACCGCCACCGCTGCTCGCCCCGCGGGCTGCTCGCCCGCGCCCGTGTCTGCAACACACACACGCACGCACACGTTACTCAGTGCACGCTACAGGCGGCTGAGCACATGCCAGCAAAGGTGCTGAAAAAATTCACGAAAAATGTGATCATTACAATTTTTATTAATTATTCCACTCATGGAATTAATAGCAAGAGTGATTAACAATACTTCTGGTATGCCCCAATCCGGGCGGTAATCTCAAAAAATATTCTTTTGTATCCAATTTTCTTTACCACTTCCTTCTATCTCGCCAATAATAAACAGCAATGCATCAGTCACTGAAGGCGGTGGGCATTGAAAACGTGCGTTTCATTAATATAATTAATGTTTGGTGCATTTTGGAACTCTTTCGGAAGTTATTTAATTTGTGAAAAAGTTTTCTTAAATACCAGAAGGGCGTTGGAAATTTCCAGAGAAGTTACCAAAACATTCGTGGTTGTATGTAATAATAAATTACTCATTTTAAAGTATTTAAAAATATAAAAAATAATTATTTTGTTAGTGGGGCTTAGAAATTCTAAGACAGTTTTCAAATAAAAAAAATCACTCTTTTCTCCTTTTTACTCAATACTTTTGAATTAATAATTTAATTCGATACAAAACATATATTGATTGTTAAATTTACTTATAATTATTGTTATATTTCGAATAAAATGTCAGTACTAATCACGGAACTACTTCATAAATGACGATGGACTTTAAGGGACATTTGTTTTATCTTCATGAAAAAAACTTTCAATAAACGATCAAATTATAATGATTCATCATGACTTTCTTAACATAATGAAGTGTTGCGTCCTCATAAAATTCTCTACTAAATGTGGGGATGTTAAATATTCATTAAGAATGTCATCAAATATTAAAATTTATTGGCAACTGAAAATGTCATATGTACTAAATAAAAATTGAACTGTCATAGTACAAGCGTTCTTAAAAACTTTTGAATTTTTTTAAAAATTGCAAACACAGACCCTTATACTGAGATCATTCCTGACTCGTGTCACTTAGGCCACTTTAGTGGGAGTAAATACCTACTAAACTTATTTTTAAAGGCATATAATAAAGAAGAAAGAGGGTGCAGAAGTCTGCTCCCTTTCCTTGAAGCCAGTGTATTTTGTCAAATCATTTTCTTATAAGTCGAAGATGTTCCATACAAGCGAATCATTTGCTTTTCAAGAGGAAAATAAGTGAAAGTGCAGTTTTGAAAACCCGTCGCTTGACTTACAAAAACTGCATTGTTAGGCGTTTTTAAATGTGCGAACGCACATTTGTGCTTTAGAACGACTTTGAAATAGTTTTCTGTAATTTCTCGAGCGGCGGCGTAGCCAACCAGTTACAAGCGAACCTTCGGGTTTCTTCGCATCACAAACCCTCAGCGAACCTAGATAAATCAGTGTCCTCGCCAGTTGGAGATTCAGCATCACGCAGAATACCATTGCACAAAGGAACGCCTGGCCGGTAAGCCCATATTCGCCGACCACGTTGCATTGTTTTGCGTTCATTTCTTCCCCACAAGAGCACGGGAACCACGGAGCGCGGCGGGCTGGCAGAACAAAAACACGAGCGCGTGCGGTGGCGACACTGCTCGCGAGCGGGCCTTCGCGCCCGACCCGTTCGTTCCGGGGTCGTTTCTAAGGAAAATGCTAAGTAATGCATATTTCGCCTTTGTGAATATTCCGCGTTATTGTTGTTATGCAAAGCTCCCAACGGAATCCGCGCGACCTCGCGCGGGAAGAAAAAAGCGCAACGCAACGCGCACAATGCGCGCGTAACATCCCTGCACTCGCCCCGGCGCGGCGCGGCACGGCGCGGCACGGCGCGCGCGCGAAGCCCGGCGGTTGAGCAGGCCTTGACCAGCTGGCGCTTGCTCGGGGCCTTCGATATCATGGTGGATTCAGTGATTACTAGTGATTCCGGGCGCGTCAACTGCTAGGGTTATCCCGTAAATGTAGTGAGTGTTTGCAGTGCTGAGTGCAGTGGCATTCAGTTAATGCCCTGTGCCACTTCAGCCGGTAGAATTGGTGGTGTCTGAGCCTTCATCGTATTACGAGGTAAAGGATTAATAAATGGGATCGCTTGTTTGCAAGTGTAACCACAATACGTTTCACTAAGTTTTCAAGCTGGGTTTGACCGGTTGAACTTGGTAGATTTCTTCATTATCATAAATGGAAACTAATGTGGCTCCGGTAATACAACTTGTAGCATCTGCTCTTTCCTTGTTTTGTGAAGAGTAAAAAGGAAGACTCGACTCCATAGTTTTTGAGCCTTCCACGTCAGATTGAAGGGTAAGTGACGAGGCTTGACCGTCACTTGACACTATGTCTTCAGGAGTGAAGGATAATTCAGACCACCGTGAGTACTCACCAGGTCTAAGCCTTTCATATTGGAGCGAGCATTTAGCAGTTTTGACAAACATTTTCTTGGAGAAAAATATTACAGTTCTGCCTTTACTCAATAACCCAATTCAACATAATATTTGAAGTAAAATACGAGTTCTTCCCAAACAGTTTGTAACTTGCACGGTTCATATATGTATCCTCTTCTCTTGGATTATGAATGACTAGAACATAAATTTAAGAAAACTTAAAAATAATTCGTATATTTTTAATTTCTTTTCCATTTTGAAAATGACAATAAACTAGAATTCCTTCAATTTTTGTAACAAGGACTTAAATATTTCCTTCAGAACTTATACAAAGATGCATTTCACATTTTGAAGATAACAAAGACCCACATTGTGAAAATGTCATTTTCAATATTTCGTAAAACTTCTAGCATGCAGCTGCAAGCATGCAGTGCTTAATATATTACATTTTACTAGTCACGAACCCTATACGTGGTTCAGATCATACAATACACTTAAAAATGTGTAAATCTATACGTCAAGAAAAGAGAAGCATATGTGTATTAGGTTAGCTCTTCTACATCGCCTTCGAAAAGGCAGAGAGCTCGAGGTGCAGGGGGAGGGCGGAGTGCGATGCGGTGCGGCGCAGTGCCCTGCGTCACGCGCCCTGGGTCTCGCGTAGGGGGCCCGCAGGGGGAGGGGCAGCGGAGAGCGGGTAAGCCAAGGGGGTGAGGTGTCAAAAAACGAGCCGTGAAACGAAGTTGACCGCGGACCGCGGCGGTGCAGGGCCACCTATCAGACGCCTGTAAATGAAATGAAGGACTTGTAAATCCTCGGGGTTTCGCCGGCCGGCCGGCTGGCCGCTGCGACGGACGTGGAGGGGGGCGGTGGCGGCGGCGGCGGCTCTCTCATCAGCGGCGACGGCCGGCCGAGGGCAGGGGGCGGGCACGGAGGACGCGGGGTCTCGAAAAAGTTTGTTTGACCCGAGCGACCTGTAATTTGACCCGTCTGATCCGGTGTGCCTCCACACACATCTCGTTAACAAGTGATGAATATTCAGCGCGCCGGGGACGCCTGATTACCGGACTCGCACCTATTAAAGAGCGGACGTTAAGGCGGAGCTACCGTGGCGCCGACGCGACGGCCGCTGCCACCGCCTCCGTCGCCGCCGTCGCCACCTGGTCGCTGCCACTCGCCGGGCGACCGGCCTCGCCCTACCTCCGTCGCGCAGTTTACGTCGCGCAAAAATTGACATGCATAACCGGCCGTCCCCGCCGGCCACTTCAAAAGGCGCGGTCGCCCTCGGCGCGGCGCGTGGCGTGGCGTGGCGTGGCGGGGAGATGCTGCGTGGTAGAGTGGGCGATGGGGGTGGTGCGGATCGGCCGAAGGTTTCACGAGCGGTGCGAGATTGACGCGGAGTTGGATGTGCGATGCGGGGTGGGGCGAATAGATGCTGGAAGGAAAGTGTGCTATGGCGTTGGATGACGCAGAACAAGGCCGAGACAGGGTGGGGTTGAGAGTGACGTGTCTGGGAGTGATGTGGCGGGGAGTGACGTGGCGGGGAGTGACGTGGCGGGGAGTGACGTGGCGGGAAGTGACGTGGCAGGGAGTGACGTGGCGGGGAGTGACGGGGTGGAGAGTGATGGGACGGGGAGTGACGGGGCGTAGGGTAACGGGCGTGAAGTGACGGGGCGTGGGGTGACGGGGCGTGGAGTGACGGGGAGGGGAATGATGGGGCGGGGAGTGGTGGGGCGGGAGTGATGGCGGCGACACGCGTGATAATGGACGGAGTGTGATGGAGCGGGGAGTGATGGAGCGGGGTGCGATGAGGCGGGGCGAGGAATGACAGGGTTGGGAATGATGGGTTTGGGAGTGACGGGGTGAGGAGTTAGGGTCTGAGAGTGACGGGGCGGGGAGTGACGGGGCGGGGAGTGACGGGGCGGGGAGTGACGGAGCGGGGAGTGGTGGGGCGGGGAGTGATGGGCGGGGGGCGATGGAGCGGGGTGCGATGAGGCGGGGCGAGGAATGATAGGGTTGGGAATGATGGGTCTGGGAGTGACGGGGTGAGGAGTGAGGGTCTGAGAGTGACGGGGTGGGGAATGTTGGAAATGGAAGTGACGGAGCGGGGAGAAACGATGCGAGGAGTGTTGTGTCTGGGAGTGACGGGGTGTGGTACGATACGGAGAGGGCAGTGTGCGGGCGGGGAGTGGTGGCGGCGGGAGGCGACGCGTGCCAGGGCAGGGCGGGGTCTGACGGAGCGGGATAAGATAGGGCTGGAAAGGGATGAACGGCGGCGTGGGTCGGCGCCAGGCGGTGCGGCTGGGTGTGGGGCAGCGCGGGGAGGAGGCATGAGGCCAGCCCGGACGCTGGCGTGTCGCCTGCCAGTACACCGCGCAGGGATGCATCCCCTCGAGGGAAAAGGCTGTGGAGTTGAGAGCGAGGACGCCCATGGATGGCGCCTGGCGTCCAGGAATTGAGGACAGTTCGGAACTAATCCCTAGGTTAGTTCACGTGATGGCCTCGCCGGGTGTTAAGCAACGACGAGAAGGAAATTGGGTAGTGCCGAGTTGACAACACCTCTTCCCCATCCCTAATTTTTGTTCCTTGCCGTAACGCTGCTTCCTTATGCCAAGAGACGAAGCTAATGAAAATGAGTTTCAGCCAAAGGCTATGCTAAAGACTTTCTACATTTTTCGTGATGATTGGCAGATAAAAAGGCATAGAAATTGTAAAAAAAGGCATAGACATAGTTGATTGTCTCATTCTGTTCAACTTTATTCTTTGTTAGAAGAGTATGCTATTTTGACAAAAGGGATTCCATATTCGTTGAAAACTTTGAGTAATTTTTAATTTGATTTCAGAGTTCGAGCTCATTTTTAATATTCAATTTTCAGGTTCTAATGGATTTTTTTAGGCACTATTAATTTAAGAATTTGGGACATCCTGGTTGCTTGGTTATATTTTTGAACTTTTTGTGACATCCTGGTAGGTTGATTGGTTCAATATGTAAGCCAAGAAAATAGCAAAATATTCAGAATGTGAAAGCAAACGAAAGAGAGAAAGAGAGGAAAGAGGAGAGAGGGGGGAGAGAGGAGAGAGAAAGAAAGAAAGAGAGCGAGAGAAGAGAGAGAGAGAGGAGGACGGGATTTTAAGACGTTCTGTGGGCAATACAGTGTTATTTATAATCTGTATAATATAATATTGTTATAGTTCATGCATGAAGGGTAATCAAATAATGATATCTTACAAACATTTTGGATTTCTTTACTCATCTCAAGAATAATTAATACAGAAACATTTTTAAATACTTATTTCGTGAAAATCAGACCTGTAAAAGCCTCATTCAAGGCAATTAGCGAACGATTGTTCATCATTGTTTTTTAAGCACATTCTGAGCAAGGTACCAGACTACCCGCCCCGACCGATAGCATCGCTCTAGGAGAAAAATAATTATAAATCGCCAGTTCGCAAACAGCCAGCAACAAGGCCTCCAGTTTCCAAATTTAGCCCCCGCGCCGCAGCGCGTGCTTTCCCACCGCGAGGCGATTTATCCCTTTTCGCGGGGGTGGCGCCGGCGTCGGGGGCAGGGCGGCGGCGCGCCCGCTAAATAAAAGCCGCAGAGCGCCTTCGCCGCCCCCGCAAGAAAAATCGCGCCTCCGCCACGCGGGACGCGGTGCGCCATTTGATTTCCTCTTTGAAGCGGGGAAGCCATTACAAATAAATTGCATTACAAATGAGCGTCGCGGCGCCGTGAGGTCCCCCCGAGCCCCCACCGGCGGCGGCAAGGGGCGCCAGGCGGACGCTGCCTCCCCCGCCGCCGCCGGCCCCGCCCCCGTCGCCGCGCGGGCGTTGCGACGCCGCGATAAGGTCGCCGCCACGCCCCCGTCTCCTTTTGCCACCGCCATCACCTCCCCCTCCCCCGCGTTCTCCGACGTTGCTGCTGCCAGCGTCTGGCGCCGCGCGCCGCCCGCCGGCAGGAACCTATAAGCCCGCAGCTAAGTCAAACTCCATCCCAATCCTCATTACGAGCACAGCCGCGGGAGCCATGCATCATCCGTGCTAATGCTAACTAACGACAGGGCGAGAGCGCCTGTTTAATTTGTGGGATACTTTGAGCAAATAAGCCGCGGCGACCGCCTGCAGTTACAATTATAAATCCCCCCGCGGAAGAGCGAGCGAGCGGTCGAGGCGGACGGCGGCGGCGGCGGCGGCGCGCGTCCCCTCGAGGCGGCCGCGCGGGGGCGGGGCAGAGGGGGGTGGGGGTGGGGGAGTGGCGCGGCGCCACGGCGGACCGCGGACGGCGTAGCCGCCGCCGCCGCACTTGCGCTAAACTTGGCCGCTACACTTAAACAATGGTCATTAATTCTATTTACACTTAAGGGCAACTTCCGCTGCTTCGATGCCTCAAGTCGTACAGCAAACTTTGGGGCCGTCGCCGCGCCCCGGTCCTCGAGCCCGCGCGCGCTTTCCCCGTTCCGCCCCCGCCCCGCCCCCTCCCGCTTCCTCAAGCGTCGCGTGTCGCGCTGTTTATTTGCATTCCCCGGGTGTAATTAGAATATTCCGCGACTCCGCGGGGTCTTCGCGGTCGCCCCCGCCGTGCCCCGGCCCGCGCCGCCCAGCGCCGCCGCTAGCGAGGTGCACTTGCCACCCCCGCGGTGCGGGCTAGGCCCCGCCCCCCGCCGCCGCCGCGGGCGTCCGACAGTATTAACGTACGAGGTATGCGCGCGGAGCGGCGGTCGCTTGCGGGACAGCGGCGGGGAGCGGAGGTCGTAAAGTGAGGAAGGGGTGCTTGCGCGTCGAAATGCAGCGTGGGCTTCGTTGGCTGTTTCTTGGGGCATTTGTTTTCTCTTTTGAAAGCGAATCGAAGTGAAGTTTGTCGAAATCCGACCTTTTTTTTTGTTTCAGAGTGCAATGTCAAAAAGTTTTTATTTAATGACTTCTCTGTTTAGAGTCTTTCTTGGGATTTATCGAGTCTAAATTAAAATTTCTCAACTCTGACGAAGAGTAATATTGTATTTTAATAAATGGCTCGCTATGGTTATGTCATGTATGCATTACATAAGGGTAAACGGTTGAGTAATTTCATGTCTTTTAGCTATAGTTCTACAGCAAAGAGTAATGATAATGAATTAATACTTACAAAGAAAAGAATGAGAATAAGAGACCAAATTTTACTTTTTTGTAACTGATGACGTCTATAGATGTCTATTCAATGTCATCTTCCAGTTTCTCAAATTATGATCCACTTCTGGCTAATATTTGGCTGTACAAATGAAATAATCAAAAGTTCAAAGACAAGGAACGTACTTAATCATAAGTTTAATACGCGTCTAAATTATTCAATTAGTTTTTGAATATCCATAATAATTTTATATGTTTGAAACGTTGAGTGTTTGGTGTACGTAGCATGTGCTTTCGCGCTGGCTTGCTACTCCATTTGAATTTTTCGGAACGAACTAATGATTACACAAATTACACACGAATTCGCTCAATTACGTGCCAATTAAGGGAAATCAACAAGCGGGCGATGGTTGTTGTCATGCCGACCGTTTTGGGATTATTACTCCGTGAAGTTGTCGAGTGGTCATTGCAGAACTGCTATATAACGTATGTTAGTTAACGAACTTCATTCACATGATGTTTACCGCAAATATTCAATAACTAGAGTTGAGTTTAATTATCAAGAGGATTTTATAATGAGAAAGAATATTTATAAAGCTCAGTTAATGACGTTAAGAGGTTTTAAATGAAACAATTATTTAGTCCTTTCCAAGAACTTTCCTTTTGTTCGTGTCATCCTACTAGAGGGCTAATACTAGAAATGATTTAATTAAAAATTAATACCCCCAGCGTGAATTTAAATTAAATTGGAGAATTTTTCCATCTCTACATAATGAATAGAACATAATTCTAACAATTTCATTAAAATGTATTCATATTGCGTAAATTATATTTGTATTTGTAAAAGGAGATTAGCGCGTAAATTGCTCACCATTCTTTATTTAGACGGACATTTCTGGACTGTTATTAAACAATTATTATACTGTCACTTCAATGAGTTAGATAAATCATGTTTTCAATATGTTCAGTAATTGTTTTCAAATGCTTATAAACATATTAACGGGCTCACAACGTATAAATGTCGGGTGAGCAAGTATAAATGGAATCTATTGCCGACGATATTTTGCTTGTGTTGGTTGAAGTGTGCAATAATGCTTTTTTATACATATCGTTATTTTCGTAGCTACGATTATTTTAACTGTTTTACTTGAGAAATCGTTAGTAGTTCCTCGAAACGTATAGAAACTAATGAATAAACATTTTCTACTAACTGCGTTGTTAAACAAAAGAACACCGCGTTCTTCTTTATAATTTATATGACTGATGGCATAGGTGGTTCTACATAGACGTTATTGAAATCCCCAATCCGTATTGGAATACCTTGTATCCTGCATCACGTTTCCGTGCTTCGGCGCCTTCCATTCCGATGGGGTCGTGGCGGCGGCATTGCGTGGCGCCCTGTGTGCTCCACGGAGGCCTCGGAACGATTCGCGCCGCTGCCGCCGGAGCGCGCTGGCGGCGGCGCGGCGGCGGCGCGGTGGCTGGGCCAATATGCCTGTATCCACGTGCAGCGGAATTGATAATCTGGTTCCCGTCGTAATATCGGCCCACAGATTTCGCATTAGACAGCGGCGGCGGGGCGCACGCCGCGGTGCGGAGGAGGAAGGAGGGTGAGGTGGGGGCGGGGAGGGGGCGCTGCGGAGGCGGAAGCGAAGGAGGGGCTGGGGAAAGGAAGGCGGGGAGGCTGCGGCGCGCCTTATAATAAGCTTGGCAGGAGACGCGAAAAAGCGCGATAAACGTCGGGTGCCGCCTGGCTGCCCCACACCCGACCTCTCCGCGGATTTGCCCTCGCACCCGCTGCCCTCCCGACACTTCTTCGCCTCGCTTTCGCTCTGCTTTTCTCTCATGTCCACATCCGCCCCCATTTGTATTATGTCTTGATCCGTCTTCTATTCACCTGCAACCCTCTTGTTATCCCTACTCTATGAGTATATCCACGCATTCTTATTTCCTCCTTTATCCTTACACAATCTACTTGCACTTCTATTGGCTATTGCTTCAGGTTTCATCTCACTATCGCACAGATTTTCTTGTGGGTTATCTTTATATTTACGTACGTACAAAAACCTAGTTATCACTAGACTTTTTACACTCCATAACAATACATGCAATAATTAATTCTTGAAGGGATAAGCATTACTAAACGACGTCATTATCGTTTGGTTGATTATTACAAAATATTATAAAAGAAGTCATAACTGAAAATTCATATTTTTCGAGATGATTGACTGATTCCGGGCACGTCAACTGCTAGGGGTCATTAGTCTCATTAGTGTTTTGAATGATTTATACCAGAAGGTAGCGGTGTTCCTATCTCGCTGGATGGTGATATACTGCGCCGACCTATACGTTGGATTGCAGGGAATTTCTCCTCGAGGTGTCACCCCCAGGGAGGCACCGCCCCAGCCCGGACAATATCTAAGTTCTCCACTAGTCTCCTGACATATGTGCATGCCCAGTGAAGTGCATGTTAGCGTGTGTAAGGGGAGAAGATAGAACAAGGAAGAGAAAGGAAAGATCGCGCGCTCTCAGTGTCCCGCTTGTTAGGGTACAGCTCGGACTTTCGCCTGGTGTAGATCGGAGAAACCACGGAAAACTATCGATCAGAGCAGCCAGCCGCTAGAATTCTCCTTCAGACAGTGACTGGCCATGTAGTGTCAAAAATTCCGTTCCTTTCGGAACTCGAACCATAGGGTCTCCCAGTCAGTGTCCCTGGACAGTCAGCGGTAATACTGGCTGTAAGTTCAACTCAGACGATGTCTTTTTCAGTTGTGCTAGGATTGCATCCTAAGAACGATTCACATACAAAGTAGAGCGGAGTTAAATGTTTCCAAACATGCTGATGCAGTTTCGGATGCTTCTTTCGGAGGCCACTGCTCGGCGAGACTTCGCACTGGGCCAAAGCGCCGCGCCGTGTTGCACGCGAAGCGCCGGGGTGGGGGCGGCCGGGCAAGGCGGGGCGGGGCGAAGAGGGGCACGGTGCGGCAGGATGGTGAACGGCGCGGAAGGGTGGGCCACGGCGGGGCGGGGCGGGGCGGGGCGGGGCGGGGCGGGGCGGGGCGGGGCGGGGCGGGGCGGGGCGGGGTGGGGCGGGGCGGGGCGGGGCGGAGCGGAGCGGGACAGGGTAGGGCGGGGCAGAGCGAGGCGGGACGAAGAGGGGTACGCCGCGGCAGGGCGGGGCGGTGCAGGGCGGTCGGTAGCGAGGGCGGGCGTCCGCCCCACGCGCGGTTATCCAATAAGCGCGCGACCGAACGCGCAATTACTGTCACTGCTCGTAATAAAATATTTCAATGCACACAATAAATGAAAAAGTGTTGTGCGGCGGCGCCGAGCCCCGAGTAAACATAGCATAAAAATGCAAATGGTATATCGCCCGGTTGTAGGCCCATTGATAACAACAAATGCGGGAGCGGAATCCGTTAGGAAGAAGCGTGGAATGGAGTGTGGTTGGTGGGAGGGTTGGTGGGGGGCAATCTATTGTGGGAAGTATAGTGGGAGATTGTGAAGATGAGGGATAGATGGGGTGATTGGGTGACGTGATGGAGAAGGAAACTGGGTAAGATGTTCATGAATATTCTCTATGTGTTTAAGAAACGTGATAGAGATGGCTGATAGCATAGATATTGGCTTACAAAACGGTGTCTAGTGATGAAGAGAAGGAACGAGTAAGAGAGAGGAAGGAGTTGCATGGTGAAATGCTTTTGGTTGAGTTGGTGTGTCACTGAGGACAAGTGATGAGGACGGGCGTACCGAGTGGCGAAAGAATGGGGAAAAGGTGGCGATTTGAAGAGACAGGGAATTGTAGTAGAGTATCTAGAGGATGTAGCGGACGACGGAGAGGCGGATGAATGAGGAGGCTGGTGCAAATGAAGTGCGAAATTTGTAATCTGTGAAATCGCGTGTTTAGTGTCACTTGTGAGTTGATTGCCGTGTGTGGCGGAATCATAAGAACGGTTAAGTGATAAGGAGGGATAGGTGATTCTTCGCCGAGATCTGAGGTAAGGGATTCCGTAGATTACAAGAGACGTGGAGGTCAAGATACGGAGGGTGGCATCGGAGAGACGAAATTACAGGATGAAGGATTACGAAAGAACACAAATTTTTCTCTTCCTTTATTATTGTTTTTCAACTTTAGTTTCACCCTGCCATTTATAAAATTAATTTCTATTTAGTATGAAAATTGAATTGAGTTTTATTTTCTTATTCTGTTTAATATTTAAAAATACCTATATTGTACATTGTATGATTATATACGTCTTCTTACTTGTCATACATGGCTTATGCTGTATTTATGTGACAAATATATTATTATTATTATTATTATTATTATTATTATTATTATTATTATTATTATTATTATTATTATTATTGAGGCAAAAATAGAGCTTTCCTTTAAAATCATTCCAGTGACTGAGTGACGAAGAGAAGCTCAAGCAGGCGGAACTTGCTAGTTACGGTGAAGAGAATTCGTCATATTCGCCTCACGTCGCTCTTACCCCCAAGCATGGGAATTTAAGTACGTTCAGGCGTGGGGGACACCGGTAGCTGGGCGGCGAAGTCAGACTACCGACCCAATAACGCCAAATACAAATACATTATTATTATGCACCGAGTATACCGGCCTTAAGAGGGATTCGGAGGAGCAGCGCGGTGCGAGGCGCGGAGCGAGTAGGCGCGGGGCGCTCCGCGATAGTGCCGGACGACCCACCAATGGGGCGCTTACGGCGGTGGCATCCCGTGCCGATCACCACTTACTCTGTTGATTCTGCGCCCGTAAGACCCTTCATAAAACCCGGCCCAAGTCGTTTACTACGCCCATACGCGCTGGTTATTATGCAAAGGTTTTTTGTTTTCGAGGCAGACTATCAAATATTATGCTCGATCAACGCCATGTAAAAGATTAAATCTATCATTTAAAACAAAAGCCACTAAATCTGGATGGGTGCATATTTTAAAGCGAGGGCACAAAAGAGCGAACACGCTAATCGATATCGGTTGCTGTGTTTGCGATGTGAGTTATACCTCTGGCTGAGAATAATGCCACGGAGATTTGGATGTGAATGTTAATGACAACGGCTGGTATACATTGGTATTATTCTGTCCCGCTGAATCCATTGTTTATGTCAATGGTTCCAATACATTTTCACTGTAATGACCGTTTGAAAATGTTCCACGGTTTGGAAACACGGCCGAATAAAAGTGCACTCTTCTATTTATTAGTCATATTCAGGATGGGCGTCGTGCCGGCGCAAACCGGCTGCAGCGTTGCCCTGGGTGATGGCCGGTGCTAAATGTCGAGAGGCAGATGACAACGCACGAACCTCCCCGCCTGCGAAGAGCCTTACTGCCGCCATACGGTTATTAATGTTATTTTTATGCATTTCAGGGATATATTTCCATTATTCAGTCATCGTGTGGATTCAAACATTGACACTTGGATGGTGATGCATTACATTCACAGACGTAAGCATATCGCGGTCAAAACTCGGGACTACGAAATACAGAAACCATATTTGCAAATACGTAGAACTTAGAAGCCAATTGATGATAGAACAAATAATTCAAGTTTGATGTTTTTGAAATGTTTGAATTATTATGCTAATGAATTATTAAGTATAGTTTTTGTTCAGATCTCAGAATTTCAAAATTGCCTTGGGCCAATCTCCAAAATCTTACGAAGCGTATGCCCTTCGGACGTATAGTTAGGAAGTTACATGCAAAGTTTTTTAGTAGCAGCCCTCGGCCTTCAGACGGTAACACTTGAAAAAAAAGCTCTTCTGAAAGGATGCATATACTATTATACAGTGTGTCTGCTCAGGAACTGTGCGGCCACGGCGCTTTAGATTTCCGGGCGATGGACCTTCCATTTTCCGCGATTGCAGGATGGCTCCTTCTCTTTTCGTGCGTCTTATCACAATATTTACTTCTCAAGAGGTGTTGAAAATGTTCTCTGCCTACTTCTAAGCTCTTCTGTGTCATGCTGCCCATCTCACCCTGCTCTCTATCATTGCCATTATTTTCAAAAACCATACAAGCACTCTCATAGCTTAAAAGTGAATCATTAAAAGTTGTATACCACATTTCCGACTTAAAAATATTCATTTTATTTCGTTGTGAAGTGTTGATAATCAGCAATGAAATGAAAATGGAACGTTTCTGTGACGAAGAAAATTAGAATTCCGTCACGGGAATATAATCCGCGCTGCTGGTTTAGGAGAATACGCAGAAAGGCGCCAAGGACATTATAACTCGATTGCTCGGGAAACAACTGTCCGACTTAGCATGGAGTTGTTTAGAAGATACTAGAGAGTATGGATGAGTTAAATAAATATTTGGACATATAGTACATTTTGCCACTTTATAAACGAGATGGAATGAGTGTGCTCATTATGAAGCAGCACAATCACACATTGTAAAAAAAAGTAAAAGAAAGGCAAGGAATGCTCAATTCTAACCAGTGAGCTCGAAATATAGGTCATAGGAAATCTTCGTGACGAGTGCATCGTGGATTCTAGTCCTAGCGACGTTCGGCCTCCCGCGCCGACGGGCAGCCTGCGTCTCCAAGGGGCCGTGGTTGGCGAGGCATAGCATTACGAGGGGCCTCCGAGCGCCAACGAAGCTTCTCCTCTGCTGTCAGGGGCAATTAGCGCCCGGAGAATTCGATCGCTTCGGCACTCCCCTCCGCCCCCGCCCCGCTTCCAGCCCCGCCACCCGCCCACCCACTTCCTCCCACCGTCACCTCATCGGCACCGCTTCCGGGGCTGCTCTCCTCACCCGGCCTCGCACCGGCGCCTTACATTTTTGCGTTAACGTAATTGCGATTAGAATACGCAAGGTTGTCCCGCATTTTTGCAAATTTTCAACATTTTTAATGACACAATATACTATTTATTCCATTTAAAACTGAAAGTATACTTTATGTCTTTGTAATTGAAGCACTGA
This sequence comes from Teleogryllus occipitalis, assembly GCA_011170035.1. Lineage (NCBI taxonomy): Eukaryota > Metazoa > Arthropoda > Insecta > Orthoptera > Gryllidae > Teleogryllus > Teleogryllus occipitalis. The sequence continues at coordinate 1,103,055 of BLKR01000010.1, forward strand.
ATGCTGCTGTAAAATGGGACGACTAAGAACACGTGTAACGCCAGCCTTAAAGACCTCAAATTTAGAAATATTCGCGATAATGGTAGCGCAAGATACCCCTAGAGAGATACATTTTTTGTAACCGTTTCAAAGTAAATAAAAGTAATAAAGTTACACTTCAATGATAAAGAAGTTAATGTATTTTAGATTATGCTATTTACATAAATATATTTCATATTCTTTTAAATTAAGACAACTAGGAAGTTTGGCTTAATATACTTTAAAATTGACTTTCATGAAAACGTTTTTTTTTATGATTCTTTGGTTTGCCCTTATAATTTCTGTACATCTTGTTATAGTTTTTGGAAACCGCGATGCGATTATTTTAACTTTCTCCCTGAACAATAACCACAACTCCTTAATCTAGAGCGACTGCAGACAGATCGCACGCAATACATTTGGCCTCCCCATTTCCCGTAAACAACGCGACTCCCATTTATTCCGTTCCCACACCTGCTCCTCATACATCAATACCTCTAGCAATACAACCACTAAGGGTTAGTACTTCCATTAATGCCACATCTTCACGATCACTCATCACCCACATGCCTGCTCAAACGCCAATATTCCAGCCCCGCCCATCAGCAGGCACAGAACTTTCGCTGTCTACCCACCTCTTCCCCCTCCCCTGCCATTAACATCTATTGTGACTGACGTGCACATTTTCACCATCCCCTCCGCCCCGTCTGTCACCGCCACCTCCTCCCTGCAGCCGAACGCCCGTCTTCCCCGTCGCCCTCCGCCACAAATATTTCCTCCCTTTAAAAGGCCCCCGCCCGCCCGGCCGCCCGGGGCGACCCGCCCGCCCGCCCGAGTGGCTCATCTCCAACGCAAACACGCCGCACGCGCTAATGGAACGTAGAGTTCGTCAGCGCATTAAGCTCGCTACAGCATTTGTCTTAATACAGCTCCTGCTCGGCCGCCCCGCGCCGCTCCGCGCCAACCCAGCGCCGCTTCCCAAAACACAGCGTTCAAGCTCCAAAGAGATTCTTTTGACACTCAGGGATGGCAACCCAAAGTAGAGGCGTGCTCTGGATGGTGTAGGAGAGGCATATTCTTCAATTTCTTGGTTTTATTACTTGGAAGTTATCGCTCCACTACCATCTCCTCGTATTTAACATGTGCTACCACAACTCATCTTTTGCAAAATACAAAAAAAAAAAAAAAAAAAAAAAAAAGAGAACTATCTGTTGAGCGACGCGGTCGTACACGACTGTAAAACGGGAACTGCCTGGTTGTTTGGAGAGATAAGGACGTGGAAGGGATGTCTCTCGCATTTATAGTGATTTTGGTTATTAACAGTTAGAGATAATAACAGAATGGTGGTAAAAGGTGACTGTCGCCAATAAATTGATACGAGATATAAATGGAACTTTCATGACCTGGTAATAATAATGGAATGGAGAATGACATCGGTATGTAAAAGTGTAAATGTTGGTAGATTTCTACATATGGGGTGCTTGAACAGATGAAATTTATGTCAGTTGGGGGGGGGGGTCAGAACAGTTCCCAGTTCCCGGTTGAGAAGACTATTCCGATTAATTACCCAAAGGGATCGCGATTGACACGACAGAAATAATTCCGGCGACAGCCGCAGTTGAGTTGCTACTATGCATCAATCCCCCGCGGCCACAAGATGGAAATGAAACGACGACAGAGAAGAGATACTACGATCGTTTTGTCAGCGACAGCAGGGGGAACTGCGGAGCTGGCCCTTCAGGAGGGGCCCAGTCGCACGATCACCGGGCCTCTTTCACGCGAATCATTCCACCGCCGCCGTCACCACCGCTCACTCCTCCGCCCGCCCTCACCCCGCCCCCTCCCCCCGCCACCGCCCCGCGCTGCGTCTAGTAGGCTGCTTTTAACACAATATTGCAGACTCTTGTTCAAGCATCTAATGAGCACCATTCATTTGTCTTTCAAAACTCTAACTCTATAGAAAAGGGACTACGAAGACTTTTTAATTAATAAAACGCAGCAGCACAATTTGCTCGTTAAAAAGTTGCGCGTGCGCTCCAGCGGAGAGAGTCGGCGGCGTGCCGCGGGGCGGGGCGGGGAGGGGGGGAGGGGGCGGGGCGGGGAGCGCCGCGGGGGCGCGTTCACAGCGCGGGGTAAGGAGTTCCGCTCATTTCACTCAGGAGCCGGCAGGAGCGCCACCGCCTCCACCGCCACTCCCGCCGCCGCTTTTAATACCAACTTCCGGTTTTGTATGTATTGACGTCACAAACGATTAATCTTCGTTATGCGTTTTACGTTTCCAAAATGTAATAAGCGTGAGTTTTAAAATTAGAAAACATTTCTCTCCATCTCTGTCTTTTTTATCATTTTCTTTATATAAAAATAATAATCACATTATTATATCTCGTCACATCAGCAGAAACGCGCAGTAATTGGATCCCGCGAAGATTGCAGCAGCGGTGGCGGCGGCGGAGAAGGAAGGAAAGAGGGGTGGGGAAGAGAAGGGGGTTTGGGAGGGGGTGGGGGTGGGAAGGCCGCGACCTGAGGCCGCCCCGCGTGGAATTAACGCCCTGTTGTGTGTCAGCCTGGCCGCTAACGACGTTAATGTTGATTTATGCAGGCGCCCGATAAAGCTGGGCTGCCATGGCGGCGGAGGCGGGGGCGGTGGTCGCCAGGTCCTCAGAAACGGATTGACGCGCTGAGATTTTGTTCTTGATTTGCGCAATGGTCGTTTAGACGACCACGCGTTTAAGTGAGCTACAGGACAGTTTAAGAAGATATTTTCTTGGCTGATCGTTCATTTCTAAAACTGTTCGCCTAAAGCCGTTCAGTCGAAAACGGTAGATCCGAATAATTATGTGTAATCTGTTTTCCGGTACGTAAACAAAATTATGTGATGCCGAAAACTGTTGGTACAATGCTTGTGACCTTTCTAATTACGATGAAGGAGAATCTCATCAAGGAAAGGAATGCTCCAAAGCTGTATTTATGGAAATGTAACTTTCCTAGGGTGAAAGTAAAAACGTTTGGAACATCGCTTCTCTCCTTTCTATAATTTGTGTAACGTAAATGTACTTCTTGAGTAAGTATTTTTACAAGTTCGACATAAAAGTGATTTTTGTTGGTATGAAATTCTTGAGGGTTCTGTCAATGGTTAATACCTACAATTGTATCATTCATTAGTACGTCATGGTGGTTTGGAAAATTAAGAGGCAGCGATTGTGTAAATGTGTTGTTTACTTACATTTATGACTGGACAGAAGTCGTGGTATTGGCAAGCACTATCAGAATTTTTTGCAGATTACAAATCATGAATTCAATAAGTTACATTGACTGTTCATAATGAACTTGTGCTTAAAATTGTTTATTCCTTCCAATTTCATAAAGATAATTAATATCCCAATACTCGCGCATTATTTAATCAATCTGCCTATTCCAAGGGAAGAGAACCTGCATTATAACAGACACTGACAAGGAAACTGCCGCAAACAAAGAAGTAACATCCCTCCGCGCCTCCCATGACATAACAAGCATGGCGTGCTTCCCAAAGTAGGAAACCGTTTACCTCAACAAATTAAGGAGCCAGGCGCACATGGCAGGGGGCTGGGGGGGCCTTGTCGCCGTGCCCCGCTCCGCCCCCTTCCGGGCCCCGGGGCACGCGTAGCTGCGCCTGTGTGCGGCGCGCGCTTCATACCACGCCGCGCCGCGCTATGTTGCTTGTCTTCGCCAGTTTGCCTTATTCAAGCCCAAACTATTTTAATTAAAGAGCCCGGTAATTTAACTACACAAATCTTCCAAGTTTAAAAGAAGACTGTCTGAAGGAGGATGTATTCAAAACCCATACGCGCCGTGTAACACGAGGTCGTGAAGGCTGCGCCTCGCGCGGCTTCGCTCCCTCATCCCTCCTCATCCCCTCCCCTCCCCTCCCCTGCTGCGAGTCGCCCCTCCCGTCCCGCCCACCACGTCCCTCGCCGGCTTCCGCCGCTGTTCTGTTCGAGGTCTTCAGGTTTCCCTACGCGTTACGTGGCGACAACCTGGCACGAACCACCCGTCACAAAGTGGTCCTCTTCATTCATCTCACCCACGTCCTCCCGCTCCTCCCACCAACGACCTCCGCGTCCTTTCACTTCACGTTCCTCTGCTGTGCCTTGTTCCTGACCCGACTCTGCCATCACCGTCACCCGTTCTCTATTGCCTCCACCGCCACCTTTGCTATCTTCACTGCCACCACGGCCGCGCCGACCGGGATTCATATTTCAGCGCGGCAGTTTCATTATGATCGCACGCGCATATTGCGGCTCGGCGAATCGATCAGGCGAGTGATCGATCAGGGCAGCGGCGGCGAGTCGCCTCGCCGTCGGTGGGGACGGACGCGTTTCTTCAGCGCGCCGTCCCCGCCCCCGCCCGGCCCCCGCCGCCTCCCACGCCGCCCCCACCACCATCGCCGCCTCCTCCTTCTTGCGAGGTGGTGCCGCGTCGTGCCCTCTCCCATAAATTTACGCTCTTTCATAATCCGCGCCTGTCGGTGCTGACTTATGGCTGGTTTATAGCAACGCTTCCGCGTTTATTGTATCAGAAGACACGTCCTCCAATATCGGGGCGGCGAGCGGTGCTGCCTATCTTTCAATGAGTTACGTGTCGGGAATTAATATTTTCGAAATTGAATTAAGGGTAGTAAAAACGTAATCTTGCGCCATGTATCGAGGCAAACATGTGGCGCGTCGGGGGTGACAGATAAGTGCGACGCAACAAGTTCGCGCGCCGGTCGCGTGGAGCGCGCGTGCGGTCGCGTCTAAGGTCACGTGAGCAGGGGTGACGCCGTACAACCGAGTCTCGCGCCGAGAAGGCATTTGTCATTCGGAATAACTTGAAGTAATTGTTGCAGATACGAAAATTTTGGGTTTGGTGAAAGTTGAAGTGAACAAATCTATACCTCAGCATCTTTTATTTTTTTTAGAATGTTCGAATCTTCTTTTTATGGAAGTTTAAGAAAATACAACAAAGAAGTTGCAGAAGCTAAAAAAAGGTATCTCTCAACCAACTTTCATCTTGAGGTACGCATTTTACATACGAATCAAACTGAAGTAAATTATTTAAAATAGAAAACAATCAGCTTTGGTGTTAAACGAAATGAACGAATTGCCTTACTTTCTAGAATATTTCGTTTTTAAGGAAGTTTAACGAATTTTTATTACAAAGATATTGCAAATGCGAGAAGCGATCGGTTCTCCAGTTACGACAGAGAGTTGAAATTTTTAGTCTGTACAGAAAACATCGTATTAAAATGTATTTTCCTAAATTCACTATTCGTTGCTTATTATAAACTCTAAATTTACGTACGTGATTAGTTTAACTCACATTTTCATTTTTTGGAATTTTTCGAACTTTTTGCACAGGACGTTGTGATGTAAATATGAGTAATATCCTAGATCAAATCACGTATCTATTTGTAACACGTCAAGAAACGATAACGTTTGGCCAAACTGTTACTCTTGGTAGTGATGAATAATCTGTCGCTCCAATTTCATTTCCAGGGTGTGCTGCGAAAATACATTCGAAGTATTTTATCTTGGAAATCTTAGAATAACGCAAGTCAATGTTTAGCTACATTGAAGCAATGCTCTTGGAGGTTAGAAGAGTATTCAGGTTTCAATCGTTCCCTTTCCGTAGAATTTTGGGAATAAAACGAGTACTTTGGTATTTTTCATCCGAGATATCTATCTTATTCAGTTTTCACTACACACTTGAACACATTATTATAATTAGTTTTGGATAAATTTAATTTTTCTCACAGCCACTTTGCCAGGAATTAAATAAAAATTGAACAAATTAAGGTAATTGGTCTAAAAGTTTTGCAATCTATGGTCTTTCTTTCTGTTTCAAATTCACCAACATAGTCATCATTATTATCAAATTAATTTTTTATTTCCTAATTTCGATATTTTTCTTTTCCTTCTCTCCTACTTCTTCATCTTCCTCGCTACGCTCCGCAAGTCCGTCACATCAGCCCCCGGCTCGCCAGCGCAGCCGCCGGACAGAGCGGGAATTAGCTGCGCCGCAGGGGATTTCGCCCCTCAGGAAAATAATGTCTCCGTCACTCCGGATTAATTTTTTGAGGCCCCTCGCCACGCTCCCCTGACAGCGGTGACGTTGCCTGAAGGCTGTCAGCGGAGGCACTTGAAGGTTCTTGGAAAAAAATTTGAATTGTTTTAGAAGGGTTCTTCCGTGTTGTAGAAGAAACATGATGTTTTCGTCTTTTTACGTTCACATTGTGTCCCTTATAATGAGCTTTTGTTCCACAGTGCTTATACGTTATTCATGTTAAGTATTCACGTGTAACGCTGCATTGAGCTTCGGTTTTATTTGAATGTTTCAATGAATAGTTTTCTCGACATCTTCGTGTCAGCTACAGGTGGAAACAAAATAAGTACCTACGTTTTCATTGAAGATACACTTCTTAACTATAGAGCCAACATTTACCCGTTACATGAACACCTACCCAAGACAGACCGTTACCCGACAATAGCTTTTTCTTAGTCATCTCAGCAGAATCCTGTCGAAAGATGATGGACATAAATATTACGAGGTGGCGATTGATGATTTGAGAGGATTGGAGCTGCCCTAATACAGTGCTGTAGCCAGGAAAAAACTCCGTCTTCGGTGCAGTATGAGTTCGCCTTATCAAACGATCCACTGTGTGTGTGGATGATACTTCTCCATGAAGATGAAACGACACACGAATGTCGGCCCTCACTTCCCCTCGGGGCTCTCATTCGGTGAACTTCAGAGGAGCGGTGGACGAGCTGTTCTTTTACGATGTGCTCTTCCTGATATTAAAGAAAGGTCCCTTTTTTAGGCAAGCCATAAGAAAGAAATAGTGTCTGTTCGGCGCAAAATCAGATTGCGAAAAAATTCAAGAGATAATTCGATCACCTTTTGATGGGAGTTTAAAGGATTTCTTTTTATACATACTATGAGTGAAAGTGCTAATAGAAAAGCATTTAGACAGTTTATAATAAGACAAAATGATATTTTTGTGATAAACTCTTGACGTGACGTGAAGTCATCCATAGTTTTGAGATAAAATGTACTTATTGGGAACATGTGACTTAAAAAAAAATAAACAAACATAAACAATAACAAAAAACCGATGTAATATCATTGAGATATTCACTAACATCATTCGTACAATAGAATTGTTCTCTGAAACAAAATTCGAATGTACAGTATTTTCCTTAGAAGAGAAATAAAATCTTTTTCCACACCCTACAATCGGTTTTTCATTCTATGAAATGATTTAAAGATGAACAGAGACGTTTTACATTGTTATTAATACTTATTTATTTCATTTTTTACATTTTATATTGTAGAACAACATTATAAATTACCTTAATGGTATGTAAACATTATGAGAAAAAGAACGTAATATTTCAGATGTATGGAATCGTTGCGTCAGGCAGAATATCTATTCCACGCAGAAATATTGTGAATCAGATCTTAAGAAATACTTCTCAAAAATGCGATAAAGTGTTAATAAGCAATTGTAACTTAGAAACTTTTAAGAAATTAGTACGTAACTTGGCCTTTTAATGAAAAGTAAGTTCAGACTGAGGAAAAATGATATTAGTGTATGCATGCAAAGGCAGGTTCAATGCGGAAGATCGCTGCAAAATCTCTTGCTTTCATAAGCAATTCATTGTGCATCGACGCATTTACACCACAATCAGTAACATAATATTTGATCCACAGAGTGCCTTTGCGCGACATTAGAGACAGTTGTAGTAAAACAAGAATAACACTGAATGTAGTTTTCTGTGTATGTTGGTCTTTTAAAAATGTGAAATGTATAGAAAATAAAATATATTAAATATTATTTTAATTAATTGATTGATTTAATTGATATTCATAACTCAATTAATGATTTGCCATCGACCTGGAATAGTCCAAACATTATTTTGCAGCTACCCTTTAACGCACAATTATGAAAAACATCACCCATTACATTTATTAATTTAATCTTCCTCACCGCCACTCCGAAATGAAAAGTAAAGACAGTATCATCTAAATTTAGCTCTCTGTACTCAATTCTTAGTTACTAGGAGATGCGTGTAAATTTTAAATGCTGAACATCACATTTCCGAAGCAAGAGAATAATATATTACTCGATACGCAGATCGTTCTCTCATGCCCCTTTGATCGTTCTTTAACGCTTATGACATTGAATGCATAGTAAAGTAGACGTAAACTGCGGTATTCTCGGCTTTTAATAATGGCAGCTCTAATTTTGTTCGCGAAACCAGAAGTTCCCCTAATACTCCCTTTCATCGGGAACGGCTGCAGCGCGGGGCGCCTGCAGAGCTGCAGCGGGCAGGTGGCCTGCGGAATGCCTGTTTACGCGGCGGGGGAGAGGGGAGGCAAAAGTGTCATGAGGCGCGGCGCGCGAGGGCGCGTGCGGGCACGCGGCCTAGCACGCAGCGCCCCTCACGGCCCCCCGTGACATCAGATGACATTTTGACGTCGTTTTAAGTAGCTATTGACGGTGAAGGGCATTGTCTGCAAGATACGGGCGCTGCGGGGGCCGGCGGCGGTGGAGGCGGCGAGGGCGGCGCGGGGGCGGCGGCGGCGGCGGGCGCAGCTCTGCGGCGGAGATGTTTCTTAATTATCTTCTCCTCGCGCAGACGACCGCCCTTTGTTTCCCGCCCGCCTCGCTCTTTACGCAAACTTTGAGTGACGTTAATTCTTTATTTATACGCTAACCGGTTTTTCTGGAAGAGAAGAAAAAGAACATTCTTGCATGTGACAGCTATTCATAACTTAAGTATATTATTTAGAGCGACTAGCTAGGGGTATTGTTGCCTCAAGTTTACATTCATTAAACGTAATAATAGATACAGAAAATAGAAATCGAGTCGAGGGGTATAATGCCAGATTAGCGAGCGAGCAACGTGCAACGTTATTCAACGTCTACACAGGGGGTAGAAGTGGTGCGGCCCCACGAGCGCCGGGGAGCGCATACTATTACGTATAAAGGAAAAGAAAAATGAAAAGACTTGCGGATGAGGACAGCCTTAAGAGAAAGCAAACAAGTACACGTCTGCGTTTGACGTCCTGCATTCAGCGCCCGCTGCCGCGACTCATCTGAATAAAAGGCCACCATCAGGTTCGAGGTCTGATCCATTGTCTCGGGATGTTGGCATTTCACATCGGCCGCCTGGAGTCACCGCTGCCGCCGGGGTTCTCCCCGCCCCCGCCCCCGCCCGGCCCCGGCCCCGGCCCCGCCCCCGTCCCCGCCGTCGCGACGGCCGCCCCGCGATGCAATCTCCTTGTCCCCGCTCCCCCTTCGTCGCCGGCACCGCCTTCTCGGTGTCGCCAATAACGAGCAATAGTAACGCCAGCGCCGAGCCAGAAAAATGGCGTTACGATATCTCTTCCTGGCAAGCAGGAAGTGCAATTTAAGTTTTGGACTGGAAGAAGGAACGTGATCGCATTGAGTTATTTGGGCGGAACCGGGACGAGGTGGAGGAGAGAAAGAAAACACAGAGAGAGAGAGAGAGAGAGAGAGAGAGAGAGAGAGAGAGAGAGAGAGGGGGGGGGAAGGGAGGCGAAGAAAGTGGAGACTTCGGAGAAGAGAGAGGAATGGAGAGGCTAAGGTCGACATGGTGGAATGGGGGCGAAAGCGAGACGGGGAGGGGAAGAGGAAAGTGAGGAAATAAAATGTAGTGAAGCCAAGAACTTGAGAGAGGGCTGCGCAGACGAAACATCAACGTGACCGGGAGTAGCATCAGATGAGCCAAGAGAGAGAAGATGAAGCCCCGTGGCATAGAGTAAAGAATTATTCCTCTTTAGTCTATGCCCGTGGTAAACGATAGGCAAGGACTACGGAAAGAGAGATAAACACCAAGTGGGGACGAGAAGAAACGGATCCATAAGCAGCAAAACGAACACGCAACAGAGCTAAAGGGGAGGTGGGAAGGAGGGGGCGGAGCGAAAGTCACGTGAGAGTTGACCAGCGCGGGGAGATCTCAGGGAGGCGGGGACGCCGGCCGACTCGCAGCAACGAGGTGCAACGCGGGTGGCGCGCCGGAGTCGAGGGAAAGATCATAGCGCACGGTAAAATATGAAAGTTTAAAATGAGATAAAAATTGTATTAAACTCCGTTGACAAAAACCATCAAAGCGACGGGCGATTTATAAGAAGACATTTGCATACCGCGCCGTGGGGGCGTGCGAGGCGGCGCCCCTGCCCTTTCCCTTCGACTTCATTCGTTCGCCCCGGGCGGGCGCTTAGGGCGCGCTCACGCGAACGCCGGCGGAAGTAACCGTGCGCTGTCGCGATCGGCAATTGCTCAGGTGCCACGACGAAGAACAAATGCGATATTTGTGAGAAGCATTCGTCTAAGCGATAATAAAATGTCTTTTTTTTAAATAAAAACGGGGATATTTTATTTTACTGACAAGCTAGAATTTAATGAAAAATACGAGTGATTTTATTTCCCCTAAATGAAGGAAATGAAAAGTTTGTTGCAGTTAAAATTGTGCTATTTGGCTTCTCATGGGAAAACAAATCAAATGGGAGACCGAGGAAGTTTTTCGAAGGGTACACAGCCAATTTGTTGGAAATGAGATTTTTAATTTACTTTACAATACATCTCATTTTGACCCCTTCACACAGGATGAGCAAACTGATTGAATAAGGAGGGTACTTTATAAAACGTCTGTTGTTGCATCTTTAAAAATTGCATCGAACATACAAACTTCTTGGATCAACAAATTTGATAAAAACACTTATTAATTACATGTGAGATAATAGATTCTAATTGACTTGCCGATTTCCTCATTGCACAGGTTCCAACCAAAACAAATAACTTGTTAAAAATATGAAAGAAACGTTTGACTACGTTTAGAATTCATTCCCTCGTTAGAAACGTCCCCGTTTCATGATTCCATATTTAGCATCAATTCTTAAAAATCCATATTTTAAAAGGTTAAAAACCGGGAGTAAAAATAACACAGAGCTCTCGTTATTTGTATACAATCGGAGTGTGTGCCCATTGACTGTATCAGAATCCTCGCGTCCCGCGTTCTGTGGGAGGGCTCTCTACCACCGCGCCGCGGCGTTGCGCAAACCGGCGGACAAGCCCCTTCCCTCCCCTCCCCGCCCCGCCCCTCCACGCCCCGCCGCAACTCGCCCCGCCACGCAGCCAGCGTTTGAGCTACGCCTCAAAGTAATTCGATTGAACCGAGTCGGTAAGCGCGGCTTTGAAAAAGTTGACGGCGTAATTAACTGAATCAACTTGTAGCGTCCGTAGCGCCTCTTTCCCTCTCTCTCTCTTTTTTCATCCTCGGCGCGCTTTTGTTTATGCATGTGGGTTGGCACTAATCAGCGGGGTGGCCGTTCGGGACATCGGGTGATCTGCAGCTGCTGCCGCATCGCCGCCGCGGTAGCCATCTTCTGCTCTGCGGAGCGCGATCTTCCTTTGTCGCGCGGTGTGGTGAGACGCGGGGTAGCGCCACCCCGCTTCGCCTCTCCCTCCGGAAGGCGGTGACCTATACGCCACGCCGCTTCGCGCTCGTACGCACCTTGCGACCTAAATAGGCTGCTCCGATTCTTTAATTAGAGCCTGATAGTCTCTTGTTTGTAGTTCCCTTCATCAGATCCCTCTAAGCTTCAAGTTTCTTCCGTCTTTTCTCTACATTTTTCCTGGTTTTTATTCTTTCTCTTGCTTTGTATGGTAATCTCTGGATTATTATTTTGTTTCTTACCGTCATTCCTTCCATATTTTCCACTACGTAATTTTCTGGCTATTCTTTAGTAACTTCCATTTTGTTTGCTCTTACTTGTTTCCCCTCTTAATAAAATAAATATAAAAAGAAGGGAACCTGAAGTGGTTCATCAAAGGATCGCAATTAAAAAGGCGGTTTACATTCACAAGTGTCTTGATTCTCGAAAGTCTCTATTAGAAAAAAATGTATACAAGATTTTTGAAAAGACTTAACACAATATTTTCCATAATTGCTTCGTTCATTCAATGAAAATTTTGATTTTTCACAAAATGTACTTGTTTACAAAATAGCTAGACTCTTATTTGCCGTAAATTCAACGTGATTTTTATTTAGCATGTCATCATCATGTAGTAATTCATCAAATTATCCAGCAAATTGTAAATTTACTTGTGAGGTTCCAATAATGAAGCAAAATGTCTTCAAGCATTATTTTCGAATGAAATTTCAAAGCGTTTTTCATTATGCTCTTGTGAAGGATAATAACCTCAATGAGACATAATATGAAAAATATTTGAAGAACCAAGGTCGACCGAAAGTTGGTGGTGAAAAATACAATGTGACCTCAGCTGCTTTGTAGAAGGATCCTACAAAACGTTCATTAGGAAAAGGTGAATAATATGTGCTCATTATGAAGACGTTACTTTTGAGCTCTTGTCTCCCGATGTGGCGTGTTAACAGCAGGGGGGTTCGCCCTCCATTTAGATTTTGACCCCGCTGAGTTGCGGTTGAGTTGAAGTCTCCCTTCTTTTCCTTGTGATGTCACTTGGGCGATTTGTTACGTCTCTTCGCAATACAATAAATCTCAGAGACATTTTTCTTCCATTTCAAGTCAATTAGCTAAGGTCAATTGGACGGTAATAAACGGATGAGCTCTGACCAACATTTATCAAAATCAACTTTGAAAGAAGATTGAATGAGATTGCAACGTTCATAAATGGATGTTACGTATTCAACTCAGGAAAGAAGACGAAAATGCTAGAACGCACAAAATTCAAAATTTCTTCCTAAACATACAGCATGAATATTTTCAGATACAAATACCTTATGAAAAAGTATCAAATAACTTTCCACGAATTTAGAATGAATTCGACGAATTTAGAATGAGAGGAAGAAATAATATTTTCAAAAAACTGTAAGAATATAATTATACGGCTAATGTCGATATAAAAAATCATTCAAAATGCAATTAATGGCGATACAGACTAATCTAGTCAGAAATGTCATTTTTAACATTTTTAAAGTGCTACAACTGGCATAAGAACTAAACTGAATGCTTTTACGAAGTGACTATGCCGAAGTTAGAAGTCCTTGAATAATAGTTATGCCAACCATTCTCTCGCAGTTTTTACATAAAATATTTACAAACGTTTTTAGGGAGAACTAACTATTTGCAGGTTTAAAGTATTATAGTTGACATTATCGCAGTTTCATCCGTTTTGGCACACCTTTCATAGCATTTTTTTTATCGCTTCACCGGAAAGACCTTACATCTATTTTTACAAAATTATGACAAAATGAATAACTATTTAGGAATTCGTGATAAATAACCGTACCACCTTACGGTCTGTGATTTTATAGGTTTACTCAATTACTGAGCGCAGCAGCGTAACATCTAATATGATGCATGAGAGTAGTATAATTGTTAGATGGTAAAAAAAAGCAAATAGCAGATATTTTGTTTGATTGTTTCGCCTTTAACAATTAATATGTTGTATATTGTATTGACATTAAAATCATATCTGGACTTCGAAGATCGGTGATCATTTGTAACAACTACACAGAGCACACTTAAAACATTATCTCTCAACCCACTCCCCTTCATCAATTAGCTAACGACAAAACCAAGACTAATCTAAACCCGACCGCACACGCATCGTCGCAAGCGAAGCTGCCCGTCGTCAAGATCCACAGTGACTACCCCAGCAAAGAGCAAAAGTCGGCTCCAAACGTCCACCACGTCGCAAGACCAACTCGTTACGCGCGTGTTTCTGGCGGGGGCGACTTGGGCGGCAATTACGACCGCGGTGGCGGCGGCGGCGGCGGTCTGCACAGGACGGTATCGCGACCGCCGCCGTCCGGTCGAAGGACGGCGGCGGCGGTGCCGGGCGCCCACTGCATCCGGGCACTCAAAGCGACGCCCACCGCCGCCGTCGTCTGTGGCGCGGACAAGGCGATGTGGGCATACGGGCGGCGGTGGCCGCGGCCGCGCCGCCGCAGCCAAGTTCGTCTTGACGGCGCACAATGGAGCGCCGTTAATTGCATCTGCGGGTGCGGGGCGGGGAGGCGACCGGGCGGAGGCCGGGGTGGAGCGGGGCGGAGTGGGGTAGGGTGGGAAGGCGAGGTGGCATCCGGTCGGGAGGCCAGGGTGGAATGGGGCGGAGTGGGAATGGTAGGGCGTGACAGGGCCGGAGGACAGAGGGGAGCGGGGAGGAGTGGGACGGGGCTGGAAGGGGTGGCAGAATCCGGGACGGGAGGACGGGGCTGGAGCGGGGTGAAATGGGTCGGATTGGGTCGGAGTGGGTCGGAGTAGGACGGGGTGGGTCGGAGTGGGTCGGAGTAGGACGGGGTGGGTCGGATTGGGTCGGAGTGGGTCGGAGTGGGTCGGAGTGGGTCGGAGTGGGTCGGAGTGGGTCGGAGTGGGTCAGAATAGTTCGGAGCGGGTCACGGGCCGGGGACGAGCACGGCGAAAGGCGGGTCGAGGTGACGACCATGGCGGAGGCCGGGATGTAGCGGGGGAGGGTGGGGCGGGACAGGAAGGCGGAGTGAAGCGGAGCGTGTAGAGTGAAGGCTAAGTGAGGAAGCGTGACATGGAGTGGGGTGACGACGAGGCTGCGACGAGGGGGTGGGAATGCGGGACGGTGTGGGGCGGACGGGAGGAAGTAGAAGGGCAACGACGCGGATGGGCTCCCAACGATTCTTTGACCAGTTGCTCCACAAGGGCGATCTGCAGACGGCAGCGTCCGTTCTGGAAGGTCTGCCACTTTGGAAAAGACTGCGAGGATTTCTTGCGAAAGGCCACATACAGAACTGCACTTTTAGTTCTGTTTCTCATACTTCTATTTTATGGAGAAAAGATACTACGTGCTCCGTTGCAAGATTCACCAGTATGATAATTATTCGAATTCAAAATTCACAATTGGTCTATAAAAAGGATTGAGAGAAATTTTAAATTTCTCATGTTGTGCTTAAAAATTATCATTTATTATGTCATGTATGTGCTTAAAAGTTGTCATTTGGTTCTCTGTATCTAGTGTTATGAGGTAAAACATTGTGTTTAAGTAATAGTTACGACATGCGCCGTTTCCGTGAATTGAAAGAATTTGAAAATTTCATCATGCTTGTATTTTGTTTAATTCAAAAGTCCCAACTCGTGTTATGACGAGAAAGTAAGAATACTGTATACCATTAATGATATGAACATCAAAAAGAACTGCAATAATTTCGATTATTAGGTGTAATGCAAGAGTATCATAATAGTATTTTATTGTTATAATACAAAGCAATACACGCTTTTAAATCAAAGATAATTTTATTTTAATTAATTGCATTTCTATGATTCTTTTCAACAAATTACATTTGAACGTGAAAGGATTTCGCGGTTTTCAATTCATCTAATTAATGGAATCAAATTATACAATTGCATTGGAACATTTACACAAATGAGAGACGTAAGCTTTTATTTTTGTATCTATAGCAGACAATTACATTGTATAAATTGCATTATATATCTCTTGGAAACTATTTTATCTAAACTAACTGGGATAGCTTTCTACGAAAAAAATGTTTCTATGCATTTTTAACTGAATCCATTAACATTTTGTACAGAATTCACCAATTACCTTAATAAAATATAATCTGAGAAGAAAATACTGAAACTGTTCGTAGATAGTTATTTATTAGAAATAACGGACTTAATATCTTTAAATTCTATTCGTGCTTTAATATTTATTAAAGCACACAAAAACAAAGCGAAATGCATAACATCTGTATTAAAAGCAAATAGAATTCATTTGCTAGAGTTTTGCTTGTTAACTTTGTGTAGTTTTAGTGTTTAGTGCAGCTTTACTTTGAAATTAACTTACTTTGAAATTATTGAAGCATTATTCCAGTTTACAGCGTGGTTAAGAGTAATAATAAGCATATTGTTTAGAACAATACTCCTTGAAATTCATAATAGAGAAAATAATTTCTGTAATAATTAGATATTTATGATTTACTTGCAAAATTCACTGAATAGGTATTATGATTTTTGTTCCAATTACATACGTTTTGAGAATTGAAGTATTGGAATAATTGTAGATCACAAGACAAAATGCAGTTTGTGATTAATAGATATAAATCATAAAATTTTTGCTGTAAAAATATCACGAATAAATATACGTACTTAAATAGGTACTTCATTGAAAGTACGCTTACACTCACTCATATAAGATGAGAACACATGAGACTGTATGGGGGTCGAATTGAAAACGTTTTGGCGCTCTAGTCACCCGGGCAGACAGCAACCCGGTTTATTTTCTGTGAATTGAAACACATTCACTGGAAACTCATCTTTACAATTTTTCACCAGCATTGCCAACAACGAAACTCGCTGTCAATAGAAAAAAATTCTGACAAAAAATAAATGGAGGTATTCTGATTTCAATACAGTTGTTTGATAGTTTAATTTTAATAGATAAAGTATATTCTCATAACATTATTTCTTGTCATGTTTTAATTATTTGCTCGTAGATCGTTAAATATAAATTCCAGATAATTGATTTCCTACTCAATAAGTTTCGGAAAACTATAAATAACATTTGAGCGCGAAAGGTTCATGCGGTTTTCAATTCATCTAATAAATGAAACAAAGATCTCTTGTCACATTCATAGAAATGTGCTTTATTTTCGTAACTGGAGAGAATTATTACATTTTATATGTAATTGCAATATCTTTTTCTTGGAACCTATTTTATTTAGTAAACAATTTCTGTGTCTTTCTGCGAAAAATAATTTCTATAAATTGTTACCTCAATCCATTAAAATTTTATATAGAATATAGCAATTTTCTGGATAAAAATTATCTAAAAAAGAGAATACTTCAAAATGCACGTAGGTAGTTATTTATTGAAAGAAATGGAGTTAATATCTATAACATTCCATTCGGATTTTTATATTCACGCACATAAAATAAAAACAAAATGCGTAGTCTGCTTTAAGAGAAATTAGAATACGTTTTGGTGGAGAGTTTTGTTTGAATAGCTTTGTTTTTCTAGTAGTAAATGAAAATTATAAAATCGTGATGATAGATCGTATTGGATTATTCATTTCAAAGGTCGTAAAAGATGTCAATATATTGGGTGAAAATTGTCGACATATTAACCCTCTACTGCCCTCTAGGTTTATTACTTTGAAGTAACAAACCTATTTTACGTCTTTTATTTTCCATCAATAAAGTTCCCGAAAGAAATGCTCTCTTCTGAATACAACTGCCCACTATAAGTTCAAATTAACAAAGCATTTTTGCAATATTAAAATATTAATACTATTTTCTGAACGTTTTCTAGAGTTTAATGAAGTAACTTTAGACGTTTCGCAAATATAAATATTTTTCATGCCAATATAAAAATTTGGACAGTAGAGGGTTAAGCGAAATTTGTCAAGAGGAGATTTCGAAAGTTATCAATACATTAACGCGGAAATGTATTAACGCGGAAAGTTGGGTGTGCGAGACCTGGCACACTGTTTCGCGAACAGCAAACGCGCCATTTTTCTGGGCACATCAAGAGTAAATAGAAGCGAGCAGCGCAAAGCACCGCTTCTTATTCCGTGGCGCGTCCAACCTCTACGTCCTCGGGCCCCGCCCCCTCCCCCCCCCCCGTTTCGCTCTCCTTTTCGCGCCACGTGCCGCTTGCGAGGATCGAAGTCGCGGCAGCGAGAAACGAAGTTTCATTTCTGCGAGAGTGGGTATTTTTTGAAGGGTCTTCAATCTCCGAAATAGCTTTCGCCGGTTGAAGACGGAATTGCGTTCTAGAAGGCGGCGAAACTTCACGTAAAATATGTAGGCGCGTATAATCTTTAAAAATTAAATTCTTTATTTTCCTTTCCCTTCCCTCCTTTGGATGTTAGTCGCCTGTGTAACTGTAAGCCTTCGTTCCATGGTTTCAATTACGTCCTGTAGTTATGTTCTCCAGAAATGATATTTTAGAGCTGTAGATTTTAACAAGCGCATTAAAGTGGTTTCATTTGGTGGTTGCGCTGAGAGGTTTTATATGAAGAAAAGGGGTGCAGGGCGGGGAGCGGACGGGGCGAGAAGCTGCGGAACGCGCGGGCGGCGGGAATGGAGGGGAGCGGGCGGTGGAGCGGGGAGGGGCGGGGCCCAGGCGGGCGGGCGCGCCACTATATGACATCCAATTCCAATGTTCTTCCCCGGCGCCCCGCCCGCCTCTTTCCTTTCCCCTCCGTTTCTCCCCAATTTAGCCGGCTACATCTCCCTTCACAGCGCTCCGAAGTGCCATTAGACAAGCTGAATAGTGAATACATAGCTTTTAGTTTCCCATATCCCTCATCAAGCCGCCCCGCTCGAGATGGCGAGAGGGAAGAGTAGCAGCCGGCGATGGCGGCTGCGGCGGAGGCGGCTGACGAAGAGCGTGCGGGAGTGGGTGCGAGAGAGAGAGACGGGGCGCTGGAGGGAGAAAGACAGAGACAGAGACGAAGGGAGAATGAGACAGAGAGCGCGCGCGGATTAACACAAAGTGCTGCCAGCCTCATATAGGCGGCCGGAATTACTCGTCCCGCATCCAAGACGCGCGCTACAATCGAGACGTTTCTTCCGGCGCATGGCGGCGGTGCCGGCGGCGGCTTTATCGCCTCATCTCGCCCAGGCGCTCCGCCCCTCCCCGCCCCGACGCCGCACCGTCGCCACCGCGGAATCCGCGCCCTGCGCCTCTCCAATTCGTCCGGCTGCTGCGGAGGAGGGTGCGGAGGCGGAGCGAGGGCGGGGTGGAAGTGGAGGTGGGTGCGGAGATGAGTGTTTGAGGGAGACGCCGGGCGGTGACGATGGGGCACAGGAGGTGTGTTCGGGGCGGAGTCGAGGAAGGGGAGGCGGGTGTGAAGGTGGTGAAGGCAGGGTAGAAAGTAGATGAGTTGCACAGAAAGGATGAAGAAGGCTGAAGCGGAGGAGGTTACGAAGGCAGGATCAGAGGTGGTTACGGAGCGAAGAGGAGACGGATGCGGAAGACGCTAGAGGATGTGGGTGTGGACGAAGGAGCTTCGATGGTGACAAAGATGGGCTCTGAGTGCGGAGCGATGGTGAGGGAGGGGGGATGGCGGAAGCGTGTGAGGAGGCAGAAACAGTTGCGGTGCGCAGTTGGGGAAGGGGGCATTGGGGACGCAAACCGATGAAGGACGACTTAGGGCGGTACCAATGTGATGGTTTACTTTTAGAGACATCACTCAGATGGGGAAATGATTGTTGAAGATGTATGATGAATGATAGAGGGATGGATACTAAGAACGTAGTTGTAGTAAAGGTCTGTTGAATTCGAAAAGAAAAATAAGAAAATGACTGTTTTGAGTTTGTGGAAACAAAAACATTTTGGGAAAGAAGAAATCAAGAAAATAGTACTAAACAGAACTTAAGTTTTAAAGACGAGAAAAGTGTTGCAATCAAAGACAAGAAAAACGCAAAAGGGGAATATTTAAAAATGGACCTTCAACCTTCTCATAAAAGATTTTTTTGAGAAAAAAGTGCTCTTAAATTGTCAAGACTACCTAAGAAATTCATTTTGTTGTACCTGATGTTAAAAGAAATGCAATAAGAAGCGGACAAAAGTGATGACAAAGGCAACAGACAAAACAAAAAGGAGCGAAAGTGGGGAGCCTGAAATTAGTCGACAATTACGACGAAACACATTAGCGCAGAAAATACAAAGAATCAGTAATGACCAAAACATAAACGGCAGATGTAGCCCCGGCCAGTGGGACAGCAAGGAGGAAGGTGGAGATAGCAACGCTGCCACGCAACGGCGACGGTGACGAGGGTTGGGAGGCGGCCTCTTAAATCCGAACGCCTTCGCCGCCTCCGTCGCCGCTTCATACGAGAACAATGCCCCTTTAATGCAGTCGTCCCGAAATTTCACCAGTCGTTTCGTAAATCCCATTAAGAGCGATGCGGCCGAGGACGTGGAATTCGCACTGCGCACACGGCCTGGCGCCACGCGGATCAGGCGGCGACGCGACGGCTAAACCGACGGTGACGGTGACGATAGTGAAGATGACCATGGCGTGGTTATGGTGCTCATTAAGGAGGGCGATGAT
This sequence comes from Teleogryllus occipitalis, assembly GCA_011170035.1. NCBI lineage: Eukaryota > Metazoa > Arthropoda > Insecta > Orthoptera > Gryllidae > Teleogryllus > Teleogryllus occipitalis. Next base: position 1,123,133 of record BLKR01000010.1, read on the forward strand.
GACGATGGTTGTATTGCGCTGCGTGCACGGCCTGGCGCCACGCGGATCAGGCGGCGACGCGACGGCTCAACCGACGGTGACGGTGACTATAGTGAAGATGACCATGGCGTGGTTATGGTGCTCATTAAGGAGGGCGATGATGACGATGGTTGTATTGCGCTGCGTGCACGGCCTGGCGCCACGCGGATCAGGCGGCGACGCGACGGCTAAACCGACGGTGACAGTGACGATAGTGAAGATGACCATGATGTGGTTTTGGTGCTCATTAAGGAGGGCGATGATGACAATGGTTGTACACGGACACGGACTGGCGCCACGCGGATCAGGCGGTGACGAGACTGCTAAACCGACGGTGACGGTGAGAATTGTGAAGAAGACTATGGCATGGTTATGGTGCTCATTGAGGAGGGCGATGATGACGATGGTTGTATTGTGTTGCGTGCACGACCTGGCGTCACGTGGATCAGGCGGCGACGCGTCGGCTAAACCGACGGTGACGATCACGGCGAGGATTGTGAAGATGACCATGACGTGGTTGGTGCACTTTAAGGAGGGAGATGGTGACGATGGTTGTAAAGCGCTACGTGCATGGCCTGGCCCCACCCGTAACAGGCGGCGACGCGACGGAATAACTGACGGTGACATGACGTAGACGAATGTGAAGATGACCGTGGCGAAGTTGGTGCACACGATGAAGAGAGATGGTGACGATGGTTGTATTGCGCTTTGTGCACGGCCTGGTACCACGCGGTGATGGTTGTCGCATTGGCATCGTGTTAGTGAAATTGATGATAGCAGTACCGTTGTAGAAGACGACAAGCGGAATTGTGATGGCGATAGTGAAAAATTACACTGTCGTTGACGGTGTCGATAGTGACGGTGACCTTGGTGTGGTTTTGGGCATACAATAGAGAGGAAGGGCGGCGATTGTTGTCGTAAAGGCTTACTATTAGTAAGCTTTTCGAGCGACAATTCGAGATTGTATTGTTGAACTCGGTGAGGATAGTGAAGATGTTCGGGGCGCGATTGGTGCGTAAGACGGAGGGAGAAGTTAGCGATGGTTGTCGTATTGAAGTGATGTTAGAGAAGTTAATGATGGAAGTCCCGTTGAAGATATCAATACGAGTTTGTGTTGTTGATGCTGACGATGACAAGATTTAAAATATAACGCCGACGATGAAAGTGGCGATGTGAAAACGTTTGGGGGGCAGTTGGGGCGTATGATGGACGAAGACGGGGTGATGGTTGTCGAATTGGGGTGGTGTTAGTGAAGTTGATGATGGCCGTAACGTTGTAGATGACAATTCGAGATTGTGGTTGAAGTGGTCGATAGAGGTGGTGGTGACACTGAAAATTTTAGAGGTGCAATTGCTGTATTTAGCGATAGCAGACAATGACGTCAGCGAATATTTGAGTGAAGATGTTAGTGAAGTGGGCAGTGGCGTAGAAGATAAAAAAGATGGCATTAGTAGGAGTGGTCTTGAGTGCAAATCAATAATTAACTCAATGGGAGAAACCAGTAACAACATACGTAGAGATAATATTATTCTTTTGATGAGATTAGTGCTTTTATTGACGCAGACGTCGGTTGTGTGAAAGTGGATTGTACAAAGACGTCAATATAGGTCGACAGTCGACAATTGGTCTTTGTAAATTGCATAAAAACTGTTACAGGCAAATAAAAAAGACATATTAGATTCGTATTTATATCAAACCAGTAACTAATACTAGTGGGTTGAACTTTATCTTCATGTATAGCGATGTTGTTCGGTTTTCCTATATTTTTATTTTATTTTCATTTTCTATCGATATCCGTACGGCGTCCCACATCAAATTACTTTTAAATCCCTAAATGTAGTGGAGAATAATGACCCAAAAGCAATTACAAAACCACCGCCTTTCGCGAAATTGCGAGATACAAGAGAACAGCTCTTCCTGATATGAATAAAAGAGTACATAAAAAACTTTATGCAACGGGAGCTAGAAAATCTTTTCAACACGAAAAGGCATTACAGCTTTTCCAAACATTCTAAATAACCAAGAGAACAGCTCTTCCTGATATGAATAAAAGAGTACATAAAAAACTTTATGCAACGGGAGCTAGAAAATCTTTTCAACACGAAAAGGCATTACAGCTTTTCCAAACATTCTAAATAACCGTTTTTGTTGGGTGAAATGTATGTAACATGAAGAAGAGTACATATGTCGACTAATTCAAGTCAGTCTAGAGCCCCTTATCCCATTTTCTTACGAAATCCCCTTTGAAGCTTTCGAGAGCTTCCTTAAAATCATTCAGGTCCACATACATGCTGCTCAGACTGTACCACTGCGAAACCCATCACCGGAGGGAGAAAGAATCCGTCAAAACAATTAAGCAACGCGATCGGAAGCAATCCGCTACAATTTCACACGCAGTGAGCTTGTCAATAGCAGCGCTGGGAGCGGCGGGCGGCGTCGGCCAGTGGAAGGGGAGGCGGAGCGGCCCCCGCCGGACGTGGGACGTGGGATGTGAGAGAGGAAGACGCCGAAGGCGGAGGATGGAACTGGAGCGAGGACGAGCCTGTCCGGAAACACAAGCCTCTCCGACTTTATTGTTTCGCGTTTCACCAAGTTAGGGAAATACACTTGATGTGTGTCGTGTTGGAATTGCATTTCGAAGTGTGCTAAGAATGAACCAAAACCTTTGTGAAGAATTTAGAAATTAACGTTTGTTGAGTCGGGGACGATATTGAAAGAGATTTTTTGTGGCTGGAGGGCACTTTTTTGGCGGTTTGAAATGCACCACGGACCAAGCAACCAATCAGCTGATTTAATTGACAAATAATGTACATGTCTAAGTATTTTATTTTCATTACATCCTTTTAGATTATACATGATTTAATTATTATGTAGTATATTAATTTTAGAAAAGCTGTTTTCAGTTTGGGATTTCTCTTATTGTCTTCCTCCTTGGATTTGCTCCTGAAAAAATTCGTTTGAAACATTAATTTATTTGTGAAGTTTAGGCCGAGTTCTCTGAAACTCAATAGTAGAAAAACAAATTTCTTATTCTGGCAATACCAGCTAGAGTACTCAAGAATTCTTGAACATTCGTGAAATTCGTTTTGTATTTGAAGTGTGAACCTACTTTCTGTAATAAATGAGTGGCCATTATAAAATCATATAACTCGGGTATTCATGAGTTCAAGAAGTTTTAATAATGAGATACAAGCAAACATACCATACAGTCTGCAATTATTCATTTAAAACATGTGAATACAGTCAACTCGTTAATGTGAACCTCTAGGTACTAACATTTTTGGGTGAACGTGAGGGGAAAACAAACATATTTATCAAAAAACACACATCAAAAATGATCATTTTTGAATTGTGTCACTATTCTTGCTCACGTGCGATATACGAAGCTACATTCTAGCAGTATATTATTCTTGAGCTTGTACTGGTGAGGCGAGCGAAGACGATGCGGCTGGCCGGCCCGCGGCGCAAGGAGCTGACTGGCCAGGCGGGGGGGGGGGTATTCGGCGCGGCGCCTCGCCGCGCTCGCCCCGTGAAGGACGGCCTGTGGTCACGGCGCGCCAGATATTGGAACACGGCAATCCCATCAGGCCCGGATTACGGGGCCGCGGAAGATATTCAGCCCGGTAATCGCGTCGGGACCCCTCCTTCCCGGGCGTCTCCCCCCGTCCCCACTCGCCCCGCCCCCTCCATTCTCCCTCACCCCTCCCCGCCCATCCACTACTCGGTTCGCTCTATTCCTCCTCACACAGCCCCACGTCTGGCCTCATCCCCCTCAGCCCAGACCTCCATTCCCCCTCTCCCTCCCCACACTCCTAGTCCCACTGATCCTCCTCACCCCTTCCCGCCGCGCCCCCCACATCCCACCTCTCCATGCCCCCTCACTCGCCAGTTCATTATATTCCCCCTCATCCCCCTCAACCCCGCCCCCTTCATTCTTCCTCCCCCTCCTCTCCCCGGACCTGTTCTATTCCTCCTCACCCGTCCCCACCGGCCTTGCCTCACCCCCTCAGCGCATCCCCCCTCCATTCCCACTCCCGTCCCACTGTTCCTCCTCACCCCTTCCCGCCGCGCTACCCACAGCCCCACCCCTCCATGTCTCCTCAACCCTCCCCGCCCCACTCCCCAGTCCGCTCTACTCCTCCTCACCCCTCCCCAGCCCGCTCCTCTCCATTCCTCCTTACCAGCCTGCAGCCACGCCCCTCCCCGCTGCATCCCGCCGGGGGCGGCGGGGCGGCGCCTTATTCTAAAAGGCCGCGTCCGAATCTGCTCGCGGCTGAAAGGTCTCTGCGGTTCTGAAAATTGCCTCCGCGAAGGCGCGAAAATTGCCCGCGGTTCTCCTTCGAGCCGCTTTCGGCCCCGCAAAGTGCTCGGGTGTAATTGAAACTTTCATTGACGCAACTAGCGGCGGATCGCTACGCTTATTGTTGGGATTTGATGTAATTGGAGGTACAAGTTTTCCATTCCGTTTATTAGCTTGTGACTCTGTTCCTGGTACTGGGGAAAGTGATGACTGGATTTGTTTGCAACTTGTGCTTCTCGTCGATTGTTATATCGTGACGATTACGACGATTTGAAGAGTTAAGAAATTACAAAATTACGATCCCACATTTCATTGTATTAGAAGAACGTTGATATTTATCAATGGTTAAAGTTCATAACAAATTCAAGTCGCATGTGAAAAAATGCAGATTAAGTTAGTGATACAAAAAAGAAATTGTATTATGTACAAAAAAGAAAATGTATTATTTTTTCAAAATCACGATATATTGTTTGAAAATAAATACATTGGCGAGTAATTTGAAGCGATATGCCAGAAATACGAGTATTGGTATTTAATGAATTTCTTATTATTTTATGGAAACAGTAGATGTTCATGTTTATATTAATAACGTTTTTCTCAAATTTCATTTTGTTTCAAAATATTTCAATGTCTGCTCAGATTTTTGCAATATCATACGTATTTTCTTGCTGTAATTGTAACTTACTATAACATTATAATTTTCCTATTTACAGAACGTTTTCTCTTCGAACAATTTTCTGTAATTAATTTCATTTGTCTCTCCACTTTCTGTCAACATGGAAATGTGTATTTAGAGTTATTATTTATGTTTTTCTCCATACAATAATGGAAACTAACCCTTGCTATGAAAATAAATACGAATCAAAACTGTGCGACTCCACATTATTTGAAAATACACGCGATTTGATGCTTGTTTTAAAAATAATTACAAGCAAAGCGAATATATAAGAATTATTTCAACATGCAAGTTCTTGAATCCACGTTCTTTAAACGAAGCGTACAAGACTTAACATCATGAAGACGAGAGATTTCAAGTACGTCTGTGTGAAGCCGTGTTTTTTCTCACTTTCTGCATTGCACAGCCAAACGATTTGTGCATGTGCAAGCCTCGGGGCGGGTCGGAAAGTTCCATTATCTTCGCGGCGGCGAGGGAGCATCTCGTCTGCGCGCCGGCTCCTCGGCCGCGGAGCCCCTCGCGTCGGACACGTGACCGGGGGAGACCCTGCAGGGGTAGGGGGGGGCGAGCGAAAGCGCAATCGCTCCACGTGACTAATTCTTAGAGCCGAGTAATCGACTAATTTCCTGCCCCGAAAGACGTCGCCGCAGCCCCCGCGCGGAGAGCGTGCCGCCGCCCCGGCCGCCCCTCGCCGCCCGCGGGGGACGCGCCCCCCGGGGGTGGGGTCTTCGCTGCAAAGTACAGGCCCTGATTAACCCGTCGCAACAGTGCGAGTGGCGCAAAGCCCCTACTTGAAGCCGCCCTACTGAGGCGGCTGAAATTCCCCAAGTTGGGCGCGCGGAGCGATGGTGGGGACGGCTGTGGAAGGGTAGGGTAACAGGGATTGCGGCGGCGGCGACGGTGATGACAGCGATGGCGCCTAAGACGGTGAGGAGCAGCGGCTGCGTGCGCAACGGTGGTGAGAGCGATGATTGTGGTTGTGGAGATCGCTAGAGTGGTTAGGATCGCTAGGGCAGCGATGGGACGGAAAGGGCGGCGGGCGATGGATACGGGTGATGGCGACGGGTAATGGCGGCGGGCGATGAGGTGCGCGAAGGAGGCGGGCGAGGAGGTGGGCGAGGGCGGCGGGGAGCGAGGGTGGCGGACGAGGGCGACGGGCGATGGCAAAGGGCGAGAGCGGCGGGCAATGTAGATGGGCGAGGACGGCGGGCTAGGGTGGCGGGAGACGAGGGCGGCGGGGGGAGAGCGGTGAGGTGGCGGGGGTGGCAGGGGTGAGAGCGGCGGGGGCGAGGGCGGCGGAGAGGAAGGCGGCGGGAGGCGAGGTCAGCGAGGGCGAGAGCGGTGGGTGGCGAGGGCGGGTGGCGAGGACGGGGAGTGAGGGCGGAGGGGGCGAGGGTGGGGGGCGAGAGCGGGATGCGAGGGCGGTGGGCGAGGGCGGAGGCACGGGCAGGGAACAGGGTGGGTAGCGAGGGCGGTGGTGAGGGCGGGGAGCGAGGGCGGGGCGAGAGCGGCGGGCGAGGACCGCGAGCGAGGGCGGCTGGCCTGGGCGTGGGCGGCGGCGAGGAGGTTGCGGCGAAGCTAAGGGTGACGCGAGTGAGAGAGGGGGGAGGGGAAGAGGGCCCAGGAGCGAAGGCGGAAAGCCACCCGCGTTGTGATCACGTCGGCCTCATTACGAGTAACGAAGCGCGGGATCCATTACTCCGCTTGGAAATTGGGTGGGGCGGGGCGAAGGGGCGGGGGAGGGGAGGGGCCGGGAGGCGCGCGCCGGTCAAGTGCGGCGCCACCCGCGCGCTGCCACGCGGCGGCGGTGACATGGAGGAGGCGCGGTCGCTGCGAGTCATGTGCCTTGCGTGGGGCGTCTGTGGGACACCTCGGGGGAGTTTTATGATTTTGTTCTTGGAAACACGAACTATTCACTCTCGAATGAAGCTCGTTTACTTCCGTCACTTTCCATTGAAGAACCAGGGTGACAATTTTATAAAAGGACACAGTTCTTCTTTTGAATTCTTGTATTTTTACTCGTGTTTCCTTTTAGAAATTACTACTTTGCCATGTATGAAAGTACAGTTTGTGACATTGTCTCGGAGAAGGTATTGGCATTTTCTAACAATGGTACAAATGACAGGAAGGGTGAAGAACGAAATGAAAAGATTGGGAAGAACGAAATGAAAGTGAACAATTGATATGAAGGGTAAATATGTTTTATTTCATTCCATGATTAAATCAGGAAGATGTTTTATTCCAAAGGTGCAATACTTCATTCTATAGCTCAGTAGATACAGCTTGTGCAAATAATAAAATATTTCGAGCTCAGATTTTGGAAGGATCAAATATTCGCATTTCGTAATAATCTATTTTTAGTGTTACCATTTTAGCAGAGAATGTAGCAGAAACATAATTGGAAAATTTTTGAACTTTGAAATTGCAATGTCATGAAACAAGTAAATGTTTGTGATTGATCTTATAAACTAGAAGCAGTTTTTCTTGGACCCATTAAGAAACCAATGAGAACCGCATTTCAATTGTGTAATCATAACTAAGAAATAAATGGCTATTAAGCTGTTGATAACTTGACGTTACATTCCTCTTCTTTCCTTTTAAGTGGAATGATTGCTAACTGGTGTCGTGTAGGTGCGTATGTAGATGGGGAAGAGCGTGTCGTGACGAGGAGTATGTCGTGGCGGGGAGGCGCATACATGGAGGGACGTTGTGCAGGACGAGGCGCATACGTTGACGGGGATGTGGTAGCAGGGAGGGGCGTGGCGTGGCGTTGAGCGCAGAGTGATGGCAGGGAGCGTGATGTGGCGGGGACGAGCGTGCAAGGTGGGGAGAATTGTGGTGTGGCGTGGCTAATGGCCTCGCGCACGGTGAGGGCCTGTGGCATGGCGGGGAAGAGCGTGCCGTAGCGGGAATGCGCTGGCGTGGCGCGAGGCGTGGCCGGGTACGTAGCATGGCGGGGAGAATTGTGGTATGGCGTGGCATGACATGGCGTGTGGCATGATGGCATGGTGGAGAAGCGCGTGGAGTGCCGTAACGGGGAGGCGCTGGCGTGGCGAGAGGCGTGTGGCGTGGCGGGAGGCGTATGGCGTGGCGGGAGGCGTTGGCGTGGCGAGAGGCGTGTGGCGTGGCGGGAGGCACTTGCGTGGCGGGGAGGCGTGTGGCGTGGTGGGAGACGCTTGCGTGGCGGGGAGGCGTGTGGCGTGGCGGGAGGCGTGTGGCGTTGCGGGAGGTGTGTGTCGTGGCGGGAGGCGTGGGGCGTGGCGGGCGGCGTGTGGCGTGGCGGGAGGCGTGTGGCGTGGCGGGAGGTGTGTGGCGTGGCGGGAGGCATGTGGCGAGAGGGGTGTGCCGTGGCGGGAGGCGTGTGGCGTGGCGGGAGGCGCGTGGCGTGGCTGGGAGGCACATAGCGTGGCGGGGGGCGCGCGCCTGGCACCGGGGGCGCGGAGGGGAGTGCGGAGTGCGCGAGAGCCTATGCCGCGCGCCGGGTGATGGAGAGGCGGCGCAATATCGGAGCAAATGTTCTCGCACGGCCACTCGCGCCGACGTGCCCCGCGTCCTCATCTCGTATTGATGCGCCGTCCGCCGCTCGCGCGCCAGCCAGCGAGAGCCCCCTAACATATGCCGATCACAGGCGCCAGTGGATATTGTTCGCGTGCGGAGACGCCGCCGCCGCCTCGCCGCCCTTGCCCCGCGGATTGCTACCGGCCGTCCTGAAAGCAATGCTGTTTCTCTCAGAGGCGGCCCAATAGCACTGCCGCAGGCCAAGCATCTCATCACCGCAACGCTCTTTTAGAGTGGCACGTGCCGACAAGCAGTGTCGAGGAATAGTTTCGTTTTATGGGTGTATTCGTTATTCTTCACTTTTACCCAATCAATGTCACGCGTTGTCGTAGTGATTCAGATTCTTTTATGTTGCAAATGTTGTGTTTTCAAAGTACTATCTAAAATATACTTTTACGACACTTTTTAACGTTGTAAATTTCGTATTAAATAAGAGGTGTTATCACATAAGCTCAATTTGTAAAGATTCATTAGAAAAAAACAAACGAACTAGATGTAAAATATATCGTACTTAGTTGCCTATTAAATAGAATTGAATTTTCGCGAATTATTTTTTGAGTAGTATAAAGAATATTTTTTCTTGTACATTTTTACGCAAAATCATTTTTTATTTACATTTTCAAATATTTTGTGACTTCGTTTAGGTTCTACAAAAGTTTCCATTCATAATCCAGACTTACTATATTAAAACTATACCCGATGCATAATAAAGCTATATTTATTATGATTGTACCATTCATTCGAGTTGTTTAATTCAAATAAAATATTGTTACTCACTCTTACAGCACATGTTCACGTTCCGTCTTGTAGAACTTACCTGAAACAAAAAAAAAACAAGTTACTGATTCTGTACATAAATATATTAATAGTTATCAGTTGACTACATTAACAACTAGTATAATTTAACGTATAAAAGCCGATAAAACACGGTAGGATTTCCAGTACGCAAAAATTGTGAATGATGGATGGATATCCAATGAGTCTTTTGATATTTACTTACCCGAGTTGTCTCATGATGTATCACGTCATTGTCGAAGCTGATTTGAAGTGAAATGAATTTTATTTATTCGATTGTTCATATTGAAATGTTTACCTTTACAAACAATTTAATTCAATAAATTATATTTCGCAGAAGAAATAACAACACTGAAATGGTCTTTATATTACAACTTGAAGAAAAACTACCACCAAAATTGTATTTTCAAAAAAATATTCACAAACACGAATTCATTGAGAACGTGCACACCAGTTCTCACATCCCATACCAACATCTCTAACATACGTTCACCGCTTTTTCGCTTTTACATCCAAATGAAAAAGCAACGGAGTTGGTGTCGGGGTGTCGCAAGCCAGGAAAGGTGGGTATGGGTTGCGTTTGGAAGAGTAAGAGACAAGAAAGAGGATAAGAGAGAAGTGCTGAGATAAGGCGATGAGACGGTAGACAAATACGGCAGCAGAGAATTGAGGTGGTGTTGTAAAGGAAGTGTGGTGACGGCCAGTGGGCAGTGGAATTGTGGATATAGCTGAGTACAGGGACAATGGGATTATGAGGACTTTAGCAGTGGGAGTAGATGGGATGGCAGCTGACCAAAGGCCGAGTTGTTGCAATTGCGAAGCTTCTGCAGGCGCGAGACCCGTTGGGTTGGGGGCTGGTTGAGTGGCGGGTTTGGTTGGATTGCGGGCCTGTTTGGGTTGCGGAGGCTGGTTGTTTGACGGAATTGGTTGGGTGGCGGGACTGGTTGGGTAGCGGGACTGGTTGGGTGGCGGGACTGGTTGGGTGGCGGGACTGGTTGGGTGGCGGGACTGGTTGGGTGGCGGGACTGGTTGGGTGGCGGGACTGGTTGGGTGGCGGGACTGGTTGGGTGGCGGGACTGGTTGGGTGGCGGGACTGGTTGGGTGGCGGGCGGGACTGGTTGGGTGGCGGGACTGGTTGGGTGGCGGGACTGGTTGGGTGGCGGGACTGATTGGGTTGCGGAGCTGGCTGTGTTGCAAGGGTGATTGAGTTGCCAATCTGATTGGGTTGCAAGGCTGATGGGATACACGGGCTGGTTGGGTTGCGGATTAGGGGTATGGTGGGGTTGCGGGTGCTGGTGGGGATGCGGGGGCTGGTGGGGTTGAGGGGGCTGGTGGGGTTGCGGGGGCTGGTGGGATTGCGGGGGCTGGCGGAGTTGCGGGGGCTGTTTGAGTTGCAGGGCTGGTGGGGCGCTGGCCGATGCGGTTGCGGGGCTGAAGTGGGAGGACGATGGGAATGAGAGAACAGCGTGTGGGAGCGCGAGGAAGGCGGTGGGGTCAAGGGAGGCGGAGAGGTACGCACACGTGGCCGAGGTCTCCGCAGCCTCGATATTGAATTCCGACCAGAAGGAGCGGCACCGCTGCCGCGGGCGGGCATCACAATGTTCCCGAATCGGCAGTTTCCGCGCCCCGTGAATATTAACCTGCTCGGCAGCGCCCCTCCCCCGCCCCTAGACCCCCCGCTCACCACGCCGCCCTCCGCCATGCTCTCGCCCACCCCCACCACAGGAAGGGTACCTATCCTCATCACACCCGTGGCGTTCATTGGATTTTCGATGACGTACAGCCGTCGCTCGATATCACAGCCGCATGTAAAATATGACACTTCCTGTTTTTAAGAGCAGTATGATGTAAATATTTTCAGGTGCCCGAGATTAGTTCAAAATGTTCAGGGCTTGTATTAGTACTAATCATACGGGCCCAGATTATGCTAGTGGAGGCTATTAACCGTTTTATGAAAACATAAATTTGTGTATTTAAACGAAACTGCAGTAAAACACAATGTGGGTACTAAAATGTGTTCTCTGTTTTCAAAATGGAACTGAATATTGATTATTTTAGTGGCTTTGCAGTATTTGTTAATGCCACGTTTTATCTACATTTCATATATTATCTTTTATAGGAGATACAAAAACTTGATTATTTCATTTCGAATCCAAAATTTCCATATTTTTAATAATACAAATTCACGTTAATTCGTATTACTGGAAAATTTATCTCTCCCGCACAGTTTTCCACTTACCTTACGCCAATAAACGTCCCCTCATATTAGTATATTCCTCCTCTTTTTATTGCTCCCTGGACGTGTTCACCTAACGCCGTTCTTCTCCTCTCTCTACACTTTCCCTAAAACTCTCCCAATCTGTTCCCACCACAGAGACCTGTCCCTTCTTTGGATCTCATCCACCCTCGTCTGTCCGGCAGGGCACGCCTCTTCAGATTTAGAGCCCGTCCCGCATGCTTCCGGTTTTACACTCGCAATTTACGAAGGGGCCCCCTCTGCGATATTATTCTTTGTTGACCCGCACCTCTCCCCCTCCCTTCTCTCTGCCCCTCTCCCTTCCCCTGCTTCGCATCGTCCATCCCCTCCTCCTCTCGTCCGGCCCGACGGGACGCGCCCACAAGGAGGGGCGTCACAGCAGCGTTTTGATTTTTCGCGAATATAAACGGCAAAACTCCTAACGTAAACCTTTACAGCGCGGATCCGTTTATGGTTTACTGTGCGTCCAGGCTGGTTATGAAATGCCGGATAAACGAGCAGGCCGCTTCGGTGGTTCTCATACTCCGTCACGTTCGACGCGTCGTTCAAGCGACAGATTTTTAATTACCCGGCTGTTTTACGGAGCGCCGCATAAAGCGGGTTTAATGTGTTTCGATAAAATTATCATAAAACGCTAGTGGCCCGGCTGGCGATGGAGGGGGGAGGGGCGAAGGCTCGCTGGGAGAGGGGGGATGGAGGGGAGGGACGCAGGCCGCGTTCATTAGGGTCGGTCACGAGAGCGCTGCCCGGCTGCTACCTGTAACGCCTCCGCCTCTGGTTTAGCCTTCCCCTTTCCAAGGTTGTTGTAACATTCTTCGCAACTCGGCAATCTTCTTTGTAGCTTTTCTTTTCCTCGGAGAGAAGTTTGCTGAATTTAATACCGCCTTCGTATCGGTGTCAGAATGATCATCACGACCATTATGCACGTCAGATATTGTATAATACAAACTGCTATCATTGTTGTCTATTTGTTACAACCTCTTTCCCAGTCCCTTTGTTGGTTAAAACTTCATTAAGTTTATCACTATACCATTACTGTTTTGCATGTCGGAGGCTATTGTTGGCGTGATTGTCATTAACACTCAGTTATGGTTGCCACTCCACGCTGTATTATTCCTAGCTTATATATTTCTCGATATTGTTGGAACAAGACAATCACCACTAATTTGATCCCGGTAATATCACCATCACCGTAATGTCCACAATTCTGCCCCTGTCTGAGGCGACCTCTGCCCTGTCAGGCCGTCTTCTCGGCGCGCCATCTCTAGGCGGCGGCGGGCGCCCCGCTGCGTCGCGTGCGCCCGAATACGTAATGGCCCACCAAGACGGCGGCCAAAGCAAACCTACATTTATTGGACGTGTTGGCCAGCGCTGATTTCCCCAACGGCCCGTACTTGTCGCCCCGGGCGCCACCGCCGTCGCCCCGGTTTCTCCCCTGCCACCCTCTGCCCCCCGTGCCCTTCCGCGTATTTTACATTCCTCCCAAGGAGGGCCGTCCTGCCGTTCCGAATCAGCGTGGGCCTTTTTTAGTCCCTTTCTTTTAACGGGAATCGAAAAAGAGGCGATGACACTCTCGCTGGTTTTATGAGTTCTAAACTTCTATTCAATTACATGTTGGCAAATAAAACTACTTTCTTGTTTGTGATACATTTTGGCTTCTTCTAATTCCAGAAAGAAAAAGTGTTACGAAATATATTTTCAGTATAAGAAGATATATTTAATTTTCAGTATATCTTATATATTCAATATAAGAAGTTACAGTTGTGCTATCTTAAAAGCGAGAGTTCGTTAATGCAAATATGTGGTAATTCTGTACATCACCTCTCAGTTATTACTATAGACAAATAAAAACTGTCAAAAATATTATACAATTACCATTAAATATCTGTAATGGAAAATGGAAGTATTGTCGATTAGTATAAACCTACTTTTTTCTGCAAAGTAGGGTTAAACTTTCATGTCCAAACTTTTGACACTCTTTACCTCAGTTTAGAATTCATTCGCTATAATCGGTTGAGCTCTGTGCTTAAATCAGTCTTGGTACGCATGCGTGCAAGCGCCATTTTAAGAGGTTCTGATAAATATCTCCTTTGTTTCATAGTAGAGGAAAAGGAACAAAAGAATTGGAGCAGGGGTAACCACTTCAGTACCGCAATACTCTCATGTCTAAGAAGTTGCCTATACGACTTATCCAGGGGACAGTTTCCAGGTGCAATGAATCTTGGCGTAGTATGAATGGGCAGATAATTTTGCGTGCTTGATGCGAATAACCCAAATAATCCAGTTACTTTTAAAATGAAAAATCGGTATGAAAGTATGTTAATAAAATATTTTTTAACGAATGTATTTAAAACTTATCAAGACGAGGTTCACATCTCATAAAACAATTAAAAAAATAAATTTAAAAAATCGAAAGAGTGATTGAAAGCAATCCATTTCAAAAATTAAAAGGAAAAATGTAATGTAGACAGGATAAAATATATTAGATACTGATTAAAATTATAGATCTAAGAATAATTATTCGTATTCTTAGAAATAGTATTACCAGAACTTTTTAATTTTAGCGATATTTTATGGCAAATTAACAAAATACCACGAATTCTGTCTATTCTGATTGCAAAACAGTATAATATATTTAGTAAAAATTACAATTTAAATTCATTGGTCACATTAGATCATTCTCAGCGTACATCACAGGTTGATTGATTATTTAGTATTTCTGGACACGATAGTATTGTCATTAGTTTCGTAAGAATAGTGATGATATATCCCTAGAGGTAGCGGTGTTCCGTCTCCTGCTGTAAAGAGAGATCTAGCGCTGACCTACAAGTCGATCACATTGAATTAAATTAATTATTAATAGTAATGCATCCAATTTCAGTTGGGTCACAGGTCACATATTTCGGATCATCCTGTATTCAATGCTGTATAGTGCTCAGCACGAGCAGGACGCAAGCACGGTTGAGATTCATCTGGTGCAGTTCTGCGTTCTGGGTTCGATACACTTAATCCAGGAGAGCCGCAGCGTACCTCAGACCGCAGTCTCAGCTGCAGTCGGCGAAGGCACTTCGCTTGGCAAAGCGATACGATAATTTCCATTCTTAACATCATTTCGCGCACAGACGCTATTTTTGTTTAACCCTGTAGAGACAGAATAATTGAGAAGAAAGGGGTAGCGCGTAGGGAAGTGGGGGAGGATGCGCCGCGGCCGGTGGCGGAGCGGGGAAGCACGCGGGGGGCGCGGCGAGGGGAGGGGAGGGGAGTAAAAAGGACGGGGCAGAGTGGAGGGGAGTAAAAGGGCGAGACGAGGCGAGGCGAGGCGAGCAGAGTGGGGCGGCTGTGGGGGCGTCGAGAGAGAAGCGGGTGGGGATTGTTGGTTTCAGTTTTCATTTACATAATGGAAGAACAACAATGCATTTTGTATTAAGCTAAGTCCGGAGATTTAATGGGTGGGCCGAGGGGTGGGAGGTAAATTAAAGAGAGACTAGAGTAAGAGGAGGATGGCGGGGCGGGGCCGGCGGGCGGCGCGGGGCGGTATACTCATTACCCAGTCATGACATCTGCAGGCAAGCAATTTCACCGAAGTGGTTTTCAGGGGGGCCTAAAACCAGCTCTATAGTTACTTTATGCGTGCCGGGGGGATGATATCTTAATTTGGGGAAGCCGCTGTTGTAAAATGACATTAGTATGAGTGGCTTGATTATATCCAGTACAGTATGTTGGCGAGCGGTCCGGTCCCGCAGTGGCGGCGGCGGTGGCGTTGCGCGAGTGCGGTGGGCGGTGGGGGCGGCGGGGGCGGCGACCGCCAGCGCGCAAAGCCAGCGGGCAGCCGCTCCTTAACGCTAACTGCTGATGAGGCGGATAACGCTGCCCGCAATGCTGGAGGCGCCTCGGGGCGACCTCCTAAAAAACAGCGGGGATTGAAACGAAACGTTGATGGGATAGTTTAGAGCTACTCCTTGCTCGTCTAGGATTGAATATTTTTCTCAGCGGATGCGGCGGCCGGACGGCGGCGGTGGCGGCGGCGGCGGCGAATTCCGCGGGCCAAACGACAACGCGCGGTGGACGGGGAAGAAAGAGAGCAGAGAGCGAGAGAGGGAGAGCGAAAAAAAGAGACGTTTTCGCGCGCGCTTTTCCCGCAGTCGGTCTCCCGCGCCAAATTAAACTGACCTCTTTCCGCAGAAATTAAAACTCCGGCTGCTCGGCGCGGAAAAAGCGGGATCATTTTCGTCGCAATTGACTCTCGTTATGTCGCATGTGCAGCCGTTTACTGTTTCGCGCGCCCGCCCGCGCCCACCCCCGCGATCGTTTTGGGCGTCTGCTTTCGCGTCTTGGAAATACCTGCGTTTGTGCCCCGCCCGTTATGAGTGGTATAAATGAGTAGATTATTCCGAATTTTTACTAGCCAGGTTTTGCCAGTCGGTTTTATCACTGATTATTACAAATGCACTTCTCGTTATTTTTTCCTTAAACGATTTAATTAATTGTGGTCAGCAATTATATAATTTATATGTATGAATACATTACATGTGTATAAATAGATTACATAATACATAGGTACATTGCATATGTATAAATAGGTTACAAAATTTGGTCATGAATAACTTTGAGCCACGTATTGGATACTTAACCATTTTCATATTTGTTACATTTCATTGTACCGTAAAAGACAAAATTTACTGCTCAAACGATTTTGTTTATATTCATTTCTCAGATATAAATGTAATGTTTTTAATCTTTAGTTATTCACAACATTCAAACAATGATCACAGCAACCAAATGTAAATAGCAAACAAATGCATCATATTTATTCAAGTGATTTTACCGGTCTCTTTAATAAAAATTTATTTTTTTGTCAATTTTTTCTTGCTACTACCATTAGATGTAGATTGCCTGCGATGAAGTATGGTATACGATGGGTAGTTTTTAAATTTGCCCTCTTCGAACAAATTCCATAACCTCCAAGAGCCACTGCAAAGAAGATTCTCGTGAGGAGACCTGGTAGAGAGGTTTTGGCGCAGCGGAGGGCGGAGGTGCGTGGGCGGAGGTGGTCCAAAGGAAGGAGCAGCTCATTCCCGCTTCCTCCTACGCAATCTACGCGAGGCCCACGTCGGCATTCATTAGGCGGGAAATTACACGCGCTCCTATCTCATCACCATCAGGGGCTGCGCCAGGGCGCCCGGGAAGCAGTGCAGATGTAAAGAACTAACTACCGCGACCGACCGCTATAGGCGATTCCGGTACCGCCTCCGCCGCCGCCAACGCCTCCCTAGACGCGGCAAGGAGGCGCTTATGCTCTGGTGTACTCTTTTCCGCCCCCCCTATAGTGCTTTTTGCCGTCGGCATAGTGCTCAATATTCACCGGGTACGTTTTTCATTCACGATCACTTGTTTGTTTCCGCGGTCTTGGCTGCTTTTTTATGAACATATTGATGCTCCTCTTTAATCCTTTAAGAACCGTTTTTGATATTCTTCCCCACCTGGCATACAAACTCGTCGGGTCACCATTCTCGTCTGCATCACGTTGACTTCTCCCAGTTGACGACATCACCTCCCTCTCAGCTGTAGCTAACCTTGTCCTTTTCGTTGCCCTACTTTTTACGTACTCACTGTCCTCATCTCCTTTTTGCAGAAACCGTCACTGTTTGTCTTTAACCTAGGAGTACCTTCGATGCCATTTCTTTTCGTCTCTTCCGCATTTTCCATCTCATCAACCCGAGGATACTCAATATCATCACGATGCCATTCCATCCACCGCCGCGTGCCGCCGTGTCCTGGCGTCTCCGCTGCCCCTTCGCTTCGCCCCAGTGCAGCGTGGCCTCAGCCATCGCCGTTACTCGCCCGCAGCCGCCTCCCTCTCTCACCCTCTCCCTTTCGCCCCTCCTCGCGCGCTCCCGCCCCTCCTGCGGAGCCCGGAAACGCCGCTTCTCCCCGGCAGCAGCCGGTCCGCTTAAAGCTGTGTCGTAACAATCGACTTGGGGGGCACCGTGTAGCAGTGCAATCTTGGGACCTGCAGCCAATTAGCAATAAGTTTTAGAATGCAATTTCGGCTCCACATGGCAATCAGCGGCGGCGGCAGTGGCGGTGGCGGTGGCGGTGGCGGTGGCGGGCGGGCGGGCGGGCGGGCGGGCGGGCGGGCGGGCGGGCGGGCGGGCGGGCGAGGAAGGCAGCGCGCGGACCGCGCAGGCGAATGACGTAACAGCGGGCGGGTGCACGTGGGTCGTCGCCGATATCTTCACCCTGGCCATTGCATGTTTAAATTAGTGCTGTCCAGCTCAGGGTGAAGCCCACTTTGTTTCATAGGTTAACACGCGCATTTTAAACAACTGGAAGCTTTATAGTTTTTTTTCTCTGTTCATTCTGAAAAATTATGGGCAAAAATGAACGAGCTTAAAGATGAACATATTACTAAAAGTTATTGAAATGTCGGCGATGTATCTACTGATGAAGCATATATCTCTTCAAATATAGTGACAGAAGCACGTTATGTAATGAAAAATTTTAAACATAAGGCATGACCCAATAAGTTTTAAAACTATTAAAGTTTTAATTAAGAACCTTTTTTGCTTAACATAATAATGTTGAAGGTATAATTTGAGAAATTAAATAACGCTGATAATCAATTATCTTCGGATAAAAAACAAAAAAAGGTGTCTTTAAATGTGTCTCTCATTGAAAAATACAAGACGTTGTACACGTATAGTCAGTATCGATGTAAACAATTCACACATCCTCGTCAATCACATCCTCCATCATCACATTCACTACCACAATCACTTTCTCCTCCTCCAGAATCGTCACCACCAAGGTGACCTCCATGACGCCACCATGGCCGCCGCCATGAGCACCCCCATCACTACAGCCATCACTACCAACAAGAACACTACCACCAACAATAACCATAACAACACATTCTTTCAATATTACATCCACGCTCTCCATATTTGAATCGAAAGTTGTCCTTCGATATAACGAATGTTTTGATGAGGTCGCAAGTTAATAACTGATGCTTTTCCACTATGGTATTAGTTTCTACTTTATTCTAAAACTTACCGTAAATCTATGACATACCAATTACAGTTTTATTTTTAAGTAAAAGGAAGTACGTTGTACCTTGTAAAGAAACAGTACGACTGGTATTCATCGGTTGAATATTATGTGCTACCTATCAGTCCTCGTATTGGACGTGTTGTTACTAAAATTACAACAACCCTCTCCACGCGAACATGAATAACCGCTTGTGGCCTTCGCTGTTCGTCATGGCCACCCCTGGCGCTGTTTTAAATGATTGCGCTGGGGCGACGTCGGCGGCGACGGGGACGTCGGCTGCGGCGGCGGCGGCGGCGACGCTCGACGGGGGAGAGCGCCGGAGGGGGATTTGATGAGCAGAAACTCAATCCCACAACAGAGGAGCGCTGCGTTTTACTGTCGTAAAGATGATTTGATTTTCGATGTGATAAATGAGAAACAATTTCTGTGGTTTCCCGTCGCGCACGGGTCCAGAACCGCCGCCGCCGCCACCGCCGCCGCCTCCGCCGCCCGCCCGCCACACGCTGATAGAATGGCATTAATATTTTTTAACCGCAATAAACCGCATTCCAGATTTGATTTGATTTTGCATCCAATTTTCTTTTCCCCATGCAAGCGAATGGGTATGTTATATTTATCATAGAGAACGTTCTTGGATAATTGGTTAGACGGAGAGACCTTGTTTAATTTCAAGAAAGATGTGAAGTAGATAATACGAAATTGAATGTTATCAGAAAACAACAAATCGACGGCGGGTGGATAAATGAGTTTTTGAATACGCTAAAGAATTGACACAACATTTCATTTCAGTCGTTACTTTCTTTTCATCCAATTATATTTGCTTGCTATTTTTGTAAAACCTAATACCTTTTGGGATACATAAAAGCAGAACATTACAGAAAGTCCAGATTAAATACAAACAAGCAGTACTAGAATATAAAGGCGAATTTGGTAAACTATTCATATTTGTTGTGTTTTCGCAGAACTACATGAAGAATCATCTTGATGAAACGAATCAGTGTTACAGAACCATTACGATTGCATCTTTCTTTCATAATGTAAACTCATTCCAGCAGCCTCTATTATTTGCAGTAATGAAACATTTTCCCAACATACATCGCGAATTAACGGTTTTGCGTTTCTAAGCATCTCGACTCTGCGACCCAAGTTTTATAATTGACTCACTTCTTTTTAATTGTTCCGAGAACGGCACAGCTAGCCAGTGCAATTTAAATTTCAGTCGGGCACGTAAATGATTTTCACTACCAACTATGTACGAATGTTTCTTCGGAACATGAACATCCATTACAAAATGATAAATGAAATATTATGAATTTTTCACATGATTCGGAGACGATTTCAGAATAACTTTTCAAAGTATTTTTTATACTTATCCTGTATATGAATGAGAATGTTTTCGTGTACCTCGAAATCGAGTAAAATTATTACACAGCATAGGGGTGCGGAGCTTAAATCAAGAAGGGGACAACTACATTTCTGGGCCCCTCTGGGTAACTTTTCCTTTAAAATTTTTATTTACATGTAAAAAAAAAATACTAGGAAATAAAGCATACGTACAATTGATTTTATGTTGCACCATGCGCATTTTGCCAGGTGGTTGTTTTATTATGTAGAGTTTGAGGCCGGATTCGCAATTTTCAGGGGAGTATGCTCCCCTGGCCCCTCTGTACGGATGCCTATCCCAGATAGCGTTCCCCGTGCCCGGCTACATCCCCGGGTAAAACGCCCTCTGAAATCTACAGCCAGTTTCGGTGCTAGGCATGCACAGAACGGGCAATCACCCAGGGCTCCACAAGTCAAGGGGACCATTGATGGGACTGATAGAAAAATATTTAAAGAAAATTGAAAAAGAAATTACAACTCTAGAAAATTGTTATCGTAATTTTATAAGTCGCGGTACACTACTCGGATTTTTCAAAACAAAAATTCAATTAATATTTTACCTTAAATAGTTAATTATAGTTATTACTTAGTGACTTAGTGAAATGAATCAAGTGACGCTAACGTTAAAATAGGTTCTACTGAAATTCGTATTTATTATTTCAAATATTTAACAAATGATTTTATTGAAGTCGTAGGCTTCCGCTGCCAGAGTCATGAAAATGATTTTATTAAACATTTAACACAACAAACACTTTTAGTGTTTTAAGTCCACAGTGGAATCACTAAATAATTTTACTTAAAACTATTATTTAAAATAGATTTCCTAAACATTTTTCTGGTTTACCGTAATTTTTGTTATTTGTTGAAATAAAATAACTCATATAGTTTCTTGATACAACTTTCACATTTTTAATTTTTCTTCGGGGTGAGGAGCCACTCTTCAGTACTGTCCGGGCCCCAGAGGTACTGTCTAGCTCCGGGCCAGAGTCGAGCTCCGGCACTGGCTACAGCGGACTCTGCGCAACGGCGCCGAAGCAGACTGTTGTCGCAAGCGCCTTCAGGAAGGACACAAGCGCTGGGGGACACATGTGGCGATGCGCGCAGGTGCTTTGGCGGCGGCCGTGGCTGGAGGGCGTTTGCTCCCAAAGCAGAGGAGTCGACGTCCTCGGGTCACGAAGCGAGGACATCGGCGGACTGAGCCCGCGTTTCATGTCCCGCCGCCGGCGCAACCACCTCGATATTTACTGTTGCCTCGAAGACACGGGATAATGCGCCGACAACGCCTCCTACCGCCAACGAGTCATCTGATTTTATGAGATATTCATGTACAAGGACCTTCTCCAAAACAGTGGTCTTAATACTGAAAGTTCTTGTCAAAATCATTGTTAAATTAGTCTTCATTACTGTCAAAGACCGTCGCTTTGACCGTATTTTCGTTATACTGAATGTTTCTTCGACATCATCATTACATGTGCCAACAGTCATGACAGTGTCGCTACCGACACCGTTAATGTAACTCCACCACCACTAAATTTATCGTCACAGTCACTATTATACTCACGAATGCCATAATCATAATCATTGTCAAGCAACTTTCATCTTCGTTACTATCCTCCAGTTACCGCATCCACCAGTGCCATCACGCCAACCACCGCAGCGCTGCCACCGCATCCACCACCGGGACCACTCTCACGCCGTCGCCACCGCTTATTATGATCCTCACGCAGCGGCAACACGCGGCGGCGCGAAGAGGGGGACACGGTCAATCAGGCCACGGCTCGTGCCTGCGCCCCGCCCCCGCCCCCGCCCCGCCACTCCACTCCACTCGGCTGCGCTTCGCTCTCGGGCCCGCCGCCCGGGGCTCCGACTAATTAAACGAAAACACAATGGGCGCGGCTTTCGCCCCGCTTCCATCACGCCGAAGATTCCTCCTTTCTTGCCTCGAACCTGATAAAAAGAGCCTTTTCTCTAAATTTAATTTATCTTTTCTGTTTCTTTTATTTTTCTAAAACTCGGCATCATTTAATATACTTGTATTCAAAGACCTCGGGTCGGCGTTATCCGGCATGCATCATTTGTAGCTGAAGGGGCTCCTGGGCGGTAATAAAGCGTTTTGTTCGTGGTGAAATAAAGCAAAACTAAATGACCGGGCACCGCCTTTGTTGGGAGCTCGCTAATGAGCTGGCTATATGCAGGCATTGTGCGGTCGACCGCCCGCCCCGCCCCACCCCGCCTCTCCGCGCCGCGCCGCGCCCCGCCCCTCCCCATCCTGCCCGCGAGACGCCAACTTGAGCGTGCTTTGCCCCAGCCAAGGAGCACGCGGCCGGGGATGAGTAAAATGAGGAGGCGCGGGATCAAGGGGATGGAAACGAGAGGGAAAAGGAGTAAAGGAGAAAGAAGGTTGTGAAGAGGAACGTGAGGAAATCGAAATCAATGAGGGAATATTACGAGGAAGAAAGGCCAGAAAGATGGCTAGTACGTTTGGTGAATATTGGAGGGAGAAAAAATATGGTAAGAAGATATGAATTGGAAAATGCGTAAAGCGTATTAAGAGATAGCAAAAGACCAATGGTGATCAATAACTAGAATATCGATTGTTGGCAAAAAATAATTTTTAATAAGTTTGAGAAATTTGAGGGGAGGAAACTTTGGTCATGTATGATTGAGTAGTTAAGTAAATGGAAGAGAATTCATAGAGACCATAAAATTAAGTAATGTGATCTTGAATGAAAATATGTAAACGACTAAGAACTGTCAATGAAGGGGCACTTGCATCATAAGTTGGGAATAAAATATTTTAAATCGAGACCTATCAGTACGAAAAACGTGGACATTTTAATTAAGCGATTAGAAATGAAAATTAACTGAGTGATAATAGAAAGATAACTGTGTCATAATAGAAAGATAAAAGGGATGAAATCCCATTGACGAGGCTAAGGGAAGACTAAAGTGTGCGACGCACGGTATTTTGGAACAGGAAGCAAGATAAACGGGTGTTAGAAGTGTTGAAGAAATATACATTCAGTTTTTTAAATAGAAATATTTACTGAATAATTTTAGAATATGAAAAAATATAGAATATAACTATTATTACCAGGACTGAATAATTTAATTATAGAAGAAGTAGGGAAGAAATTCTCGACTTGGTTTGAAAACAAGTTTTATGAAAGTAGAAAGTCACTAGTCACTATCAACCTATCAAGAATTGCTACTGACTATTTACTGGCAGATAGAGTATTTGAGAAAAAGCGAAGAATTGCCTGGCCACAGAAAAAAATGATTGGAATAATACTCCTGCGATCGGAAAATATATTGGTAAAGGAGAGATGTAATAATACATAAGATTTAGATTAAAAGACGGATAGATAGAAGATATTACTACCAATAGGCCAGAGAATTGAGCGGGGTAAACTAGTCGGAGCAAGTGAAGACAACAGCTCAGTTTGGATTTTGGCACAGGAAAAAGTCTGAGGTTAGATCGAAAATGAATGGAAAGAGGAGGGGCATGAAATTTGTGGAAGCGGGCATGACAAGGAAGGCAAATGAAATAGAAGGTTGTTGGACATCGTGAGATCTTTTAGCATTGTTGGGTTTGGGCGCAGGTTACTGACAGAACTGAACAGCCAGAACATAAAAATGGTAAAAGCATCAAAGTGAAGGAAGTCAAAAGGTCGAAAGCAAGAAGTAAGAAAAGGAGAAAGATGGGAAGATAAAAAGAAACATGAATAAAGTCGCTCAAGCACCACACACATCCAAGGTGCGTACTTTAGAATGGCCGTTGCCGAGCCATCGACTGTGAGCCAATCATATCCTGTGAGAAAATTTAGGTTGGTATTTGCAGACAGCTCTGGACAATGGTTTTTGTTTTATTAATGCTAACCCTCAAAACTCATAAAAGTACTGACTGAAAAACATTCACATGAAAATATGTGAAATGTAAATAATTTTCAATTTATAGTAATATTATTCTAACTTTTCTTACTATTAAATAATATTTAAAGAAGTATTATTGCGATAAAATAAGAATATATACTTTTGTTATAGATACATAAATAATATTCAAAAACATTTTATTCTAAAAATAAGGGCTCAAAGTGGATTTATTCTGACAATTATTTCATAAATTATTTGTGTTAAAACTACACGTTAATGGTCCTTGGAATTTTTTATGATTTATTTTGAGATCCGAAAGGCTTTGGACGGCCACTAAGAGGTTGGACGGCCACTAAGAGGTTGGACGGCCACTAAGAGGTTGGACGGCCACTAAGAGGTTGGACGGCCACTAAGAGGTTGGACGGCCACTACATGGTTGGGCGGCCACTACGAGATTGGACGTACACTAAGAGGTTGGACGTCCACTGAGAGGTTGGGCGGCCACTACGAGATTGGACGTACACTAAGAGGTTGGACGTCCACTGAGAGGTTGGGCGGCCACTGAGGGGTTGGGCGGCCACTAGGAGGGCGACCGCCGCCGCGTCCACCGTGGGCTCGTAACGCGAGCGCGTGACCGTGAGTGACCCGGCGCGCCGACGGTTAATGCGTGCGTGCGCGTGCGAGGAGCGAAAGTTTAAAATTTCGCACGGGGCGGCCGCCGAGGGCGCGAACCCGACCCCAGCGCCGCCGAGTTATTGCGGCCCAGAGCGCAACTACGCAGTTAGAGCACGCGCGTTCGCGCAAGGAAAGGCACAGCAGATGAGCTACTGCGAAGCCATTGTACACGGCAACTTGTGCGAAGGGCGCACCGCTCTCCACTGAAAAGGTTCCGGACTCGCGGGAACTCTCCGGTATCAAGAACAATGAATATTTAAAAATAAACTAGATGAACCCCTGCCATTACAATGCACGAAAGAAAAGCTACAATAGAAATGTACAACATATGCATTAAAAGAAAAATTGAAAACCTCAAGATACTGTTTCATGTCGTTCTGTACTTATTCTCCAAGATAATTGAAGTGGGGGAGGTTTACGAATTGTGGAACAATACAGACATATTCACAATGAACATAAGTTAGTAAAACACGTTTCTGAAAATGTAATTGAAATGTTTTATATTTACCAATAACCCTACATATTCGTTGTAACAGAATATAGCAGGGAATTCTTTTATCCACTTTAACTTCAAAACGCAGTACACCACATAATTTAAACCCTGAACAATTTTTGTTAGGGGTCTCGTGTGCCAAACATTTGCTTGACCTTACATTTTACCTCACTAACCTTTGTATTTAAAAAAAAACTTTTTTGGGGGATTCTTTACATTATGCCATAGTAAATACAAAATTTTTTCGAAAATACTTTAAAATGTTTTGATTTAATTTTTTTCTCGGATAGTTTAAAGAATTATTTAAAACATGGTGCGGGGATCGTTTTCGCTAAAATCCCTGATTTTTCGAAAATTGCAAAAGTTCAACTTTTTTCGATGTCTCCCTACAATTACAATATTGAAGATAAAGATTTTTTCTTCACAAAATCTATAGTTCACAGACATCTTGAAAAATATCATATACAATTTTTCGAAAATATGAGCAGTTTTCGTGCAATTCTGCGTGAATACAGGCAATTTAAAAAAAAATATGTTCTCAAAAAAGCTCCAATGTTTAAAAAATATTTCTCTTCAAAGGATGGTTAAAATTGATTCCAGTACCATTTTTGGCGAACTCTGTGTTTTCGAAAATTATAAAAATGAACATGCAAAAGAACAATATTGAAAAAAGAGATTTTTGTCTTAAATGAAATCTGTTCTAAAAAAATAATGTTTAAAATGTTATGTTCAATTTTTTTTTAAAACCTAGTAGTTTTTGCGCAATTTATATTTAAACTTAACGTTATTTTTTAAAAATTCTAAAAAAGTCTCCAATTTTTTCTTTAAATATATTCCACAGATAGAACAAAGGACACTTAAGAAAGGTGCAAGTCTTGTTTTCGTTGAAGATTGCCAAAGTTAGAAACAATGTGAGAAAGTGTGCTGTTGTAGCACTCTTAGCTTTTAGAAGGGAATGAAAAGCTATTGTCTCTCCCTCTGAGATACTCTCCGTTCACTTACCAGAGAATTGGAGCAAGTTCACATCTATAGTAAATATGTTTTATGTAATGAAATGTTAATTTTGTTCAAATGGGCAAGACAACAGAGAAACAATGGTCAGAGGATTAGAGGATAATCGTATGAGTAAAATAAAAATCAGCTAAATTTCTGTTGAAATGGAGTATTTGGGGGCAAATTTATGAATAGAGGAATATTGCATGTTTGAATAGAGGAATATTCCACACATGCATGAATAGAGAAAAATGAAATATAATTTATGGATTGACGATTATACCTCCCAAATCAAATTTTTTAGCTCATTTGAATGTAGCAAATACATCGATATTTAAAACTTCAGATATTGTAGTCATTTGAGTTTAGCTCTTAATAAGTAAAGAGGTATTTACAGTATGTTCATTAACTCTAACAATCGCATCACGGAAAGTCTTATTCCACCCTTTGCTGCACAACCTCTTCTTTATTACGAGGCAGGGTGGATAAAAACTGCGTTCTCGTCGAAAGCATCGTTTAGGGACTGGGCTACTTTTCCGAGAAGCCAGGCCTGCGCGCTCCCATCTTCGTCCGCCGCCCTGTGTTTTTTGCAGCGTTTGGACGTTGATGAGCCAAAACTGGCTGCGTAACATGGTAGCTGACAGAGAAGCAACGCTGCCTCATCGAGAAAAATAATCACTCTAAAACTTGGGAGATTGTATTTACACGGAAGCCGTAACAGGTTTGCTCTTTCACGAGGGAAACCCTTAATTTCGTCTAAGTGACGATCTTACCGGAAAATTATTCAGATTATTTTTAAGAGGATATTATAAAGAAGGCTGCCCTCCGTCGAGTATAATTCTATGGGTCGTAATGATATTATAATTGGTCTGGAGTATAAGCCTTTGTAATTTACATTCATATGCAAAATAAATCTCCAGAATATTTCTATGTAAACGGCAGATTATAATTTCGATAGGCTTAATTTAATCTTGATTCTCGTCCTGCAAACTTCGCCAACACGAGAAGTTGTACAATGATGAGGGCTAGAAGGCGAGGCCGAGGCAACGGCCCAGCGAAGGAATGGGGAGGGGGTAGAGAAGCGGGCGAAGATCGAAATGGGGACGTCTTCCGGAATGGACGGGAGAGGACGGAGGGATGGGGGGAGAGGAACCTCAGACGAAAAAGGAAAGGGGCTCTCCGTAAAGTCAGACAAATCTGGAATAGAGGAGGGAATTGGCCGCAGTTACGTGCCTTCTAATGCGTTTAATTCGATAGTATGAGCGCGCTTAATAATTGTACAGAGTTAATTGCAGTTGGTGAGGTTTTACACGCGGGGGGAGGGAAGTTTAATTAAGCAGATCGAGGCGGAGACGGCGGTTGTGGCAGGAAGGACGGGGTGGGAGGTGCGGGGCAGGGTGGGGAGGGGCGGGGAGGGGTGCGGCGGGGCTGCGCCAACGGAGGCAAGGTGTTTCGATCGGTGGCGGATTATGACGGGTTCCGAGCGACGTCTTGCGGGTTGCGGCTCCGCAGGCGCGCGCCTTCGCTTTCCTCTCGGGGCGAGCGCCCTTTCTCCCCGCCCCCACCCCGCCCCACCCGCGCGGCGTTCTCCGGAAATGGAACGGCGTCCTCCAATTAGAACGCGCGCCTGCCCCACCCGCCAGCCACCCGGGATGTGCCGGACCCTCGGCGTAGGAGGACATCCTTCCAGGAATATTCTCGAGAACGAGTTATTATATCCTCCCAAGGTCAAAAATATTTTTGATTCCTATGTTGCAAATATCAAACCAAACCATATGTCATTGACATTTGATGTGATCAGTTTCATACAAAATCCTTACATGTAACGGGGTTCACTGTTCAGTCAAAACCTTTTTATGTAAATGTATTTATCCTTGTTGGAACTTTCAAATAATGCATATGCTTCACATAACGGGACATTGATATTTTTTCATTGTATTTATTTACATATTCATAATGGTTTAAAATTAGTTGACAAGCATCTTGAGAATTCAATTAGATAAGTGTGATATTTCGTTTTTTCATCGCGGCAGAAATTCTTTAGTGAAGGTTTTTCTTTTGATCTAACATTCATAAGCGTTCTCTAGAAACAAACAAGTGTTTACAATATCATACTCTGCTCCATTTTTAACACTTCAATTTTTAATTGACTCATTTCGTATGGTATTCCCATGTGCGTCGCCATTCTTTGTTCAAAGAAGCTTGTGAATGTACCCAGCACCGCAATTGACACCAATTTCACAATTTTATAATGTTTCTAATACTCCTTAATGAAAACCCTACGATTTTACTGTTTGAAAAAATAGAAAATAAAACGGTCCCGAAAACAACAAGTAACAATAAAGATTCATCATCATTCATTTAAATCTGGTGGCTGAGAAAGCCAACTTTGCTGTCAAAGTGTCAAGAAGGCAACTCTGGTCCTGTCCGTGACTGCCGATTGAGTTGTTAAAGCAGATCCAAATACAGGGAAAAGGTTCGAGTCCTCGGCAGCTTGTTTCTCTCTCTCCTCCCGCGCGGTCCCTGGACCGGCAGCCTCGTGGCGGCGCGCCCTCGGCGGCGGCTGGCCTCTCGCTCTCGCTCTCTCCCTCTCGGGGCGCCACTCTCTCGCTCCTTCTCTCTCCCGACGCGCGAACGACGCCGCGCCGCGCCGCGCCACGGCGCCGCTCCCGACTGCTGCGCCGCTTCCCACGACCCTTCCCCTCCCCTCTCCTATCTGCTCTCCGCCCCGCCCCCCTCGCACCCTCGCCCCGCTCCGCCCCGCCCCCGCCGCCTCCCACCACTCTTTTTTCAATTTCGCCTCCCCGACCTGCCTCACGCCCGGCGCGCCGCGCTCTCGCTCGCGACGCCGGCGGCGGCGGCGACTCGGGCTGAAAGAGAGAGAGAGAGGGTCGAGGCCGAGAAAAAGAGAGCAAGAGGGAGCTGCCTGCGGCCCCCTCCACTTCTCTTACGTCATCGTACGTCAGGCGGGGCGGAGCACGCGGTGCTGCACGTGGCTCGGCGTCGTACAAAAGCAGTCGGTGATGCTGCGATGCCATCGGCGGTCACTGAGGCCGACGCACTGTACTCCACGGAGAACAGTGATCAGACTGAACAGGCCAGGAGGGCGAAAACCTGTGAAGCGAATTTACTACTCGATGCTCCTAAAATTGTAAAAGTAATGTTGCTGCAACATTTATTTAATTTTTCGGGTTTATTGAGCGTGACTTTCTTTCATTTTTGAGTCTGTTCTAGCAATATCGCAAATAAAATATTAAGGAAAGATAGATGTTAACAAATTGACACTTTGTGCTGATACAACTCACGTGTCTAATTTTATAACAATACATTACGTTTATTTATCGCGGGGCTGAAATTCTGTTCTGAAGTGCTGAAGGTAGTTCATACCAGTACATTTTTTATTTTCATTGGTGTGTTCACAGTCTTTAGATGAATCGTGTTTACTGACGTTTTTATAGATGATCGATTAACATGATAAGTTTTTTCTGATCATTTTCGAGTACTTCGAGTCTCGTTGACATTTTGTATCATATTTAAAAATGTGCATTACATTTCTCGAGTATACTTAGAATAGTAGATCTTACGATTGTGTAAGACAAATATGAAACAGTAATTATTGCGTTATCTCATCTCGTTGATAATGCGGCGTTCTTGTTATCTCTTGCTTAAATAATAAATTATGAGAAAAGAAATTATATATTTATAGTTTGAATATTGAAATAAATAAAAGGATATAAAAGGCAATGTAAACAAATTGGACAAGGAAAATGAAGTATCATGTTGTTATTACGGTTATTTTAGGAGTCAAAAAGAGCTCAAATCCTTTTTACGAACACAAGTTGTTTACTTTAATTTTCAACTTCCAATGTTGAAGTGTTGCTTTTGCTAAAGAAATCATTCATAAATTGCCGTGCTTGATGCAGTGGCAAAATAAGCCACACCGGTCACTGCAAACTTCAATATTACAACATTTACAAACAGCAGGAGGCTTTTTGTGAGTGGTGTGGCTAATATTGTTTCAGCCCCAAGCCCCGTTTTGCTCTTCCCGATCCTCACGGGCGCCCTCTGTGGGGCGTGCACGCGCGTGTGCGCATAGGGATCGCAGCTCGGCGAGCGCTGCCTTCCCTAGGACGCTTTGCGCCGCGTCGTCCAGGGGCGACACCGCGTGGCGTGGCGCGGCAAGGCGGTGCGGGGCGGGGAGCAGGCGGAACAAGACGAGGGGGAACGGAGCGGGGGGCACGGGGCGGGACGGGACACGACGGGGCGGAGGATGAGGGAGGGAGTCTGAGGGAGGATGAGATCGTTTGCGGATCCCCCCCCCCTTCCACCGGCCATACGAAGGGTGCGGCGCGGCGTAGCCGGTTGCCGCTATTGTCCCGGTTACCGCGTACCCCGGCGGCCGAGGGCGGCCGCGTGGCGGAGGGCGGGAGTGACCGCAGATGGCGCTGCGTTGATGCAAGGCCGCAGGGAGTACATTGGGAAAGAGATCGCGCTTAAGGGGTGAGCATCGCTCATTTTGAGCAGACGTTCGTTGCTTGCTTGTTAAATTGGGGGCAACATATGCCCTTGGAAAATTGGCTTCCTTGAAATATTAAATTAATATTTCTTACTGCAGCTTGTGGAAAAAGTAGGGTTAGATCGCGCAAATAGTATAATTAATGAATGAGTGCGAGAGCGCGTTCTTACTCGACAGTTATGTTTTAGACGTATGAGTTACACTCCCAATCTTATTTCTTCATACTTCTAATGCATATTGCACATTTTCAGATATCATTCGCACATAATAATAGTTCTTTTTTTCGGAAATCGGCATTAAAATAAAAATGGAAATTTAATGAAGCTCTCGACCGATAGGAAGTCGCCCTGTGATAAGCTGGTTAACGATGTTTTTTTAGGACACAAATGTAATTTTTCAGGTATTTACCGTACAATTTATTTTATTTGTAAATTGTAAATACGTAACGTAGATTGCGACATAAATTTAATGTTTATTTATTAATATTCGAATATGTTTAAAAATATTACTTTTGAATTTCCTTACGTTTTGATTTACATGTGATTGAAGATTTCTAAAGCAATTATTTTTCTAGTAATTCCCTTTGCCGATAAACAGAAAACATAATATACGATTGTGTTATCAATTTTTTCTGTATTTAAACAAAACACATCTCGAAATGTAGTATTATGACATATTTCCTCCAGCTACAACTTTGCGTTGTGTTCAAACAACTTTTCCCGTTATAAATGATTTTTGTGAATAAAATGAAATAATAATAGAACTAAAATTGATGTAATATTTTACAATCGTTTTTTCTGTAAACATAACACATGTTGTAATTAATATGAATGTGAAATAAACATATTTTCATTTAGCGTTGTGATGTAAACAACAAGACTAGTATAAAAATCTTATTCCCAAAATAATGATGGAATGAAGAACGGAATCTCTAATTGTATTTGGAACAAGAAGTTACATTTCGGGCACAAATCCGCCTCGAATGCTCTATCCAGTATTTGTGATTTTAACTCTGCGCTTCGACATATTTCCTCCCCTCCTCGTCGATGCTTGCAGGATGTGTGCATTTGCGCGCTCTCATGCGGTTCGGTGTGTCTGCTGCGAGCGTCCTCGCACACAAGAGCTCTCACAACCACTCTGACCATTAATGTCCCCTATTCTATCTGGAGCTCGGTGCGGCCCGTAAGCTAAGTGGATGCCTCTTTACCGCATCTCTCCGGGGCTGCAGAGATAATGCATCGCAAGTCACAGGGCGTGCCCGCCTCCGCTATCGCCAGCGTCACCACCGTGGCCGCCGCCGCCGCCGCCGTCGACCGCACCGCAACCTCGTCTCGGCGGCGGTGGCGGTGGTGGTGGCGGAGGCGGAGACGGTGGCAGTGGCGGCGACGACGACAAAGGCGGTGGAGGCGGCGTCGGCGTCGGCGTCGGAGGCGGCAACGGCAGTGGTGGCGGTGGCAGCTGTGGCGTCTGCCGCGGCGGTGGCGATGGCGATGGCTGTGGAGGCGATTTCGGCGGCGGGGATGGCGGTGGCAGCGGCGGTGCTGGTTGTGGCGGCGGCGGCGGTGGCTGTGGCGGGGGTAGTAGTGGCGGAGGTGGCAGCGGCGGCGGCTGTGGCGGCGGTGGCGGCAGCATTGGTGGCAGCGGTTGCGGTGGTGGCGGCGGCGGCTGCGGCGACGGTGGCGGCGGCGGCGGCGTTGGTGGCGGCGACGGCGGTGGCGGAGTAGCTGTGTCGCCGCTGCTTCTAGCAACGCGACGGTGTCATCAAATTATCAGCGACACTGATGTGCGCTCAATCACCGCGCGGCCCCGTGGGGGCTTCATGCCAAAGCCGCCGTGCTTCTGCATCACCGATACCGCTAGAGCTAACGTCACTACCACTAGCAGCGGTGATAGCTGCAGTTGCCTGTCCCAACTGGCTTCGTGTTCGTCGCTACCACCGTCGTTTGTTTGCTATCCCACTCACCGTTACAGTGAGTCCTAGTAAACCTGGGCAATTCTCGACACCGTCCAGCCATCTCCAATGTCGCTGACAGTAACATCGCCGTTACAATTATCGTTCACACTATCTCAATATTCTGCTGATCTTGTGATTGTTATGATGTGTAAAAGAACGACCATTCAGTGAGGGCAAATCTGTTCAACGAGTGAGAAATTCAATGAAAATTTTTACTGTTAACGAATTTTAAACGAAGTCGTATTTTGAGGAACTCCTAATAATGCGACTCTTGAAACTCGTGATAAATTATATTCTGTTCATAATCACGAACTTTCCCTTTATATCAATCGCATCAAAATCTGTCCAGTCGAAACTGTTTCCAAAGCTACAGTAACTCCTTGTTTTGTCAACACTAATACATTTCTTGAGGAGTTTCAAAACGAAATGTAATAACCCTCAGGGCATGCACCTTGGAGTCTGGACAAAGGCGGTTGAGATTGCTTTCTGGTGACATATGTCAGTCGATGCCAAGGCGCTGCCTTCTCAGGCAGACAACGCATATGCCAGCATCTTTGATACTGACAGCCGAAGAAACAGCATGTGAGGTGGAGATCCCGCGGTGCTTTTAGATCCCCCTCCGGCTACGCAGATAGTCTGTTCTCCGCTGTCAGTTGTAGCCCCTGTTTTTTTCTGGTATCGTTTCAACATTCCCTTAGTGTTCCTCGAATCTTATTCGTCTGAATCTGTGTTTCTATCATTCTTGAACTGCTTTAGTTTTCTCATCTATCTGGGTTGTTGTAGACGTCTTTATTGTCTTGTTATCGCCGCCGTAATTTCAACTTGTCACGGTCATAACTGCTATAGCTCTCGATCACCATCGTTATTGTTATCATACTAGCAGTCTTTATTTTTGTCAACTGTGATCAGGGCCCCTTTTCAAAGGTGCCTTGACCTCTTGGAATTCATTTTCAATCACTTATTACAAAGAAATATACTGTATCCTTTTTTGTTTTGATGAGATTGTTTTTTTTTTTTCAATTCTGCCAGTTGCAGGTACGTCACAATATTTGTGTGAACATTAATTTGAATAATTAATTTCGGTTCAAAACCGCCGACGATTTTGAGTTGATGCAAAATTGCCACAATATAAAAATAGATTTGCCACAGTATTTTAGTCTTTCGCTTTTCTGGTTAATTTTTTGTGTTGCTGTAATACTTATCATCTAAGGAATTTACTTTCTCTTTGGTTGAGCTTATTCACAACCGTAATTAATTTTTTAAATACTTGGAAACATGAAGCGTTTTCTATCTTTTTATTTGAGTCTTTAGAAATACTAAATTCCCAGAATTTATACATTAACATTCTTTCCTCGAATTTTAATTACGACCTGTTCGAACAGTTTTTCTGTGAGACGAGTTTCTTTAAAATTATTATTTGAATCTTTCTCGTTCGGCTGTGAAGCCTTTCAAGGAGTTGTACAATTTTTATAAAATACATTGCAATTAAGTTCATACGAAAGCATATTGAGGTATGTTTCTCACCCTCAGCAAAATTAAAAAAAAAATAGTACATTATTGTTTATAAAATTTATATTGACTGAAAACTTAAATAAACGCATATAACGTTAATTTAAAAATAGTAAACGAAATAACTATTTTTATGATAGCCTAAATGCATCTTCGAGAAATTTTCATATTATTCGATAGGCAAGATAATACGGTAAAGAACTCGATCTTTTACACATTAGCTCACATATAACCGAAAGTTCACCTTATGCTGACACGCTTGGAGATATCTCTCGATACATGCAAGTATCAATAGGTACACTATTGCCCGCACACACATGTGCTCTCTCACTCTAATCCTCTCTCTCACACATAAAAACGGACATTTACGCATGGGAATTCATTCACACACCCGTTCACCATTCACCGTTCTCCATATCTACCTGCCAACCTCCTGCTGAGCTTTCACTTTCTTTTAATTCACTGAGGCACAACTCATTAATCCATCTATTTTTTATTCTTATCACAGGCCTGTAGAGTTTGAAAGGAACCAGAGAAAAAATAAGCGTACAGTGCCTTCATTTAATACGTTTCCCTATTTTATAATAAACTATCCCGCTCTTCTTCCGCCTCCGTCTCTTTTTGCTCTCTTGTATACTTTCTACCTAATTACTAAACTTGTTTTGCCTTTAGCTAACGAGGCGCAGTGTATATACGCTGCTAAGTGGCGGGGGAGGTGGAAGGGAGGGAGGGGCCCGGCCCGCGCAGAGGAGCGGGTGCGCGCGCATGCCGTGAGAGTGCGGTGGGGGTGGGGGAAACGAGGAGGGACGGCAAGAGGTGGAGGGGATGGACAAAAAGAATCTGGGGGAGAAATGAGTGTTTGCAATTCATGCTATGTGAAATTCAACGAAACGACGAAGAGTGGTCGGGCAAGAACGGGAATGAACTGAGGGTATAAATGAAGAAGGAAGAAATGAGGTGAATAGGTTAGAAAAGGAAAGAACTGGCAAGGGAATTGACATAAGGAAACTTGGCCTCAAAGGACAAAGGATGAGAACGACATGGGGAAACGCTTTGGAGAAGGCAGCAACAATTGCACAGCAAAATGACTGGCAGAAGAATGTCTGAAATGGTAAGGAGACAGAAGGGATGAAGTGGCAGAAAGTCTTTCGGGCTTTCCAGCGTTAACGCTAGAAGCTCGGGACAAAGAGAGAAAGCCGAGTAATATTGTGGCGGGGTGACGAACCAGGATAGGCGTAGGAACGGCAGCGAGATGGTCGGGGAGGGTAGGGAGTGGGTGGGGAGTGAGCGAGAGGCAGTTTAGAGGGGGCGTGGACGAGGCGCAGACGAGGCATGGACCGGGTATATGTATGGTGGGGCGAGGGTCAGACGTGAGCGGGTCGAGGGCGGGGCGTGGACGGTGCGTGGGTGGGGCGTGGGCGGGGCATGGGCGGGGCATGGGCGGGCATGGGCGGGCGTGGGCGGTGCATGGGCGGTGCGTGGGCGGTGCGTGGGCGGTGCGTGGGCGGGCGGATTGTGGACTGGGGCATGGGTGGGGCGGGGCGTGTCAGGGCTAAGGGGTGTGTGGGCGGGACGGGGAGGGGCCGGTGGAGCATTGCGGAGCGGGACGTCTGTGGATCGGGGAGTGGCGTAGCAAGGGGAGAGCAGCGCGGAAGGCGAGGCCGCCCCACTCCGCCGTCCAACAGAGAACGCGACGCGAGCCTCGCGTTTATATGATGGAAACCTAAATTAACTCCAATTTATTAATTTGAAAAGTTGGTTAGTCCGCGTTCAGAGCGCCTGCTGGGGCCGCGCGACGCTCGCGGTTGACACAATTAGCCGGAGCGCGCACAAAACGCGGGCCTTGCTTCCCCCGCCGCCCCGGGCGCAGCCGCCCAACGCCCCGCCCCGCCCCGCCCCGCCCCGCCCCGCCCCGCCTCGCCCCTCCCCGCCCCGCCCCGCCCACTCCCGGCGCGCCGGAGCTCTGGCGCTGCTCGGCGCATTCTCGCGGCCACGATGGGGCCGACAGAAGGGGCGTGGTCAAAAGCGCCCCAAAACGGGTGAATGTGGGTACCGAATTCGCGGTTTGAACTACACCATCAAAAAATGGAAGACCTTAGTATAATTACCAAATATGTGATTTTATGATTTATCTCTCGAAACGAATTGTTTTTATTTTATTTTTTAAAGAATTGTGAGTTGAATAGTCCGTGGTACAAATGCAACTTATTGAACCATTTAACTTTACCGTCGTCAAAATACTCATAATTAAAAAAAATCAGCAACAGTAAGAGTTCTCTCAGAGACTGAATTAAAATTTGCTTTTATATTATATTGATTTTCATGTTTGCGATGAACTAGTTTGGTATGAAAATATCATTCTCCGATCTCTATGCTTTGAAAGAGAAAATACGGAATATGTCGAATTGTGATATTGTATCGAGAGGATACCAAAACAACAATTTGCTGCGCGAAATAGTTTTTCTGAAATTGATTTCCTGAATTTGCCTCTTCTAAAAGTTACGCATTCGCGATGAGTCGTTTAACAGAAACTCAGTTCTGCTATGCTCAGGAAGACAAGCACTTCGTTGAACTGAGAGGAGAGTCCCCCACAGAATAAAGTCTTCGTTGAAGCAAACCACTGAGCATCGCTGAAGTGGCTGGAAAAGGAATGAAGTGGAAAAGAGTAACATAATGGGAAAAGTAACTGAAAGACAATGGAGGAAACTCTGCATGGC
Organism: Teleogryllus occipitalis; assembly: GCA_011170035.1. Taxonomy (NCBI): domain Eukaryota; kingdom Metazoa; phylum Arthropoda; class Insecta; order Orthoptera; family Gryllidae; genus Teleogryllus; species Teleogryllus occipitalis. Next base: position 1,159,900 of record BLKR01000010.1, read on the forward strand.
TCGAAGTAACGAGGGGGGACTGAATTGAGTATAAACATCTACTGAATATAATCAAAGACGCAAGTGATTTGGGAAACGGATTTGAAGCTAATGCTATACGTGGAAATAAAGAGACGAAATAAAGATTGGAAAATATGAAATAATGATAATAAACTGACGTGAACAAGATAAGTGCAAAGGGAGATCAAGAGAAATAAAGGAATCAGAGTAAATTGGAGAGAAATAAGAAGTGGTTAGGGAACGTAAGAGAGGGAGAGTAATAATAATTAAAAATGAGAGAAAAGAAGTAAGAAGACGACTCTCAGAAGTAAATTTGAAATGTACTCGTATGTAATACATTTACAGAAATTGTAGATAATGTATTTATGTAAGTAGCTCGTAAGTAAATTGGATGAAGGGCTTGACATTAGATAGACCTGTAGCACATTGAATTGATAGTGAGAAATAAAAAAAAGTCTTTCAATCCCACGTTCCTCTGCGCAGAGTAAAGAACGAATGTTTTCCTAGAACATCGTCATTTGTATACCACAATCACAATACTTACATACAATGTAATAATGTATCTGTCGTACATTTCAGAAGGATTTACTTAATTTTGACAAAAATGTAGCATAGGGGTATCTAGAGCCGACAACTTGTTAGTTTTGATTTTAGATCATCTGAAGAGAAGAATATGGATACGTGTGATTTATTGAAGTAAAATGGAATCTTTTCTTTCATTTACTTGAGGAAAGAATGAGGACCATGGCCATAAGGAAGTATTTCACTTTCAATACAATTTCAATCCTAATGTAGTGCTATTTGAATTCTAAAGACCCATTTCTGTGCGTCAGTAAACTTTTAAGGTGGTTGTAGCACTTCGATCAGCACACTAAGTAAATTACTTATACTCGTTCTCTACGATCAATTAAGCTGAGTTCTCGACAGACGGGTGCTCGAAGCACACGGGTGGTGACGGTGAGAGAGTAGGGGGCGGGAGGATCCGGAGGGCGGTTGGGAAAAGCGTATTGTGCAGGCGCGCCCCTATCACCGCTGCCGCCGGCGCTTTCACCAATATCACCTTCACCGCCACCTCCCCTCACCTCTCCGTCACCATCGCTCTCACTGCCACTACCACTACCACTGTCACTACCACTGACACCGCTACTCTCACTGCCACTGTGATAGTCACTGTCATAGCCACTGTCACCGCCACTGTCACAGCTACTGTCACCGCCACTGTCACCGCCGCCTCTGGTACCGCTACTGTCACTACCATTGACACCGCTACTGTCAATGCCACTGTCACCGCCATTGTCTCCGCTACTATCACCGCTACTGTCACCGTCAGTCATCGTCACTGGTTCCGCCGAGCACCACCGCCACCGAAACCGCCTCTGCTTGCTACCCCGTCTCTGCCACCGCTGCCGCCTCCACCACCCCGGCCTTCGGCCCCGCGTCCTTCTCGGAATCCAGTTAACTGTCCGCGGCGGAGCTCATTATTCTCTTGTTTCCCGTAGCGCGGCGAGCGGACAATCGCGGTATGAAAGAGCGTAACCCGTTGTTTCCCGCACAAACGCGTGTTGCGCCCCGTTGTCGCAGTCGTCGCCACCCTTGTTACGCGCATTTTTCCCGTCCCCGCTCGGCGCTTGTGCCAGAAACCAACCCCCGCGCCCCCGCCCGCCCGCCCTCTGTTTGTTATGACGAGTTGGAAGCGGGATCGGTTATTTTTTCTAATTAACCCCGCGGTCGCGAGGGCGGACTGCCTTGTGGACGCCAAGCGCTGGGAAGAGTGGAAGACCGCGAAGGAGAAGCTGAGAAAGGGGTAGGCTCCAACCAGCAGCACCTACAAGAAAAGTCTCCCTTCCACGTTAAACGTCTTGCGGCACTAAGTTCAGCTTATGTTTTCTAGTTAAAGGCTGTACGAAAAATGACTATTTGAGTAGCGTAATAGTCAATTACGTGATGTATCCATATTTCTGACTTTAGTGTGTTTTCAGTCGTCGTCTTCGTCATATGTTTCGAATACAAATTAAAACCCGTCAAGGAATAATGTGAACCAAAATGCTGCTTCTTCTCTCTACTTTCTTTCTACTTTTTGCCAAATTGCAACTTATCTTAGCTTCATAATGCTAATCTGAATCTCTTTCATAAGAAAGTACGTATGTGGTTTATGAGCAAATTCAAGGCCATACAACATAAAGCAACTTCAAGAAAAAGTTGAAAATTATATCTACTGTTATTATTATTATTATTATTATTATTATTATTATTATTATTATTATAATTATTATTATTATTAAATCTTCACAACAACTTTACAAAATACATGAAAAATCCTTTCAATATGTTTGGCATTCTTGACATTCATTGAGACATTTCATCTGAAGGAGATCCATCCTCCGCCTGTCGCAACATCAACAAAACTCACTGAGTATTTGAAAAGGTTCAGAGTGCTTGAAGGCCCCAACAGTCACGAGACGGTGCGGCGGCGCGGGGCCTTCCTTTGCGGAGGTGCTGCCCTCCGTCGCCGTCTCCGCGACCGCGAGGCGTGGAGCGGGCGAGCGGGCGGGCGGACGAGGGGGTGTGCGGGCAGGCGAGCACGAGCGCGCGCGCGGACTGTACATTCCTGTCGAGCTCCCATCAGCAGCAATGCTTCCCTGGCAGCTAATTAGCCCGCCGAGTTCCAATACCTTTAATTGGATGCTGGCGAAGTACAACATTGATCCTCCACCCGGCTTTCCGACCGCCCCCGCATCTCCCCGCCCCTCCCCACGTCCTCGCCCCGCCCCGCCCCGTCCGCGCCTCGCGCAGCCCTTAAAACAACCCTCCCGGCTGCTATTATATAATATATTCTCCTCCAACTTCCAACCTACATACGCGCAAGAAAGACGGAGCAAGAAAGAAGGCGAGGAGCAGGAGGAGACAGAGGAGGAGAAGAACAACGAGGAGGAGGAGGAGGGGATGGAGGAGGAAAAAATCATAATTTCCTTAATCATAGTTCCCTATAAAGTATAATTTGATTATTAAAAATTTAAACTCTTGAATACTGCCATGTTAATTAAATTGAGCCTATGGAAAAGAAAAAGCTAATGAAATGTCAGGAGCTTGGGAGAGTGTGATTAATTGCGAGGATTCGTGGAGCAGCCACGGGAGCGAGCGAGAGCGCCGCGCCGAGGTAATTGTCTTTCACGGCGCGCGAGCGAGAGAGCGCGCGAGACGGAGAGGGCGGGCGCGAGCGAGACGGAGAGAGAGCGCGGCACGCAGGAGGAGTTGTGATTAAACGAGCTAGCACCAAATTACGCTGCCGGGCCTGGCGGGTCTCTCGCGCCCGTCCCCCCTCCGCCCCCGCCCCACCCCCGCTCCGCCCCCGCCTCCGGCCTCGCCGCCGCCACCCCCGCCGCCGCCGCCGCCACCCAGCCGCTGAGCTCGCCGCCACCGCCGTCGCCGCTACAGTCGGGTTGAAAAATATCGGCCCTTTTCTCGCTTCGTCGTTCAGTGCGTTGGGGATGCTCGAAGGTGTGAATGTTTTAAATGCGGAATCACTCGGATTCCCTCCTTGATTTGAAATGAAAGGATTGGACCACAATGATAACACACATTCAAAATAAAGATTTTAAAATGTCCTCCCAAAACAAACATTACGATCCAGACATCTATACACGTGGTAATAGAATTACTTTATCTATTTTGAATGCAGCTGAGAGTGTACGCAGAAACCGAGTAATGTCTGGATCTAAATAAACTTTGTTTTATCTTCGGCGTAAAAAAATGTACAATATGAGAGTTACCACTCCGCTGCCCTGACCCCTTCAAATATTACTTTATAATTTTTAAAAAATGATTCAAGATTCCACGGAAGTAGCCATATGTTTTGTGGGAACATCACATGCAAAAAATTGGAATATTTCTCTGAAATCATTTTTGGCAAACTCTGTACAATGAATTCGCGTTTGTGTATGAAAACGTGACAATGAAATATATTTCAGACGCACTTCTGTATTACAGCTGTGAAATTTACTTTAAGACATATTTTATTTATAGAACAGAACAGTTGCATCAATGGAAAAAAGCTGAGAGTTCATTCACTATTCTTTTAAAAATAGAGAAGCAATTTTTGTGTTTGTTGTGTTACTATTTTGTTACTATTATTTTATCACTTTAAGGAATGCATTTTTAAAATTATTTTGTAAAGAAAAGGTGGAATCCAAATATTTTAATATATTATGCAAATTATCAAACATTAAAAAATTTGTTTCGATAAGGAAATTCATTGAACTATAATTATTTATTGATTGAATGTAATATTAAGAATTTAACGTCATTTTGGTTATATTTGCAGCAATCATGAAGAAAACTGAAATGAAGATTAAGTACACTTCTTTTAAGAAATCTGGTGTATTTAAATGATCATTTGCCAATGTTTTTGTCTCAATTACATCTGAATTAGACCTTGAAGATATTATTTCAAATCACAGTGAAGAATTTTAAAAAGTAAACTCAATTGTTTTATGAGTAAAATACGTCTCATGATCAAAACACATAAATAATTTTTCAGATATCTATAATTATTATTTGAATTTATTAATGGATTTCCTTTCAATCCCATGGTAGAGACCCACATTCATAAATTTATTGCACCCTGGTACCAATTCTACATCATTAAGTACAACGATCTCACTATATTCTTAACAGTGCATCCTTCGTGCTTTACAAGAGTGCTCGAGCGCTGGCAGCACAGCTCGTCGTCGTGCTCGGACAGTGTGCGTAACCGACCATGACACTGCGCTCGCCACATTGCCAAATGAAGTCCATCCCGTCTCTCTGCTGCACGCTCCGCACCTCTGGCGCACGCGAGAATCTATGAAACGCCACAATACGTCTATTTCTATTCCGTTGATACCGTCCTTCCACACGCCCGCTCATTGCCCGCCTGCCCGTCCACTCATTGCTAGTCCACCCATCACCCGAACTAACAACCCATTTCCTGTCCGCCCTTCCACCCTTCCCCACCCCAACTGCACGTCTATTTCTCGCCCATTGCTTGCTAATTTCTTTCCCACCCATCGCCCGCCCGTCCCACCCACCCATCGCCCGCCCGTCCCACCCACCCATTTCCCATCCGCCTTTTGACCAACTGCCCCCCAACCCATTTCCCAGTCGACGTTTGACTGTCTGTCCACCCACCCACCCATTTCCCATCCACCTTTTGACCAACTGCCCCCCAACCCATTTCCCAGTCGACGTTTGACTGTCTGTCCACCCACCCACCCGTTTCCCATTCGACTTTTGACCGACTGTGAAACCACCCACCCACCCACTCACACAAACATTTCCCCATCCGCCACCTGACCGATTCCCACCCATTGGCGCGCCTGCTCACCACCTCATCTCTCGCCTGCATACCCATCCTTTTTCCTTGCCCGTCTCACCACCCTTGCCCACTCCCTTTCCATGGCCCACCTGACCGCCCGCCCACAGCCGCCCATCGCCGCTGGCCGTCACCGGTGGCGAGAGCGCGAACGCCTGCGCCGGGCGGGGGCTCGTGGGGGTTGGGGGAGGAGCAGTTTTACGCGGGCGGCGCGTGGCGCTTCATGCACAGTCAGGAGTTCAATTACGGGAGATATGACGCACGGTGGGATTTATGTGGCAGACGCCGCCCCGCGCCGCCCCGCGCCGCCCCGCGCCGCCCCGCGCCGCCCCCCGCCGCCCCGCGCCGCCCCGCGCCGCCCCGCGCCGCCCCGCGCCGCCCCGCGCCGCCCCGCCCCGCCCCGCGCCGCCCCGCCCGTTCCCGCCCCGCCCCGCCCCGCCCCGCCCCGTGCCGCCCCGCCCTGCCCCACCCCGCTCGCCACGCCGCGCCGCGACGGAAGCGCGCCCGCGTACGCTGAATGAGGCTCGGAGCCGCGGCGCGCCCCCGCAAGGAGCCGCGCCGGCCGATATTGGCTCTCGGGAGGGGGTGACTCGAACACGGCGAACACCGGCGCTCCCGTAATAAGAGAATGGTACGAAAACTTGGAAAGAGGTGCCTCTTCAAGTTTCGAGTGGATCGTGCTAAGTTGACTCAAGTTCTGTTGAGATAATACGAGTGATGTTAATTGCAACTTTTTAACAGAATTATATAGCTTAGGCTTATTTCTAAAAATAAAACTCGTACATTTGGTGACATATTTAGTTGAATAATCAACGGGAAAGGAAACGACGTAAAAGTTATGACAAAATTAATTATTTTAGCGAATGAGAAGAAAACTAGTTATTTAATTTGTCTCGTTTAGAGTATACGTAAAATATTTCGAACGAACATGATAATAATATTTTTATAAAATGTTGAATAAGATTAATATAATAGTTTTTTTAAATACCTTGATCACAATAATAATTTTAATATTTTCAAGATACTTCATTAGAATTAGTGAAACGTAAATTTTGAAAAGGAATCCTCCTTAACCAGAAGAAAATGTGGTATTAATACAACTCAAAATGCGATAGGAATGCTTCTTCACACTGTATTTGTTAACATATTTTTGACGCATATATTCTGAAATGCATTTTAAATTAAAGTGTAGTACTTCCAAATATTACAAGTTTTGAAGCAAAATGCACATATTAAAACGTTGATGATCAAAATGACGTTTTGACGCGATGGCAGTTGCCTTAGACGTACACGAAAAAGTGTGTCGTGATACCAAAAACATTTGTTGTAAAATATGGGTTGCATTATCACTAGCTCGTGTGATGAATGGAATCCATGTCCTAGCGCGGTTTTCTAGCTACTTTCCTCGTGTTAACACTGTTTGGCACGATTTTCGTGACAATGTTATCGTTAGTGCGCTTTATGAGCGTCGTATGTTAGATATAGCTGCTCAGGCTGATTGCATTCTCTTGTGAAAGCGCTATTCTCGTCTGTGATGCAAAACCCGTTGGCGAGGGCTTGCGTACACAGGCACAGCTGATTAGCTCCCAGCATGTAGCTTCTTCATTATCGTCCGTTGTGATATTTCACGCATAATGTATTCAGAAGCATTTCCAATTTCATTTGATGAATTTTCTAAGAGAAAATTCCATTCCAAACTACGACAGTATTCTTTGTAATAATTATAAATCGTGTAATAAAAAAATCAAATAATATAATAAATTATTATTATTAACAATATTATCGCGGTGGTTATTACAGTAATTATTTTTGATAATAATTACTTGTAAATATGTCATCTTCAGTTATTGAGAAAACAGCATAAGTAAAATTACGCTAAAGCACCTCGTCTATATGCTGGTCGGTCAAGATGATCTGTCCTTTACCTGCCATCATCCCATCTCCCCCAACGACATTTGCGCCATCTCCTCCCATTACCGCTCCCACCCTCTTCTCGTCACCGGCGCTGGACCGCCCCTGCTCCGCGCCCCGCCGCGCCGCGCCGCACGGCCTGTGGCCCTAATTTAACGCGGCCGCCCACTCAAAGTGAAACGGAGCCGAAGGCGGCGGCGGGGGCGGGGGTGGGGGAGCGACGGGGGCGAAAGGGGCGGCAAGGGACGCCCGCTGCCGCCGCGACCAATTACGGTGGCAGCGGCGCGGGGCGGCAGAGGCGCTGGGAACCGATTAATCGGCGGTGGGGGCGGGGCGGGGCGGGGCGGGGCGGGGCGGGGCGGGGCGGGGCGGGGCGAGGGCGGAGGCGCAGGCGGCGGCGGAGTCCGTAGGATCAGCCCGGCCGCCGCGACGGTGGCCGGGTGGGCCGGGCGGGCCCGCGGCGGGGAGTGGCGGGCCGGGGCGGGGAGGCGGTGCGGGGGCGCAGGCGGAGTACCCAGGTGCGGCCCGCCGCTGGGGGATTGACCTCGCCGGCATCAATCTTGTTTTAAATGAAGTATGTGACAATAGTGAATGAATGTGTACGCCAAGTTTCGCGGGACTAATCCGTGCCCCCGAGTGCCGTGCGGCGGAGAGGGTGGGGAAGGGGTGCGGTGGCGGGGAGGTGAGGAGGGGAGACTGCGGAGGCGGCGGGCGCCCTTAGGCTTTGGCTGGTGCCGCCGTCGATGTTTCTGCCTCCTTTGCCTCCATTCCCGCAGTTCCTCGCCTCCGCCTTTGCCTTAAATTTCGTCCTGTGTGTGAGAACGGAGAGGCTTCCCATACAAACCATTCAGGGGCTTCTTTCACTTTTCCCTTCACTTGCCGTCTACCGTGTTGTATGTTCACCACCACGCCACCCAGTGTGATGTCTTGTACATTCAACACCTTACTTCTATTTTCTTATATCTCACCTTTTTTCAGCATATTTGCTAAATTATTTTATTTTTTAAATTATTTATATTTATTGAAATTATTTTATTATACTTAACTCTTCCTTTACCACACACAACTTGATTTCTTCTCTCTTTCATTTTCTGTCGTATCCAGATCGGTTTCTGGCCCCATATGTTTTACATACAACAATTTTGTTCCATTGTATTCTACTACACTATTCTTACATTTTTTTTTGTTTTTCGGTGAGTCCTTTCTGCGCTGATCCTCCCAACATCAAGATGTGCATGATCTTTCTCGGACATTCTTCATCGCGTGCGTGTGATGTGCAGTGCCCCGCTGGTGGGAGATGCCTGGTTGAGGTGCTTCCTGCTAATCGACGGTAGGTCGGTGCCGGATCTCGCCACCCAGAGGGGGAAGATCACCGCTACCTCCCGAGAAAAAGGCATGCACTTCAGTTACGGGACTAGTGACTTTAGCAGCTGTCGCGCCCGGAATCACTAACAATCAATGAAGGAACTGACTGATTCAAAGTTTTCGTTGACTGTTATAAAACAATATTTCTCAGTCGTATCTACATCTATTTCTAACATCTTCGGTCATTTGTTAGCTTTTTTTCTGCGATGTTCTCTCAATCCCTTTGCTTTCCGGCCCGCCCTTCCTGCGCTGCCCCCTCCTAGGTCTCTCGCTCCTCGGGCGTTCTCCGCCGCGTGCGTGTGGAGAGGGTGCACGCGGCTGCTCGTCCTCCCGCCCGTTCTTGCGCAGTCAATATCAATCGGTGGGAGTGGGGTCGCCGCCGCGGGAGCATCACCGCTACATCCCGAGGAAAATAAACCATGCACTACATTTACGGGAATAATGACCTCGGCAGCTGACGCGCCCGGAATCACTAACAAGCAATGATCTAACTGATTCAAAGTTTTCGTTGACTGTTACAAAACAATATTTCTCAGTCGTATCCACATCTATTTCTAACATCTTCGGTCATTTGTTAGCTTTTTTTCTGCGATGTTCTCTCAATCCCTTTGCTTTCCGGCCCGCCCTTCCTGCGCTGCCCCCTCCTAGGTCTCTCGCTCCTCGGGCGTTCTCCGCCGCGTGCGTGTGGAGACGGTGCACGCGGCTGCTCGTCCTCCCGCCCGTTCTTGCGCAGTCAATATCAATCGGTGGGAGTGGGGTCGCCGCCGCGGGAGCATCACCGCTACATCCCGAGGAAAATAAACCATGCACTACATTTACGGGAATAATGACCTCGGCAGCTGACGCGCCCGGAATCACTAACAAGCAATGATCTAACTGATTCAAAGTTTTCGTTGACTGTTACAAAACAATATTTCTCAGTCGTATCCACATCTATTTCTAACATCTTCGGCCATTTGTTAGCTTTTTTCTGCGATGTTCTCACAATCCTTTTGTTTACCGGCCTCCCCTTCCTGCGCTGTCACCTCCTAGGCCTCTAGCTGAGCCGCTCCTCGGGCGTTCTCCATGGCGTGCGTGTGGAGAGGGTGCGCCCGGCTGCTCGTCCTACCGCCCGTTCTTGCGCAGTCAATATCAATATGTGGCGGTAGCGTCGCCGCCGCGGGAGCATCATTTCAACCACTCAAGGGATAAAAATGCACTACACTTACGGGAATAATGACCTTTGCAGTTGCGCCTGGAATCAGTATCAATGAATCAAGGAACTGACTCACTCAAACTTTTCGTTGACTATTATAAAATATTTCTCAGTCGTATCCACATCTATTTCTAACATCTTCGGTCATTTGTGAGCTTTCTTTCTGCGATGTTCTCTTAATCCCTTTGCTTTCCGGCCTGCCCTTTCTGCGCTGCCTATCCTAACACCTCCTAGGTCTCTAGCTGAGCCGCTCCTCGGGCGTTCTCCATGACGTGCGTGTGGAGAGGGTGCACGCGGCTGCTCGTCCTGCCGCCCGTTCTTGCGCAGTCAATATCAATCTGCGGCGGTGGCGCCGGCGCCGCGGGCGCGCAGGGGAAGAGCGCGCGTTGTTGGCGTTGTTGGGCGCCGCCGCACCAACAACACGGCGGCGCCCGCCCGGCCGCCCGCCCGCATCGCTGCGCCACTTCCTCGCTACAAGGAACGCGCGTGCCGAGAGCGCGCGCTCGCGGCATGCGGAGCACGGGCGCGGGCGGGGATAGCTTTTGCAGCTGGGTGCAATGTTTGACTAATTCTGCATCGCGTTGGTTCAATATCGGATGTCTCGCGTGCATTAGTAGACGTTTTATGTGTTTTAGGGATGTGTATGTGCTTTGGGTGGAGGTTGCGGGCTGTGCAAGTACGATATTGGCCGACGTAGCGCGAAATGCTGTCAGCGGAGATCGCGTCTCTTCGGCGGGATCTTCGCTCTCATTTGACTGTCGAACTAATTTAACTTAGTGCGGAGCTTGTCGAGACAACAGTTGCTGATCTGTTTGAGTGTAAAGTTTCCGTTTCCCACGCACAATCACAGCGTTCACACAAGTTGTGTGTGTTAGGGGGATAACATCCTATTTACTTAATAATAAAGACAGTCACCGAACACAAATCATACAATAAAATAATTAAGTTAGTGAAATTAAATCATATTAATAAAGTAAATGATGTTTTACTCACTATCGAGAAATACAAAAATATTCGTAATGATAAAAGGACTTCAAGCTCAGATCTATGCACCATCACACTGGCACTTCTGATGATTTTTGACATAATGCCAAATACATCAAGAATAAAGATGACGTTAACGTTCCAGCGAATCAGTTATTACGTAGAATTAATGTAAATATTTTTTATTATAAAAAGTGGCGGAATTACAATGAAGCTTCAGTAATTTTTCTTGGAAGTACAGCATTTCAAAGTATTCTTGTATCTGTCCCCGGAATTGCTGGAGTCGGTTCGGTGCTCTCACTAGAACTGGCAGTTTCGCTACTTTCTTTTTCCACCAGCCCTTCAGACACATTTATTAACACACAATGCCCGTATAATTATTTCACATCCCGGGGACATGAAGGTTTTATCCGAGTGCCAGTCGCGCGCGGCGGCAGGTGCGTCGCGATGCGGCACGCCCCCTCTCGCCGGCGGGGGATTTTTTCCAAACGCTCCTCGCGAATCGGGGCCAGCCCTTTTTACGCGACCGCACGACACGGCCCGAAAAGGGGGCGGGGCCCTCGTGCGGCCACCGGGGGGAGGGAGCGTGGCCGGGACGCTGCATTCACCGCGCTCCGCTGTCCGCGCAAATATTTCATACATGTAAAACGTTTCCCGAGCACCAGTGAGGTCCGGCCGAATGTTGCATGTCCGGGATTTTCGGACAGGTACGTGGCGAATAAATTTTGGAAAAGTCTCGATTCCCCACGGGAGGGGTCCGCTCAGTATGTGTTGGGGGGGGGGGGGAAAGGGCTGCACGCGGGTTCGGCCCCCTATGGGGGCGGGGTAGCGCTGCAGAACAGTGCATAGCGTTAATTTTTCTACTGCGCGATAGCGTTCGGCATTCCCGTAGTTGCAAGCCGCCGCCCCTCGCTCCCACACCGAACTCTGGCTGCGTTGAGTGTGGGGAATGCGCACCCTCATAGCGAACGCAAGGCAGGTAGCCGACGGGGTATGCGAATCCAACCATTCCATCCGGCTGCACCCGCTCCCGCTCCCGCACGAGAGCCATCGAGCACGCAGTTAATTTTTTACAGCTAATCCCGCCACCGTATCAAATTCATCATGTAATGCACGAGGTATTTGCTTAATTGCTGCCAACAGTTCGCGGGCTAGTCTATTAAACTGATGAAATGTTAAACCTCTCTGTCACGCGGACCGAGCGACCAGCGGGCGTCGGGACGCGCGCGCGTAAGCGAGTGGGTGGGCCGGCGAGTGGGAGAGCGAGCCAGCTCGCTCGCCCGTTCTCCCGCTCTCCCACTCCAGGGATATTACGTTACAGCTCCGGCGGCGGCGGCGGCGGCGGCGGAAGCGCGTCTGCGCGCGTTCTAATCGCGCAAATTTGTACGTCAGAGAAGCGCGGACCTCGCGGCGCGGGTCGAACTTTTCCGGGTCGCTCGGCCGACCGGCGGCGTAATGCTATTAAGCCCAATTACATTTATCATCCTGATGCGTATATTTATGAGATGAAGCTTATGAGAGCGTTCGGTTAAGCACTTATTATTAATCTAATCCTGTTTGCGCGCGCGCATTTTAAGTCCGATATTTATGCGCGGAGCGTTAACGCGATCACGTAGGGTCGCGCGCGATACGGACGCGGGAGGGGGAGGGGAGGGGGTAAACGCGCGGGTGGGAGTTTACACAGCACTTTCTTTTTATGTTTTGTGCCGGGGAAAGTGCTCTAGTGTTGTTACAAAGTATATGTAGTAGAGGATCATGGAAAGAGTTTGTGTACGTGTATTTATCTAAAAAAATAACATTGAGTATTGTGGATTTTATTGAAAATCTTTTTAAAATAGTGGGGGTTTATTGTATGAATTCATTAATTTTATTGCTATCACTTTATTTACATACTGAATGGCGAGTTTGCATTCAAATCCTCTTTTGCGGAGAGGACGTCCGAAGAGATAAAACAGTATTTTGATGTTACAAAGCCTTACTTTCGCTTATTCAATCAAAGAATATTTAAAAGTTATATCAATTGAGAATTTATCAGACGAGTATTTAATGGTAAGATGCGCGTAGTGATTAAAATGAGTCGATTTTATAAGATAATGGATTGAATGGAAGAGAAAATGTTGGAGATGACGTGCCTAAAACATTATGTGCGACTTTATACCGAAAAACTAAAAATTAACTTTGGCGAAACACACTGTCAGGCAAATGAACACCGTGTATTTCAGTCTCAGGATTTCGACCGAGTACGTTTCCATTGTGTAAATAGCACGCCGTGAAAAAACAACGCAAAATTACTGCCAATGAAAATTAAATTTTTTGACTGACGTTTCTGGGGCAGATACAGCGTATGCACATTGACTCGACGGTTCACATACCGACCAACCAGATTCAGAACACGCGAAGGCTCTTCCCTTACAGACTCCCCCTAGAGAAGGTCCCGTCTGCGACGCGAGCTTTCGCTTAAGGACGTGTTGTCGGCAGAGACGCGCGGCCTTCGCGAGACGCGACGCTTCTGCGGGTCCACGGCGGCGGGGGCGGAGGAAGAGGCAGGGGCCGGACGGCCCTGGGCGCGTCGCCGAAGCCATTAGCCGACCCCTGCTGCATCGTTTGCGCCCCGCTCCGCCTACTCCCCGCCTCGCCCCCTCGCCCCGCCTCACCATGCTCCAACGCGCCCCGTCCCGCGCCCCGCCCGTCCCCACCTCGAACCCTACCCCGAGCCCCGCCCCGCCTCGTGCCCCCCCCAGGCACCCTGCCTCGCGCCCCGCCTCGCGCCCTGCATCGCGCCCCGCCTCGCACCCCGCCCCGCGTTCCGCCTCGCGCCCCGTCTCGCGCCCCGACCCACGCCTGCATCGCGCCCCGTCTCGTCACCGCCTCGCGCCCCGCATCACTCCCCGCCTCTTGCCCGCCTCACGCCGCTCCCCGCATCACGCCTCGCGTCCCGCCTTGTGCCCCACACCACGCCCCGCCCCTCTCCGCACCCTGCCTCGCGCCCCGTCCCTCCCCGCAGCCCGCCTCGCGCCCGTGTCCGCGCCCCGCCTCGTGTCTCGCCTCGCGCCCCGCCCCTCTCTGCACCCTGCCTCGCGCCCCGCCCCACCCCGCAGCCCGCTTCGCGCCCGTGTCCACGCCCCGCCTCGTGCCTTGCCTCGAGCGCGTCGGACGGCCTCAGGTGTGAGAACGGCCGCCTTGGATTACGGTCCTCCGCTGCCGCGCGCCGCTCCCCTCACTGGCGCCTCGGCGGCCGCCGCCGCCACCGCCCTCACTGCTTCCTCGACGCCGCCTCCCCCGGACGCCCCTCGCGCAGCGGGGACTGCCCTCTCGCGGCCTCGCACGGGCGTCGTCGCGTCTAGCCTCAAGTTCGCTGAACGGCATTGGCTCCTTTACCACAACATCCCGAAGAAGAACATGCAAACAGTGAATTAAGGGCACACGGATGGACTTTTATAAACTATTTGTTATTGTTTAACAGTACTTTAAGAAACCAAGAGGTACTGTTCATGGATTAACAGGCACCTTTATAACTTGCTCGAATGATTTGCGCTAGGATAATTGTGACATTAAATTGCGTTACTGTTTCCAGTTACCAGTTGTTACCTTTCTTAGTTCGTTTCTCATCTCTTTGCTTTCGGCGATTCGCTATCGCTCCTTATCCTACTACTGTTTCTTCGGTTCCATTCAAGGCCTCTAATTAAAAGCGAATGAGGGTTTTCAGATACTTTCTTAATACTATTACTTTTTTAAAGATAAAGATGGAGGATTCACGTCGTAGATTTAGATACTGATTCACGTAAAACGTGACCAAGCTGGCAACCCATTACTAAGAATTTTCAATTTTAGACCCAAAAGTGTCCACAATTATCGTAGTTTCGACACTTGAAACGACTCAACGAATTTGCAATGTGAGTCTCTTTACGATTCTCTATGGGACCGCGAACCCTTGTACGTCTAAAATCAACTGAAACAAGCTTCAACAAGCAGTGTTTTACTTTTCTACTTTTCTGTCACTACCGGTATACTAGATATTCCCTGCCATCAGACAATATTTCTCCGATTTCTATTTATCTACGTGTTTCTATGTGACCTTCTATGCGCCCCTATTTCCTCGTCAACCCACTGCCCCCCCCCCCCATTCTGCAACTCGTTGGCCCTCGCGCACTCCAATGCTCGCTCGCCTCGTAGCCGTCCCAAATTACCGCGACGAAGTCTAATGTATTCCATACCTTCCCGTTCATTTAGTAATGAAAATAAAATTTAATTATTGGCTTTAATGAATTGCTTTGAAATGAAAAGCACGAGATGTTATAAAGTATTCGAGAAATTCGCCTTCACTTCTGTATATTAAATGGAAAAGAAAAATCAATTAATTAAATTTGTGAATTTGCGTAATTACTTGAACTCTTCGGTCACGCTTTGTATTACGGGCGTCTGAATTTATACGCTGCGACTGAGCAGATGACTGCTTTTCTGCGCAGGGATGGGAGGGTGGGTGGGTGAGGGTTAGGAACGGGAGATCCGCTCGGCCTTCTGAAGACCGACAATTTGCGCAGACCGGTGACAAGGGAAAGGCGAGAAACTTACGAACGACCTCTTCAGGATTCCATTCCAACAATTGGTAGAAACGAGTGACAAGAAATGAAGGGCGTTTGAGGAGCTGACAGTTAAAAGAATACGAGTATCAAGGACTGGAAAATTCGATATTAAAAAAATTACATTCATGCAAACGAGCAAGAGAATTTAAATGAATGTGAATTTATTTTACAAAATAGGAAGTTAAAACTGCGTAGCAAAGGAGGTATTTTGATAATGAAGTCAGTTGGAAGGATGTAAAATATACTAAAAGAGAAGTCGTTTATTTATTTAGTTGCATTCATACTGATCTGATTCTGACATAATGAAACTTAAAAAACTGTAGAGTTCTAAAGCTGAATTACCCAAATCTCTTGATCATGAATCGCATTTATTAATAATTTATTGAGAAAATTAATTCATATTGTACTTCCTTACATGCCACATGAAGGTGTTCATCTGTATGTTAATATTCACACGATGCATTATGTTTTATAACAATGCATTTATTTCACTCACGAATATTATGTAAAATTGTTTTTTCTTTATTATTTCAGAACTACTATGAGAATGATGAAGGAAAATGAAATAACTCAACGGTTGAAATGTCATGTTCTTAAATATATAATCAACAGCAAGCGAGTAAAAGATATATTCTTTCAATTATAGTAACTAGACAAATTTCAAATTTCATCCTAATTAAATTTTATTTTATTAGATCATTATTTACTCAAATTTTTAACTATATTTCATCAAAAACTACCATAAAGTAAATCTGTATTTTTATAGAGCAGACACTCATACGTGAGGTTTAGCTTTCTCATCGAGTTCGCTGTTTATTACTTGTGATGCATCCTGAAAACGGTTAGAGAGGAGGTGATCTCGTTAATTAGTATATTATTTTGTGTTTGCTCTCGGTGCTTTGAGAGTTTTGCGTTGAAAAGTCCGTAATCGCTTTCGTGCAAAGCTGTCGTTTTTAATTTAATTCGGATATGCCTGACATTTTCTGTGGAACTCATTAAATTAACATCCCCAAATGCGGCCCCAGGATATTCCCGGAATTCGTAATTCGTGTGACAGCAGAAGAAAGGTGATGGCGGAACGAGTCTGTTCAATATTTGATTCGAATATATTAATTTTTTTCCACGAAACGGTAATACATTGGTAAATATAAAGGACATGTAAAGATATTGAAAAAATGGAAAGATATCGTGATGAAGCAGCAAAACGGAATTCTTGGATAGCGAAGGGAAATCATAGTTTCTTGGTGGAGAATAAACCATTCGATTCATTAAATTTACTTTGAGTTCTTTCCTGAGTTAATAGTTTAATGTTTAAACACAAGAAAAATGTTATTGCGTAAATATCATGCTAGGGATTTACATTTCTTTGAATGATGTAGTATATTAAAATTGATTTCAAGGTATCCAGGAAATTTTTCAGAGAAACAAAAATAAAATTATTAGCTGTTTTTAAGTGCAAATAGCAATTACCCCACGGGCGTTTCCAAGACTCGAAGCGCTATTGTAAACTCGAGCGATCATTAAAATCATCTGCAAACTGCGAGTGCACTTCAGTTCTGACGGTCTGCTGACGGGCTAAGGTTTTCACGGCCTAAAATCAGGTGCAATCATAAGTCCACGCGCAAGACAGGGCTGTCGTAATTTGCACTATGTTTCCTTCAATTCACAAATTTGCGTTTCTTTTCGTTTGTACCAATAAAATATACTTTTTCATCGGCTTTACCTAGAAATATTCTTGGCTCGTCGATTAACTACACGCAATACGTTCTAGACGTTTTAGAAGAAGAGAAACTTGTGAGAAACTGGTCTGCTCTGTAAAAACGAAGGTTTCTCAGAAAAACGGCACAGGAAAAAATTGTTCATGTAACTAAGGAGAAAACGGGGGTGTATTTTAACATCTGGAATGACTCACTGTGTGTACTCTCGTACAATTTTACGTTTCTTTTCAAACATTTTGCAACTGAACGTAATTCTTTTCTTTGTTATGATAAATTTAGAACATAAATATTTCAGAAAGCATACAGTAATCGATAAAAAACATTTCAGAGATAATAGTAATATAAACAAGTGCTAATTAGAATTGCATACATTGTCTCGACAAATAACCGTGTGGAAAAATCGCCAAAAATTGTGGAAATGCTTACCCTTTGTTGCTGAATGCCAAGATAGCAGTCTCTGTTAGGTAACAAACACTAAAGTAATACTTTTAGCGCAAACCAGTAGTCTGCAAACTTAGCGTAACCAAATGCTACTTCCTGACTTGCGCGTGGTAAGACCGCTAAAAATGTGCCCTGGGAAGCGATATAGAGTACCCAAAGCGTGGACTCAGTTGTCAGACACCGCAACTTGGGCGCAATCCAATCCCACCCCTCCTCTCTCCCTCCCTACCCCACCCCACCCGCCCCCCTCCGCTGCGGCGCACGCGGCGTCCGGCGGCGCGGCAAGTGATGCAAGTCATAAAAAAGAGTTTCATTTCGTCGGCCCCCTCCTGTTTTGTAGTATTGGTTTCTTGTCATAAAAGCGAAAACATCGGAAATTTCGTTGAAGTGGGTTGACGAAACCCGGGTGTGGGCGGAGGGAAAAGGCCCGCAATATTGCGCCTCGCCCGCGAAGGGGGCGGCGGGGCAGCGGTGACAGCGCCTGGCTCGTGGAGAGGGGGCGCGCCGCCCCCCCCCCGCCCCGGCCCGGCCTGCCTTGCGGGACACGTCCGCCACCGCCCCGCCCCGCCCCATGCCGGGCTGCTCTCTGCATGGGTTGCTTGTCGCGCCGCCTTGCCACCTTCTCTGGCTGGTGGCTGGAAGCGTCCCGCACGCCCCGCCCCCTTTTTTCCGCATCGTCTTGTGCTTTCCTTTTCTCGTTCTCCGACGTAATCTCCTCGACTCGTTTTTCAACTGTCCGTCGTGCCTCATTTCGTCGTTTACTGATCTCTGTAAGGTCTCCCTTCTTGATTTTTCTGCTTTCCCCGAAGATCTTCCTGCCTTTCGACTTTTTGAAATATTCTCTCCGTCCACTCTTTCCAGATTTAAGCCATTCCATGCTGGCTTAATTACTATTCGTCTGATTGCGCTCCATACCTTAGAAGTATTTCCTCATTTTCCTTATCGCTTTTCCTGTCAACGTTTCCCGCTCTCCAACTTCTTTCAAACAAAATTTTTCTTCTTTGCTTTTCGGTAAGTTTGTCGTTCATTCTCCTCTCCTTTACAGTTCTTTCCTATTCCTGCTCTCGCCCTCTCTCTCTTATATTCCATCGCACTCCACCTCGTCTTTGCAACGCCCCGCCTCAATCTCCAGCTTCTTGGTCTTTGTAGGAAATACTTTCCTCCTCTTCCCCTCTTTCCCCCGGATCCCGCCTCTCCTCGCCCTCCCCGCCACGTCCACCCCGCCACGTCCCACTCGCCCCGCCCCGCCCCTCCGTGTGCGCGCGCCTGACCCCGTGAGGTGGGCTTCGCGTCTGGACACAAGTGCTAATAAAGTTTACGTTAAGTTAAATTGGACTAAAACAACTAAAGTTAAACCCCCGGCCGCCCTTCCGCCGCGTCCCCCGTCGCCTCGCGCCGCTGTTTCATTACGCCGGGCTTGTTGGCATGCCCCTCCCCGCCCGCGCCCCGCCCCATCCCGCCCCGCCCCTCCGCGCCCTGCGCCCCGCCTCGCCGACACCCACTTCCTCTTCTTTTAAGATTTACTCGTTTAATTTTCTTTTCGTTCCCACGTTATTGAAAAAGTCCTTTTGTTTCTCGTATCCCTTTCTTCGGGGTTCCGGCCTTACGCCACTCCATTCCACTCAGTTTTGTGTTAAAAAGGAGGGGAGCTTGTTTACCGTGGCAGGCCGCCGGCGCCGCGGACGCCACCGCCACCGCTGCCACCCCCGCCCCCTGCCGCCGCCGCCACCGCCGCCGCCTCCGCGTCACGCGTCACGCTGCCGAAGCAGCCAACCGGCCTTCGCTCGCCATCTTATATTCCCCGTTCGCACCAACCTGAGATCTTTTGACACTCGCGTCTGGCAGCCCGCAGAAAGGACGTGTTCTGCATTGCACGCAAAAACAGGTGCACGAAGTTCTCGTTTTCCTTGCTTGTACGTTGTCGCCGGCTCATGACACTACCCAATTTATTGCTTCGCCCACAAAACTTGTAAAGCCTAAGGGAATTTTTTTATTTTTATTTTTGAATTTTTTAAAAAATGTTGACTCTATAAACTGTATATTTTTTTGGTGCGTGCGATAAATAGCCTAAATGCAATACTTGTTTTGCAATAGTTCAACTTGATTTTTAAAGGTCATAACAACAATCAACAGTCAAAGCAAGCTAGAAAGAGCTCACATTAGAGTGAACGACGTATACCGCTAGTTATTTGCAACAGTGTACTCGCTCAGGCGCAAGAAGTTGAACATGACGTGTTCTGCAGAAAGGGGAGACTTACACCCGCCCTTATTTAGTTGAAACTTAGCACCTTCGTTGGCGGAGAAAGAGTGAGCGGCAGGGAAGGAGCATGCGGGTGGAGGAGTGGGGGGCGGTGGGGAGTGACGGGGAAGAGGTGTTAGTGTTCTCCAAACTCTTGATTACAAGCGGCCTTAAAACAGCGCTCGGCGGACGCGCTGCCAAGCTTCCCCTTTGGAATTACAGGGTGCCTCCGAATTCGAATGATGATGTATGGCGAGCACCGGGAGAGGGTTGAAAGAGACAGCGTTTCTGTGAAGCAGTAACTTCACGCTCGTTGGAAATGGTACTTGAATCGCAGCTTCTACGAAAGATCGCGAAGATAGCTTCAAGGGTTGAGAGGTTCTGCGAAAGTAAACGCATTCCAGAAATATTTGCAGTGAATTGAAGGGTGTTCACTGACCTTAAAGATTAATGATGATGACTTCAGGGATACATTGACATTCACACACCAATCGATGTTACAAAACAATGCAAATGATTGAAAGTCATATCTTTACATAAAACATGAGAAATTACAAGATTTCAGATTTTTAATATATGAAATGGTGTCAGGGTGTCACTTGATGTGCAATGAGATGATAGCGCGCCACAACAAAGGACAGAGGGAAGATGCAAATATATTGGATTTTAGTAAATGCAATGACAAAGCAAAATAATACAATGATGATTAACGGTATTGAATAAATTGAAAAAGACTGGTGACGCGATTACTTGTATTCAGTACTAATCGCCTACTCATACTTGTAATTCTTTTTAACAAAAACCAATTAAAGTGTCCAACACAATTACGTAATTTGAAAACGGATATTCCTAATCGTTTGATATAAAAAATTTCCCTTTTGAGATTCAGCACTATGTAACTCGAAACTCGTTTTGTTGAATACATTCAGTATCTCGAAGTGTTTCGTTTGCGTATTATAATCGAGACGATTTTCCTCTGCAGTTAGAATTCCCATCGTTGCAGAGCGCTACTAGAGAGAGAAAAGAAACTACCTACTAACAGAGCCGTTCAGGTGTAAAAAAATAGTACCTATCTGTTGGAACAAAATCAAAGTTATTGGCTTCTGTGACGAAGAAGAGGAGCCTCCACTGCGTTCCAAGTGGTTTCAGTTACAAACAGCAACTAGTCCGACTTCGCCGGCCAGCTACCGGTGTCCCCCTTGCCTGCGTCTAGTTAAATTCCCATGCTTGGAAGTAAGAGCAACATGAGGCGAAGATGACGCATTCTCTTCACCGTAACTAGTAAGATCCGTCTGCTTGAGCTTTCCTTCGTCACACAGCTACAGAAACTGGGACGATTTTAAAGGAAAGCAACAGCTATATTTTTGCCTCGATCGGGAATCGAACTGGGGGACCACAGCACGAGAAGCTAGTACGCTGCCCATGAGCCATTCCAGAGGCAATATCAGATACCATTGAGTATTTAATCCAAATCATTTGCTGCTCTCCTTGTGGCGTTTTATAACATTTCCGAACGTGCATGGCGCTGGAAGCAGCGGGTGGAGGTGGACGCCAGAGATGCGGCGGCGGCGGAGCGTTGGGTCGAGGGCGCGCTCTTCGGGATGAGCGCGCGGTGAGCGCGGCGCCCCGTGAAGAGGGCGACCGCGGGGCACGCCCCCGCCCCCGCCCGCGCCCCCGCCCGCGCCACGCCCCCGCCGGCAGCGCTGTTTGGCCGGCGTGTTGTCCGTGCCTGGGCGCACAACAGCCCGCGGCTCAGCGGAGCTGCGCAGCCCGCCGCCGCCGCCGCGGGCCCCTCCGCACCGCCACAACAAACGCCTCGTTTCAGTCACACGTTCGACAAGCTCAGGCAGCGCTTACACGGATTATCTCCCCAGTTGGCTACCTTTGGGTTTTATTCTCGTTTGCCACGGGCGGATTCTGCTTCGCACCAACAAGAACCAAAATTACTCGTGTCGCCTTATCTGCTCATTACAGAGGGAACTGACTGAATGTCAATCAAATCAAAAATGATTGAAACTATAAACGTGAAATTTGGAATATAGTATGTTCCTAAAACAATTGAACAACGTGGAAAAGTCTTTTTCAAATCATGATCTCTGAAAAAATGAAATAGTTGTTTGGTTCGTTTTGTGGATGAATGCAATCTGCATTCGATCAAGGTATTATGGGGTAGCGTTGTGAGTGGGGAAGGCGGGGCATGGTCGGGGTGGGGCTAGGCGAGTTGGAGCGGGGAAGAGGGGGGGTTGTGTGGTCTGATGTGGCGCAGTGCGATGTGGTGTAATGAAACGTGACGGAGCGTAGCGTGTTGTAAATAAAATTAATTATATTTTACTCTATTGATAGAATTTATTCCTTTTCGTTTCCAATAGATGAATAAATTGTGAATAAATTAATACTTGTAAATTGTGATAAATAATTGTTCATTGTTAAATAACAATATTAGTGAATACTATAGAATTTTGATAATGAATACCCGTGTAACGCCGAGTTACTTCAGTTATTACGAGTATAATTTTCTCAAATGCCACCTCAGTCGTCCTGCGAATGTAGAGTCCGCGCCAAACTCCGTAGATTGTGGCAATGCCACGTTGCGGATTCCGCTAATAAAGTTGAGTGCAGCAGCACTCGGAAATACAATGTATTCGCAGCCAGTACGAGAGTCATTCATTAGTCTCACGAACACTACAATATTTTAAGCTCCCGAGAACATTTACGACCAATTTGTAACATTTATTTGTAGCAGAGCTGACTCTTAAGCATAGTGCCGAATTCCGGCTTTGGAGTTTTCGCTAAATACAATTTTAAAAGTATTGTAATTAGCAACATAATTTGCTTACCATATATTCATGTAAATATTATTCATTATTTATTTGAAAGATATTCTGTAAGACGTAAAGATTCATGTGGCTCCACCACACAAGTAAAAATAAAAACTTTGTAATATTGAATGAAAGGAAAATAAATTAAAAGGCTCCCACAGACCAGCGCGGTAGATCCGCAGCGGGTGCGGCGCGCAAAGTTCCGAGCTAGACGCGGCCGCGGAATTCGCGGGATCGTTCACACCGGAGTGTCAATTATGAGTCAGCGTTTGATGAAGGTTGGCAGTGTCGTTCGACCCAGAGGGTAGGGAAGACTCCCGAAAACGGGTGGACTTCCACGAAACTCGAGCTGCAGCGGAAGAAACGCATTTCACTGCGTTACAAATTTCGCCGCCGATTAAATGCTGCCAATCTGTCGCCGCGACGCACGCCTGCCGCGCAGGTCTGAACGTGCTCATAAGGCAACACGTGACGCGAAACATCCGCTGCGGCCAATCCGCGTAGGCTGCGGATCTTCCGCATCGGTCTGTGTGACCCTATACTGATTATGGCCCATTATACATCACTTGGTATGTTCTGTATGTTAAGAATTGTAAAAAAAAAAAAAAAAAAAAAAAAAAAACTTCTCAATGGCAGGCGCTGAGGTCGCATCTATCAGGAAGCAATCTAACAGCGTTGGACGTCAGGTGTCGGCTCAGCCGAGGAGTGACGCGGCGGTCGGCCGAGGCGCAAATCGCATTCCGCGCCCGCCCGCCCTGGGCGGGCTCCAAGTCGTCGCGCAGCCGCCCACACGCCGCGCACACGCCGCTGCCAGCGGCATTCTGCGCGCGCCGGGCGCCCCTGCGACAAATGAGGCGCGGCGGCGCGACGCGGCGCCGCCGACGCGATCGACGACTGCGCCTGCCACAATCGCTGCCGGGCACACGTCCACTACCACTGCCACAGCCACAGATACAGCCAATTGTACTTCTGTAGCTGCGATTATCACGGCCGCCTTCAACAATAACAATTCCGGAAGCAATTTTTTAATACTACCGCCACCGATCAGTATCATTTCATTGCAACCGTTCAGGTCATTGATACTGTCACTACACCTGTCATTGTGACTATGGCCGTCATTGAGACTATGATCGTCATTGTGACTATGAACGTCATTGTGACGTGGCCATGATTTAGACTATGGCCGTGATTGTGACTACAGCCGTGATTGTGACTATGGCCGTGATTGTGACTATGGCCGTGATTGTGACTGGCCGTGATTGTGAATATGGCCGTGATTGTGACTATGGCTGTGATTGTGACTATGGCCGTGATTGTGACTATGGCCGTGATTGTGACTAGCGCCGTCACTTTCTCAATGACTGTTACAATCACAGTCATCGTAGCTCGCCATTAGCATCACTGCTACTTTCACAGTCATGCTCGCTATCGCCGTCAACGTCATTGTCATTTCCACTGTCAGCAGTAGCGACACCGTCGGCGTCACTTGCACTTTCACTGATCCGTCCCTGCCATCTAGACCGACCCGTATAGTCGCATTCACCAACTACTCTTTGTCCCAATTCAGCCACAGCCATCTCTACTGCTTCTTTCCAAAGCATATTGCCTCTATTGCCTAAATAATTCACCAACTGTTATGTCGTGTTACTTCTGTAGTTAAAATTACCTATTTACTTCTTCCGCTCTCTTTTTAAAGTAATTTCTACATAGACTTTCTTCCGTCGTTTTGTTCTACCTCGTTTTTTTAACGTCTATTTTTTTGCCATCTTCCGTGTAATGTTTTCGTTCGTGTTGAATGTCTCTTCACTGCGCTTTATTTTCCACTCACACATTTAATCTTTTGGTTTAATTCAACAATTTATATTGGGAACCAATGATTTGCTTGATTTGTAGAACTTCATTTTTGTTCTACTTTCCTTAAAAAACTCCAATTTATTAAGTTCTCATTCCACAATGCTCCTTATGTTGACATTTTTAACAAATTACGTCTACGTATACTTACATTTCAAAACTTGCGATAGCTAAACTGCTATGTACCATTATTTTATTAAATTAACATTTCGACTAGGTATCATGTAATCCATTTAATTATAAAATTACCTGAATATTATCAGAAAACTTATTCAATATTTAATTAAAAATTGCTAAAAAATAAAATGTCTTTTGAGTCATTTTCCTTATTGCATATATTCATTTCGAATCCGGTTAATTTTAACTTCAAGAACCTCTAAAGAACTTTGAAATAAATTACTTAGATAATGTGCTTTAAATATTTTAAATTCTGCATGTTGCTGAAAGAAACGAAGGTAAATACCAAGAAACACTCAGCGATTTGTTCAATCTAGCAACGAGCATTGTTCTCAACGACCAAACAAATAACACGTCGAGGAATGTTCACATTAGACTCTCTGATGTCACTATTATTTTCTCAACATACTACGTTGCTAACTACACCACTAAATTAAACTTCTCGGAACCACGTCTTCTGCATTGTGATATATTTTAAGGCAGCATTCGTCCTTAAGACACACAGCAATATTAAACCTAATTGTTCACACTGACATTAAAACAACATGTAACAGCGTTCGTAACAGTTATTTTAGATTTAGTAATTATTTATGGATTATTTAAAAAGATTTGATTATTCAGACGGAACTAATAACTAAATACCACCAATTCGTGAAAAAACTGAAAATCAAATTATTGTTGGATTTTATTTTTTACCAGACTCTGCCTAATATTTTTACTTGAGCATCGCTTTTGAAATATCAATCATAACTGGAATACTTTCTTCTAAAATTAGATTGCACTACCAGTGGTCATGGAGCATATTTTACGAGGAAACGAGCGCCCGGGCTCCGCGGTCCGGGTGATTTGCGAAGGGCGGCCGCGTCGTCGCCCGTGCCAGCTGCACCTCGACCTCCCGGCGACGCCCACCAACAAATGAGCGTGTCGGCGTCGGGCTCATTGCCGACGGCTGCACTGTCTTGTTCGCGAGAAGTGACATCGCGAAAATTACGGAAATAATTTCAGGGATATGGGAACGAGTGCTTTGGTTGTGTCTTTGGCGGTAGCTTAAATAGGAGAGGGATCAGGTTGAAAGGAAAAATTGACTAAATGCGGGTGAAAAAACGCCAAATGAAATGATGACGAAAACTTTCGGACACTGTGCGATGCTGGGATAGTGTGGGTGCTTGGAGAATGGCGTGTTAGGGTGCTGACATAGTTGAAATGGTGTTGTAATATGAGGAAGAATGCCGTTGTGGTGAGGGGCATATGATGAAGGGAAAAAAGTAGAGGGACATGTGGTGAATTTTTTTTGAGGAAACAGGGGATGGTAGGGGATGGAAGTAGTGGTGTTGCTGAAACATATAATGGTAGAGGGACATATGATGGTGATGTTGGGACTTATGACGGTGGGAGTTGTAATCGTGAGAATTGTGATTGTGAGGCTTGTGATGAACTTGTGTTGGTGGGCCTTGTGTTGGTGGGACTTGTGATGGTGGGACTTGTGATGGTGGGACTTGTGATGGTGGTGGGCCATAATGCTAGTCAGACAGGTTCAACGTCTAGGCATAACAATGAATCAGCAAAACGGTAAAAACCGACCGAATATCAGCCAAAACTCCCACGAGAGTCCGGCGTGGGCGGGGCGGGGCGGAGCGGTGCAGGCCGCGTTTAGGCAGCGGCGCGGCGCGTGCGAGGCACGCTAACGACATGCCTGTCGGCGCGGCGGCCGCCTGGAGAGGCGCTCTAAAACTAGATAGGTTATCTGGCGGCGACCGCCAAACGTTTCGCGCGGGGAAATTACCTGCCGCTGGGCGCCTCGCGTGCGACGCCGCCCAATTTCTTTCGCTATGCGGCCGTTCGCCCCTGCCCGACAATCAGTGCGGCGCCGCCAGCCAGAAATGCCAGCTTTTACCAAGACGTGAGTACGAGGTGGCGGTTGTATATTTAAACCTCAAAGGCTTTATTTTCTTCTTGTTTGTGGGACAACACTGAAGACTGACAGGGGGAAACAACACTGCGATCGCAGATATTTTCGTTGCGAAGTAGACATAATGAAGTGGAATTTATATGTTTTTGAAACTGTTGCTTTAGTGTTGACGTTTTATTTCAGTGTACGTTTAAATGTTTTGGTTAGAAAATGGAATATGTATCTACAATTATGAAAAAACCTTATTTTCTACGATAAGAGAAACAAATGTATTTACGGATTTATTTAGATGACAAATAATCTTTTTTATTTTCTTATTACCTGAAGCAAATTCTTTAAATATTATTTTTAACAGTAATAATAATTTTTGTTTTTTTTGTGTTGAAAAAGAAACATAGCTATTATTTCTATAATTTTGTAACATATTTGGATTTTGCTGCATATTTATTCTACAAAACTTATTGTGTTTTATAATGGTCATTAAAATTAGATTCAGACTACATATTTCTAAATAATATTAAAATATAGGGCAAATATGAAATCTAAGGCAAATATGATACACACTGTAAAAACCACTTAAAATTACAACTTGGAATTATACTGAAGATACCTACGTTCTGTAGGTACTCATATTTTTTTGGACGTCACGTCCAACGAGAAACTGTTCTGTCATCGTGAAGGAAATTCATGAAGATAAACAATTTTCCCTTCACTTATTACGAAGACATTTTTTATGCATCAGCATTATTATTATTATTATTATTATTATTATTATTATTATTATTATTATTATTATTATTATTATTACTATTATTATTATTATTATTATTATTATTATTATTATTATTATTATTATTATTATTATTAAGAGCATACTCCTACTTCATAATCCATCATTAAAATTTCCCGGAAATCTGTCCTAGTGCATTTCTTGTGTAAAACCTTATTACACCCCAATGAATGCAATGGAGCCGCCATCCTTTTTCCGCGCGCGTGTTCGAGCAGAGTGGATCAATCCCGCGCCGCGCGTATCTACCGCGCCGCGCGCAGCTGTCAGCCAGTGGAGCCCCGGGGGGCGCGTCGTTAGCGGGCCGGCCGCAGAGGGAGGCCTCCGACACGATCTCGGCGCGGCGCTCGCGGGGGACCCCGGACAGGTGGCGCGGGTTCGCGACCCGCGGGGGGCGGGAGGGACAACGCGGGCGGGGCGCCGGAGCGGTGCGACCGCAGCTCGCGCGCCACGCGGGGTGGAGCGGAGCGGCGTGGCGTGGAGCGGCGCGGCGCGGGGCGCTGTCCCCGCCGACACATTGGCTGATTGATTGATCAGCGGAATATTGGAGTTATGCTGTGCAAACGCCTGACAGGCTGACATAGTCACCAGCTTAATGGGATGAGAGGCTCCTAATAGCTCTGGGACAACACGGGGATCCGTGTTCAAATAGGGATTCGAACCCGATACCCTGGCGCAGGCCCCTGCGGACGGCGGAGGGGCGCTGCGCGCACCCGCCAAGTTGTCACGCGCGCCCCTCCCCGTCTCGCCCCGCCCCGCCCCGCCCCGCCCCGCCCCCTGCCCCGCTCCGGTGACCCCAGGCGGAGGCGGAGGCGGAGGCGGAGGCGGAGGCGGCGGCTGCGCGGGGCTGGAGCAGTGATCCGCTTCTGGGCCGCCGCCTGTCGAGATGGACGTGCTGCTGCGGTGCTCAGTGGAGGTGGACACACCGTGACCCTCCGTGAGGAATTATGTGACGTACGCCGCGTGCGACTGGTAGATAAGGAAATGGAGTAGAAAATGACTGTTAATTATAATTCTCCGCCGTCCAATTATAATAGTAATCAGTTCTTCCAATTGTAACAGTAATGCGCACTAAACATGTTCTATTTTCGTGTGTCTCTTTGATGAACGTTCAAAGTTCGAAAGTTGCCTGCTTGTTTACAAAACTTGCTCGTTAGATTTCAATTATTCTTAGAAAATGATCTATAATTTTATAGTGACAATTCCAATCAGTTATTAATCAACAATATTGATTTATAGTAAGTAAGCAAATATAAAATAAATATTATGTCCGAGTTAGGCGATATTTAATAAAATATAGATGATTTATACCTATATTTTCAAAATAAATTCATTCAAAATATTACCTTAATTTACATCCATATTTGCCAGGTTTAACCGACAAAACTTGTACGAGTCTTATTTAAATTAGTTTTAAAACTAGTAAACTGATTTGAATAGAACTCTCTTAGTACTGTTTTGTTCTTAATTATAGTTGTTATAGTTCTAATTAGTTCGAAATACTCAAAGCTCGCATGTATATCGTAACTAAGTCATTACTGGCGAACTGATTACATTCACTTTAATTATGCTGCTAATTTGACTTGTGCTGGCGCAAATGTTACCATACGGTTATAACTTTTGTATAAATGATCTTCAGAACGAGCTTTTTTCATGACGTGAAATGTAATCAGGTTAATGATTAAAACCCCAACATCTCTTCATCTATAACAAGAACCCTCATCGGCAAGGTTAGTCTTACACTTCGTCTCTCTACTGCTTGTGAATAATTACTTTAATCTTACCAGCACCAAAAAACAAAACAAAAAAAAAACAAGTTTTTTTTGCGGGTGACTCTTTCACAAGCGCTGTACATCGGCGAGACGAAAACAGTTCTCTCAGGAGAGCAGCCAGCAGCTCGCCGCCTCCGCGCTTGCAACGGGCGACGAACGCACTCGTCGGTTCGTTCCCGTCCAACGGCCGCGCGGGCGGCGCTGCAGCGAGCGGCGCGGAAGGTCACGGAAATCCCCAGATGCTGCTGGGCGGCAGTCTGCGTATAATTCGATGGCACTCGCCCGCACCACGCCGCTCCGCTCCGGCGCGTACGCAGCCGCCCCGTCGCAAGACTCTTGAACGGCGCTGTACCTGCGGCGCCGCGCGGCGGCGGCGGGGAAGCGGCGAATATCCACATTGTTTTAATTAAATAAGTAAATGAATTAGGGAAGACCTCCCGCACGGCCTGTGTCCCTGCGGGCCGTCGACGCGTCCGACACATACTTATCTGCACAGCCGCTGATAGAACATTCCTGAAGTAATGGGATGGCCGTGTCCCCCCCGACGTCGTCGTCGGTTGGCCGGCCGTCGACGCCGCCGCTGTCTGGCCTCGCGCCCACCCCCTCCGCTTCCCGCGGGTTCTTTTTCCGCGCCCCGCCCCCTCAAGCCTCCCCGTCGCGGCTTCTCGCCTCCGCGCCACGCATCCCGGCGACGGCGCTATTCAATTTGGAATATTCGAAAACAAGCTGTCGCCGTGTCTCGCTTTCATTAGCGTCGTGGGGCGCGGTGGGTGGCGGCGATGCGGCGGGAGGGGGAGAGGCTCTAGGAGGCGCTCGCACCTGGATGGCAGGTGCGGAGCAGGCAGCCCGTGCCAACTGGACATGTGACCGGTGTGGTTTTCGTTGGCCGTGTTAGCGGTCTTCTAGCATTAGTTTGAACATTTTCGAATTCCGTTGAAGAATGTTGATGAATATTCCAGCAAAACATTTGTATGAAATGATAGATTGGAATTTCTGAATATTGAGAGGTTTAAAGAGATTAATGTGATGTGAACTCCAAAACTGATAGTCGCAATGTAACCTTAAAATAGTTGTTTATGAATAACGACTACCCTCATCAGAGGCATGAAGTAACTCTTGGCACGTGGTGAACTAGGCACGTAATAACAAAACGGAAAACTTTAATTATTATTGTGTTTTCTAGTTTAACTGAAAACCAAAAATGTCTTTCGTTTTACATTTTTGCTGTAATTACTGTGCCAAAATGATTTTATTGCGTGCCAGTTTGCGGTCTATGAAATCTCCTGTTCTTGGATAAATTTGGAATAAGTAACATTCCGCAGACGTAACTTCAACTTGAAAATCAAATTACAATCCGCTGCATGTATAATGCAATTTAAAAATATGTAGAATCTGTAAGTACGGACTCAGATGTGCCGAAACACGGACCAGCGTCTACGTTTGTGGAGTCTAAGTCGGAAGGCTCGAATACCGTGTAAAACAGGGGTGTTTTCACAAAGGGATTGTAGCGTGATTCGATTTCAATTCATCACATATCTCTCGAGAACATCTCCCACTTTTAATCATTCATATGTCATCATTATATTCACTCCCCAGTATCACTGTTTCACTCTTGATACAATGGAAGACAAAGGAAGGTGCTGTGCTGTGGGCACACTATAGAAAGTGGAGGATATTAAGGTGAACGCGTCTTTCCTAACTATATTTCTTTCCACCTTTCTCATTTTTTTCATGGTTCAACACCAGTTACAGTTCTACCTTGGCCTATCTGCAGCACCAGTCGGAGATATTTTCTAGATCAGTGGTAGATAGGCCTTTCAAGAAGTGAATACTCGACTCTAAGAATGGGGAGTGGGTACAATATAGGTAAGGAACAATCGCGGACGGTCCGTGGTTCGTTTTCTAAGGTGTCGCTCGGGCATTCATCTGAAAGCCCTGAGGGACACCACTGAAGCTACTGAACTGAGCCGTCGGCTACGAGTCCCATAACGGCAGGCGCCTCAAACTCGCCAATGCTAAACGTTTCACGCACATTTCAGACACGACGCGAGGATAGAATCCGCGATCTTCCAATCACCAGAATGCCCGAACCGTCAGGCGTTTGCTTAACCTTCCTTAGTCTGCACTTTGAAAATAGTACAGCTCCGATCCATTCCATCATAGGCGTACCCCTGAAAATTTTTAAGGGGGCCACGCAGCCTTACGCAATAAAAACAATTATTTCCTAACTTTGTTCAATCCCATATTTTTCTCATTTTTATCTGGCAATTTTGGAAATTGCCAGATATTTTAGGAAGAGGCTCCCTGAGCCACCTAGCAACCCAGTAAACGGTTTAACATAAAATCGATTATATTTATTGATTGTATAATTAAAGTTATAGTTTCATTCTGCTAGTAGTATCTTTTAATTGTTTACTAGTTAAAATATGTCAAATGAAAATAACGGAAAAGAGGGGCCCCGAAATGTAGTTGCACCCTCTTGGTTTTGGATGCGCATGCCTATGATTTCCATTTTCTTACGTGACACAGAAATAATAACTTCAACCTTGCAACAAGAAAAGTGCCTCTTTCTAAATTCTCATTCCCGACCACTCTGCAGTGGAGGCAGAAATACCCCGCGCGGTCCTCGACCCGCGTCCGCTCGCGCGCAGATCTTATCGCCCGGGGGAAGGCGCCCGCGCCCGTACGTAGCTGAAATGCCACGGGCGCGATCGTCGCTTTCATGAGCAATACCGGAATCCCCAGCGGTGGGTTAAAAATAAGATCTCAATGTTAAGCTCACTCGAGGGCCATGGAACTCCGGGAATGTTCTCACGACTGCTACTGACATTTTCCAGACCCTGCAGTCTGTGTCCATAATGCACTGTGTTTGTGGAGTAACTCTTTCGTCTGACCTTTTGTAATTCGTGAAGATCGTACATTTCAACCACGAGTATGACTTCTGCAAGAACTCTAGCAAGTCGCTTAGAAATGGGGAAAAATAAATTTTTGTTCATTATTCTTTGGTGTTCAGTCAAGCGTCTGATACATACTAACATTATCTGGTATGCCTATCAACTGCAACGAATCCAGGGTAAGATTAATCATAGGAAAAACTCGATAAAAATGCTCAACATTGTGATTTAGATCTCATGTCTCAAAGGAGTGTTAAAAACATTATCTGGCATTTTAGTATTGCATGTTGAGGATACATCAAAATAAATAAATATTATTTACTTGCAACATGAACTTACCAATGATGTATTGGTTTGTTATTTAAGTTGAGGCAGAACCGCACTCACCTGTAAGAAAAAAACACAAAGACATTATTAATTATGGTTTCTGGAACAAAAATCATTTTATAATTTTTTAACTTAATTCTAAGAGAAAGCTAGAAAACAAAAATATCATTTCATTGTCTAGGGATCATGAACAACAGTATTTAATTCTCTTTCATTTTGCTGCATATTTCAGATTCGGATACCATTGAGTAAAGAGTGATAACTTGGCTAATGTTGACAACTAGAAAAATCCAAATAACCTTTGGAGAATCATCACACGCAAGAGTAAATACCATTGAGCAAAAGTGTCGGATTTAGGAGTGCTTCACACGTGGGTTGAAAAAGTCGCCAAAATCGTCCCAATCGAGTGGTATTCAGCTCATAGATTCCCGATATTTTAATGTTTTGCAAATAACTGCTTCGCCTCTTCGACGATCCCCATAACTATTCACCCGTTCAAACTCGAACTTATCACTTCCCTAACTAACACTTATCGTCTATTCGTATCCCACTACCCTATCACAAACCGTTATTCGCCATTCTTCGTTGTTGCTACCAGTCATCTCACAAGGCACAGTTCTTTCATTCAGCCATATTGACCCTTCTCCCAACTATTCAACCTACACCGTCCCCACTGTCCCGTCGCCAACATAATTTCCGCACTCCTATTGACCCCGCCGCTCCCGCAGTCCTCGTCACTCCGCCGTCCTCCTCCCACCCCCGGCAACCCACTCCACCCGCGCGCAGCAAAGCGGGTAAGAGCGCCTGTTTGCCGTGTAAAATTACGTTAATTCAGCGGGACTATATTGTCTGTCGCGTAGTTTAAAACTCGTTTTGCTCACGCCCGGGGGTGCCGCGAAAGCCCAGAGATGGACTGGGAGAACGCCGCCGCCGCCGTCCCGTTCCCTCCGCCCCGTCCGACCAACCACCCCCACCCCCGCAACCACTACCCACCGCCACCACCTGCCCCCGCGGGCGCACAGACAACCTCATCATCAAAGACTCCCTCATCGAACAAAAGCACTGGACACAGGCTTCTTCTCTGAAGTACGAAACAAAAGAAGCTCGCTGTGCGTGGAGAGCGCGCGGCGCGCACCACTCGACAAAAGCTCAAATTGTATTCCATTAATTAAACTTTGACAAATAAACTGCACTTTGTACGTTAATTAAAGTGAAAGCAATTCATGTGGAGTTTTATGACCGGGCTAAATTACTCATTACACAATCCACTTCAATCCCATTAAATGTCACACACAAAAAACATGTTTATTCATAGTCGGTGGAACGCGGCGGCTGCGCGCGCAGGCAGCAACGAGGCGCGGGGGAGTCGTAATGAGCGCGGGGCGGGGAGGGACTGGTGGGCGGGGATGGCAGCGACGGGGAACCACGGGCGGGGTGGGTGCGGATCTGTGGCGTAGCGCTGGAGGATGGCGGCCCGGAGCGCTGGGGCCGACGCAAACCTGCGGTACGGACTGGCTCGTGGTAAAACGAGGGTGACGCAGGAGAAAGAAACCTTGCGGATTGTTAGGCGATTGAGGGACATCGTAGAGGTCTGCATAGGATAATATGCGATGGAGACGAGATTTCCGGTAGATGTGATTTCTCGTTTTTGTAATAGAGCTGGGTGCAAGCGAACTTCCTCCTGTGTGTGTGTAGAGTCAATTTGTAGTTCGACGCTTGCAGACGCTGTTGGAGTCAGGAGCTTGATTCAATCTTACCAATCTCCGCAAAGTGTGGGATAGGTTAACGGACAATACGTACGTCGGACATGAGAAGAAAACATAAATTCATATGTAATGGATTGATTGATTAGTTGATTTTCCGGGCACGTCAACTGCGGGACATTAGTCCCGTTAGTGAAGTGAATGTATATTTATTCCGGGAGAAAGCGGTGTTCCTCCCCCACTGGATAGTGAGATCCAGCCCCGACCTACACGTTCGTTTGCGGGGAATTTTCTCCTCCATGTGTCTCCGCCAGCGAGACACCGCCCCAGCCGGGACAAGCACTAACCTTCCGACTGGCCTCCCGGCATGTGTGGTAGTGTATTGTGGAAGTGTAATTGTGTGTAAGAGGAAGGTCGGTGAAGCCGGATTATCCGCCGCTTGCCGGTGAAGTCAGATTATCGATCCAATAACGCCAAACACATACATTATTATTATTATTATTATTATTATTATTATTATTATTATTATTATTATTATTATTATTATTATTATTATTATTATTATTATTATTTCTTTTTTTCTCGCGAATAGGCCATCTTGGACCACGCCGGACATGCACTTGCACGGGCTCAGTGTCATTTTATCACGTTGCAAGTCTTGCATGTAACTAATTAGGGGGATCAACATTAGGCTGAATCAGATTTTTATACCCCAGGGTTGTTAGTCCTGGGGGATGGAAGATGAAATGATGATGATAATGAAGGATGAATGGACGGCACACACAAACAGGCATACACAAACACACCCATGCCCGAGGCGGGACTCGACCCGCGATCCTTCCGTCCGAGATCGCCACGGCACTACTGCCTCAGCGGTCTCGGCTATCCGGACTGGCATTATTATTATTATTATTATTATTATTATTATTATTATTATTATTATTATTATTATTATTATTATTATTATTATTTATTATTATTATTTATTATTATTATTATTATTATTATTATTATTATTATTATTATTATTATTATTATTATTATTATTATTATACATTGTTTTTCTCGGTATTCACCGGATTTTTATTTGACTTTGTGTCGGGTTAATAACCAAGACACAGGTCAATTCATGTTTCGTCGCAATTTAGGAATTTTCGAACAATCCTGCATGTGTTTAAGATGATCGATTTTTGCATAATTTTATAGGTATATTTTGGTATTTGAATAAGATCCAGATTTTTATGAATGTTGTTATTATTATTATTATTATTATTATTATTATTATTATTATTATTATTATTATTATTATTATTTCTGTACTTTTCTCAGTAAGCATTGAGAACCATTCATCTATTCATACGACTTAGGCTCTAGCAAATGCAACTGGTAATGACAGATCTGAGGAAAGACGGAGAAGAAATTCATCTTTGTCCGTCGATCAATTTAAGAATTTTCGCACAATATGGCAAGTCTGTAGGATTAAAGCTTTTTGGATGGTTATGCAGATTCCTTTTGATAATCCTATTTTTGTAAGACCTGAAGCAAATCGGTCTGTCACCACTCCTGTGGCTGAGATGATTATTGGCACTATTTCAACCTTACTCAGTTGCCAAACATGTTGGATTTCTGCTGCCAAATTCTGGTATTTTGAAATCTTCTCCGATTCTGTCTTATTCAGATTTTTTGTCAGCGGACAGCCTACATCTATGATTGTTACATACTTTTGTATTTTATTGATCACTACTATGTCCGGGCGATTACAATCCACAGTTTTATCAGTGACAATAGGCCTATCCCAGTAGAGTACTATTTCACTATTTTCTATAACCGGTGAAGGTTATTATTATTATTATTATTATTATTATTATTATTATTATTATTATTATTATTATTATTATTATTATTATTATTATTATTATTATTATTATTATTATTCATTGTTTTTCTCAGTATTTACCGGATTTTTATTTGACTTTGTGTCGGGTTAATAACCAAGACACAGGTCAATTTTTGTTTCGTCACAATTTAGGAATTTTCGAACAATCCTACATGTGTT
This sequence comes from Teleogryllus occipitalis, assembly GCA_011170035.1. Classification (NCBI taxonomy): domain Eukaryota; kingdom Metazoa; phylum Arthropoda; class Insecta; order Orthoptera; family Gryllidae; genus Teleogryllus; species Teleogryllus occipitalis. Next base: position 1,195,981 of record BLKR01000010.1, read on the forward strand.
TAAAATGATCGAGTTTTGCATAATTTTATAGGTATATTTTGGTATTTGAATAAGTTCCAGATTTTTATGAATGTTATTTGGTATAACTCCTGTGCACGAAATGACCAGAGGAACAATATGAACTTTATTATTATTATTATTATTATTATTATTATTATTATTATTATTATTATTATTATTATTATTATTAATGGTGATATTGGAGGAAGGGGGTTGAGGTAGCGAGAGCCGCCGCCTGCAGGAGCGCTCCCAGGGGGCGGGGCGCGCCTCCGCGTCAAAGGCACCCCTTCCCGTCGCTTGTGCTCGCGCCGATGTCGCGGGGATCTCGCTAACGAAGCCGTAAATCACGTGCCTGTATGAGTCGGAGGCACGAAGCGCCGCCGCTGCCGCCGTTACCGTCCCGCGAAAGGGTGTAATTTTAATCGAACGTGACGTTTCCCGTTGCCGTCTTGGCGAATAAATCTGCGAAGGGAGATAGCGAAGGCTGTTGGGGTGCTGCGAACGCTACGATGAGGTAGCGTCAATCTCCATTGTAGGTCTATTCTTACAGAGTTAATTCTAAAATGAGAATGTATTATGCATTTAAGCAATCATGTCCTTGCGTCCCATGCTGGGTGGTATTGTGACATGATTTACCTCAGTTTAAATACGTGGATAACAAAAACGTTGCCGATTTTCTCACCAAATCTACATAATTCATTTTTATTTCCCTTTATCCATCTGCTTTTCTGGTTATTAGAAATGTATAAATATATCCTTCACAATTGCCTGTAGCCTATCCAAAATCTGTCATTGTAACCGTTATTTCCTATGTTCGATTATTCTATTATTGCACGAAACGTTTTCCGTCTACTAATCTAGTGGCCACTGTTCTTGACATTTGCTTATGAATAAAAATAAAGTGTCGTCTTCATCCATAAGATATTAGCAGCTTTGACGCAGCAGGATGATGACGTTACAACCATTAACCGATCTCGCTAATCTCTTTAATAAAAGTAGGGTGGTAAAGACAACTATTTTATTTACTCTAATTTTCCTTGTTACTTCAACAGCACTCCTTCTCATGTTTCAACATGGTTATTCAGTACTTTGTTCTATCATTTCTATCCTTCCAAACACCACTATTCTAATCATGTTTCCAATTCTTATCATTTCGCTTTCTTTAGACTCGTTTACGTTGCTCCCATCTCCGTGCACCCCTTCTCGAACCGCGTCGTGCTCGCCTTCCCTCTTCCACAGCCGGCGGCGCCACTAGTGCGTCGGGGCGCACCCAAATCGCACTCGTAATTTCTGTTTCCTAAACAAATATCGGGAAAGGCGCCTTCGTCGCCCAGACGACGAGACAACATGGCGGCGAGGGAATTCCAAGATGGGCGCAGGGCGCGCGGCGGACAGCGCCTCCCGCCGGCCCCTCTGTCACATAACCAGCTTAGACATCCCATTTCCTGCTGCCGATAAAGCAGGAAGGCGCAACACTCGGCGCGCCCCGCGACGGCTCGCCCCGCGACGGCTCGCCCTCGCCGCCCCTCACGCTCGACCCGCCCCCTCCGCAGCCAACGCCGCCACGCTGCCGTCGCCGCACTCGCCCCTGCAGCCGATGCTGCGCCTGTTGGAGGATCCACTGCTGCCGTCGGCTATGCTGTCGCCCTCGTTGCTGTGGGCGCACCCTTCTGTTGTTCCTGTTCCGTACTCTAGGCTGTAGGCGCTGCATCATGTGTGATGTCCTTGCTCCGTCACATTTACCGTCCTCTCCCTGTCACCTCTGCCGTCCTCTCTCCGTCAACCTCTGCCGTCTTCATTCCGTCATCTACGTTGTCCTCACTCCGTCATATATGATGTTGCCACTCCTTCGTCTATACTGTCCCCACTCCGTCATATATGCTGTTCCCAGTCCGTCTTCTCTGTCCACCACCTTCTGTGTCCTCACTCCGTTGTCTATGCCGTACCCCACTTCGTTTTCTCTGCCGTTCTCCACTCCGACATTGATGCCGTTCCCACTCCGTCATCTATGCGGTCCCTACCCCGTCATATCTTCTGTCTCCACTCATCTCTATCGTCCCCGCTTCCGGCACCACAACATTCTTCGCTACCAACCTTGCTGTCACACTACCGTCTCCGCTGTGTCCTCTGCCGATTCATTGCCGGCTCATGCCGTCCCAGCTACCGCCTTCGTTGCGCTTCCATTGCTTGACAGCTGCGCCTTGCTGCTGTGTCCGTCGGCACGCCTTCACGGCGCCCGCCGGTCTTGCCCTGTCCCCTTTGGCTCTCCCTCTCGCGCCCGCCCTCACGCGCCCTGTCGCTCCCTCCGTCCCCAACGGGCCTTAAATGCAACATTCATACATTCGTGTTTCTCTCTCAATTTCTCGGGTGGCATGTTATTCACCACGGTGCCATTCACTGCAACGGTTCTATTTGAACGTTGTTCTGTCAAAATCCCTTTGCGTTTTAATTTTCTTCAGAAACTACAGCTCCCTTTCGTTTATTCGTTATTTTACTCTTAATTTGTATGATCTGCTCTTAGTATTTTAATTCCAACCCACAGAGCAGAGTTACACTGAAGGCATATTTAATTTATTATTCTTGAATTGGATGATATTTTAAACAGAAAAAAATTACAATAAAGGACACATTTTAAACTCAAACAGAACTGCCCTTCTAAATTTCATTCATTTTTTCATTCCTTTCCCCTTCCGTTTTTATTTTATCTTAATTCTGTGGTTTAATATTAATAACACGATAAAAATGTATTTTACCACTTTTAGTGTATTCCTCAGATCTTTTTAAAAATTCCCTTTCTTTCAGTTCAGATTCCACATTCTTCTAGTTTCTTAAACTTCAATCGGTAATTCTGATATTCGAAGAACTGTTAATCACTATTCAAATCCAGAAATTCCGTTCTTAATTTCATTCATTAATTCATTCCTTTCCCCTTCCATTTTCATTTTATCTTAATTCTGTGGTTTAATATTAATAAAATGATAAATAAATGTATTTTCCCTCTTTTAGTGTACTCCTCAGAATTTTTAAAAATTCCATTTAGTTGCACTTTTTCTCCTCTTCAGATTTCCAAACTTTTCCGTTGGCGGCGACGCGATTCATCGCCGCATCAACCGATGGAAATGGGCGCGCGGCGGCGGCGCGCGAGATGAGGAGGGCCGCCGCCGGTCGAGGGATCGAGGGCAGGTTTGTTTCGCCCGCGCCGCCTTATCGACAGCGGGAGGGCGCATAATGTAATGGAATCGCCTTATCGGCCACGGCAGTAGCAGCCGTCTAACGAGGGGAAGACGCTCTGATTTATTCGTCATATCGCCGGCATCGGTCATGGGAGAGGCGGCGCACGCACAGTGGGCCAACGCCGAATGCAAACAGTCAAAAGTAAAAAAAAAGCCAAGATTCCATACTTTTCAAGTTTCTTAAACTTTATTGGGTATTCATGATATTCGAATAACTGCTAATAACTACTGAACTACATCAGAAAAAATGAGAAAAATTGTCGTAAATTAGTTGTATGAAATGTAAATTAAAATAATTCATTTATCATAAAAAAGGAAGACCTTGTAATTTCAAGTTATTGAATGTAAATTTAGAAGAAAGACCCATTTTTATAGAAAATAAATGAAGAATCAAAAATATGGTGAAGAAATTTCCATTTTTACGAAAGGGTTTACAGTAAAATGGAAATCGTTAATTCATTTGGATTACTGAGATATCTTGGATTATTTTAAGTTATTATATTCTGAAAATAAATCCTAAAAATGTTCAGAAACAAGACTACTATCTTTTTTATGTATAATCTTATATTCCTGTCACGAGCATCATGCAACTAAAGGAAACGACTTATAACATCGAAGGCGCCATTTCACGTGGATGCTCATCTCAGATCTCTCTTTCGTCCACTGTGCGTGGGGTGCGGAGGGCGTAGAGGGGAGGGAGTGGCGGCGGTTTCGCGGGGCGCCGCAGAGGGCAGATACGCGTTTTTTACGCCCGTCCGCTTCGTGGTGGTGGTGGGGGGGAGGGGTGGCGAGGAGGGGGGCTAATCACCGCGCGGCGCGTGTCTCCGGGGCGGCGCCCGAGGCGGGGGCGGGGCGGGACGGCTGCGGCGCCCGACGCATAAGCTCCATAATTCAGTTTCGAGCACGTTTATCGCTTACCGATGTGCGTCGGGCGACGCGGGCGGCGCGCGGCGCGAGGCGCGGCGCGGCGCGGCGCGGCGCGGCGCGGCGCGGCGGCGGTTGCATGACTCCGCGCGCCGCGGGCGATACGATCTCCGGGCGCCCGCCGCGCCCCCGCTCCGCCCCCCTGGCTCTCCCCGCGCTCCCGATCACTGCTGACGGTCGCCCCCAGGCCCCCACGCTCTGCCTACTTGTGGTCCCCTCGCGTTGTCGTTCTGCCACTCTCTCGTCCTGCTTCTCTCTCGCCCAGTCACCCTCGCTCTGCCACTCTCGTCTTATCACTCTCGTACTTCAATTCTCTCGTCCTGTCACTCTCTCGCCCTGCCACTCTCTCGTCCTCCGACTCTCTCGCCGTACCACTCTCGTCTTGGAACTCTCGACCTGCCACTCTTTCGTTCTGTCACTCTCTCGCCCTGTCACTCTCTCCCCCTGTCATTCGCTCTCCCTGCCACTCTCGTCTTGCCACTCTCGTCCTGTCACTCTCTCGGCCTGCCACTCTCTCGTCCTCTCACTCTCTCGCCGTGCAACTCTTGTCTTGGAACTCTCGCCCTGCCACTCTTTCGTTCTGTCACTCTCCCGCCCTGTCACTCTCTCGCCCTGTCATTCGCTCTCCCTACCACTCTCGTCTTGCCGCTCTCGTCCTGCCCCTCTCTCGCCCTGCCACTCTCTCGTTCTCTCACTCTCTCACCCTGCCACTCTCGCCTTGTCGCTCTCTCGCTCTGCCACTCTTTCACCATTCCACTCTCCCATCCAGCCACTCTTTCGTCCCGCCGCTCTCTCGCCCTGGTACCCTCTCGCTCTGGCACCCTATCATCCTCTCGCATTCTAACACTCTCGCACTCTCACAGTCCATCACTCTAGTTTTCCCGTCGTTCACACATTCGCATTCCTACGTATTAGCTTTCGAATCTCGTCTTACCCTCTTCCAAACGCTTCTTCCCTCTCTTAACTTTTTTCTCGACTAGTCATTTCACTCGCCCCACCTCTTGTCCACCGAATAACCTTTTCCTACTCGGCTTTTATTACACATTATTCATTGCTTAATACGCAGTGTGCTGGGATTCGAACGTACATCTGTTCTCGATCTGATATGTTTTCAGTAGTGCAATTTCTCCTCTCTTAAATATATGTTATTTGGTCTCATCATTTAGGTGCTACTGAACCCCTAGTTTTTCTTGCATTTTTGGATCACCCTAAAATTATTTTCTTTCACCGCCTCTCTGTCTGTCTGTTTCTCCCTTTCTCCTCTATCCGCGATATTCTCTTTTCTCATTTTCCCAACTTCCCGTTCACGTGTGGTTTCGTTTTTTCTACCACTCAGCCACCTCTCCTTCGTCACATCTGTAAATTTCATCTCCCTATTTCGACTCCTGGCGATGATCTCCATCTCCCTTTCCCGCCGAAGACTTGACCCCTTATCCACTCAGCTCCGCACCACTTGCTTTCCTTCGTTCGCATGTCTGTCCCCCTTCCCTAGTACTTACTACAAGATTATGTAGTTACCGGCCGCCCAACCTTCTGGCGAATTCCCTTCTACCACGATTCCTCCTGCAACTCATATGCTTTTAACCACCTCCCAATATTCTTTTCACCCGCTCGTGATAATTGTCATCGCCCTCTAGCTTTATCTATGGATTCTACTTTGATTCTCACCTAACCCAATTCCACCTACCCCACTCACCCCCCAATCTCCGCCCAACTTTCCAGCATTCTGTCATCATCCTACTACCCATTTTCCCACTTATCCCAACCGCATCTTGTGAGCGTGCATGCACTTTCGCCACCCGCCTCCAACCCGCCGACCCCTCCCCTCCACCCCTGTTGCCAGACACCCCCCGCTCACCCTCCAATCTCCGCACAACTTTCCAGCATTCTGCCGCCATTCTACTACCCATTTTCCCACTTATCCCAACCGCATCTTGTGAGCGTGCATGCACTTTCGCCACCCGCCTCCAACCCGCCGACCCCTCCCCTCCACCCCTGTTGCCAGACACCCCCCGCTCACCCTCCAATCTCCGCACAACTTTCCAGCATTCTGCCGTCATCCTACTACCCATTTTCCCACTTATCCCAACCGCATCTTGTGAGCGTGCATGCACTTTCGCCACCCGCCTCCAAACCGCCGACCCCTCTCCTCCACCCCTGTTGCCAGACGCCCTCTCGCGCTCACTCGCACCCTCGCTCACTCGCGCGAGTTCGTGGCAGCGAAAGAACCGCCACATCACCCTTTGATATACTGCGCGCGGCAAGATTGCAAATCACTCAACGCCACGCGCCGAATCTGGCGGCAGGCGGCGCGGAGCGGCGTGGCGCGGCGTGCGAGAGGGGATTCCGGAATCGCTGATGCAATCTCCCGCGCCTCCGTCCAGCTCACCCGCCCCGCCCTCGCCGCCATATTCGGCAGTGACCGCGGGAGCGGCGTGGAGGGCGCAGGGCCGCCCGCTGCTCGGACGCCCCCTTGTTTAAGGCCCAATAAGCCCGGCTACCTGAAATGTATGTGCGGTATTACGGGCAGGCGGCGAGACAACGAGGTGCGAGGTGGGGCGTTGGGGAAGGGCGGTGCAGGAAGAGGAGGAGGAGATGGGGATAAGATAGAGGAGCGAAGGAAATCACATTGGTGGCGGTAAGGCAGATGGTAGCTGGGTAGCAAATTGGACAGTTCACAGCAATCGTAATAGCGGAGTGAGCAGAATGGTGCGCGGAGCGGTCTTCCAAAGAACAATGGATGGTTAATAGGAACCGGAATGTGGAGGTGATGAAAGTGGTGATGTGGGGGGCCGCTTTTGTTGTTTGAGACAGTTCTCGCGGTGAGAGTAGTTGTTGTGATGGGAACAGTTGTCGCAGGGGCGACACTGTCGCGTAGGGGACGATATTCACGGTGAAATTATTTTTCCCAGTAAAGACATTTGCCTCTGTGGGTTAGATGTCGCGGCGGGGTCAGTTAACGCGGTGGGGACAGTTGTCACGGTGGGGACAGTGGACGCGGCGGGAAGAGTTGTCGCGGTTAGGACAGTGGACGCGGTGGGGACAGATGTCGTGGTGGGACAGATGTCGCGGTGGGGACAGTTGTCGCGGTAGGGATTGTTTTCGCGGTAGGGTCGTCGCGGTGGGGACAATTGTCGCTGTGGGGACAGTTGCCGCGGTGGGGATAGTTGTCGCTGTAGGGACGGATGTCGTGGCGGGGACCCTTGTCGCGGTACGGACAGAGGTCACGGCGTGGACAGTTGCTTTCGCGCAGGGGAGAATTGCTGTCGCAGTGGAGATAGTTACTCCCGTGTGGACAATTGTTGGTGAGGAAGGCCGTTGGTGAGGAAGGCCGTTGGTGAAGGCAGTTGTTGGTGAGGTGAGGATGGTCGTTGGTGGAGACAGCTCGCTGTGGGAAGCTTTGTCGGCGGCGAGAGTTGCCGGTGGGGAGTGTCGTAGGTGGGAGCGGGCGGGCCGGCGCGGCGGTGGGCTGACGGCGGCCGTGATGTATTGCGGCGGAGTGACCAGCGCTCCCCGGCGAGCCGCGGCCGGTCCCCATGCTAATTTGTCTTTGCGGTCGCCTCGGCCGCGCGCGGTAGCCGCCCTAAGATGGCGACGGGGGTTCCCCCGGGGGCCGTGGGGCGGCATTAGGCGCGGGTCTCGGGAGGAGCGTGGCGCCGCGCGGGCTAAGCAGCGGAGGAGGCGGCGGCGGTGATGGCGGCGGCGGCGGTGATGGCGGCAGCGGCGGCGGCAGCCGTGGGCGGCTGTGGCGGCGGTGGCGGCGGTGGCGGCGGTGGCGGCGGTGGCGGCGGTGGCGGCGGTGGCGGCGGTGGCGGCGGTGGCGGCGGTGGCGGCGGTGGCGGCGGTGGCGGCGGTGGCGGCGGCGGCGGGGGCGGCGGCGGCGGCGGCGGCGGTGGTGGCGGCGGCGGCAGCGGCCTTGACGAATGGCGAGGCGGAGTGGACGGTGGGCGAGGGGCGGCGAGATGGATCAGGACGCGCGGAATTGGGCGGATGAAGGAGCTGCAAGGCGAAAGCCGACGGAAACGAGAGGCAAAGGAACTAGGGAAGGCGGTGATGTAGATTGGATGCAGGAGATGGCGCAACGTAAGTGAGTGCGCAGGAAGGAACGTGTTTCAGGGATGACTGAGAAGGCATTCCCGGCACGTCTGCACACAAGTCTTTTCGGTCTTGAATAAATAATACCCTTATTTCAGTTCTCCGGTATAGCGGTCATTTTTGCTTTGACCCCTGGCGGTGCATCATGAATGCTGGGGAGGTGATTGAGTTTACTTCGAAAGATGATGAGTTATCAGCTAGCTGTTTGTAAAAACATGTGCGTTTTTCTCATACGTACGGAGTGAATAATAGTTTGAAATGTTTTCGGGGTTGACAACTTACCGGGACATGTCCAGTTTACCATAAATAATGAGAAAAAATAACAGTTTTGAAGTATCTCATAACACGCACTAATATGTTAGCCGTAAGAGGTGAATGGAAGTGTTATCTTTATAATTTTACCAATACCTAAGAATTAACGCTATATCTGGAATGGGTGAATGATTTGGTAGTTAGACGATTACGATGATACGATATCAATTACAATGTAGTAATGTTTGCAGAAGAGGCGTGGGAATGCGAGAATTTGCACAAAACGTACGTAATCCCACATTTTCCCTCCATAAATTGCAAATAGATATGCCCCCGGTGCGCATAGCTAGGAAGCTAGCGCTGGCCGCTTCGCTACTGACTGCATAACGAGAGCAGCGCTTTAGAGCCGCGAGTGCGAAAGGAACCGTCTTTCCTGGGTGGCGGAAGCGGTGGTGCCGAGTGCGTGAAGATGGACAGGCAGAGGTGGGGTGGAGGGCGCGGGCGGCAGCACTGGCGACGTGGGCGTGGTCGGTGGCGACGGAGTGAGCGGGAGCGGAGGCGAGAGCGGTGCGTGAGTATCAACAGGGATGTCGGCGTGGGCGGAGGCGAAGACGGAGACGTGAGCGGGGGCGGCGGAGAGAGCGGCGAGGGGGGCGGGGGCGCGGGCGGGGGCGCGGGCGGGGGCGGTGACGCGAGCGGGGAGGGCGGCGCGCGCGCGGGCGGCGGCGAGCACAGGGGCCGAGAAGGCGTCCTGCTGCGTGACCTGCGGAGAGCGATGCGGCGATAGCGGGCGGGGCGGGACGAGAACCCCGGGCCTCCAAGTGAGAGCTTGTCACGCCACGTCCGGCCGCGAAGATACGTCGGTTTTGTTAAGAACTTTCGCCCCCCTTCCTGGCTCCCGCGTCCCGCTGGCCTCGCAGCGACTCCCTCGGCGCGTCCCTTCCGCCCCCACGTCGCCGGCGCTGGACGGCGCAACACGCAAGTGCCGCCGCCGCCGCCGCCTGCCTCCCTCTGGCCTCCCGCCGGGCTCGTTTTGGTGTCGTCGCTGCCGCACTGGCTGTTCTTGAACTCCTTTTGAACCGCCGGCGACTTTGCTACTTTGGGACGCTCTTGCGTAAGAATGAAACCACGACGGAAGAAATATGACCATCCTCACGTGCTGCAGAGGGGCACGGTTGAAATTTATTGTATACCTAATATATATTGATTAAATATTTACGAATATTTATTAACTGAAGAGCAAAATTAGCGCACGCGAATTTTTGAAGTCTTATTCATGTGACAATTTTGATAACTTCATCCACTACCCATAGGCAAAAGTTCTTAACATAACTGCTATTTTGGTGTCTATGGTGTGAATGGAGTGGCCGCTGTCTCATGTCCACTTGAAGTCCAAAAAATGAAAAATAAGAATTGGAGACTTGTTATAAACTTATAGAACGTGCAGCTTATTCCTTCTAGTGGTGAGAAGTAGAACGACGATATTTGATTTATCTTCCTTCCTTTATACAAAGAATAACTTTATTTCATCTTATTCATATAAACTATGCAATAATGTAACATTATACTTTTTTAGACTTAAAGAGTCGGAAACGCATATAGGGCGTAGAATATAGAGTGGCCATTACTGAATCAAGAATCTGACCAATGTTTTGCAGTTTTTAAGTGGTCACTACTGGATCAAAATATAATTTTTAAAGTAAATTAAAAGGGAATAGAACAAATTGAAAATGTACAATGTTTTGGGAAGGAATATATTAAAAAAGACGAACGCTAATAACCCATTGAGTTTCATGCAACGAATTTAGTACTGTATTAATAATTTAGTGCTGAAGTTCAAGTCTTTTAAGAAAACTATACAAATATCATATAGATACAACCAGCGCCGTTACCTCACCTTAAGAAAATCAATTTATGACATTCAGGAAAGTTTTAATAATGGTGAGTGGCAATCACAAAACACTAATTGAATATAAAGATGGAAGAAAAATACTGTTTCAAATTTTACGATGTTTTACTGAATTTGTAAATAAGGTTTTTCGAATGTAGTTGTCTACAAGGAAAACAGAATGATACTTTTTATGAATAAGAAACTTAAAATGAACAAATTATCAAGAACATAATATTCGCTTTTATTTTAACTCGCTCAATTACTTCTGCCCAAGGGACAAGAACTAATACAATTGAATCTTAAATGATTTTAAAGCTAAAATAACTTTTCTTCGCAAATAGACCAATTCGCCAAAAGCATACAGACGTTGAATTCAGCAGTTGGATTCTTTTCTTTGACATCTCGAAATATTTTGTTCCAATTATTTTTGTCAGAAGTGGGAGCCACAGAAGAAACATTTCAAAAGGTTATGCGACGTGTTTTTCATTAGTGCTTATTTCCATACTCCGATTCCCCGTCTCTTCGCTAAAAATAGTTCGAACTTCTTTCATTACCAGTCTTTTAATATGTTTAAATGACAGCAAGTTAGTGGGGAGTTTTTTTATGGCAGCCGTAGCGAATGTGTTCAACCACATGTAAAGACGTTCTTTGCGCTTGGCTAGTGCCTTACTGCTAAATAGTTGCGGTGTATTCTATGTCGTCACACTCACTTCGAATGCTGCCACCTTTGCACAGCGGTACAGTATACTGTGTCATTATTGCTACCGTCCCTACGTTAGTTGCAGCCGCCACTGCAGTTGTCACGATTACCAATAACACTACCATGACACGAACCCCCATTTTCAACCCTACGCCATCATCATCACCATCACCACTTACCGATACCGTTACCGCTAACGCTATCGTTACCACTTCTGCTAGTTTACCACCTTCACTCTTACCACTCTACTATACTACCACTCCCAAGGATTTTAAAATGCGGTTTTCAAATATAATTTTTCGTTTGGTAAAGAATATTTTGAGGTAAGAATAAGCAAAGGGATAATCGAGGAGCCAAGAACTATTATTGTTTAGAAATGAAAGAACTACCGCTTTGGACGGCATACTCCTGTTCTAAAAGTAATAATGACGATCTATCATGGCAATTTTCTCGATAGTACATCACGTCGAGACATCACATTGTCAACATATTTGGTTCATTTAACTTTTTTCCCAGAATTTCCAAATTCGTCTATTCTCCGTGTCAAACAATCTTTCTCCCGCCATTTCTCTTTCTTTTTTCTTTCAATGGTCTCTTTCGGAATTTTCTTCATTTCTAATGAAGCTCGTTCTCTTCGCTTCTACGTTCACTAAAGCAGTCACACTCCTATCCTTCCTCTTCCTCTCTCTCTCTCTCTCTCTGTCTCGCTCTCTCTTGGTAAAACAGCGTCTCATGCGAATGGGACTCGAGCGAGGAGTGTCGTATAAATTACGAGGCACTAATCCCCGAAACGACTGCGCATATTTTTAACCGCCCCACTGCCCTCCGTGCGCGCGGCCTGCCGGTCCCCGCCGCAGAAATAGACAACTGATAGGCAATCTAGAGCGCCACCTACGAACTTGTTGAGTTGGCTGACCTTAATAACTCTCGTAGAAAGTACTACACTCGACTCGAGCACGATCGATACTTTCAAAAGTCTCCCTATAAAACCAACAGGGGCGAAATTAAATTTGTCGCGCGAGAGAAAGCGGCGGCGCGCGGGGAACGGGGTTGTATAATTTCTGAGACAATGTGTAAGAAACCGAAGCACCCTTACTCCAAAACGTTCGTTGGTTCCTAAAACCAAGAGAACATGTGGATAGGATTTAATTTGGAACACCTGGCTCAACATTATGATTTTTCATGCTCGCTGTGTTAAGTATTTCTGAACTGTACGCTAGTTCGATGGTTTTGTGACTAATGTTTATCAAAACTTTTTACAATTCTACTCAGATGTGTTCAATAACTCGGCAAGAACGAAGTAGAAGTCCCGTTTGTACGTTTTTGGAGCAGTTTTGTTCTGTTTAGAAGGAAAATTGTTAATGACACGACTATCTATGTATTTTTAACATCGCTTTAATCGTTTAGAAAAACACAGTAGCAACAATTTATTACCGATAAAGTTATTTGAAGTGGATAATAGCGCGTACATTAATACCTCTCGAGAAAAACCCATTATAGTCATTTGTCGACATTTTCCTGAGGTTAGACGAAACCAAAACATTTTAAAACTCTCTTACTTATTCACATGGGGTCCCGAAAAAACTTGTTCCTCGAAGCCCTGCGTCCAATAGATGCAGCTTTGCCCACAGTACAGCCTTCTCAATTATGAAAGGACGCGGAATTTAAAAGCACGTTTATGCTAATGCGCGGTCGTTAAAGCATGCACGACGACGGCCACATATTATCGGAGCCAACGACGGACTGCATGCTGTGCGGCCGTGAATAAGTGATATTTCCTTTAAAAAGCAAGAATTTACGCAAAGGCGGGCGCCGGGACGTCTTTTCGCCGACTAATGGGAGTACACTCGTAAAAGCATAAACATGTTATAAGGGAATAAGCGTAAATAACCCGCCGAGGAGGCGGCTGCGGGATCGAGGCGCGCTGAAAGCTGCGCTGGGCGTAAAAGTCACTTTATAATTGTTATACGGCGCCAGTGTGTTTCCGATGGCCGTTTTCGGGGAGGCAAGTTGCTGTGTTGGCCCGCCTGGCGAATGTTCCCGAGGCGTTGGGAAGGGGAGAGAGGGGGGGAGGTTAAGGGGTAGACCGGTGCGGAAACTGTGCAGGCAGTCGGTTCAAACATCGCCTTTCCCTTTGTTTCAGCCGTTATGATTCGCACCTTCCAATAATATTTGGTGCTAGTAGACGGACGGCGGCTCTGAGAACTGCTCGTTCGAAGGCAACACTTGCGATAAAACGGTAGGGAGAAGGAGATATTTGAAGTGAGGTAAAGCTAGTAGTGCTCAGGGGTACGCGGGAAGAAGTCGGTAGCGTGTCTCGTTTACGTAAGTCATAATGATAGTCATGATATTGATAACGATTATTGTTGAATTCGGGGAGGGGGCTGCCCTAGGGTAGCAGTAATTGAACCTTTTTCTCTTCCAAAACTTTTTAATATATTTTAATATCGACGTATGCCAACCAATAAATTTTAAATTATCGTTAATTTTGGTAGAGATTCATTCCTTTTAAACTCAACTATGGCAGGAAGGCATAGTATCCCTAGAGTCTAATTTAATTTCAGTTTCTAGTACGTAAAATAATAGGTTTTTCTCTCGGGGAAATATTTTTATTTATTTATCCTAGTAGTTATCAAACTATTTTTGAATTAAATACATCCCAATATTTCAATTAAATTTCATAGTGCGACACTTTGGGATTTAGTGTTAGACTCGAAACCCGTATGATATAATTTTGACTTTTATGACACTTTCTCTATGAGATTTGATATCTTCTCCAAAAGGAAAGCGAATTCAACATTGGTAACGACAAACCTGAAGTATGTAAAGCGTAAGAAAGTGAGATTACGGTCAAGAATAAAAAACGTGTTAACATGAGATTACGGTTCGAAAACAAAAAACGAGAAAACACACGGACACAAACAAAAAATCTTCTGAAGAGAATCTAAGGAGGAAAGCGTATTGTAGGAAAGAAAGAGAAGAGAAGCAAAGCTAAATGAAGGAAGGCGAAACGACGAAATGAAAAATGAAAAACGAAAGGAAGAAAGACGAAACGACGAAAGACGAAACGACGAAAGACGAAACGTCGAAAGGCGAATCGACGAAAAGCCACCGGTGGCGGTGGCTCAGTGCATCAACTGATGTCACTGCAGCGCCTCTAACCGGGAGGTCCTAGGTTCGAGTCCTGACGGCGGCAGGATTTTCGACACTAGCTCTTCAGCTAGGTCGAATTCAGCTGCTGTCTGGAGGAGAATTCTAGCGGCCGGCTGCTCTGATCGGTAGTTTTCCGTGGTTTCTCCGGTCAACACCAGGCGAATGCCGGAGCAGTACCCTACCAAACGGGCCACGGACCGCGCGCGATCTGTCTTTCCTCTTCCTTGTCCTATCCTCTCCCCTTACACACACACACTAACATGCACTACACTACCACATATTCCGGGAGGCCGGTCGGGAGCTTAGAGCTTGTCCCCACTAGGGCGGTGCCCCGTTGGTGGGAGAGTCCTGGTTAGGGGGAAACCCCACTAGCCGACGGTAGGTCGGCGCCGGATCTCGCCATCCACCGGGGGAAGATCACCGCCATCTCCCGAAGAAACATGCACTACACTAACGGGACTAATGACCACAGTAGTCTACGCGCCCGGAAACACGAAAAATCAATCAATCAATCAATCACGAAAGGCGAAACGACGAAAGGCGATTCGACAAAAGGCGCAAGATGGACGTAAGGAAGGCGAAACGTTACGAAACACCCTGCGGCGCAGTCGGCGCGAACTGCGATGTATACAGCGGCAAGGGCGCCGCGTGCGGCTCGAGGGAGAGCACGGAAGAGGCGGGCACAGTGACGAGCGCGCCGCCGGCGGGAGAGGGCGCAGTTCAAGAGCGGCGCAGAATTTATGGACGCGAAACCGATTTTGGCATCAAGTTTTTCCTTCAAAAGCGGCCTGCCCTGCCTTCGCTCCTTGGAGTGTCGGCTGGAGGGCGGCCAAATCGCCCCATTCATCGTCAATATTCGTCATTAATCCGTGCGGGGCGCTGCCGGCGGCGGCCGGAGGGCGCCAGGGAGGCCCCGTCACGCCCGCGCATCCATCGCACGGTCACGTGACGATAATCTGTCCGCGCGCACCGCCGCCCCCGCCCCGGAGGGAGAAAGCGCACGGAGGACGAGGGCGAACGCCAGCAGCTCCTCAGGACGCGAGGGGACGGACTTCTCGAGACGATAAAGGCTTATTTCGGCGCAGATTATTACATAAATAAAGATTATTTTATAAACGGCTTACTTTATTCACTGATAACTTTTATCTAACAATCATTACATGATATGAGGAAAAAATTGAGCAATAATGCCACGATATTACGCAATGAAATATTATCATGATTACAACACCGTTATATTATTCCATTAACTATGTTTTTAACTCCTGAAAGTCGAAAGCACAGGAAATACGTGATAAACACATTTGAGAGGTACTCAGCTAGGGATGCAAGAAGAGCCAAACCTTTCATATATCTAACAATATCGGAGTCATTTATGAAATTTATAAAAATAGCATAATTGTAAAAATTTCACGAATGATTAGGAGTATAGATTTTTCTTAGATGGTAACACTACACCATAAAAATCACTTAGTTCAGGTAGCTAGAACTACTTGGTGAATAAGAAAACAGAATTCAAAACTGGAAGCAAATATGCACATTGTTTATTCCTTAAATTTTTTGGGACATAATATAAATTTAGATGGCACGCCCCGTTGATTCAATTATACAAAGTTACAATCGAAATAATAATAATAATAAAATAAAAAATATTAGTTAGGAACGAGTGAAAGTTTTAGAGAGTTAGAGTTAGTTTAGGAACGTGTGAAAACAAATGAAGGATATTTATAATTCAACGATTTCTACATGTGAAATAACTTCCGTATTATAAATATCATAAAACTGCAAATACAGTAGTGAATCGATAGACAATCATCATTGATGAAATATATCGAAGTATGATTTTTTAAATTTAAAACAATATACACTATTTTGCGTTTGCGAGTCGACACTTGCACGGCATTTTCTGAGAGCGGCGCGTCTCAGTAGACCGTCTCAAACGTCTTACCATTGCTCTGTATCTCTTCCGAAGTCCGTTGTATCCAGCCCACAACAAATATCTCAGGGCACAAATCCGCGTGGGGTAAGCGCGCGTGAGGCACGGGCCGGGGCGGGGCGTAGCTCCAGGTGCGGGCACGAAGGTGCGAAGGCACGGCGCGCGGCCACCAGGGAGATCCCCGCTGACAAACGCGCGGCTCCTGGTTATCGCGATCGAGTGGGCGCGGCGGCTACGGCGACGGGGGAGGGCCCGATGGGGGGGGGGGAAGGAGTAGCGAAGGCGTGGTGATGTCAGGCATTGCAGGGTTAGGCGTGGGAACTGGGTGTTGGGGATAAAAAGAAATGTTCGAAATTGCTGATGGACATGGTTTGTGATGACAACTTTGACAATATAGAGAGGAGCATGTAGGGGGAATTAGGTGGGGAGGTAGCCATAATGCCTGGAAAGCAGATAGGCCCCAGTTTTGTAGGAAGAAAGAAGGCTTGGGAGAGAGGGTAGATGGATGGTTTAGTTTTTTCGTGTTTCCGGGCGCGACAACTGCTTTGATTATTAGTCCCGTTAGTGTAGTGCATGTTTTTTCTCGGGAGATGGCGGTGATCTTTCCCCGCTGGATGGCGAGATCCGGGGCCGACCTACCGTCGGCTAGTGGGGTTTCCCCCTAACCAGGACTCTCCCAGCAGCGGGGCACCGCCCCAGCCGGGACAAGCTCTAAGCTCCCGACCGGTCTCCCGGAATATATGGTGGTAAAGTGCATGTTAGTTTAAGTGTGTGTGTAAAGGGAAGAGGATAGGACAAGGAAGAGGAAGGAAATATCGCGCGCGGTCCGTGGCCCGTTTGGTAGGGTACTTCTCAGGCATTTGTCTGGTGTTGATCGGAGAAACCACGGAAAACTACCGATCAGAGCATCCGGCCGCTAAAATTCTCCTCCAATCAGCGATTGAATTCGTCCTAGCTGAAAAGCTAGTGTCGAAAATCCTGCCGCCGTCAGGACTTGAACCTAGGACCTCCCGGTCAGAGTCGCTGCAGTGACATCAGTTGATGCACTGAGCTACCGCTCCTGGTGGGGTAGATGGAGTGGATATACAATAAAGTAGAATGACTTCGAAATACGATGAATTTGGAAGCTGCATAAATTGAAGTAATATTAAAGAAATAAAAATATCCGTGATATTGATCCTTGGGGGACACCTGTGATGAAATATGTCGAAACATGAAGTAGCATCTTGGTATGAAGTAACGTCTGACGTAAGGGTTAACGTGAATGAAATACACATTATTACGGACAGATAAGTAGCAGATGCCTAACAGTGACAGTCAAGTCAGGCTTTCTCTACGGCGATGGACTGACGGGGAGGATTGAGGGAGCTCGCGAGGCGAAGGTGCTATCGCGTCCGCACCCCACCGGGCTGCCGCACCAAAGGCCGCTTCTCTCTGTATGAATCTGGGCTCTAGATTTCCCACTGGCTTCGCTCCGCTGGCAGCTTCGATCCTTTAAGCCTACCCGTGACTATTGGTTCATAAGCCGCGTCATATATTTCAATGAGAATACCACGGGGCGCAGGCTACCCGTGTGCTTCTAGCCACTGCGACCTCTTGTCGACTTTGCCCCACCTTACCGCCCCGAACCTAAGACTTTTCTCACGAACCGATCCCATCTCCCACCTCACCCCCACCGTCGCCTCCTGCGGGGTTTTTGAGCTCGCGTACAGCCTCTCCATCCCTATGCCAACCCCGCCCCCACCTGTGTTTCTATCCCTGTGCGGTTTTTCTTCACCCACCTAAATGACTGCCATTTTTTTGGCAGACGTTTCCCCGCCCCAGTTTGCTGGGGTTTGGAGAAGGCGCCAACCGCTGTATCCTTAGAGCTGGTGGAGTGGGGCAACGGAGGGAGAGAATAAACATGCGAAGAGGATCAGGAGTTGCTCAGTCATCGACATTGGTGTCGAAGAGGGCAGCAGTGAGAGCGTGAGGAGCCATATTTCAGAGTAGAACTAACGCTTGAAGATAGAGCTTTTGGAAGTTGGGTTGTATGGCACAAAAAGGTATCAGCGTCCAGACGTAACGTAAGGAACGTATAGGAAAATAATTAAGCTGAATTTTATTTTCTTAATTCATTATTCCCACAGAGAAGCGAGAGTGAATATGTGCTTTTGTTTTCATATTCTCCCAAAACCTCTTTCATTTTAATTTTTCTTGCTTTCTTCCGTCTAATTTTTCTTGATTTTATTTTTTGATTTGTCTAAAAATGTGTTCTTTTCTACTCTTTTCATAAATATAGATTTGAGTAGTATAACTTCTGTAGTGATACATAATTCCCGGATACTCCTATGGTTGTTTTCATATTGAAATTTTCTTTTACGGTCGTATCTACAGGAATTTGTAATTGCGGACTTAAATCCCTTGCTGCATATCTGCTTCGGAGCACCGCGGGCAAACATGTTTTGAAATTTGAGTTGTATCTGAGAGTTTAAAAATATGAGAATATATCTCTAGAAGAGAGAATATTTTTCATTTAATAAAATTGTATTTTTAAAAGCAAATACTGGAGGTGAAGAAATACATGAAACAGCTATGTTGTCGAGACTTTTAATACTGAACGCAAATTACTATGCTAAAATTCCAAACTGAGCACATGTTGAGACGATTCACACGGATCATTTCGGACATCTCTGAGAGATATTTATTCTATATAAAATCTCAAAACAAATTCTGACCTCCCATGCAAATTGTGGTTGAATTTCCTCAAATAAGTGGAGAGAAATTTTCTGTGTGATTGTGAAAAGTGGTGAAAAATACAGTTTATTCCCAAAATAAAACGAATTTTAAAAAATCCTTGAAATTTTGTTTAATATTTTACGATAATTATTAAATAAAACGGGAAAAATTGGGCCTGTAATGATAATGCTACACTTAAAGACTAAAACAAAATATTGAAGAAAATTCAAAATACAAACTTTCTGAAGGACTGCATTGACTACCATTTTCTAAACTGAAACTAATATGACACAGATAGTTCACGAGTTTCCAATTAAAATGTATTATATTGGAACAAGAGCCGATCCAGTAGACGTGATGTATTTACTGATATACAAGACCCCGATATAAGCTCTTTCTCTGGGACCAGAAATTCACCTGACCGTCGAGGTTCTATCTCTATTTTGCTGAAAGCCTCCTTTACCGTTAAATGCTGTTTATTTTGATCTCTGTGGCGGAATAAAGTGCAGTTGGGTGTATATGATTTAACTACCTGACACAGGTATCTCGGTGTAGATGAAATAGCTGACGGATTTTTGTCAAAATAACAGTGGCTTTTTCGTACGTGAATTAATGTGTTGTGCAAGTAGAAGGCACTTTTCCTTTAAATTAATATTTTCTATAGTTTTTAGCTCGCTATGGCTAATAATGCCAATTATCTTACCACAAGTTTGTGAAGTATTGACGTACATTTCGAGGTATTACATCAAAACACGTAGACTGAATTCACAAGAAAATTCTTTATAAACTTACAACAGATTATTGCAGGGCTATTTGGATGAATAAACTCCCAGGGTAAATTTAATATTTTTATTCAATTCTTACATTCCAATTCATGCTTTGACATATTTTCATGAAGTACATCATGTAACAGTGAACCTTCGTTACTAGGCAATGCAGTTTATACCAAGAGAAAGATATAGAGAAATATATCCTCATATATGACTTCTATAAACAGCCAAGAACTATGTTAAGAATCAAATTATAAATTATCCAGAAATCACATTCAACAGTTATAGTTCTTTTTAAACCTGCCAGAAAAGGGAAATTCACGGGTGTGCATTCTACTTATTGTTTTTTAAAAGGTACTACTAAAAATAAGTGATTCTACAATCTGGACGTGAAAAGTTTGAAATTATTCCGTGCAAATTATTTATCTGAAAAATATTATAACAGACATTTTATTATTTAATAAAATTATTATTTATTAATAATGATAAAACAGTGCAAATGTAAAAGTATTTTATGCATGAAAATGCAATTACAACTGTCGATACTACAGAATTTTCAACGTAAAATCCTACGCACGTCTTTGCACAATCATTTTTTTGTCGAACTCATAATTCTCCGAACAGAAAATAATTAGAAAGAAACCAAGAATCATTCTTTGTTTTCCTAAATTTGGAGTTTTTAAATTCTGCAGTGATTTTAAACAGACCCACCTATTAAATTCCACTCTACGCTACTGACCAAAGAATCAGAAAAAAATCATTTCTGCGTCGACTCTCACCGGATGGAAACAACGGGGGTGATTGATCTTGAAGGGCACCAAGGCTCTAGGTGTGCGGATCCCTCCCTTCACCTCCGCCCTGCGCCCTCGCCCTCCGCCCTCGCACCCTCCGGTTCGATCCCCGCGCGCGCCGAGTCAACACACGGCGCTACCCGCGCGGGCTCTACAGCCCATTACAATAATCTCGCCGGCGCACACAGCAGCGGGCTCCGTATGCGCCCCGCGTGCACCCCGCCCCCTGGGACACCCCGGGAGCCCTCGCTGAGGTCCACGGGACACACGGCGTCTTCGCCCGTGATCCATCTCCACGGCTGGGCGTACTCAGGTCTCACGCACCGGCGCTGTGTCAAGAGACATTGCGATATGCGAATGTGTATAGGAGGGTCTTGGTTCTTAGTGAATACAGACATAACTTTCTTTGTTTCTTCAGATAGTGCCGACAGTCGGTTGTAAAAGAAATGAAAAGTTCCCAAAGTTTACTGTGGAAATCCACACATTCTTTTCAGATTAGTTTCTGAACCCCTGCTCTGTGAATTCGAAATGAATGTTGATGATGAAAGTGACAATTTGAAAAGGTGGTTTGTCATATATTTATACACCATTTCACTCATAAAACTGATAAGGGTCATGCCAGTTTATCCAAGGCTAAATAGATACATTCAATTCCCTTTTAGCTATGCTCTGTGATATAGCCCGTCCGTCAATTTCACTGTGTAGTGATCCTTTTTGGGCATTGGGTAACAGTTGTAAACATTAGAGGCTATTTTTGTAATGGCGTCAACCTGTTTTCTCTCGCCTGACAAATTTTTACTCTTAATAGAAATTAATGCAAATCGGTGATTGAATTTCAATCACTAATTCCCTTTACACGTTCGTGGCGCTGCGGTAAGTCCAGAGCGATCCCGGATTGGTGGGTCGGATAATGTTTTTGCGATGGCGCCCACTGGTGTCACAGAGCCACATTCCTCAACGTAAAAAATGTGTCCATTTGTTGATTGAAACTTCCTAACGTTTAACAGAAACAAGAGAAAAGCATTAAGGGTTCATTTCGAAACACAGCGACCTGTCGAATAGAATTCGGGACACAACACTAATCAACGCCGGGTGCAGAAAAAACAGCAGCTTTTCATGTCATTCGGAAGAACAGTTTTTGCGCCACACAGTCCACTAATATTACATAGAGGCGTAAATACGGGTACACACAGTCAAGCATAATTCAAAATGCGGCGAGAGCGCCATGTCGAGACTAAAAATGGGGGATTTATCAAAAAATCTGGACTCTCCATTTTTATCACGAATGCTTCTCCCTGAAAACGCGTACTACGTTCAATGTAATAAACGCGAAAAATGCGCGAGCGTAACAGAAAAGTTAGACGAGAGCCAGGTTTTAAAGTGATATTCCAAATCAAACGGGGCAACTCACCGCGTTTTTAGAGCGCGCTTTCGGGCGGCTCCCCCTCACATTAGCCTAGCTGAAGGTAAATAGCGGCGAAATTAGCACAACTTGTTACCAACATCATTACAAGTTAACTGGGCCCCACCCACTCGCTCGCCCGGCCGAGCGCCCGCGCGCGCGGTGCAATGAATGGGTAAAAATTAATTACTGTGCACCTGGGCGAGTTTTCACACGGCTACAATTTTTGATTAATGGCTTTGCCGTGTGCCGGAGCCTTTGTTCGGTAAACACGGCCGTGGCCAGACGTGCGGGCGGGCGGGCGGGGGTGGGCGGGGGGTGCGTACACGCTTGTGCGGGCGCGCGTGTGAATGCGTGCCGCGCGCGCACGCACCCACAACGCGGCCGCCCCTGCTCCTGCGCCGCTGTTCACGAACGCTCCGAACGTCACTGGTCGCGCCCGCCCGGCATCCGACGTTGTTTGCAACCGATGCAGTGGCTAGCTTTCATGCTATTCCTAGGTATTCGTTGTAACTTCTAGAGTAACACCGTCAGACATCGAATTAAATCTAATGTACATTAATGTATAGTATATAAAACTTAATGAAACCTTGCACATTAAAAATAGCTTAATATATTTGTACATTAAATTTAATGCACAAGTTAAAATCAGCGTAGATTTAATCTAGAGGTTCTCCCGTTTCCCCTTCCTCTCATTATTTATATCGTGCATTGATAGTCACTAGTCCATCAAGAACGTTCATTAATTCCTTCCACATATGATCATAAAACTTTGACTTTGGCATCGTAATTTACACGTGTACATTAAATTTAATGTAATTTCATGATAATTACTTTAACGTAATTTACATTAAGGTAATATGGAAATTTCTAATGGGGAATTGTTTGAAATTTCGTACTTGCTCCTTGATTTACTCGTTTTTTGAATTATTAAAAATATTAGGAGTTCGCTTTTATTAACATTCTTCATATGACTAGCTGAAATTGAAACAATTATATCAGGAGCAGAAGGCGAACAATTGTGTCACTAGAAACTTGTATTATTAAATTTCATTCTGAAAATTTACTACCTGATGAATCTGAAATCTCTTTGATTGGATGTAATTTTTTTTTTGCTTCACGCACGGTTTGTGCTCCAGTCTTTACTTTCTTATTTTGATACAGCAAAAAGAATGACAAAGTACTTGAGTCATTGTTTCATATGTCCTGTGCATATGTACAAATATCTGTGATTTTATTCAAACCAAACTGTTACTGCTATCCCTTCAGCTGTCAGTCAAACCTGGCGTTACCATCTCACTCTATGTTTTCTATTATGCTGATATATTGACTCACGGCGTTTTACATTATTCATTTAATCTCTTACTATTCAAATTGCCAGTTAAATACTTCAGATTTTGGCTTCGTTACGTAGCTCTTTTGTGATGGTTTCCTCCTTTATAACCTCTATTACCTTTTTCATCACAATCACCATATTTTCGAACACATCACTTTCACAGTTATAATTCCTGCATTGAATACTTCTAATGACACCCTTTCCATCAGAATCAGTACAATTTCCAAGTTCCTTGTCACCGAAAAAGCCATCCTGTGCTACCATTACTATCGTTACTACCAACGTAACCCCATTAATTACCTCCACCCTCATCTCTGCCCGCGGGGAGCGCTCGCTGTGGCAGTGATTGTCCGGAGCCCATGCTTGTTCGACATTCCCATGGCGCGCGAATTCACGTCTTAATAAAAGACTGCCGGGGATGAATGCCCGGCGGCGGGGCGCTGGGGCAGGTCGAATGGACGAATGCGCCACTCACTGCAGAAGTAGCTGATGGAGCTATTTAGAGAATGCATGCAGCTCGTGGCGTCGGCCCCGGTACATGTTCTGCCCCGGGATTCGAACCACGGACTGGCGTGTCTATTGGAGTTCTTTACATCAATGTGAGGTTTCCGTTCCGAGGGTTTGAACGAGTCTCTTTGAGCTTTGCCCGTTCCTCTCTGATATGTCAGTGAGATTAATGAATACTACATTTTCTAAATTGCTAATAATTGCAAATGTATGAATTACGAGTGAAAGTTCATATTTTTATTTAAAAATAGGTAACTATAAATAAATGTTGGAAAAACGTTTTTCCAATGTTAGATTTTAGTACATCAGAATTGGAATTTATTAACGAATTCTGTTTAGTTACGTTAATCTATACATGACCGCATGGCTCTTACTGAAGCTTTACAGAACAGATCTGAAGTCCAAGTAGTTGCCTGAATCGTACTATTATAAAGACCGACTCATAGTCGTTTCGGCGTATTCTTCTATCAGTGTTCGTTGAATGTGTAAGCAACGCCGTTCATGAAGCAGCTACCGTTGTCAGATCATACAGTACCTTACCTGATTCTATCTAAATGCTGCTGGTTTATTAACAGTTTGCTCTACATGAAATGCCTTTGTTTACCGATATTATTTCTTTTGTTTTGTAAGTGAATAAAAATACATTTAAGAGCGAATTTTTTTTCCAGCCAGTACGAACAAAGTTTGTATACTCGTAAATCCAGACAATTCTCTGCGTAGACTGCTGTTTTTTAAACATATTTTTTAGTTACATAAAACGTTTGTTCAGGGTTTGCAACATATTGTTTCTCTTGGGGGGAAATTCTAATTTTTTTTTGATGTGTGAAGTGTGGATTATCATGACGTTGCTCCTACCTCTTCCATTGACATGGTTAGATTTTTTCGTCGAACATCAAATTGGAGGATCAAAAACACTGGTCCGCGCGGATCTCCGAAACAACCCACGCTGCTTCCGGGAATTATTAATCCGCGCGGGCCTCGGCGGGCCTTCCACGCGATGGCGCGCCGCGAGGCAGCCGAGAAGGCGTCGTCGTCCGCGGAAACGCAGTCTAATTAAACTTTACCATCGGCACGCGCCGAGACGCCGCCATCGCCGGTGGCGAAAGCGGTGGCGGTGGACGTGGCGGGGGCGGCGTCGGCAATGGCGCCGTAGACGTTGGCGGTGGCGGTGGGGGTGGCGGTGTCCGCGGTGGCGTTGGCGTCGAAAGCGGTGGCGGTGGCCGTGGTGGTGTCAGCGTCGACGGTGGTACGGGTCAGTGGTGTTGGCGTCGGCGGTGTCGGTGTTGGCGTCAGTGGTGTCGGTGTTGGCGGTGTCGGTGTTGGCGGTGTCGGTGTTGGCGGTGTCGGTGTTGGCGGTGTCGGTGTTAGCGGTGTCGGTGTTGGCGGTGTCGGTGTTGGCGACGTCGGTGTTGGCGGTGTCGGTGTTGGCGGTGTCGGTGTTGGCAGTGTCGGTGTTGGCGGTGTCGGTGTTGGCGGTGTCGGTGTTGGCGGTGTCGGTGTTGGCGGTGTCGGTGTTGGCGGTGTCGGTGTTGGCGGTGTCGGTGTTGGCGGTGTCGGTGTTGGCGGTGTCGGTGTTGGCGGTGTCGGTGTCGGCGTCGGCGGTGTCGGTGTTGGCGGTGTCGGTGTTGGCGGTGTCGGTGTTGGCGGTGTCGGTGTTGGCGGTGTCGGTGTTGGCGGTGTCGGTGTTGGCGGTGTCGGTGTTGGCGGTGTCGGTGTTGGCGGTGTCGGTGTTGGCGGTGTCGGTGTTGGCGGTGTTGGCGGTGTCGGTGTTGGCGGTGTCGGTGTTGGCGGTGTCGGTGTTGGCGGTGTCGGTGTTGGCGGTGTCGGTGTTGGCGGTGTCGGTGTTGGCGGTGTCGGCGTCGGCGGAGTCAGCGGTGGCGGTTTCAGCGGTGGCGAGTGGGGCGGGGGCGGCATCGCGGAGGCGGCGTCGGGGACAGAGTGGGTGGGAGCGGGAGCGGCGATGGCGCCACCGGGGACCGCGCGTTCCGAGTCGAGCCTCCGGTTTCCGCGTCGCGCCCGCATAAATATGACACCGGCCCAAACAACTGGGCCGCGGGGGCGTGGCCGGGGCGAGCGCCACCCTGCGCCCGCTGCCATCTGTTACGAGGCAGTAAAGCGGAGGGTGCCGCCGCTGGTTCAAAATGCAGGCGCCAGGGGTCTCCGCGAGGGAGCTGCGTCCGGTGCCTGGACGGTGCGGCGTCGAGAAGAAGTTTGAAGTGTCGGGTAGTGTAGGAGCAGGACGGCAAATGACGGCAAGGGAAACAAAGAACTGTAGTGAGTGCTGGCATTGGCAGATGATAAAAATTAAGGGGTTTTGAATTTAAGTTTGATATGCATAACCCCACCAATTGTAACAAAGTAATATTAATTTGTGACGGGTAGTTTTGTCAAGTTATAAGCTTTCTTCCTCACACATTTGATATTATTTTTACGGAAATGGTATTATTCAAAACTTGTGCTCTGTTAGAATTTCATAGAAAATCTGAAGAAGTGTTTTCTTCATAATAGTTTTGTACGCTATAATGGCGAAAACTATTACATATTTTTGTTTCCGTAGAAAACATTTTTCTAATCTTTATTGCGCGAATTTCATTAATTTTCTTGGAATCGTATAGCTGAAATTTATTTTCTCTCCCATAAAAACAATACCGAACTAACACATAGGTAAGGTCCGTACGGGAATGACACTGCTGTCAATGCTGCTCTTCTGATATTGAATAAAAAGGAAGGGAAGCCACGAGAAGGCTAGCAGGGACTGTAAGGCACATCGAACGCGCAGAGCGGTAAGGCTCGGGCACGTGGCGGCCGGCGGCGCGGCCGGTGAATAACAGCGACGGTAAGGAGCTCGGCAGTTGGGGCAGCGGGGGCGACGGCGGAGGGCCCCTTAGTTGAAAATGCAGGTCCAAGGAGCCTCAGCGGGCCTATGCTCGGCCGCCCCCCAACCCACCCGCACTCTCCCCCCCCCGTCCTCCCGCTCTCCTGGTGAGCGTCGCCCTTTCCCGCCAGCGACCACCACTCGCCCGCCCGCTCCATTACGGAATGACTGATGCAATCTTTATGAAAGCGCACCCGTTCGCGTGGAAGATAATAAATTATCAACGTGTTGCTTTAAATTTTATTTTGCGGAGGCGCGGGCGCGGGCGGCGGCGGCGGCAGCGGTGCTGGCGGTGGCGGTGGAATGATGCATGTTGCAGCTCCGCGCGGGACTGAGCGGAGCCGAGCCGGCGGAGCGGCGCCGCCGTGTTCCTTGGCGGAGCAGCTGTAAAGCGCGGGTCGCTTGTCCCGCCTTCATAATGCACGCTCGTCGCCCCGCGGGCGGGCGGGCGGGCGGGGCACTGTGCACGGCGGAGGGCAACGGCTCGGCGCACGCCCGCGGCCCGCGCCGCCCAAATTAGTCACCAGAGCGCGCTCCAGGCGGCCGTTTCGGCGCCGGCGCTGCCCCGCCCCCGCCGCTGTCGTTCCGCCCTCCGCCCCTCGGCGCTACTCGACTGCGACGGTTCTCGGCCTCGCTTGAGACATTTGCGAGACGTTCGTCTTTCCTCGGAGCCGGGACTGGGGTCGTGCCGCTGTTCTCTGCCGCTTTTTCCTGTGTTTACGTGAGTGTCTTCGGTCCTGTTTGAGATGGTTTCGAAATGATTTTTTGATTGAGGTACTCTTGGAGGTATTGTATGTAAAAATTGTATGTATTGTATGTATGTGGAATTCGCCTGTATGTAAAAAATATTATGATAAATAATCTTTTAATTAACCATACTTTTCTAAATTATTTTTACTTTTCATCGGGACTTTACTTACAAATGTTTCTTTCCACAGTCCCAGAACAATGTTACAATTTAAATATCTCAAGAAGCATTTAAGGTCATTTTTGTCCTAACTTTGTCGTACGACTTTTCACTCGATTATGTGTCTTCTTTCTCTCGGTTCATGGAGCTCTTCTGGGCAATGTAACTTGGGTCTTTCACCTTAATAAGCGTAAATTTGCTCCTAAATCGTAGCTGCAAAACTCCTAACATCTCTCACAGTTATGGCAGAAATCCACAAAGCATACAAATGAATCGAATAATCACCACAACAAAACCTAAGGACTTACCCAAAGGGAAGTTTATTGGAAACTCATTACAACTGAACTCAGCTTTGACAAATTACTATTCTTCCAATCAGTCTTAAAAATAGAAGCAATATTCTTCAGCGGCACTTTCAGACACAAAATTACGAAAGATAAATAATTCATACCATTTTCATCCATGTTTCATCTTGCGTATCGTATTAGATACGTAGCTCGAACACCGTCTCTCCGGCTTGGCATATCCCGAAGGCTGCGCGACCTCCTAACGACTTCCTCAACGCTGTCGCCCCCGCGGCGCCGCCCGGCGGTAGGCCACTGCGCGCGAAGTGCTCACCGCCCCCCCCCCCCCACTCGCGGAATATCCGCCTGCACAGCCGCCTTCGAAGTTATATGCGAGAAATGAAATATACGGAGTCCACACGACACCCGGAGGAATTCCTCGATACGAAATTACATCGCGGGCGGAACTTCCTGGAGGGCTACCATTCGCGGCGCGCCGTCGCCGAGCGCCCCGCCCCCTCCGCCCCGCCCCGCCCCGCCACGCCTCCGCCCCAGCAATAAAGTAGATCACTTTTATGCCGGCGCTCGCATGGAGTTGTAAAACGCAATTATAAAACACTCAAATCAATAGGTCTTCCGTTCAATTGGATGTAATTTCAAGCCCCGACCACGCGAAACCCTAGCAGCAGATCTAACTGACGTGTAATTTTCAATACTGCGAGCAGGCATTGTAGAGGCCGACAGCTGAATATGATTGGTAATACGATATTAAAACTGTTGTGTCAACTGCAGCATTCATTAAGGCCGAGAGTGGGCTCGCGAGCGGGAGAGCGCGCGGGCGAATGCGCACTGGGCGCCGGGCGATGGGCGGGGCGGGGCGGGGCGGGGCGGCGGATGGGCGATGGGCGGACGGGCGTGTTTGCAGATCGCGAGCGTGCATATCGAGCGTTGGCGAGTGCGCGGGCCGCACTCGGCCGCCTCCATCGACAGCGCCGCCGCTTTCACAGCCGCCATCCGCACTCCCGCCGTTCCCACCGCCACCGCCGACCCGCGCCCATCGCTGACTCCGTCTCTACAGCTACTTCCACTGTCGTGAGAATAGTCACCGCCACCGCCGTTGCTTCCACTCGGACAGACACCACCGAACGACACCACCACGTCCACCGCCACTTCGACTGCTAGTACTCCGACCGCCACTACTACGTACTTCATCACTCTGACCGCCGCCTCTCGTCCTCCATCACTACGTACTGCATCTTTCTGAACTCCACCACTCCAACCATCACTATTCAAACCACCACCATTCCGGTCACCATTTCTCAAACCATCACCATTCCGGTCGCCATCACTCAAACTACCACCATTCCGGTCATCATCACTCAAACCACCACCACCACTCAAGCCACCACCATTCCGGTCGCCATCTCTCAAACCACCACCATTCCGGTCACCATCATTCAAACCACCACCACCACTCAACCACCATCGTTCCGGTCGCCATCTCTCAAACCACCACCATTCTGGTCGCCATCACTCAAACCACCACCACTCCGGCCACTACCACTGAAACCACCACCACTCCGACCTTCATCACTTAAACCAACACCAATCGGGCCGTCGCCACCACTCCAACCACCACCCCTCCGACCTCCACCCCCCATCGCCACCCCAATCGTCAACGTTTGCCCACCTCACCGCCACCTCCACAGCCACCAAATCCGCCTCCACAGCCGCCCGTCACTCCCCATCCGACGCACTCAGGCAGGCGAGCGGGCGGGCGTTGAGGCGATGGAGCGTACGGACGGTCGGCGCGGCGGGTCGGCTGATGTGTTCGAGGCGGACGAGCGGGCACTTTTGGGGCGGCCGGGCGGGGGGCAGGGACGGGCGGGCGGGCGCGCGCGAGTGAGCGAACACACGCGCCCGCCCCGCGCTGGCGGCCGTCGCTGACAGGTAGTCAGTTGCAAGCGCGCGCTTCATCTCGGCCGAATTGAATTAAGAGCGCGCTGCCGGTCCGCGGCCCGGTTTTAATACGTCTGATTGATTACAAAATTGGTAGTGGTTCCCGAGCCGCACGCGGCCGCTCCGCGCTGGAGTGGGTTCGACTGCCGCTGCACTCGTTAACCGCCTCCAACACACCCGCCCGCTTCTGATATTCGCGCTCCCATACCCTGATAACGCATCCGCTTTCACTATTCTTCGTGAAAGCCATTGCGGAATTGATTATGTGGGGCTAAATTCATAATGTAAGTGCTTGTGTGGATTGGTGGATTGTTGTGGGCTATGGATTCGGAATTCTGTTGTGAATAGGAAGTAAAATTGCGAGGGCGATGATATAGATATGACGTGTAGAATTTGCTTGAATTGTTGTGGGTAAAATTAATTTTCATTGAAAGTTATTTTTGGACGAGAATACGACACAAATAATGGCGTGAATGAAGGTAATTTGACATCGGCTGGGCCCTTTTATACACTGGAACTCGATAAAACTCATTTAATACGCGTCACCTGAAGCCCAACACTCAAAAACGTACTACTTAAGCTCCAGTTTTTCAACACCACTTCATTTCCGATAATCTGTTCAGCATTTCTAAATAAACAGCTTGTCACTTCCATGCTGCTTTTGTCGAGTCGTGCTAGTGCTGGAAGTTGCTACAAAACGACTATCGCACATGTACCTAGTTCCAATAACCCTTATGTTTTAACAGAAGGTATATGGCACCTCAAATTTACAAGCTACGTTGTCAATTCTGTCTTCTACGTGTAGGCCATTATATAAACTTACATAGCAATTTTCATAAACTTACTTGTATTTCGTAATGTACACTTTGGATTCAAGAGGACATGGACTGAAGAAATAAATAAAAAAGGACTTTTTATCTTTCGATCCTGTACGATCACATTAACTGACACAAACTGAATACGAACATGAACTCATTGACATTTATTAAGACATGTTTGATTGATTGCAAATATTGTTTTCCGTTATTTTTCTGCACATTTCCGCAGTTCTTAGATTCGTTCACTTTACTTGTCACCATCTTGTTGTTTACCCCCTCTGCCGACAAATACTCCTGAACTACTGAAGGAAAACTTATTTATGGAAATCAAATCAGGGCTCGCGCCCTATGAGAAACTCCTTACGAACTCGTAACTCCTCACCTTATATGATACACAACATTCTAAGTTGTTAATTTCATACGTTCGCTGCCTCCTTTCGCTTCCCAGCCATTATCTTCCCCCTTCCAGTCACCACATCCGTACATCATCTATCACCCCTCGGCCTTCTCTTCGCGTCTCACCGCCACCGCACCCCACACACCCAAGCGCCCAGGGGGGGGGGTCGTGCGGGGAGTGCGGGGCGCGCAGGGCGACCGAGCGAGCGACCGGGCGGGCGGCGCGGCGGGAACGGAGGCAATTAACGAATCTCATTCCACGGATGGAGTCCGTCTGCGGAGCGCGCGCCGCGCCGCGCCGGGCTAATCCCATCCGGGGCGCGGGACACCTCGACCCCGTCCCTTGCCCCGCCCGCGCCCCTCCGCCCAGCCCGTTCAGACCCACCCCGCCCCGCCCCCCCGTTCCACCCGCTCCGCGCCTCTCCGCTCCACCACCCAGTCCTTGCAGATCCACCCTGTCCCGCTACTCCCCGCCCCACCCCATCCCTCCTCGTCACGCTCCAGTCCAGTCCTGCCCAGCCCGGCCCTGTACAACCCCGTCCGGTCCTGCCCCGTTCAACCCCGTCCCGCCCCGCTCCATACAGCTCCCTCCATTCCACCCGCCCCACGCCACTCTGCTACACCGCCTCATTGGTGCAGATCCACCCTGCCCCGTTCCGTTCCGTCCCGCCTCGTCCCTCCCCGCCCCCTACCACCCCGTCTAGCCTCGTCGCACCCCTTCCGTTCCGTCTCGTCCTACTCCCCAACCCGTTCCGTTTCGTCCCGTCTCGTGCCGCCCCGAGCCACACCACCTCTTCGGGCCCCGCCGTCCCACTGGTCCCGGAGGAAGACAATCGGGCTCGGAGACGCCGCACAATGAGCAGCGCGCGCACGCGTCAGGCGGTGCGGCCGAACGCGCGCGCGTGAGTGGAGCGGAGAAGGCGGCGACGTGGAAGCGACGGACGCTCGGGGGGACACAGTGGAGGCGGGTTGGGACACACGGAGGCATCTTGACGGAGGGGTTGGTGTGGACAGCCGGGAGGGCGCGCCGTTAAGACGCCGGCCACGACGGCAATGAGGCGGACGTGGCGTAGGCAAGGGAGCGGGGCACGGGGAGGGCGGCCGTAGGAGGAGGTGGGCGGTGGGCGGGGACGACTCCGTACAATGAGCAGCGACGGCGGTGCGGGCGTGGGCGGCGTCGGTGTTGACGCCGCAACGGGGCTGGCCCGCGGAGCAACAGCTGCCCTCGAGTGTACTTTACGTAATTGGACGAGCAATCCGGGCCGCCGGACGCGGCCTCCGCTAGGCCGCTCCCGCCACGCCGCCCCGCCCCGCCCCGCTCCCACCCGGTGCCCCGGACGTTAACGGAGCGGTGCCGTCTCCGCGCTGCCGCCGATCGTAAAGGGGATTGCGCGCCGCGGTGGGTGCGGCCAAGGCGACGGCGCCCGCGTCGGGGGGCGGGGTGCGAAGGGGGGGAAGCGCGCGTGTTCTAATCGGCCGCCGGCGGGGAGGGGCGGGTCGGGGCGGGGCAGGGCGGGCTGGGGCGGGGCGGGGCGGAGCGGGACGGAGCGGGGCGGGGCGGGGCGGAGCGGGGCGGAGCGGGGCGGGGCGGAGAGGGGCGGGGCGGGATGAGGCCCTGGCCGCGGGTCTTCGTGCTCCTTGGACGCCGACGACCCCTCCGGCGCAATCACGCTCTTTGCGGACCCGACTGCGTCGTCTCCGCGACCACTTGACTTTCACTGATTTCGACTTGCCTTTTCTATACTAGTGGGCGCTAATTCAATATTTGTTGGCTTCCGACTCAAGTTGTTTCTGTTGATCATAATCCTACATACCTTTTTACCTGCTAGCCTTCCTCCTGAATACAATACAATTAATTCACATGCCATGGATGTCGTTTTCTTGCCGTTGCCCATTAAGGAATAAACCATTTCTTGCTCTTCAGTGTAAGACTTCATTCTTTACTGTGCCAGTATTTAACCCTACTTCTTTCTTCATTCCTTTCTCTTTTCAAACATTTCACATCGCCCTTTGGCTCCAAAGTGCGTAAGGATGCGCCCTTCTCTATATTATCCATCTCATTGCTCGTACTTGTTTTGGTACATCCACCCTGCGGCGGAGTCTGTCGACCTTGCTGGGCGTGGTTTCAATTTGGGACGCGTGCGGCGCTGCCGTCGCCGTGCCGATGCCCACGTGCAATTACGCTCGCCTTGGATTGGCCACTCCGCCTGCGACCGGCGCTCGCTTCGCAACACTCGCGCCCCCGAGGGAATTGGGCGCCTTCGTGGGGTGCGTTCTCGAATTTCGTCTCTTGCTTTTTCCTCGCGTACAAACGGTTTCCGAAGGCGCTTCGGTTCGAAATTTAGAGGTTGGTGCTTTTATAGGAAGTTTTGGCATGGTATAGTGTAGAGCAATCGGCTACATTCTTGAGCTTCTTCGCATGCGCCGACTCGTAAGCGAAGAGAAATTAGTGGCATTAATATGACTCTATAATTATATGTGGCATTAATTATATTTATTTAATAATATAATAATATTATAACGCAGATCAGTGGTTGTTGGGCAGCTCTAGTGGAACAAATGCTAGTCGAGAAGTTGTGACATTAAGGGAATTTAGCGCACTCTATCACCAGAGTTCGAAATTTATTCCATTTCAATCAAAACGTGTGCAAATCTCTTTCTCGACTGCAACTGCTATTGATATCGATGTTGCAGATTGCTATAACGTTTTGCCGTGCCAAAATTCACTATTTATACGCGATACTATTGGTTGTGATCGCCTAAGTCTCGAATTCGAGATGCTTTGTATTGTGAGTTTCAGGGGTGTCTTACGGCCATGGCTGTTTTCGTGAATGAGCGGGATAAATTGAAAATAGTGATGTTTCTGTTGATAAATTTTGAAATAAAATGAATTACGTGGATAACTATTCTATCGGCAGAATGTCTTGGAATAATTGAAGAAATGTCTTCAATTATTCCCTACTTCAGATCAGGTTACGATTAAAAGATTCCTGCAGTCGATGTATTCAGTCGAGCTTCCCGTAAATAGCAATGCACTGACGAGATGCAGCTAGTAACGAACGAAGGTGAAAAGCAGTTGTTGCCTATGCTAATATGTGGTGTATTTTCTCAATCCGCTTTCCTTCATAGCCGATATCATGACATCTAGAATAATAGAGAGGGTAGAGCTATGTTAGATAACACTTGCCTATGTTAATTATAATTAATATTCATACTATGTTATATTAGAATAATATCGTATTATGATATGATCATAATATGATAATTATATCATATTACGTTATATTAGAATACGAATATGCATTTTCGCTTTGAAGATGGCGTGTTCACGACTGATATTTTATTAATTATTAAATTATTAAAATCAATTATTAATTCAGTGAAGCAAAAAATTAAATATGCTAAATCGAAGCAACCGTTTGGTAAGTGACACTACCACTTTCGAGTGCATTTTTCCTTTGTTTTGTTTGTCTCACGTGGGTCTCGCAACGGGACTTCGTGCAGTGTCGTCAGCCCCTAGATCAGCACCTTCTCAGCCTTATTTCTGCTATCGGCGGTCCAGCACTGCATTAAGAGGCAGCGCGGTAATGAGCTTGCCTGTTTATTTATGATGCGGCGCTGCAGCACAGTCTGGCCGCGGAAAGACAAACAGCCACTTAGCGCAAGCCGCTGGATTCGCTGGCCAGGTACACACACACGCCAGTGCGATGATTGTTTTCTTTGATCCAGGGTGTGCAGTTACATCAATTAACAGTTGTAAAAACATCGGTTTACTTAAAGTTAGGTACGCGGCGAGCAACGAAATCTGCGTAATATTTGGTATTAATATTAACAACCAAATGTTAAAAAGGGAGTTAGGCAATACAGTAAGTTAACGTTGAAATATATGCAAATTTTCTAGTAAAAATCATGTTATCGTATGAAACAAATGTTTTACATTATATTCCACATTCTAGA
Organism: Teleogryllus occipitalis; assembly: GCA_011170035.1. Taxonomy (NCBI): domain Eukaryota; kingdom Metazoa; phylum Arthropoda; class Insecta; order Orthoptera; family Gryllidae; genus Teleogryllus; species Teleogryllus occipitalis. Next base: position 1,230,885 of record BLKR01000010.1, read on the forward strand.
AGATTCAATAGTTACTCTAAATTTGTTTTCACCAACGTTTTTGAAGAAAAAAAGAAAACAAAAAGGTTGTTTACAGTTAAGTGAAAAATATAGGCATATTAGACCAAGGGAACGTTTGCATCCTTTTTTTATAAAAAGTACATTCCACATTTGGACTAGATTATTTTCTACAATGTGATTTTTTCCATATCATGTTTTGAACATTAATTAAAATGTTTGTTTTTAGTTGATACTCATAACCAATAACGTAAAATATCCTGGTTGCCCAACCGAGAAACAAACCTGTAAATTTAAACCAAAAAACGTGTCATCAATGGATGATTGGATTGTCCTACAAGTGTTAGATTTTTGTTATACTTTTGCACCGGAGATACCCGCCAATCGTCGATACAGTTTTGGATCACCCTATCCATCCTTATGAGCATTTCATACTCAGCACCAGCTATCACATGCTACTATCATCACCACGTGGATCAACAACGTCATCCACACTGTGCTCCACTACTCATTAGGGCATAACAGCTATTTCTCCGGTGCCATTTACGTCGCCATTATTACTCTCCTTCGCTACCTCAACCAGCCCATCCGGCATAGCGGCAGCACCATCGCCACCGCCGCCTCCCTCTGATCTGCGGGGATCGGCGGGCGAGCAGAAAGCTCACTCGCGCGTTTTTCCCCAGCAGGCCCCGTGACGTGATGGTCATCCGTCGTGGCGCCCTCCCCTTACTAATATATCACTTTGCAAAGTGCACGGGAAGGCTTTCCGGGATATTAGCTTTCTGAACCGGAGGAAGCCAGCTCCGGGACTCATACATCATAGGAGCGGGACAGGTGCGGGACAACACATGTTAAAAGGCCGAGCCGCAAGGTCTCGGAGGACGCGGCCATGCAAACTCATCTCTCTGTGTTAAGAAGTTAGGCGGCGGCGCAGGCGGCGGTGGAGGCGGAGGCTGCGGGGGCGGCCGGCCGGCCGGCAGGCGCGTGCCCAGCGGGGCCCGTCGTTCCGCTGATCCCGCCCCGCCCCCTCCCCGCTCCCGCGTGCCCGTTCGCCCGCCGGATCAATCATCCGGTTGCCCGTCGCGGGGCTGTCTTGCGCGGTTCCCACTCGTGACTGTAATTAATGCGGATCTAGCGCGATTATTACGTCTTGGATTCGTGTTTCCTGTTGCATTGAGAAGAGAATGCCAAGGCGACATAAGGGGAACACGTTTCGGACAATCACTCAACAGATGCCGTTATAAGTGGTTACTGAGATTAAAAATATTTTTTTCTTATTAGCGTTCTGAGTGCTGGAACAATATAGAATAATGTGCCATATAGAGAACTCTATTGGGAGTAATAACTTCTTTGAGGAAATTGAAAATAGGAAATCCGAGAGGTTGTAAGAATCTAGAATTCTCACATTAATTTGGTCCATGAAATTTGAGGTAGTTACGTAAATAATTTGTAAAGCTACAGATATGTAAGCTATTGTTGCTACTTAATGAACGAAGAGGCAGTATCATTTGATAATTTACGTAATTACGTATTCTATAAATATTCAATGTTTTAAATTAAAATACTTGTATGATTTATGAAATTTATGTACCATATTAAAGCAAGGTTTATGTCTCTTGTTACCGAACAGCCATTTCAACGACAATGCTGTCTGAGTTGGAAACGAAAATTCACTGCATTGCTTGTTCTTTGGCACTAAAATACTGAATTTAATATTCAAATATCTTTGTAAAATACTTCGGGTTCTGAAACTTTCGATTTTTGTGACGTCATATTTTAAACAATTTATTTTCATCTCCTTTCTCGGACCATTTCCTGAAAAAGGCAAACTCTGTTCGCCTTTTTGGACTGTGCAGTAAGAAAATGCAGCGCCCCAATGAGGGAAATTTATGCCTACTTTTAACAGTGCACCGCCTTTCTTAAGCCGTTAAAAGCAAAACGAAAATTTTTAATGATAATGCGTCTACTGCGAGTTTATTTTAATGCAATCTACTTGCAGCGAGTTTCGTTATGGAAATATCTACATATTTTTTCGATTAAACAAGAATATGTATTCTGTACAAATGGAAATGTTGTGTAAAAGTCGAGGAAAACGACCCTCACAAAGCTTGGAAATCGTATTAGAGTATTTAACTTCTAAAAAACTTTTAATGTATTCTAACCAGATGCAGGGGTCCGGGTAGTAACCCAATTAAACAACTCATTTGAAAAGTAAGGCTCTCGAATTACGGGCAAGATCTCTCTCATACGTCAGTGTCCGAGCGGTAATGGGCATGGAGGGGATTGGGACCGGGTCGTCGGGGGCACCCGAATGCGTGGGCTTGTTCCGCCAGGGGTGGGAGGAGGGGGAGGGTGGGTGGTGGGTAAGCAGCTCAGTAGTCCCCCTCCGCGCCTCCCTGCCCTTCTCGCCTCCCCCACTGTCTCCTTCACCCCGCCGCCCCCCCGGCCCCCGCGCCGTACTAATTACCGGACTGCCCGCCGGTGTCCCACCCCTCCGAACGCCCCGCCCCTTCCCGCCCCGCCCCGCCTCGCCCCGCCCCCACGGTCTTGGGTAAGCGCTCTATTTATTGCGTGCGATATAATTAATAACGCTAATCTGAAACTTCGGCATTCAATTAGAGAGGTTATTAAAACAACGCCACAGCAGTTATGTTATTAATCTGTCCATACAAATAGCTGGATTACAGGGGGTGGGAACCCCTAGAAAGTTGCCCCCGCGCCGCACACCCGCCCGCCCTTCCGGTGCGCAAATTAAAAACGCCGCGACAGCGTGCGTGCAATATTTTCGAAATTGGCTCCTGTGGGGTGCATTGTTTCCAACCTTCTGTTCGTCCATGGGATTGAGCCGGAATTCAACACGAAAAACTGTGGTGCAGCTTTCGCTCAGACCGAGATACGTGCCATGAAATATTCCAAATTGTTAATGGAAGATTATTAGCTACTAGCATACTGAAACTTCAAATAATTTTTAATTTTTAACTTTCTAGGAAATTAATATGGTTATTCACTCTCTCTTTAAATAGACTACAGTGTTCACTGTAGACTAAGAATTGTGTCTACAGTGTTCAGTTATGTCATGGAATGAAGAGTGTAGCACTAAAGAATTTTTCCCCCTTTCACTGATAATATTCCACCGCATATTTTCCGTTTCGATGTATTAACGTATCCATATACACAAGGAACACAACATATTAGTTCCGCAAAATAATAATAAGATTTAGCATCATACAGATAATTGTACACCCGTAGTTCGAAAATTGTACATTTTAGATTTGTTATTCAGGATCCTTACGGAAAGGAAATTAACAGAGATTTATAATTACACTTCCCTTTGTAAGAAGCATGGCGGTCCGTAAACTATTTATATTGTATCGGGCAAATTAAAAAGGGTTGAGCAGTGCAATATTACAAATCACTCTCTTATCGGAAAAAGTTACATCTACTTTCTTTTCACTCTTCTCCTCAACGCCGAGGTCCCTGATGTAGTGCTTCCCACGGCCCGCTCCTTACGCGCTACAACAACTTTCTCATTCATGAAATCATAGTTGGTGATTTCTTCTTTAAAGTTCTATTCTACCACGGAGGAAAGATATCAGGTCTTTGCTATGATTCCACTATCTTTGCCTGCCCGCCTTCTTCTCCACGCTCGTATTTCCTCCCTCCATCTCCTTCAAAGGGCGCCGTCTCCGCGCGCCACTCCAGAAGCCCCCTCCGTCGCCACGCGCCAGCAGCGGCCTTAAGTGGCGGCCTTTTAGGGCTCGCTCTCTGTCCTTCGCGCGCGGCCCCAGCGCTCCTTCTCTCTATTCGAATGCTTTTTCGAGTACACTAAGTGTATTGCCGAATCAAAAAGCCTACCCCCGGGCGCCGCCCCCCGCTCCCCCGACCTCGCTCTGCTGCCCTCGTCTGCACCGCCCGCGCCACCGTCGCCGCCTCGCCCTGCATCCACAACCACTACCTCTTCCCCATGTCGCCACCAGCCCCGTAGACATCCCCGCCGCCGTCCGCACCATCACCCGACGCTACTTGCTGCCGCCTTCCCGCTCCGCCGTCCTCGCACACGCCCCCTGGCTCCTCACCACTCCCGCCGCACGCTCCATCGCTTCTGCCGCCGCCCCACCGCCTTTCTATCCGCCCACTCCCCATTCCCGCCCCTTCCACTCCGCATCCCTCTCCGTTGCCGAACCGTCCACGGGCCGCCGGCCAGTATTGCTGTGTTTTGCTAGCGCTCGCTCGCCAGGCCAACAAAAGGCTCCGGGGCGGGAAGGGGCGGGGCGCGGAGGCGGGGGGCGGGGCGCAGGGAAGAGACGCGGAACGGGAGGGTGACTGCGGCGCGGAGGGTTTGCTTCCCGTTTTGAGTGCACGGCCCTTTTAAGTGGTGCGCAGTTAAAATGATAATCGGCTCTTAAATTCCGACGCCCGAGTGAAACTGGAGCGCCCGAGAGGGAAAGTGGGGGAGAGTGGGGAAGCAGAGAGAGAAAGAGAGAGAGTCTGTGAGAGCGATTGGAAGCGCTACAAACAGGAAGAGCTGGATAAATTATAGCGAAAGGCAGAGCTACTGACATTGAAGAGAAAAATGGACAAGACGATCTGCAAGGTGAGGTTTTTATGAATTAATCTTTGCTACATAATGAGGTAAACAGAATTCTGCTAGTATCAGAGAGCAAGGAAAGCAGAAGGAAGACCCCGAAGAGCGTCACGCCATGGTCGTGAATGTTAATACAGAGAATGAGGGATAATCAGACCGAGAGTGATTCAGTATTGCAATCCAAAGCATGTCGATGTGCCCCAAGCAGAATAAGGAATTCGAAAAGGGCGGCGAAAGAACGGAAGTGATGAAAGAGCAACTGCAAGATGGACGAGGCCCGGTTCACCCCCTCAAGAGATCGCGGCAGCAGGCGGAAGATATACAACGCGTGCAAGTGATGTGCATAAATGTATGGAGGAGAGAGAGAGCGACGCGGATGCGGAGAGGTTGAGCGACTCGATGGCGATGGCGAGAGCGATGGCAGAGGCTACGGGATGGGTGATGACGCAAGCGATGACGATGGCCATAACGGTGGTAGGGGTAGGGACTATGATGAAAATATGACCATAGGTCAACGGGACACGGTGATGGATTGGGATGGCTGGAGCGGGGATCTCAAGAAAGCGGAGAACGGCAAGATCTAGATGCAGGGAGGTAGAAGAAGGAGGATCTCGAAGAGAAGGGAGCTGACGGTGCGGGGACATCGAGAGAGAGAGAGAGAGAGAGAGAGAGAGAGGGAAACAGATAGAGAGGGAGGGAGAAAGAGACAGATAGAGAAAGAAAGAGAGAAAGGAGCTCATGGAACGGGGAGATTGTGGAGTGCAGAGAAGGGAAGTTTGGAAGCGGGGGAGTTCGCGGAGGGGGGAGATCGCGGAGCGGGGAGATCGCGAAGCGGGGAGTTCGCGGAGCGGGGAGTTCGCGGAGCGGGAAGATCGCGGAGCGGGGAGATCGCGGAGCGGGGAGATCGCGGAACGGGGAGAGCGCGGATCGGGGAGATCGCGAAGCGGGGAGTTCGCGGAGCGGGGAAATCGCGGAGCGGGGACATCGCGAAGCGGAGAGAATGCGGAGCAGGAAGATGGCGGAGCGGGCAGATTGCGGAGCTGGGAGATCGCGGAGCGAAAAGCGGGAAGTTCGAAACGCGAGGCGGTCAAGGAACGGGGACCTCCCACAGAAGGGGCTGAGGGAGCGGGGAGCTAGCCAACAGGCTCGCGAGCTGCGCGAGGAGCGCGTGAAGCGTGGGCGGGTGGGAGAGAGGAGAGAGAGCGTCGGCCAGGGCGGGCGGGGGAGGGCGAGGCAACGCAGAAGAGCAGCGGAAGAGGCTAGCGGCCCCGAATAGATGAATGACGCCGCCCGGAGGCCCGTGCAGGCGCCGGTGCTTCACGCGGCCGATCGATGTGACGAAGCCCCGGCGCCGGACGCGGTCACCTGAGCCCTCTCGCCTCGCACGGCGCCGCTCGGGAGCGTGTTTGATGTTACTTGAGGCAGCCACTCACTGTTCCCCAGCTTTCACCTGACCTTGTGGGCAAAAGCGCGGTTGTCGAAGGTAACTGACAGAAAACTCCTATTTTAATGGCGCATCCTAAACTAAACGTTGCGCAAGTATTTTGTTATGATCAATGATTCGGTAACTTTTCTAAAAGAGTGATTTTAAAGTGAACTGCTTGTTTATTGACAAAGAAATTATTTGAAATCAATCCTCTTTAATCACTCTTGTGAAGTTGAGAAGCATACAAAACAATATAATTCTCAAAAACTTCGAGAGAACGAGTACAGTATGGGTGAACTAAGCTTCCACTTGGTAGTCATTGCGTAGTTTTAAACTAGAAATATTTGAAGAGTCGTAAATAACTCGGGAGAATAATGAGGAAACTTTCTTACAACCTTCGGAAATTGCGAAATATCAACTCGTTAAAACTAGAATAAGAGAACGGTTATTATCTGATATTTACTGTCATTTTAAACTTAGCGAACTTCTATTTACCTCTGATTGTTATAAAAAACGCGAAGGCAGTTCCTCTGACCGGGAGTTCTATCCCGATGGTGGCAGGATTTTCGACACTAGCTACATCGCTAGGTCGAATTCAGCCCTGTGTGGAGGAGAATTCTAGCAGCCGGCTGCTCTGATCGTTTGTTTTCAGTGGTTTCTCCGATCAACGCTAGGCCTAACAAACTGACCACCGACCGCGCGCAATCTCCCCTTCCTCTTCCTTTCCTATCGTTATACCTTACACGCACGCACGCACGCACACTTACATGCACTGTACAAGCATACAAGAAAGAAGACCTATCGTGGGCTTAGGGCTTGTCCCGGCTAAGGCAGTGCCCCGCTGGTGGTAGATACCTGAACGAGGAAAACTTCGCAAGCTGGCGTGCAGATCGGCGACGGAACTCACCATCCAGCGGGGGAGGAACACCGCCACCTCCCGTAATAGAAACATCAACTGCACTTAAGGGAATAACGACCATAGAAATTAACGCTATCGGAAACAAAAAATAACCAATCACGCGAGGACAGTTCGCCTCATGAGAGGACCACACGACTCCTCTTCTTTCCTCCTCCGCCACCTTCATCGTAATTCTCGAACTGCCGCTCTCACGGGGCGGGCGCGCGCCCAGCGTCTTGGCATCTCTGAGGATGCGCACGCGGTGCCAACGGCGGCGCACGGGGCGTCGCGTCCCGTCGCGTCGCGTCGCGTCGTGTCGCGAGGTGTTACAGCGACGCGCGTCGCGATAAATCGATGTATAAATAATGCATCGTCCTTGCCCGGCGCCTCCGCGCGGCGACCGTCCCCTTTCCGATTGATTCCGTCGCGTCCTCACATTTTAATTCTGAGTCCCCTCTCCCCCCCCCTCGTCACCGTGGACTCCTCCCGCGCTTTTGGCCTCCCCCGCAGCGGTTCCGTCGAGCACGCAAAGACCTGGACGTCGCAGCGTCTGTTATGTTATGATTTGTTCGGAGAGCTTTGCTGGGGGGCCCGTAAGCTTCCTACGAAGGAAGGAATTGTTATGCGTATACGGGTAGAACGGTAGGATAGTCGTGATGTCCTTACGCGCGTCTTTGAGGCTGCAATGTAATTCAGCAACGTCTCAATAGCCGAATTGATATAGTTATGCGTGTAGCTGTGATGTAAGAATCCTCATGGATACTACGTCATGGATATTTATGTAGTGCAATTTTTGTTCTACTTTAGAGGAGTCATTTCGGAGTCAGGTCCTCGAATTATTTGTCTCTTACTCTGACCTGTCAAATCATCCAATAAATAACTATTTCTTATTGTACAGCTTCTAATTGTAGGGACGCAATTAAACGAGTACAATACATTACAAGATAAATGTCACAACTCAACTAAGAAACTTAAATGAGGGGGGCACTAAATGATTCCATAGATTCGACACAAATTAGTGCTTGGTGCTTCTCCTCTATTTCCGATTACTAGGAACGAATCCATATTTATTGCGCATATTATTTTTTAAAGAACAATGTAGTTTTCCCTGCTAGGGACCATCTCTAACAAGCCGACTACGAGTCGGCGCCAGGCTACCGCCGCGAGGGTCGCGGAGGCCTAGCCAGAAAGGGGCCCCGGAAATCCCTTGCGGTAATAGGGTCTGCCGCTTTTTCACTTGGGCGTCCACCCGCGCACCCGCCGCCTCCGCCGCCACCATCATTCTCTATTTCCCAAGACGCGCCGGTCACCCTCACCTCGCAGCCGCAAACGATGACAAATACCGGGATATCATTGCGGGCCCCGCGGCCGGACGCCGCCGCCGCCGCCGCCGCCGCCGCCGCCGCCGCCGCCGCCGCCGCCGCTGCCGCCGCCGCCGCCGCCGCCCCTTCCGCCAGCTCTCTGGACGCCGTCCGAGTCATCGTCGGAGCCTCAGCTGCAACCGACCTCTCGCAGTTTGAGGCCGCGCCTCCCCCTGCGACAATCTTTGCAGCATTCCGAATGTTTGCCTCTCCTTTTTTCGGATTCTCCTTCTTTTCTCGGGTAGTAATCCCACACAGGAATTGGCATTACATCCAATGACTCGCAGTATTGCCAGAAGTATATTTTTTAATGTGGGAGTGGGCCTTATGCGGATGGGGGAAGCCGATCAACTTATTCTAGGAATTGGAAATGGGATAGGATTGGGAAGACAGGATAAGGCACGGTTCATGGCTAGTTCCTATGACAAATCTCTGGTATTTTATGCAATTGATTGGAAAGAAGCATATAGAAAATGACGATCAGAGTAGTTGGTCTCTACTTACGTAAAGCCTCCCGCAATACAAAGGTCGTCAGCGCAACTGACTCAAGATCAGTTTCTAGATACATTTTTCTTGAAACTTCTTTTTATCTCATTTGTGCAATATCTTCAGGATTTTAGGACTCTCATTGTCTTTTCAATTGGTAGTGGTTAAAATTGCATTTTAAAACGTACGTAATAAAAAACTGAACATGTGTAATTTATTTACTTGGAACATGATTATGAATAACGTATTAAATTCAAACTTGGGAAACGTGAAGTAATTTTAATAAAATATATTCTGGGCGGCACGGCCAGATACGTCATATCTGGAATATTTCTAGCAAGGTACTTTCTGTTGCGTTCTTTTACACTCGCTTTCAGAGGCAATGGTTCGCTTCCATCTTGTATATTCCAACTAAATTAAGGCTCAGACACCTTTTCATGTACGTCTAATAAGCAGTTTTTGCGATTGTAGTGCCTCTAATCCTCAAGATTTCATTTCGTTTCTACATGATTTCATCCCATTTTTCATTCGAACTTTGCTCTAATAGGCAATACCATCAAGTAAATTCTTTCACTACTCATCACCAGCATCATTGCCATCACTCTCACTCAAATGCAAAGACCAACTCCCCCCCCCCATTAGTTCCTTTGGCGACAGTCCCTCCGCTGAAGAGGGAGCGCCCCGATGCATCTTCATGCGCCGAAAAGCTTCCGAATGGCCTGTGGCCGGCGCATATTATTTTATTTGAGCCTCAGGCTGCCGGGGTCGGCGTGGCCATGTGTCTAAATAGCCTCGACACGCAGGCAATCCGACGCGGGGCCTCCGAGGCGGTGCGGCGTCGCCTCCTGAGAACGCAGCGAGGGCGAGGGGGTGGGGTGGGGGAGGGGCGAGGAGGGGCGGGGCGTTGCGGTCGCGCGCGGGCGGACCGCGTTGATGGGGCGGGCGAGCGCGGTGGCGGGCGGGCGGGGCGGGGAGGGCGAGGCGGAGGCGAGACGGGCGCGGGCCGAGGGCCATGGCAGGAAGAGAACACTAAGTGCCATTTTTGCTTCCCCACGACTGTTGAGTAGCAGCAGGATCCAGTACTCTTAATGGAGGGTTGATTGAGGCCGGAATGGCGCGGGATGGAGTGAGCGACAAGGACGGAGCGAGGGACCTCGGCGGCGGAGTGGTAGGAAGAGGCGGGCGGGGAGGGGGGCGGGGCGGGTGCACTCACTCGCTTTCGCCGCGGCGCCGCAATCGGGGGCGGCAGCGTCGGCGCGGGGGCGGGGAGGGGGGCGGGGCGCGGAAAGGAGGGAAGAACGGGGCGAGCGCCTCGCGTGCGGCCCGCCGCCGCTAGCGCTCGCGCCGGCAGCGCAGCCTTCCACTCCGACCCTCTCGCCGCCGCAGACGACGTCGTCTCAGCCACTTCCGCCACCGCGTTACGCCCCTCCCCCCGCCCTCCGACCCGCCCGCAGTCTCTTTCCACCCCCTTTCCCTTTCGGCGAAGCGCGTATCTCGGTGGCGGGCCGATGCGTTGGGCGAAGGAACGCAAGACGCGGTGCTGCGATGGTTGTAGCATGTGGGGGAATTGCGAGAAGCGTCAATAGGGTACATAGTGGTTGAGTCGACAGAAGAGGTCAGTGAAGAAAATTCAATGTCACCGGAGTCTACAAAATAAAGGGAAATGGCATCAAAAAATAGCGAATAAAGGTGAGAATGGACAAATGAGGAGGTAGGGAAACTGGGGAATGTGTTAGGTTAGATAAAAGGAGAACTCTTTTGGAAATAAAGGCGAGGCACCGTTTCGATAACGATAATGGCAAACATAGCTCAATAATGTTAAGACACTTCGGAAATTTTCAAGGAGGTGGACAACAAGTTGCGACGAATACGGAAGAAATACGTTTCAACGTTCAAGCTGTACAATATAGCAATTCCAAAAAAAGTAAGGCAGAAAATGCACTAGTAGCAATGACATAAACAATGCCATGGCAATGGCATAATCAATGGTATTAACACCAATAATAGCAATGGTAAGTGCTGATACTGGACAAAAACAATGGTCATCAATGGTGACGCCAATAAAGGAAACTGCAATCGCAACAGCAAATGGAATGGAAATGGCAACTGTAGTGATAATTGCAATGTTAGTGGTAATTGGAGTATCAATGGCAAAAGAAACGGCTACATCAACGGCAAAAGAAACAGCAGCCAGCCACAGCTCCGTCGCCACGCGCCCGCCGCCACTACGCGTCGCCTTCTTTCGCCGTCGACGCGGATTCTTCCTGAAACCGCAAGTGGGCAGATTCTCCGCGGCACGCCGCCCCCTGCCCCCGCCGTCGCCCCCGCCACGACGCTTCCGTGCCCTTCCAACCTCCGGCCTCTGCGACGGTCTCGCACTCTGCTCTCAGTCCCCCGACGCGACGCGACGCGGGGCGACGCGCGCACGCTCTCTGCCGCTCTCTACCGCTCTCTACCGCTCCGCTGCCGCCCCGCGCGCTCGCTCCCTCGCTTTCAACGCCCTTACGGGGAAATTGTTTTAGTTCCGACGCGAGCCTCTTATTCCGAACGAATCTGAAACGACGTGCACTAAAGTTTGCTTTTGACAGTTGAGAAAACAAAAGATTGTGTTGGCGCGAGTGGTCGTGTTTGGCCAATGACGTAAGCGATACAGAGGCGCGGGGTGTCGTAAAATTTTCTCATTTCGTTTCTGCACACTCCTCGCGCCCGAGCGCCCGCCAGCCAGCTCCAGCAGACTGGGCGAGGGAAGAAAAAGACACCTTGTAGGAGATTGTGCCAATCGTAACGTTGTAGATACGCATCGAATGCGCGAACTGGCTGCAGAAAAATCTATTTCAGATAAACACGTATCTAGTTGGACGTAATACGAAGTTCTGTCAGATGCTGTTTCCGTATGGCTTTTGATTTGGATCGGACGTCTAGAGCTTGCACGTCCTTGCATTTGAGGGATGAAAGAGGATTATTAAAACAGTTTTGTTATTGAATACAGAATATTGAAAATTTTAAATTCCTTTTTTAACATTGTGATGGAATACAATCTGTATAGAGAGAGAGGTTCTTTTCAGTGATGATCATTAATTTAACAATAGTACTATATGGATGTTATTATTCATTTTCTCAGTAAACACAATTCATCAAGAAAAGCAATTTTTTTCTTGTTGGTTGGTCGAGAATTGTGCAATAAATGGTGACATTTTTGTTCATTCCGAACAAATTTATTTTCCACTTTAAACGCAATAGAAGATTGACGAAAAATTTCTCCTAATCGTGATCGTAGAAGAACTTTCATATTGCATCATTCTTACTTATAGATTTTCAAATTTACGCGGGAAATGGAATTAATCTCAATTAAAATATTTTGTCAACACATGGTATAGTGTTTAGAATCGAGTACACGGCCCACTTCCCCTGATCATCAAAGCATTGGCTTCGAAGTGCTATGGGTTGGTACTATGGTACCAGCATTGGCAAAGTACTATGGGTTGGAAGTACTGAGTTGGATCAGACACAGCATTACCGTTGTCTCTGGAGGGGCTCTGACCGTGAGGTCCTTGAGTTCGAGTCCCAACGGCGGCAGATTTTCCATATTAGCTAGACAGATCCTATGTGGAATTCAGCCGCAGTCTGGAGGATCATTCTAGAGGACGGTTGCTCTGATCAATAACACGCGAATGCCAGAGCAGTACCTTAACAAGCAGACCAGTGGCCACATGTTATCTTTCCTTCGTCATTCATGTCTTCTCCTCTCCCCTTTCACACAGACTCACATGCACAACTCAACCATTACACTGGAAGACCAGTCGGAATCTTGAGCTTGTCCCTACTGGGATGGTATCCCATGGCAGAGATTCCTGCACGGGGAGAACCCGCCCCCCACAAGCCGATGTGTAAGTCGGCGCCGGATTTGATGTTTTACTGGGAGAGGAACAATGCCACCTCCTAGGATAAACATACATACCCTAACTTACGGGACATTAGTTTGGTGGTCATTGGTGGTTTACATGGTCATTAGACCATAGCAGTTGACGCATCCGGAAACCCTAATCAATTTATCAATCAATTGAAGTACAGAAAGTTAACAAAATGTCTGCGCGCGCGAAAGCAATGCGAAAGCCACTGCGTCGTCGTGGGCGCAGGCTAGTGCGGCAGAAGGGGGCGCGAAGGGGGCGACGGCGCGGGCGACGGAGAGGGAGGAGGGCGGGGCCCGTTGCACCGGAAGCGGTGGCCGCGGCCTCGGAAACCGCGGCGCCGGTCACGTTACATTATACGGAGGAGCTGCCGGCAGGCGCGCTTCGCTTCGGGCGCCAGCCCTGCCCTGCCGCCCCGTTGCCAAATCCTCACACCGCACGTCCACCGCGCGCTAACCGCCTGCTTGCCGCCCTCTATCCCACCGCCCCGCCCCACTTCCCACACAACCCGGCCTCTCGCCTGTTCCTTTGCCATGTTTCCACCCCCCAGAACAGACTAATCACTGAGTAGTAAGCCGTCATTCTATGCTTCTCTCCTTCCAGCCATCGCTGGCCTGTCTTTTCAGGATATTGCATTCTCCATTCAAACAACCTGCATGTCCGTAGAACATCAAACCTTCATTCTAATCCCACGTCCTTGTTTCGTTCTCAATTCTCTCTCCCATCTTTGATCGCTCATGCAACCACTTTCACTCCCTTCATCTTACTTGCAATCTATTTTTTTCATCCCTGAATTCATTTCCCTTCTCTGTTAGATCTTCTCCTCATCCGTCTACGTCTCGTTCTTCTACATATCTCAACACCATCCTTTCCGCCTTGTCTCACTGCCTGTCTCTTCCGCCTTCTCCTCAGCTCGCCTACCTGCCCCCTCTCCCATACTAGTTTTTTCCTCCAGGCCTCTCTCTCTCACTCACTCTCTTTCTCTCTCGTGCGCGCAGCCCCTCCGTCGACCGCGCGCTCGCGGGGAATGTATAGATTTATACTTTGATCACGGAGATGGCTAAGTTGGGGCTGCCGTTAAAGCAGACGGGCCCGCCAAAGCCTCGCGCGGCGCTGTCTCACTGGAGAAGGATTATGCGATATTTTCGATGTTCGGCCGTTCGCTTCCTCGCAGGCCGCCCCACCCCTCCGACCACGTTCCTCTCGACAGGCCGGCTACGTCGTATTCGCCCCTTCGGCGGCGACTCCGCCGTCACCACTCCGCCACGATGGCGTCTACACGTACGTACGGAATGGTAAGGTCTCAACGCCATTGCCAATAGGATGAATGAAATGACTGATTGACGAAGAAGGTAATGGAAATGAATCAACGTAGAATAAATCAATAATTGATTATCAAAAGAGTGAATGAATAAATAAATGGATGAATAAACTGGAATGATGAATGAGTAAATGAATCAGTGACAACTCCTACTCTAAAAACGACGACGCAGTGATCATTGCCATCCCTAAACATTCCGCTCCCTACCATCCATCAACCATATCGCTTTCTCCGCTTCCGGTTCATTCGAAAACCATCACACAAATCTCCATCTCCATTCCGTTATCACCACTTCGACGCCACTTCCTTCCCTCACTCCCTTGCGGTCATCTCCGCCGCCACCGCTAACGTCGTCATGGACCCCCGCGGCGTGTGCAGGAACCCCTTCCTCCGGCGCTGCGGCCCGCCTTCGCCCCCGCCCCCAACTCCTCTCGCTGGGCCCGGAGCTGCGGCTTTGCGTGAGGCGGCGCGGAGAAGGGGGGAGGAGCGGGATGCGAGAGGCAGATAATGATTGCGGTATTTAGGCTCCCACTTTAGCGCGCGGCGACGGAGGTGGAGCGTGCCGGCGTGGCCGGAGGGGGGCGGGGGCGGGGCGGCCTCTGACTGAAGGAAAGCGCCCGCGCCCCCTCTCCTGCCTTCGCCATCTCCTCCTTGCCGGCTCTTCCGTCTCCGGCACCGTCGCTTTCTCTGCTTCCGGTATTGTCGTCGCTGCTGCCCCCCTCCCACCCCCGCACTCACGTAGATTCTTCCCAATGCATCGTCCTGAATGTCGCCCCCTCCGCCGTTCCGATTACCCTCGTTCTCGCTCCCGCCACCCACGTCGCCATCCTCGCTGCGACCCTCGCCGGTATCCTCTCGCCTCGACCCTACCGTCGCTATGAACTTCGTCTGTATCGCCATCGCCACTGTCACCGTCACGGGTATCGTAACAGTCTCCGTTACAGACACCGATACCATCACCTACACCAATATCGACTACGCCCCCTGCATGTCATCTGTAATGTGTCACCAGTAATATCTCCGCTACCGGTAGTACCTCCGTCATTGATACCGACTCCATCACTGGCATTGTCTCCGTTAACAGTACTCTCAACCGTACTGGTACCGTCTCAGACACATTTACCACCTCCGTCACCGCCTCCGTTTCCACCACTATCACAGCTACAGGCACCAAAGCCGCCGCCAACATATTTTCCGTCTCCGCCACCACCAGCTCCACCGCCTTTGCTACCCCGCACACCCACTTCTCCCTCGTCCGCTCTTTCCTCCTGATATGTAGCGGAGTGCGGGGCCACGGTCGCCTCAATAGCGGGTGCATTATAAAGACCGCGCTTGTCAGGGGTGGCCAAGGCAGTGCCGCTTCCCCTCAGCGCCGTTTGTGCAGCCCTCGGGCCGAGGCCATTAGGGAGAGGAAGCCTGCGAGGGAGGTTTTAGCTCCTCTAACAACGCGTGTGTGCAAAGGCCGCCCGCGCCTTGGTGGACGCTCTTATTGTCGAAGTGTCTCTGATGGTATTCTTGGGAGAAGACGGAAGAAGGCGAGGAAGAATCCAAAAGAGTAAGACACAGCAACATGAGATGTGTTAATTGTTTTTGTGTCGCTATCGCGCTCTCCTGATTCGCAACAAAAATGCAGAATGAAAGTTGAAACACAATTATGAATCACATATTAAAGTATGCTGCTATTATTATTATTATTATTATTATTATTATTATTATTATTATTATTATTATTATTATTATTATTATTATTATTATTATTATTATTATTATAAGTTTTGTCCAAACATATGCTGAAACAATTGGATAGAAAATGGGAAATTTCATTAACCAAAATCCACTTATTCCAATTAAATCAATAAAATTCATTAAAAATCTACTCTAGATGGCTAATGTGAAAAATATGAGTTAAAAGAATCTCTTATCTACATTGATAAACATCATGACTGTATTCAATTACTTTTGCTGAGTAATTTCCCTAGCTTGTACACACCATTATTCAAACTATCGCCATTCACTGGATGGCACAGAAAGAGTATAGTATGACATGAATAGTCTCGGTCAGGGCCCAGCGATCTCCTCCTCCGAGGAGCCGCTACTCACTCTGCTCTTTCTAGCAGCTCCGGCGACAAACAGAGGAGATTACGTCATATTTTATCGATCGGCTATTTGCAGCACAGTGGGTCACGTCTTGTTTTTTGGGGAGGATTTTCCATTGCTCGAACTGTAAATGTATCACTGCTCTGGGAAAAGATATTCCAACACCAAAACAGAGAAATATTTTATTACAAGAACATTAAGAAGTTTAATTGCTGCGACATTACAGTTTATCATGATGCTGATAATGAAAACGTATTCTAAAGATATCGAAAAAATGTTACTGAGTAAAATAACGAAATTACGGACAGTAAATGAGATTAAAATTAAAAAAAATCGAGCTAATTGCAAATTATTTTTCTTCTTGCATTTCAATTGTGATCTGTAATGGCACTTCGCATTCGAGGTATACAAATTTTCAAAGAAAAATACCGCTTACATTTGTTCGTTGATACAAAGATACGTAACATTCGAGGAGCATTCCGATGTAGTTTCGGAAAACGTTTTTGAGTAACGTTCTCATAAAATATAAAAAAATGTTTTTTGTTTAAAATTTTTCTTTTAATTCAGTGTCACACTACAAATCAGTTATTTCTAATTGAAAATCACGATGAAAAAAGTCTGTATCAAGAGAAAGAGGTGTAACAAATATATTAAATTCTAATTGTATATCCTTAAATCGGATTTCAAATAACGAAAGCAATGTTCCAAATACATCTACAGATTCTCAAAAATTCGATGTTTTGTGAATGTTTGTTACTAATTTTGAGAAGAATGAGAGATTCTTCGTTCCCAGATCAATTAATTACAATTACGAGTATTGCAATAATCATATTCACCGTCATTGTTAGCATCATTTACAATGATGATAGGTCAAGTATAAAAATGTTCATCTAGAAATAGCAACATAACACGAGAATTTGAGAAAATGAAGTTCAGAACACTGAGATGCCGCAAGATTAGCTAGCTCTGGTGATGATTGCTAAACGATCGAAAAGATCTTTATAACAAAAAGATTGATACTCGACAACACCTTTTCTCAAATTATTAGAAGGTATCAACCTCACCAGCGATATTATTAATAATATGATAATCAAATGCTGTTCAATGAATTTCGCCCATTGGAATGTGCAGTTTGGACGGCATTGCGTGTTTGTACACCCCTGTACGGCGTCATAAAGAGCAGTGGGGGCGACGCCGCGGATTTCACGGCTATTGGGAGAGGTACTGCGGTTTACGCAGCGCTAGGCGGTATAAGTTTGGAAAGCACGTAAACTATGTATTTCGTATATCGACGCGTTAGATGTTCCGACAAAAAGTTCTGCGTTTGTAATGTGGCTCTGTGGAGGCGGCGTGTGAGCGGACGCGAGCGAGGGGAAAGAAGCACAAGTACACGGAGGGGTGGATGGTGGGAGAATGGACTGACAGAGAACGCGATGTGAGTAGAGTAATGTGATCTGACTGTTGGAGACGTGACGAAGGTGGAGAAGAAATGAAACGTGAATAAACAAACTGAAAACAATAGAATGTCCCCCTCCCCCTGAGAGAGGGAAAGGAAGAAAAACTGTGACGATAGAATAAGAAGACAGAGAAACAGAAAATTATGAAGAATGTAGAAAAAGGTACAAAGTAAAGTAAGACGTGTGGAGGACAGTGTTATAAAAGGAATGACGAGAAAAAACTGAGAGGAGCCTTCAAGAAGATCAAAAAAAGTAAAAACACGGGGAAAATTAAGGGAAATAAGACAAATAGGACAGTGAATAATAGAAAACGAGAATGAACAGGAGAGTCGAAATCAGTTTTGGACATGAATTACGCGAGCAAATTGTAATCTGATAAAAGAGGAATTAAGACACGCGGCAAACGAGCAGAAAGTTAACATAAAGGGAAAAATTGAAAGAGATGTGGAAGCCAGCGCGGAGAAGCAGAAGAGGAAGGCTTGGCAAGGGGCGGCAAGGAGGAAGGGACGAAGGGGGGGAGGGTCGGAAATCGAGCGAGCGGGACCTGCTCGGCGTAACGAGGCCGTAAGGCAGGATTTATATCTGGCGGGGATAAATATAAAAGAGATTGCTTTAAATAACTTCTGAAATTGGATTTATAAGGCAAGGCTCCGCAATGGACAGCCGTTTGATATCTTTAACTGCCTTATTTCACATATAAATGGTTTATTACAACTAATTCCGAGGCAGTTAGCCGCTGGAGGAGCAGCGGCCTCGTCCCTGCCGCCGCCCCCTCTTCCCCCTTCCCCCTTCCGCATCCCCCCCCCCCGCCAGCGCTTTATGCATGCCAACGCAAGAGAACGCCCGGCAGCGGGGCTGTTGACGGATTGGAGTCACCGTGAAATGTTATACAAATGTAAAGTCCAATTTCCATACATCGAATCGCTCTCTTCGGGAAGCGAAGTGGTGCGGGGGTGGGGGAGGGGAGGGAATGGGCGAGCCCAGAGCGAGCGACGAATTCGCCGTCGGAACAGCCGCTGACGTCTCCGTCTTGCGGGGTTTCAGGCGGAAGGAAAGAAGGCTAGTAACATCGTTGAGGAAGAAGACCTACGACTGAAAGAGTGCGGAAGAATTTGGGGATCGAAAGATGTATGATGACGAGAAGAAAATTAGCGATGCCTAATGTGGGGTTGTATTTGATGTGGTATTTGATACACATATAAAAGAATGTTAACTACGAAACCATCTCGAGATTATTTCAGGATGAAATAGAAGTAAACAGTTATGTAGCAAAAATATATGAAAAGCGAAATGAAAACTCATGGCTAAAGAGTTCTTGAAAACATTATAACTACAAACACAAACGACAACAAGAACTTTTAAAATATACACAGAGTTATAAGAGTGTCCAGACTTCGACAATCGCTAATGAAGAACAAGTGTAATTTAAATAGTATATATACTTTTTACTTGTAGAGACTAGCTATAAGAAGAATGTGAAAGACCTACATGAAAAACGAGCTGAACCAATTAAGCCGATTGCCCAAGAAATATGTTGATTACGACTGAGAACATTTCAATTAATTTTTTGTACGACGTCGAAGGAAAAAGAAAATATAGTGGCTATTAAAGCGTCATCACGAAAAGAAATGCGACTAAGAGATGCCGATGCAACTCATTTTAAAATACTACCGTTTCTAAAAGTATCGACACAAAATCAATTTGCATTAAAAATATTCCAGCTTTATTTTGTGAAAAAAAAAAAACAATGCATATAATCATACCATATTTTGCAGAGGACGGAATCTGAATTTATTTGATGCAGTTAAACGTAAAACATGGGGATTAACAGATTCAATTATTCTATTATTTATTTTTGCCATGGGATGGAAATAACTTGCTTGTGCCTTTTACTAAAAAGTATGAATGGACTCCAAAAAACCAATAATTTTTATCGATACAACAATAAACAGTGAATAAATGAACAAATTAATAAAACTGCTACTGAACTACTAGTATTCAGTTTAAGTTATTTTGGAAGAAAAAAATCGTTCACCCTTAGTTCCTTACCTCATAAAAAATCCAAAAGCACCGCGGAAATATCCATATCCATTTTAAAAATTAGTTTCCCTAACTGGACGGACCATTTCCAATCAAAGCTGATTATAAATAATAATGGTTGTATTAGATTTAATAATGATCTTTTTAGGATTTTCAGCTTAAATCCTCTTTTTAATAAGTTTCTACTGTTATTAGGGACATCCCGTACGCGATACTATTTTAATGCATTAACATATTCTCATAAATTGCATTTATCAAAGATTTTAATGTCCGAATGAACCCCATTAACGACGTTTTTCCGCAACCCACGAATCCATAAAGATGTACTGGGCTTCGTTCGTGCGAACGCGTCGTGGGAGAGGGTGGTGGTTGGCGCCGGGGGAGGGGGGTTAGGAGGGGAGGAGGGGAGGGGGAGGGGAGAGGAGCTCGTGCTTCGCGGCACTTCACACCTCCGCCGCCGCTTTACTCCCTCTCTTCAGGACACCCTCCGCCTTCCCGCCTCCATCTCGTCTTTGACTGACTTGCTTCCGCCACCTCCGCACCCTCCCCCGTCTTTAATAACAGCGCTCTCGGGGAAGGAATTTCGCAGAATGTTAGTTGCTCGTACACTTACTGAAGGATCAGTTCAATATGAAAATTCGCAGTGTGTTAGTATCACAAAGAGGTAAGACAATTTTAATAACAGAAATTCACCTTTTGGACATTTTCATTGTGGAATTTACATTTTATTACACACACACATGAAAGAGTCATAATTCTATATTTGTAATATTTTCTATTAGTACAAATGTTTTGAAGTCATGTTATTTCCTTAGTCCTTCTTATCTTGCCCAAAAGCTTTGTATGTTAAGGAACTCTGTTTTAAAAACAAGCAACATCAAACAGCAACTAAATATAAACCAAAAATATAATAATATTAACAATAGCTTAGTAATATGAAAGGTATAAACGAAAATTGTATATTATCAACATTTCAGAAACATAAAAAATTGACAATTATATATTTTGCAAAAAATGAATATTATCTCAAAATTATTTGTAATTCAAAATGAAACTGCGAATTTTGAGTATAATTTTCATTTTGTGAATAAAGGAGGAAATTGCAATAGGTGACTTTGGGATATTTCTCGACCAGAAAATGAACTTCAAAAGTAAACAGACACCTTCACAAAATAAAAATGGTGTGTTCATTTTACTGTTTTTATCCTTTTTATACTTATATTTTTTAAAGTTCCAATTATTTTTATTTTACTATACTGTAATATTCTTTTTATTTTTTTACACTTTTAATTTCTTTCTCTTTTTTTGTTCGTCGAAAGACAGGGTTCGATATTCCATGGAATACTCTTGCTGCGCTCATTTCACGTGTTTTCGAACCACTGTTCGCCGCTCGGCGTCCGAGACGGGCACGCGCTCCGTGAAAAACTTCTTACGGACTTCAAAATCTGTTTCTTAATTTCCTGGCGGCGAGGATATGTATATAGAGCGGCGGGAAGCAGCTCCCATTCGTAATTATTCTTCGCAGCGGGTTACCGCCGCCGTTTTCTAAAACTGAAACACCAATCACGAAAAGTTCAGGGCGCGGCGTAATCTCCCTCGCTGCGCAATTAGCCCCGCTTCCTTATTAATGCATTTCAAGCTTCTTTCCCTCGCTCGGCCGGATATGAGTTCAAATGTTCTCGGGTTCTCTCCCTCTCGCCTTCCTCCGCGTTACTCCTGCGCTTTCGCGCGCCCGTCTCGCGCTCCGCGTTTCGCCGATGGCTCCGCCCCGCCCCGCCCCCTCCTCTCTCCCACCCCGCCCCCTTTTGGTCTACCTCAAGCGTTTTTCTGTAGTTGTTTCTATGAAGCAGGAGAATGATGCAAAAAATATTGAAGTGAAAATGGTGAATGATTGTGGTAAAGTGCCGAACAAACCGTTCGTGTAATTTCTTTCTGAATTAGAATATTTGGCTATATTTGCTAAGAAGTACTTGACCATTTCGGTTCCAATTGCTTTTAAATTTCAATGACTGTTACAGAGATCCTTTCGCCTTAATACAATTTATACACATTTAGAAGGATGGAATACCATATGGTGAGTTATAAGTTAGCTTCGAGCACTCCATGTGGGTCTTGTTGATTTCGACAAGCGTACTTGACTTGTCATTTTTTGGTCGTATCTCTCTGTCATTTCTCCATCATAATCACAGCGAGATAAAAAACACGTTATTTCCTATTCAAATGTGGTATATTCACTACTTCTTTTATTTAAGATCATTTATTTTAATTAGTTTCTCAGATGGAAATTTGAATTTCGAATCACATTTATAAATATTATTTGTACTCTCTTGTGCTTCTATTACGTTTTATTTCAATGTTCTGACACTTCGGCACGTTAATGTTCCTTCGTGTCTTATTCTCACTGACTCATTCCCGACTAGTCATTATCCTACAGAATTTTCCCCTTCCCCGGCCTCTCTTCGTAGCACGTCTACAACGCTGCATCTCATTTCCGAGTTTCATCATATCTTCCCCTTCAGTTTCTGCAAGCCCCTGACTCCATCAGCTCCCCCCTCTCCCAGATCTTCACCACGCACAACACTGCAAGACAGTCTGCTCCTCCAACTACGAAAATTACCCCTACTTCTACAGTAATCACCACTATCTTTAATCCCAAATACCACCAGAATCATCATCATCATTTCGACTACCGTCACCACCACTATTTCGATTACCACCATTTTTACCACCACCACCCCGTTTCCATTCCCTCCCCCTTTTCCATGTCGACTTCCACCACCACCACCACCGCTACCATTCCGCCGCCTTTGAGCGGCGCGTGCGTGCGTATCTAAATTAGCATCGCGCCGATAGATGGAGCGCGGGACGTGGGCGCCACCAATTGACACGCGGTCACGCGAGGGCGGCCCCCGCCCCGCCCCGCCCCGCCCCGCCCCTCCCCTCCCCGCCTCGGCGCCGCCACCCGCGACACGGCGCTGTGTAATTGCGAGTCGCCATCGCGGAATTGCAATTGTGAACTTAATATGGAAATGAATCCCATCGGCCGGTCCGTGATTTCCAAACCAGAGGTATTTTTTTCTTCTGCTTCATTTCTTGTCTAGTTCCATACGTGATACACAACGTCATCGCGGACTGACGTGTAATTTTTTCATCAATTTTTAATCAGTACTGGGGTCTTAGGAAATCTGAGTCGATATCACATTTCATTACACATGTTCTCCCAAAATTTAGACATTTCACAACAGATACATTGAAACGTGACCCGGTTTGTAAGACGTGCATTAATTCACAACCACAATCAAATCAGTTAGAAATTTCATTAGTCGAACGTACAGCGATTGAGTATTACTTCACATTCGTGGGCTCGATGAACCATTACAATCCCCCCTCCATCCTTCTCTGTTCGATCTGAAACTCAACCTCAACTTTCCAAAAGAACCGGAATCCCTTCCGTTAATTATGGTACATTCCATTACCGCCGAACTCTCCCAATTCCGTTATTGGCGGCGGTGGCGGCGGCTGCAGGGGGAGACATAACCCGTCCCGTCCCGTCCCGTCGCGTGGCGTGGCGTGGCGTGGCGCGGGTCGAAGGCAGCGCGGGCGGAGGAGGTGCGCGAGGTGAGGCGAAGTGGGGCGGGATCCTCGGCTCACGGCCTTCGCGTCCGATTACCCGGAGCATACGCCGCAATTAGGAGGCGCCTTATCTTGTCCTCACGAAGGGCTCGCGCCGCTCGATCAATCGCAGCAGCCGCCGCCGCGAGGGCGGACGCGCCGAGGACGCGATGAGGACGCAGCCACGAGGAGGGACGAGGTGGAAGAGAAGGGAATGAAGGGGAAGTGGATGAGCACGGTGGATGCCACGCTGCAGCCTGTGGCTCAGAGGATGTGAATACTGTCGTTGTGGAATTGTGTAATCGAGTGGATGGAGTAAGAATGACGAATGGGACTGTAAGCTCGGAATCTGTGTTGAAATTGTGCGTGCAATTGAGTGTCACGAACATCATGAGAGTGTAAACGAAAATTCTAAAAAACTCAGACGCATATAACATTAAATAAATTACCCATATTTGTAAAGAATATCCATATTTAAATAATAATAATAATAATAATAATAATAATAATAATAATAATAATAATAATAATAATAATGTGGACAAGACTTTTAGTTATACAAGTCTATTCATTTCGTAGCCTATAATCGATCCTGCATACGAGGAAGGGGCGGTGTTTGCTAAATTAACGTTCAGAAACGAGATGCTTGTCTACGGGGTCGTGTACGTTTAGGCACAAAATTTCGACCCTTGGAAACTTTGGAAGCCTGAAACCGAGCATGGTGTGGGGGCTTGCAGTAGGGGGCAGCAACATCGGATCAGTGGCGGACGAGTTGAGGGCTGCGGCGACGGGTCGCCGCCGCCGCGTCGGCGACGAAGACGGCGGGGGCGGGGCGGGGGATGGAAAGGAGCGAGCTGAAGAGGGAGGCACCGCGGTGCGAGGGATGGGCGGAGCTCTCAAGCGCCCAACCCTTTCCGCGGCGGAGGGGGCGGGG
Source organism: Teleogryllus occipitalis (assembly GCA_011170035.1). Lineage (NCBI taxonomy): Eukaryota > Metazoa > Arthropoda > Insecta > Orthoptera > Gryllidae > Teleogryllus > Teleogryllus occipitalis. The sequence continues at coordinate 1,255,007 of BLKR01000010.1, forward strand.
GTGGGCGTGCGGGTGGGCGGGGCGGGGCGGGGCGGTGGCGGCCTTCCGCGCCCTGACAGCGCAATCATCGCCGCTCATCAGAGCACTTGGCCGGATGATTTATCGCGCGTCTGGGCTAATGAGGCCTCGGGTTCGAGTTTCACAGGCCGCGTTTTGCGCCCCGCTCCGCCGCCCCCACCGCCACGTGCCCTCGCCTATCACGCGCACGCGTTCGCCCAGTGACGCACCATTGCGCGGCCTCGGAGTGGAACCACTTGCTCGCGGGCGGTCGCCAGGCCGGCCGGTGCCAACTGAATGCCGGACAGAGCCCTTGCTACTCACTCAACTAATTGGGGCGTAACTCCTTTAGCGCTTCCGCAGAACGAGATTTTCTCAATTCGCTGCCACACACACCATACGAGACCGGATGGAAGCTTAGAGTTTGTCCTGGTTGGGATGGTCTCGATGGAGGAGAGTTCTGGAGAGAGAAACCCTGCAAGACGACTTGTATATCGTCGCCGGGTATCTCGTTCTAGCTGGGAAATAACACAGTCGCTTCTCTGGAAACACTACAGTGGGAGCAGTGACCTAACTTGTTGATGTTCTCAGAGATAATAAATACACAGCTCAGTGTTTTGGAACAAAAAGGAGCACTCCGTTGTCCTACCAGCATCGGAGTCTCATGTGGTGCGTTGAGTATATTGGAAGGCCGATACGTGTAATATTCCATTTATTTCAGATACAGGTTGTCGTTTCTTTCTTTTCACATCCCGTAATAAATCAACTGACATCAATATTAAATACTAGCTATATTTTATATCTTCTTAATTCTCTGCACCAAAGATTTGCTTTATATACGCCTGTCCCAATCATCTTGTTCAATATTCGCATCTTAAAAACTAAAAAAATGTAATCTCCTAAAAAGAGAGAAGAGAGTACAAAAAATTATTTGAGAACGATTAATTGACATTAAGATGTATCATTTTGTCAGAAACGCGGTACACTTTCCTGTTCATGAAATATCTTATGAATAGCTTCAATGAGATTTTTTCTAGCAGACTTGAACTAGCAAACTTCGAATCGGGTCATGTGACGGGCACTAATAGGGTGGACCATAACCTGTGGGTGGACCCTGCAATATCGTCATACATTTAAAACCCGTTTAAGAGATAATTTTTTCTAGAGCGTGTGTGAATAATTTTTAGTCTGTTAAATCATTAATCTATAAAGGCATGTTAGTTCGAGTTGGTTAAAAATGTTCTACTTGGAAAAAGTGTATACTTTTATAAAGGTAATACATTCGATTTTGTTGATGAACAAAAACCTGCCTTTATTTGACATACAAATTCCTTAGGACAAGTATAAAGAATGTGTATCACTCATACTGAAACGGCGAATGACGATAAATCATAAAGCGAGGTGATCTTTAAATCGTTTGAGATACTTTTCGGATAAATGTATATTATCATAACTTCCTCGTTGTAAATGTGTCGTAAACGCACATGACACGATGAAAGGTGTTAAGAACACTCACAATCTCAATCTAGTGTAAACTGTCTCTTTGAGGCACGCGATGTGAATACATGAGGCTAAAGGCTTAATTGAATTCAATGATAAGCCGACATTTATTTACCTTTATCGTCTGTAGGTGTATGTGACAGCTCATGTAATAGACTTAATGATTACATGATACTATGGTATACATTTTGAAATCGAATGAACACAGAACCTTTAATAAACGAAATTTCACATCTCGAACACAATACTATTTTATAAATAGACATCATACCTTGAATCATTTAAAATTCGGGTTATCCCGAGTTAGATTGAAATTGTTTGGGATGATCAAGAATGACATTTTTCAGTTCTTGTGCTCTTAAATAATTAAATCATACGTATGAAATTTCTTCTCTATACTAACATGTAAAATAAAAGAAGAAATAAACATGACGCTTTGTAGACGATAACGTACGCGTACAATGTTAAATTTTCCCTCGCGATTTTGGAACTCTTCTCACAATTGAAATTGCATTTGAGATTATAGACATTTTATTTTTCCCTATTCCGCCCTCTCTATCCGCTCCAGTTATTTAGTTAAATACCTGAAAATTAACCTTCATTCCTTCGCGCTCAGAACATTACTTCGCATCCAGAAATACATTCATGTTCACGTCCCTCCGACATGTTACAATGATCACAGCACGAACGCGATGCCCGTAAAGTCACACACAGATCGTCAGCAACGCGCTCGCCAATCAACGGACAACGCGCGATAAACTGCACAAAACGCCCGCGCGCACGCCTCCGCACCTTTCTGCGCTTTTGTGCGCGCGCGTCGCTATTTCACCGAACGCGCGTCGCAATTTGCGCGATTGGTAGCGGGGGCGGCGCGGCGGCGGGGGCACAGCGACGTGCCTGCCCATATTACGGGCATAGAAAGCAAACGGCCCGCTCGAGCGAAGTCCCATACCCATTGACCACCCGGCATCGAACTCTGGAACAATCCACTTAATATCCCGCGCGCGAGCCCGAACGACCCCCTCAATAGCCCTCCCCGCCACCCCCGCTCCTTGCCCCGCGCCGGCTAAATGAGAATACCTACTTCCACGCAGGTATGTGCGAGAGCAATATGACCAAATTATTAATTAAATTTGATCCCGTCCCCCCCATTTGTTCTCTCTCAAACTTAAATTACATTTCGGGCGAGAGGGACAGGGACGGCGAGTGCCGATGTGGAAGCAGAAGAGAGAGGGAGAGTGAGAGAGAAGCACGCAGCCGCCCTATTCCCGGGAGCAATATTTCAGGGCAAATATCGTAGAACAATGGCAGGTATCAATTTAATATCTCACGAATTCTGATGAAGAAGGCACTATTGAATCTCGCTGGCTAATTACGCGGAGCCCGGTAACCCGTCGGCCTCCCCCGCCATGGCTGGTATCTTTATTGGACGAGGTGAGAGGCGGAGCGGGGGCGGCGGGGAGCGCCAGGACGAAGGAAGTGTGTCAGCGGACGGATAACGGAGGACGAGCGAAAAGCAGGGTCCGGGTCGAAAGCGGAGGGTAAGAAACGCGTAATTTGCAGCAGCGTTGTTTGGTAGAATGACATACAGGAAGGAAGAGCGGAAAACGATTACAGCGGACAGAAAGGGGCGTGGCAGACTCACTGTCTGAAGGACCAAGCAACGACGAGAAAGCTTCGAGGAAAAGATGATGGTGAACAGCTCGGCATGGTGGTGGCACAATCTGAAGAGAAGTGTGGGATAATGTGAGATTTGAAGGAGTGAAAGTGATGAAGACGTGCAGCAAGTAATGAGAAGGGAGAGAATCTGGTACTCTCATTGAAAGGAATGCGTGGCGAAGGGGAAAGAGCAACGAGAGGCTGGGGGAGGGAGTGGGGGTTGCAGCGTCTGATGAGTCGAGTCGACGTAGGGAACTCTGCGAACGGACAAGCATTGAGCAGGCAACTTGGCGATGGGGAGGTGCTGACGGGACGGAAGAGAAGAGGTTGAAGGAGATTCCGAGTATTGGAGCCGGAGAAGTTCGACGGGGGGTGAACGAGGCGGGTACGGGGGAGGGGGCGGCCCGCGGGGGGCAACAGACAAATGAGGGCTGCTCAATAAGTCGGTGGCGCCGCTAACGACGGCGGCGCCGGCGGCGGTCGCCCTTACTAAAGCGGAGATTTATGGCCGCCAATTTCTGCTCGATTGTTTACCGCCAGGTGCGGCGCCCCGGCGAGCCCTGGGATCACGTAGCGGCGCCGCCCCCCGCTGCCCCTCCCTCTCCGCCCTGTCGCGCCACTGCCATCGGCGTCTTCGCTGTCACGTTACTTCCCCCTTTGCCGTACATGCTGTGCACTTTACCTTTTGCGCCCTTCTTTCATATTTACTTTTTAGATTGGACGCTTCGTTCATTAACTACACGGTTTAATTTCTCTCTATTTATGACGTACAGTATTAAAGTTTCGCTCCATTGCTAGTTTTTTTTTCAAAACACATTTTTTCGACGTATAATCCATTTTAATTTGCTACTATCCTTAACCCACTTCGCTAACTACTAGAACGTATAGTAAACATTGATAACTATTTTCAACGTTTTCTACATGTCCTATTGGTTATTTTGCCTTTGTGAGAAACTTCCTCTAAATATAATTGAAAGTCATAATTTTCATTCATTCCCACTATATTTCCCATTTCACTCTAGTTATTTGACCGCAATTGTGAACTGTAAGCTTCCAATTATTTCACAGTGTCAAATCAGTATTTATGTTTTTTTACTAGGGCTTTTATTCAGCTGTCAGCCGTTACCCCTTTACGTCTCGATGGGACGCTATTTCCACCATGCACTAGACACCAACACACTAGCGGGCTCCTCTGATCTGGGGTCTGCAGAACGCGAGGCCCTCTGCAACAACACATACTTGTGAGACAAGGGACAGGCAACTGTGCCCAAGGTGGGACTCGAACTAGTGACCCTTCGGACCGAAGCGTTGAGTCGTCACCTCTGCCAGTCATCTTAGTCACCTCGGTCATCCAGGTCAGCACAGTATTGATATTACTATTCTACTATTTTACTCATGACCCCTTCATAGATCTAACATTTATTTGACTTTGATTATACTTTGTGTTGCAATTTAGATTCTGTATCCTGCATATAGCGGAGGTTCTGCAACCATTTGTCGGAATACTCATCTCATTTGGGTCTACGTTGTCTCATAATGCCCTTCAGCCGTAGATGAGTCTAGTCCTGGTTTCCGTTCCCTCGGCCCCTGGGTTGCCGCGCGCCGTCCTTCTATGGCCGCCTCGTCTTCCGCGCTACCTACTCGTCTTCCGCACCATTGCCTCGCGCCACGGCCCCGCCCACCGCGCGCCATCCTATTCCGCGGCCCGTGCGCTCCACCGCCTCTGCCGCCGCCACGTGCTCCCAGGCTGCACCGCCCCCGCCCGCCGCCACCCCCTCCTTCAACTTCCCCTCCGTCATCCCTCCCCTCCGAAACTCTCACTGCCTCTCTGCCGTCACTCCCACCATGGCCCGTACGCCTCGCCGGTTCTACCATTTCCCTGCCGACTTCCCTTTCCTCCGAAACTACCGGCTGAGATGGCTTAGGGCAAAAACTGTTGCTACTGCGGCCGTCTCCCACCACACCCCATCATACTCCGAGGAATATTCTTCAATTTCCTCGCTTTCATTGCCAAAGTTCCTACTGCCCGCCGAGTCCTTCACCGGTGTCCCCTCTCCAACGCTGCTAACTCCGCAATTCTCACTGTCGAACTATCGTCTTCACCGCCACCCATCATCACTGTCGCCACACTATCATTGTCGCCATCAGAAATCCAAATAGTACAGAAATCAATTCCTTCGCACCATCACCAATGCAGCCTGGTTTATTTCCAACCACCATGAATTCTACCTCGATCCCATCATTCACCTCATTGCCTACTTATCCCATAACTTCTTCCATATTCAGCACATCCAACATTTATCTTCATTCAACCTATGTAAAAAACCCCACTCTACTCGCATCAAAAACAAATCCCCATTTCATATATTTTGTAAATTGTTTTCAGTTCTAGAAGATAATCTACGAGGTTTCATCATGGTTTCCTCAACCTGTATTAGTATTAAGTTAAGTTACGATGTATTTATTAAGCCATCACTACACATGTATAGTACAATGATCTATGTATGAAAAATCAAAAAATCAAAATATATAAAATAATAAAAATCAAATAATAAAAATATATAAAATAATAAAAATAGAAAAAATACCCTGTGTCGCCCTTGCCGTGAGTACCTTGTGTGAGTACCTTGCCGTGAGTGCCACCCTCTGCCCACCTCCACAACTGCAGCCCTGCTCCCACCGCCGTTCCTTGCACCTCCGATCCGTCCGCTACCACCGCCGCCGCCATCGCAGCTTTCGCTGGACCCCGCAACCGTTTCCACCTTCTCCGCCGCTGCGGTCACTGCACCTCTCCCCTCGAATCCGCCCCTCGGCGCTGTTTTAGCCCCGCTGCTGCCCTCGACACGATTCTCATCGTCATCTCCCCTGCCTTTTTCGCTGCCGTCACTGCAGGGCTGGTTGCTGCCCCCGCCTCCGGCGACGCTACCGCCGGCGGCGGTTGGGGCCGGCGGCTGGGTAATTTACGGGGCCGCGCGCGGGCCGTGACGTCTCCGAAAGCTGCTGGTCCTGGAAGCGATCATTACGGCAATCTGGACTGCGCCCGCCCGCGTCACCCTCGTCGCAGGCCAGGGAGGTCATCGTCTACGTGCTTCCCCCACTTCGATAAATAAGAGTATTCACACCTGTTCAAGCAATTTGTCTAACACGTATTTCTGTTTCTTTTTCACTTGGGTGTCTCACGGAATAATAAATGGATTTCAGTTGTCCGTTGCCGCAGGTTTTATCACGTTCCTCTGTGGCTTGTTTTCTTTCTCTTTTTTCTGCTTTTGTCTTATGTCACTCCCTATTTACTCCGCCGTCCTCGAGGAGCAGCATTGTTTATTAAACGTGATCCTGCGCTGTGTTCTTTGGTTAATAACATTTATAAACTATATTTTGCTTCTTTTCTAGTTTTCCGAGACGCGCCTGGCATTTTACTACCCTCATGCTAAGTAACGTCCTATAATGTATTCAATACCCCGTCGCACTTGGAATAATCGGCGCCACATTGTAAATATCCGCACTCACCTTCTACAGGCGCGTCGCGTCTTCTCTTATACTCGACCCATTTTTCTGTAAATGTTTTATAGAAAAATCCTTGAGAATCACCCTGCAAATACGCTTCAACTGTTTTCCCACTCAGTGCCTCTCAGCGCCCGAGTTGTTCTTGCTCGATTTTCCCCCCTGAAGATCATATTAAATTCAACCTTCGCCTCTATTTCTTCCGTTGTTGTTGTTCACCCGGCTTCCTCTGTCACCCATTTCCTGATCTCCCGCTTCCGTAGCAACCCCAACGCTATCAAACCTACTTAAATGATCCATCCACCCATGAATCCATCGAGCATGCCTTCACCAACCCTCCTTCGATCAATACCAGGCGAATACCGAAACAGTACCCTAATAAACAGGGCATGGATATTTCCTTTCTCTCCCTTGTCCTATCCTCACCCCTTACCTACACATATATACACTTTCATAATTTTAAGCATTATACTAACGCACAGGTAGGGAGGTTGAAGCTTGTCCCGACAGGGGCGGTGCCCCGCTGGTTGAGGAAACCCTCGCAAATTGACTGGTAAGTCGGCTTCTGGTCTCACCACTGCAAGGGAAGAACGCTGCCACCTCGCGTGACAAAAACCTGTACTATACTTACGGGAATAAACCCATTGTGCATGACGCACCCGGAAATTCGAAATAATCAATCATTTACCGATATGAAGTCTGTCTGAGCGTCATTCACAGTCACATGTGATCCACCATCTTTCTTTATGATCCTTCCTTTAGTTGTTTCGCCTCCGATATCTCTGCTCGATCTGTCTGTCAGGATACACACTGCTAAAAGTAAGAAACCGATACAAAAAGGGCATAGAAAGGAAAAAAAAGCATATTTACAGACGAACACTTAAAATATTCAAATGATAGTTTAGAAAATTATACTTCAGGTTAAATTATGAAACTATTTAGTAAGAGTGAAAATTCATTATTTTTTTAAATATAGCCAGTTAGAGTCGTAGTGTTTGTTCCAAGTTTTTCAATTGAATTTTGATTGAAGTTCGAAATTTTATACGTAAAATTGCTTCAGTCTTCTATGTACCAATTCCACAATCACTAGAAAACCTTCGCGTTTCCTTAGAAAACAGCAGAAGCTAGCAAGAGTTATATGACGTGCAGGCGAAAAGGTGCGAGTGAGATATCGCACGTAGCCAGCTTATGGGTCGCCCCATCCAGGGGACCGAGGTCGCACGGGTCACCACTTCCGGTGACCTCCCGCAGCGCCATCGACGCCCCGCTGTCGTCCCCACCCCTATCACCATCCCCGCCCCCACCATGCTCCCTTCTGCTGCTGCCATCGTCTCTGCCACGCCCACCTCCCTTCCCCGTCCACCGTCTTCATCACCGCTCCTGCCTTCGTCCCCACCCGCGCATCTGCTCCACTTACACCTGTAACTTGAATTCAACTTCACCGCCATCACCTCCACTTCTACCTCATCGCTACCTCTATCTGCGACCTTATCCCTACCTCTGCCTACTTCTCCATGTCCACATCCATCGCCATCATCTCCACTTCCAGCTCCATCGCTACCTCTATTTCTATTTCTAACCCTATCTCTACCTCTGCCTCCTTCTCCACGTCCACATCCACCGCCATCACCTCCACTTCCACCTCCATCACTACCTCTATCTCTAACCCTATCCCTATCTTTGCCTCTACCTCCACGTCCATGTCCACCGCCACATCCATCTCCACCTCTAGCTAGCTCCACCTCAACGTCTACCTCCATCTCCACGTCCGCCGGCGTCCGCGCCCTCGGCCAGCTCCGGCGGCGGCACCCGTCTCTTATCTCCGGGCCACCTCCGCCCCTCCATCCCCCCGCCCCCTCGGCCGCCGCGGGCCCGCCGCCCCCGCGCGCCCGCGCCGCTCACGTGAGGCGCGGCAATTAAGACGGCCGCATTATTCACGGCTGAAGGATGCATGAAGAGGAAAGGAAATACGATTTTTATCCTCGGGAGCTGCAGGTGTGTGGCGGGGCGCTGGAAGGAAAATCATTAGCGGAGAGCGCCGCTGAGGCACGGCGCGGCCCCCGCCCCCGCCCCCGCCCCCTCCCCTTCCCCTTCCCCTAGCCAGACCGTCTAGTTCTGCCTTCGCTTCTGGTACCACAGGCGCACTTGACTATCGCCATCACCACTGGCACCGTATATCAGCATATTTACCACTAACCTGACGCTACTATTGTTCTCATTACCACGCATGGGGTCCTCCTCCCCCCCCCCATTGCACCCATTACCACCACCATTGTAACCCTTGAAAAAGTATTAACTCCAGTTTTTACAACGTTGTACTAAACATGTAGTAACGTTGTGTAATACAATCGTTGATAGTTTAGTTGTTTTCATTGTGGAGCACGCACCAGTCGTTCAGCGACTGTGGTTGGATCAAAATATCACGTCTGCAATTGATTGTTTTGATCGAAGTTGAGACTCTACCTCTTTCTTCTAAAGCTGTACTTCATGTCTCCTAATTCTATTCGTTTTTTCTGTTTAATATTTTTTTCTTTCCTCTTATGAACAAATTAATTTCTCCATTATAAATGAATTTTTTCATACTCTTTTTCCTAGCCACCATAGAATTCATATTATCCCTAATGCATTGTTGCTCTATTCTCTTACACATGCGTACATTTCCTTTCCTATCAATTCACCTCTCTCCCCGTTGATTATTCGTACTGCTATCACCGTTGCGCTCCATCTACTCTATTTCTACTCCCTTTCTTTACTACTCCACTTGCATCCACTAATTTCCACTTTCCCCCCTCCTCATCTTTTTCCTTCCATCCTCTCTTCTCTTCGTGCACTTCGTTCCCCTCTCCAACTCCTTTCGTTTCCATCCCCGCCTTTTCCACTTTCCATCCCCGCTCTTTTCTCCTTCCACCTCCACCTCCACCGTGGACTCCGCCCCCTGCCTCTGCGGCCGCGGGCGGCGGCGCCGCTGCCGGACGCATCTGCGTACGGCTGCCGCCACTTCCGCCGCTCCGGGAAGCGCGCAGTGAAATATCGCCCGCCGTGATTCATGAGCGAAAAATGTTAGTATTTCGGACTATTAGCTCGGCCAGCGGGGGCGGCGGCGGCGGCGGCGGCGGCGGCCGGCCGGCCCAGGCGGTGCGGGCGGGCGCGCGCCGGGAGAGAGCGCCCTGTTCGTTAGGAGCCCCCGGAAAAAGGGATGCGATGTGCAAGGGAAGGGGAGTGAGGGTACGAGACGTAACGAGCGTCTGCGGTGGTGAAGATTTTTTTTTTCAGTTTCTAATCTGTCGAACATATCGCTCAACACGGTCGAAACATACTTACTTGGGTTTTGTAACGGAAATGGTCCCTATAGACACGTTTGGCGGTATTGATCAATGATGTAGTAGTTGGTTGTGCTGCTATAATTGGAGTTATTAACATTTTTATTTCAAGTTAGCTGACATTAATAATTACTTGCGATAACTTTCAACTAAACGATTTGAATACGATTAGTCACCATACGGTTACGTTGGATCCATATGTATTGGTTCCATTTTTTCGATGTTTGAAGTTGCGTGATATAATTGAGTAGAATTGGAAGTAAAGAGGTGGAATATCAGGTTACAAAGTTTGAATTAATTTCGATTGCTTTATTTTTTAAATTTCTCATTTACAAAATTTATTTATTTTTGAAGAGAAAACTTTACAGAAGCATTTCAAAACGTAGTTACCATTAACTGTTGTACACAAAATGAAGTATAGCTAACTTCGTATTAATCAGTCATTTGTAGGGGATCTGAACCTAGGCATAACACAAACCTTACATCTACAAAAATAGATCTGGAAATTTTGCGCAGGATAAACAAAGGATCTGTTGATACAAATACTTTTTACTAGAGTGGAAGCAGTTAAGTTCTTTATAAATATTTCCTCATCGCTACCTCGCGTCTCAGAACATTACCGACCACCCACAGAATTGCTATTTTACTTCGCAAACTATTGATTTTTATTCTTCTTATTTTCCGAGGCACCTCCACATTCTTCGCGCTCTTATTTCGGAGGAGCGTTGTTCTAAACTGCAAATCCGTGTCTGCGTGAAAGCGCCCAATAAATTTTTCGAAGGAGTTGCGCGCAACGATTGCGTGAAGGCTGCGGCCGCCTGCGGGTGTCTTCCGGGAAGTCCAACGGAGCATCATGCGGTCAAGGAGTGGAGAGGGTGGGGCTGTGGGAGGGAGGAAGCTGTGGGAGGGTGGGAGCTGAGGGAGGGTGGAAACTGGGGGAGGAAAGGAGCTATGAGAGGGAAGAAAGGAGCTGTGGGAAGGAGGGAGCTATGGAAGGGAGGGTTGGAGCTGTGGAGGGAAGGATGTATGGAAGGGAGGGAGCTGTGGGAGGTGGAAGGAAGCTGTGGGGGAGGAAGGGAACTGTGAGAAAGAGGGAAGGAGCTATGGGAAGGAGGGTTGGAGCTGAGGGAAAGAGCTGTGGGAGGGAGCTGTGGGAGGGAGCTGTGGGAGGGAGCTGTGGGAGGGAGCTGTGGGAGGAGCTGTGCTGTGGGAGGAGCTGTGGGAGGGGAGCTGTGGGAGAGAGGCTGTGGGGAGCGAGGGAGCTGTGGGAGGGAGGGGGCTGTGGGAGGGAGGAGGGAGCTGTGGGAGGGGAGGGAGTTGTGGGAGGGAGGGAGGCTGTGGGAGGGAGGGAGCTGTGGGAGGGGAGGGAGCTGTGGGAGGGAGGGAGCTGTGGGGAGGGAGAGGGAGCTGTGGGAGGGAGGGAGCTGTGGGAGGGGAGGGAGCTGTGGGAGGGAGGGAGCTGTGGGAGGGAGGGAGCTGTGGGAGGGAGGGAGCTGTGGGAGGGAGGGAGCTGTGGGAGGATGGAGGGAGCTGTGGAAGAATGGAGGGGGCTGTGGAAGGGAGGGAGCTGGGGGGGATGGAGGGAGCTGTGAGAGGGAGTTTGGGAGGGAGGAAGAAGGGTGAAAAGGGGCGGGGCACGGCGAGTGCCCAGGATCCACATGCTTACGATGACGGCGCCTCTCAATCTAATCTTCAGCCAAACTGCCCCGACGCGCACTCTCTTGGGGACCGCAGCATACACAATGAGCTCACGCTACTGGGATGGAGTCCAGTGCTAACGCGCGGCCTACTTTGCGCAAGTCAAGGTAAGGAAGGGCCAGAGACATCGCTGGCTTCGTGCAAGATTCCTAGGAGTGTAATCACATGACCATTCAAATATTAAGAAAGATTCGAAGCAGAATGAGTCAATTCGGTTTGTACAATGTTATGTCAAAGATGCCAGGAAAAGGGAAACAAAGGTAATAAAAATATTTTTATTTTTATCCATATCCATTATTTCAGATGAATTTTATTGCATGCAATAGGTATGGGTTTTAGGAAATTATTTACAATGAGTATCATTCATTTAATTTTTTTATTTCCTGGCCAATAAACTGTTTCCTCTAGATAATATGATAACATATGATACGGACGCAAATAAATATCGATATCAATCTAAAATAAATGCTGAACATGATGAAGTTCTTGAAATTGCTTGACTATAGAGGCAGAGAAGAGACACACATCATTGCTAACTTTACGAATTCATCACTTATTTGACAGTCATTTATGACATGATAAATAAAAAGAAAACTATATAGCGCCAAACAAAAGCTCTGTAGCTACAAAATACTCGACAGCAATTCACTTAATGTGTACTGCGAGATATATCAAGGTGCGCTAGGTGTCGACACGATTAGGGGCAGCTCCAGTCGACATTATTACCAGGAGCTCCCTGGTAAAACAGTTATTCAACAGTCTCGACATTACTCTTTAGTTTGACAGACATGAATAGGTTAGAGCACAGGCGATAAATCTTCGTGTAATAATTCTAACAGATGTCATTCTACCGAGAAAAAATCAACATCTAATAACCAAAACTAATAAAAGCTAAAAACGGCTGTCTACAAATTGCAACAAAGATCTCTCTGTCTTCGTTTCAGTAATTAGATATCACATCACAATTGATTCAATTTTCCGTGCGTTTTCAACGCTTCTTCCCATCTTCTTAAGTTGAATTAGATAATGAAGTTGATGGTGAATTCGATATTTGACAACATAAAGGTCCTAGTATAACGTTCATATCTTATCCTGAGAACCATTTCGTAATTGTAAACAAAATTTTCCCTCAACGGAAAAGAACCCAACATCTCGGCTCTGCACTCGCAGATTGAAGCGCTGTGGACTTACTGTGGCAGCGAGCGGAGACGTCACGAGGCACGGGACGTCCCGACGGAGGTGGAGCTCTTAGCAGTGGGAGGGGGGGGGTGGCGGCGCGGCGGGACCGACTTATCGTCGTTATGGATGGCGCGGGCCGGGGCGACGGCGGCCTCGCACTTTGTCACGTGGTCCGCCGCCCCCGCGCCGCCCCCAACGCGTAAATGGAGGCGCTAACGATGACTGATTCGGTCGATGTCACCTAATTGGAGGCCTGTTTAATAGCAGTCACTTGTGGCGGCAGGCGCTCGCGCGCGCTTTTTCTCGCTTAGTAGGCGGCGCGGAGTGGAGCGGCGAGGCGGGGAGCGGGCGACACAGGTCACCGGAGGCTGCCCGGAGGAGGAGGAGGAAACGGCCGCTGCAACGGAGCGGCAAGTCGCTACCTTCCGGTGGCCGTGCCGGGGGGGGGAGGATCTTCGTGTGCGGTTGCAAGACGTATGCGACTGGGTTGGGTGACTCGTTGATAGACGTTCGATATTCTTACTATGAAAATAGGTTTTGGCATTAGAATTAAATTCTACCTTTGAACATCGATATTGAAGTACATCATAATGAGCTTTGCATTAAAATGTCGATACATGATTATTGGGCATGTGAACTTTGAATGTCAAAATCCCGATGGCAAAGAAACATAATATATTTTAATCATCAATATATTTTAAAGTTTCTTAGATTGAGAACATACTTTGGCAAGGAGAAGGGTAAGATATTAGCCAGAAAATTGTCATTAATATATTTATCCTAAAGGGTTTGTCAGTACTTGCAATAATTTAAACATGAAACAAATGCTAAAAAAATATTTTTACTCACATTAAACAGGAACGTTGAGCTTAAACTTTCTCACGAGACATACCTGCAACAAAACATGAATATATATAAATATTATATTTACATTTAACGTACATTTTGTCACATAAATACATGGCTACTTTTATTTATGACGAAACCAGTGAGCGTAAACAGGTAGGTTATAAATTAGCATGCAGAGGAGTAATGTATTTGAAACACTATTTCATGGTAAAATGATATCCAAGATACTTATACAATCAACATATTTCAGTGCGTTTTTAAGAAATTCATTACGAAAAGCACAATAGAAATGCACAAGCCGAAAGAAAGAGTGGATGGAACAAGACTGCATGTGAAGGAGAAAGTACCGACAATGCAATAGCGGTGTGCGTTTAATGATTAGGATGGAGGAGGAGAAGGAAAAGATGGGAGTACGTATGTGAATACGGATATGAAGGCCGAATGGACGGTCAACAGATGCCATGAAGCCTCGTGAATATTATAAACAACTGGCCGCTGCGAGGACAGTCAGAATATGGAATCGCTGAGGATGCAGTTTGACCTGGCCTGAGTACCGACGGCAGCAAATAGGTTGCCAGGACACCAAACAGAAGTTGAATAAAACGAGTGAATCGCATAATAATAATAATAATAATAATAATAATAATAATAATAATAATAATAATAATAATAAAGTTAATAATATTGTTATTAATAATATTATTAATAATTACATTAATATTAATATAAAGACAACAGCGAAACAGAGAGCGTGGAGACTGCACAGCGGCGAGGAGTCAGCCGAGCAAAAAGGAATCATGAATGCCAACAGCGATAAAGGCAACAGCGAAACAGAGAGCGTGGAGACTGCATGGCAGCAAGGAGTCAGCGGAACAAAAAGGAATCATGAATGTCAACAGCGATAAAGACAACAGCGAAACAGAGATCGTGGAGACTGCACGGCGGCAAGGAGTCAGCGGAGCAAAAAGAAATCATGAATGCCAACAGCGATAAAGACAACAGCGAAACGGAGAGCGTGGAGACTGCGCGGCGTGGGCGGTGCTTCTGCGCGTGTGCCTCGCGCAGCGGTGGCGGGCAGGCGGGCGGGCGGGCGGGGCGCCGGAGGATACAGCGACTGGGGGCGGCGGCGAACCCGGCCGCGTAATTGGAGGTGCTCGCCAGACGCCGCGGCGATAGCATCTTTAATTTAGCGCGTCTAGCGCCGGACGGCCGCTGTCGGCTCCCCTCGGCCTCTCGCCGCGGGGGTGGGGTGGGGGCGGCGACGGTTCGCGCGCGTTCGACCTGCCTTCGCCCGCCCCCGCGGCCACGGCCACGGCCCCGACCCGCCCCCAACCCGGCTACGACGCGGCGCTTTTCTCCTCGCACTACCCCTTTCGTCGTGCTTGGTTGCAACTGCCAATACGCTTAATACTACGCGTTCCCGCTCTCGTGAGGAGACTGCACCTGTTCTGTATGGTCCTCTGCATCCCGTTTCTCGTTCTATTGGGTTGAATGGCAACTTCGAGTTCATTACAGGTGCCATGAATCATGCGCCTGAGAGATGTGTTACACTTGTTCAAAGTTCGGAACTTCAATAGAAATTGTATGTTTGTAATAGTACGACAATAAAAGTTTGTTTGTTACGTCACCTTGTCGGTATTATGGTATTGCAACCCACTGGACCCGTTAGCCTAAACAAGCGCTGGGTAGTAATTTGGAATGTGCTTTCATTCCAACCCAAAACAATCGTTACATTTACCTCTTCTAGATACCATCAGTTTATTTCCACTTCCAAAGAATGCCATACATATATTCTATATAGACATTTCTTGTAATGGTGTATGCAATGGCGTTCGTTATAAGGGTTGTAAGCGACAACAAATAGCGATGAGAGTGAGAGCAAGTGATGGTGCAGGTGGGAGGGGCGAGAGGGTTGGCGCGGTGCTGAACTGATTCAGGCTTCGCTCGTCCCTGAACAGCCCATCCAGCGCTTCCTCATCCGTCATCGCGCTTGGCGTTGGTTGTCAGCCGCGCTAACCGCTCCACGAACGGAATGTCTACCTCACATTTCAGACTTCTCTTTAAAATGCCACTTTCCTCTTGTTCTTATTGGAGAGCAGATGAAGAAACATTAGATTGTGTTAAGGTTATTAAACAATGTTGAAATGGAAACGAAATACTATTATCTACATAACGGATACATTTTGTAACGAATTAATGGATATACACTGTAACTTTTAGATTTACAGTCGTATAAGAAAAGTTACTGTCGTTTCTCGAGAGTTCTCCTCAGAATATACTACATGTCATTGAACATTGTGACTCTTCACTACATACGAATAACATTTTGCATTGGTATGGTAAAAACAAATCTTTTGTTATCTTCAGATAAGAGTAAAATTCGTGTTCTTCCATTCGATAATATGGAATGTACATGCAATAGCTCCGTTCATTTCAGTTATTTACAATCAATGAATCTACACGTTTTATTTTTATCATTGTCGTTGATGAAGTTTAAAAAATGTATCAATATCAGATTCTCATGAAAATAATGTCTGATTTTAGTAAACATATAAAATAAAAATCCCAAATATTCAATATTTTCAAATAATGTCATCTTTTCAATAGAAATGAGACGTCCTAAATACGTTGAGCGGATCAAGCGAACGCCCAGTGCTTTCAAAACGCCACCCACTCTTTCGCCGAGTCAGCTCCACCTGCGGGGAGAAGTCGGGGCGGGGCGGAACGGCGCGGCGCGGCGCGGCGCGGCGCGGCGCACAGCTCGGGGAATCCCAATAAAGCTGGAAAGAGCGCGTATTAACCACGTGGCCGGACGCGCCACTCAAAACGTAATGAATCGCTGTAATCTTGCCGGAGTAGCGGCGCCCGCCCGCCCGCGCCACGCCGAGCCACTACGCCGCCGCGCCGTCGAGATGCCGTAACACGCAACGTAATGGAGCTCACAAATCCAGCAGACACGCGGCCCGAGCGGCCTGCCACTCCACGCCACTCCACTCCACTCCACTTCACTCCATTCCATTCCGCTCCACTCTAGACCAATCCAGCCCGCAGCGCTTGCCTCGCCCATTTTTTTCCGCTTGCTCGTCCACTTGCCTACCAAACACTCACCAGTCTCTCGGCGCCATTGCCCGGTCGCTGCTTGGCTCTGTTGACCGCACCGCGCCAGTCCGTTTGCTCAATCTCTTGGATGTTTGATTTATTTGTCAAACGGCTTGACTTGTCGCTTCCCAACTTTCTTGTTTGTCAGTTCGTTTGCTCAATCTCTTGAATGCTCACTTTCCCCGCTGAATTTCTTGCCTTCTCGCTTCTCAAGTGCGTTGTTCACCAGTCCATTTGCTCAGTTTCTCGGATGTTGACTTTACCTGCTAGTCCTGCCTTCTCGCTTCCCAGGGCTCTTGTTAGCCAGTCCGTTGCCCACTGCATGCCTTGAATGCTTACTTGCCCTGCTATACCACTTGTCTTTTGCTTGACAGCTTACTTGACTTTCCAAGCTTGACACTTTCCAACTTATTTTCCAAGTCGTTTCCGAGTCGTTCCGAGCCTGCCTCTTTGATTCCCTATTAGACTAACAGTAATTAACTTGTCTGTTAGCTTTTCAGTCCACGTGCGAAATGACTTGCGAATCCGTTTGCCACTCAACCCCACTACGTCATCATATTTCTCAACTGTCCATGTACTCTCAAGCCAAGCTCTTCTGATTTTAGTTTCAGTTTTAAAGATACCTGGATGTATTTACTTCTTAATAGTTCTCTCAAATTGCCTGATTTGACGGCTCTTGCAATCTCTTTTTAGAAATTAGTAATATACAATTCACATGCCTGGTATTTCCGGCACGAATGGACAACTATAACAGAACTCTGCCTTATCTTATTTGTAATCTAACAAAGATCTCTAGCGTTTGCTTGAGTTTTTCCTTATCCGTTTTGCTCATACCATGCATCACATTTCCTAACTTTTCTTTCGTATTACCTCTTCCCTCTTTACCTCCCAGTCAATACATGCAACATCATTTTATACCTTCATTATTATTTTTGATTCATACCTCCATTACATATCATACAATAATATTACTGAAGTTATAGTGCGCATTTTCCTTTAGCGTACAATTCTTTTCCACATTTTTCCTACGTACTATTTCCAACAGCTCACGGGCAACCTGGAAATACAAAACCAAATCAACATTTCATTTCTCGTTCCACCAACCGATTCAACAGCGCTCCTCTGGATCTCGCCGTCCTCCAACTCGCCCTCTGGCGTCGAGGTATGCATTTATAGCAAATTATTTAATGGGCTACAATTACAAAAATACGACACGCATCACCGCTCCGCTATTTAAATGTACCTGTTTGCTTTCATTATGCTGGCGCGTTTAATTTCGACGCGGCGCCTCGTTAGCTCCCAATTTATAATAAAAACGCGCGCATTACGCGACCGCGCGCGGTGGGTGGGGCGGCGGAACGGTTGCCGGTGGTTGAGGGGGGAGGGGGGGAGGGAGCTGCTGTGTGGCGGTAGGAGGCCGCGGCAGACGGCTGGGAGGGAAAATGATGGGCGGAGCGTGAGTGGGAGAAGGTTTGACAGAACGTACAGAGTACTGTATTACGGTAAAATCAAGTCATGGGAGTCTTACTTATGTCTGCGAGAGGCAAGTTATTTAAAAAGTAAATCACAAAGTACGAAAAGTCGCAAAGTGGAAAACTGCTTTATGTATGATTTATAGGTGTATCAAATTGAAATCTAAGATGAAATCATTTCATACTAAAGGATTCCTAGATTCGGATAATTATAATCTCTTTCCACTTTTCAGATATTTATATTTTGTAAATTCATTTCATTGATCAACTTCTACAATTTAATTTTGAAAGCGAAGGAAAACATGAAAGAGAAGGACGAATTCTGTAAGAAACCCTGCTGTAACGGAACGAAGTAAGCTTCTCATTCAGTGACGGATGCTATCTAACGGTTTGCCACCAAGATCGCCTCTACGAGTGTGCAGAATCACGTCGAGGCAGGTCTACTAGCGACAAAGACCTGTCGGTTGGAGCAAAGGTGTCCCGCGCAAGATGCAGTGCAGGGCTGGGCTCCTTTGACAGGCATTCTGTTTTACGGCGGCGGAGTATGCACCGCGGCGCGGGCCACGGGGCGAGGCGCGAAGGGGGCGGGGCCGGGCCGGGCCAGGCCGGGCCGGGCCGCGCCGGCGGAAGGCGGGACGGCCTGAAATATCGGCGTGCTCGGGGCCGCACTCAAGACCGAGTTGCTAACTTTGTTTATGGTCCCCACTGTACATCCGACGCGCTAAAAGCAGAACGCCATCGCTCATTCATTCTATTCATTCAATTTAACACTGGTACGAAGTTTCGAGAGAAAAAATAATATTGTTTTTTATATTTATTCTATATATATTTCAATCCTCGCGTGCGGGGGTCGCGCGCCCGGGGAGGGGGCGGGGCAGCGGATGGTGGCGGGGGCGGGCGGAGGTCGCGCGGGGGCGGGGCGAAGGTCGCACGCCGCGCGCGCTAATGTGTTATGCATGTTCTCCACCATTTCTTGTTTCCGTCTCCCGCGAGCGCTATCTGTGTCACTCTTTATTCTAGTTAAGGCGGCCTCATCAACTCTATCGCGCGAAGGGGATCAAATCCAGAAGGTGGCTTTTTGTGTTTCGGCTCTTTGCTTCCTCCACCGTCGCCGTCGCCGTCGTCGTCGCGGCACCCGCCCATCGCCCCGCCCCCGTCCCCGCACCGGGCCTTTCTCCGCCTCTTCGCCCCCGCGCTCCCGCCCCGCCCCGCCCCCGCCGACTGCCACCTCCTGGCCGCCGCCACCGCCGCCGCAGCCGAGCCGCCTGCACCCATCTACTTTACTCAGTACCCCGACAACCGACACGGAGAGTGCATTCTCAGATTCTGTTTACCATATATATCATTCTTCCTTGAAAATAATAGCAAATTCATGTACCAGTCTATTAGCAAAAGGATTTATTTTCATTTTGGTTGAGAGGAGAAGAAGGGCGGCCCGCCGCCGGCCGAGGAGGACGGCGAGAGGACGGACGCGGAGACGCGAGGGCGGACGGCGGGGGCGAGGACGAGGGCGGGCGGGTGGCGAAGAGAGCGAGTGCCTGCTCGCTGGAAGGCTTAAAAAATCAAGGCTTCTCCGCCCTAATGGTTCTCGGTCAGCGCAGAGAGCGCCTGTACGTCCCGCGTACAGCCCATTCCATCTAGGGAAGCCGCTCAAGCCACGAACTTGGCGGAAATCGAGGGATGTTTTCGTCGCCCTGACACATTCTTGTTTCGTAATCCATATTCTTTAGTTTATTCAAACACCATCAGCACTGACAAAAACTTGGCACTGAACATTTTACTGATATTGTAATAGTAAATGGAGCGGATTTGGCTTAATATGATTTTTGATCATGCTAGGAAACTAGGAAGTTCCATTTTTTTTATTCTTAGTCATGTTGTAAACCAACTGCCGTTTGCTTTTTATGAAAAATACAGTTTTTCATTAACAGAAAATGTTTATTTAAAATTATACAGATGTAAGTTGATCAGATTTGACGTTTACGTAGATGTTCTATATGGTGCTTTCTGGATTAAGATGCAAATAATTCGATGAGTGCAAATACTGCAAGCAATATAACTTCATGTGGAGTACGTAATTTCATTCCTCTCTGCTAGAAGATTGCAGAGTTAATAATCTGTAGATCCATCAGTCAGATTCATCTTGTAGGCTGGCGTCCAGGGAGACTTGAAATCGAGTGCCGGAGTCGGTGGCGAGCGTGCGGTGCGGTGAGAGCGACGCGATTAGCGATGTGACGCAGGTGCGGCGGACGGCGTGACGGGCACGGCGTCGAGGGGGCGTGGCGTCGTGGGGGGGGGCTGCGGGGGCAGGGGCTCGCGAAGTGCGTGCGGCGGCGGGCGCGTGCCTTACCGCCCGGGCGGCGCGGGTGGTGCGGCGCGGCGGTTCCCGGGCTCTGTTATAATGGGATTGTCTTGTATGGATGATTACAATAGGGCACTCAACCCAATCACTTTAAGAGATGAAGAGCTCCGGGAGGGGCGGTAGCTTTCAGGAGCCGCCGCCGCCGTCGCCAGCGCCCCCGCCGCCGGCGCGCGCACTCCGAGGGAAGAAGTGAGAGAGACGGCGAAAGACAAGGAGAGAAAGAGATGGTGAATGAAGGGGGAGCGGGAGCAGTGTTGCGGAGAGTGGTGTGCGAGGGAGACGGTAAGACGGCGAAAGAGATGGAGCTACTTTGGCGAGAAAGATGGTGGGTGAAAGGGTGCGAAAGTGAAAGGCTGAGAGGAAGGATGGCGAAAACTAGATAAAACATGCGAGAATAATGAAGAAAGAAAAATGAAGACAAATCTCGGAAGCACAGAGGGGGAGAGAGGAATCGTTGGCAGAGTCAAACAGAAGAAAATAGTAGTGTGTTGAAGAGAAAGAATAAGCAAGGATGAGGTGTACCTCAGAGACAGAAATGTGTCGAGTCTCAAAGATAATTTGGTGCCAAATGTTGCAGAGGAGTCTACTCATAATGGAATCGATAGATCCAAGCTTATCTGTTTGTTAACAACATAACAGAAAATGGAACATCCAGTTGGTGTTAGGATGCGCATTGTCTCACTTGAGCACTGTCTCACGGTGAGTCCTCGAAGTCCACGAACCTCGAACTAAAGAAACGGAGAATATCGAAAAGATATTTTATTGAATTCTTAATCCAGTCATTAAACTCTTATAATAGAAATATTTTTGAACCGCAATGTCTTCGTTTCTACAAAAAATGAATTTTCGAATTATTCTCGTCTTAGGAATACATCAATTTAAGAGTTTAACAAGAATAAACCAGCGCTCGATAGATAGTTCCAGCGAAGAACAATTAGAATAGAATAACTCATCGACTCTGCGTTCGTGGATACGGGAGTGGCTCTTAAACCACATTGTCCTAAAAAAATGAATCTTTTCCCCAAAGACCCCATTCTCGAGACACTTTCAACCGGATCTGTGGTGACCGCGTCAGCATTCGTCGGCCTCCAAAGACCCATCGCCACGACCTGCAAGAGCACCTCCGTCCTTATTTAATTACCCGCTGGCGGCCGTGGACCAGGTCGTTACGAGGGCGGCAGTGGACGACCGGGGACCTGGCGAGGCGGTCACGCGCACGGAAACACTCTGAGGAGAGTCCAGGACCTCCGCGTCCGCAATCGCCCGCCCGAATAGCCCCGCACGCACCGCTCACCCTTACCCGACCCCCTACTCATCCCTCCACGCCTATCGTTCTATGCTCGCACTCCCCTCAGATTCTTTGCGGTCACCTGCCCTTCCCGCTCGTACTGCCCCGCATCGCCTCACTTCTCCAGGCCCCGGCCCGCCTGCTTCTCTTGCCGCGATCCGTCTTTTCAGATTGCTCCGTTCTCCACTGCTCGCACTGCCCCGCATCGCCTCACTTCTCCAGGCCCCGGCCCGCCTGCTTCTCTTGCCGCGATCCGTCTTTTCAGATTGCTCCGTTCTCCACTGCTCGCACTGCCCCGCATCGCCGCTCTAGACTACGCCATGCCCCGTCCCCTCTGCGTCTCTTGCCACGAACCGTCACCTCAGATCGCCCCGTTCCCCACTGCTCGCTCTGTCCCGCCTCGCTCCGTCACGCCATGCCCCGTCCCCTCTGCCTCTATTGCCCCGATCCGTCACCTCAGCTCACCCCGTCCTTACCATCTCGCACTGCCCTGCGCCGCCCTTCTATCCCTGCCCCCTCGGCCTGCCCCGCTTCGTCCACCCCGCTCCCAGCCGTCGCGTCGTGCGCAAGCATCTCGCGCACCCGCGCGACCTCGTCCACGCGTTAAGATTACGGGGCGCTGCGTGTCCGAGCGGCCGCAGCCGACGCCCCCCGGCCCCGCCGTCGTTGCTATCGCGCCCAGAAATCGCAGCGGCGGCGGCGGCGGCGGCGGCGACGCAGCCAGCGCCGCCGCCCCGAGGTTACCCTCGCACGCCCCCGCCGCCCCAGCAGCACCATCGCCGCCGCCGCCCTCGCTGTAATGGGCAGGAATTAGCACGGCTCCCGGGAGCATTACGGCGTTCCCTTAATGGTATTCGACACAAGTAGGCTGCGTGCCAGCATCCATTATTGAGCAGGTATTTAACGTGTGCGTTATGCCGGCGCCGGGCTAATAGGCCAGACTTAGGCGAGCGGCGTTCGCCTGTTCGCCCGCCTGCACGTTGCCGCCGTCGCAGCCGCCGCCCACGCCGCCACCGCTTCGCGCCAACGCTTATGACGAGGTGGCGGGAGGGGTGATGCTGGTGGTGGCGATGGTGGCGGTGAATGGGACGGCGGGAGCGGCGTATGCGAAGGCGGGGGCGCCAGCGTCGGCAGGAAGAGCGTCCTAATGTCCCCGTGCTCGTTCGCCCCATCCCAATCCCGTTACTTGACCGGGGCCGTCGCTGCCGCCTCCGTTCACCAGCCTCTCCGCCTCCGCCGCCGCCTCCGCCTCCGGGGATTAGCCTCCCGTGCCGCCCACTCCCCACCGCCGCCCACGCCCTCGCCGCCGTCGCCATTACCGGAAGGAAGAAAAGCCCCAAACGCGCTGCGAAAATCCCGAAGGTCCCCTTGGCCCCTTCTCTCCCCGGCGGCGGCGGCGGCGGCGGCGGCGGCGGCGGCGGCGAGCGGTTTCCCCGAGCGCCGCTAGAGTGCGCTGCCGGCGCGTGGCGTGGCGCGGAGCGGGGCGTGGCGGGGTGTGACGGCGAGGCGCTTCTTGGGGCGGAGAGTGGCTGGCGCGCCGATGCTTCTGCTGCGAGGGATTTGGGCCTTGAGAGCTGAATCCTGCAGTCGTTTTGACAACGGCATACGCGTTGAGATTGCGTCATTTTTAAGCTGTTGCCGTTATCTTCAAATCGTACTGGATTAGTATTCTCTGTATTTTATACGCGTTACAGACCCTTCATTCTTTTAAAAGAAGAAATCAAACTCGCATAATTAGTCGACAATTCGCAGGTGAATACAATCATAATACGACTAAAAAGTTGTGAATTAACTCGGAGAGGTATTTGGATTTTGGAATTTTCTGAAAACATTTCCATTTAAGTTAAATAAATTATGAATAATCATATATTTTGCCCCAGAGTAGGTTGAAAGGAACGAATATCTCAATGATTTGCACACCGTTAGTCAATCGGTTCTTTCCGCAATGAGATTTGTTTTCGTTCGAATCATTGGGGTAGAATATTTCCTGATATTATACTTATTAGTACTGTCATAATATATCATTGTCATTAGTATTCGACACCCATTTTTAGTTTTCCATTCTTTCACACATTAAGCTTATCTTCGTACTAGTCATCGGCGCTAGTTTTCATCCTAAATTGCGTTTCCCAGTATTTGAAATTAATGGACCGTACGTATGACTCGTTCACTTATTGTTTGTGACAGTCATTTGTGTATTCACAGAGTTTAACCCCTCTTCTAGGAACATGCCCCATTTTCACAGCAAAATCCCAGAATTGAAGTACACGGGGAGATTTCGCATTCCAGTACTAGGTAATTTGTTTGTAGAGGACTGTGTAATAAAAAAACAACAACAATGTAACTGAATTCAACTCTAATCCAAACAGTTGTCTGGAGATATTATTCCAATTTGTACCTTCATGTAGAAGCCATTGAAATTAGCGGAGTATGATAAATACTGAACCATTTCTTCGAACCTCCAGGTCGTTCTCAGCATCGGTGAAGTTTTTTGGTCCGTATCCTGATTGAGGGTGGATAGTACTGCGCGACACAAGCAGAGAACTTCAGCATTGGAAATTATTGAAACTGCGAAACCCGTGCGAAAATTTTGCACATCTGTGTACGAAAATAATAATACTGAAGTGGTATAATTTTTAAACCTATCTTAAATTCTTAAATGATAATTTACAGTTATAAATGAAGTAGTTTCAGCAGGATAAGCTTTAACAGAATAACTGATTTTTTGTATTATTTCAGCACATTATTTTGAATTAAATCAGCGACGCAAAAACAGGGGGATCATTTGATTTTGCCTCTCCTGCATGGGCGGGAAATGCAACGGAAAGTGGTCTAGGGACTTCAATCACCAACAGAGAAAGTCCTTTGGAAGTCAAATATTCTGTTACAAATATGCTTTTCACGGATACAAAATCAAACATTTCTCTTAAACGCTCTATGCTTCAAATAAAACATCTAAAAAATATAACTTTGTAGATTAGGGGATAGAAAAAGAAAAAAATGTGTTGCAGGTTGCATCTGCAAGATGTATTTAATTATTTAATGCTATATTAATTCGTACCTCATATTATACATAAATTTTTGCTTTGCGCGCTCCTGATACAGATAAAGTTCACCTATGCCAATCGTACTCCTCTGTGAACGTAAAATAGAATAAAAAAGAGATCCACAGTTCTCTCTTCACGTATGTAGATTAATTTCACTCAGTCATGAAATCAACATTTTTGGCATAAATTCCGTTAAACCTCGGCTGAAATCTGACCAGCAGAATTAGTCTATGTGTGGACCCAATTACAAGAATGCGAATGAACGTCGAATTCAATAAGTTTTTTTCCCATGAACCAATGATTTTTTTCCCTGAGAGTGACTAAGTTCTGCGCTTCTTTGTCCTACAGACAAGAACCCGTAAGAACGATTGAAAGGATTGTTAATCGTGTGAGGTGTATGCTGTTCTCGCAATTCCGCGACCTTTCCTTAACCATGCAATGCGCAGGATCGCGCCAAGCAAGACCGCTCATGTGATGCGCAATGAGCCACAAGGGAGAGGAGCATGTTGCGAATGCGCACACCAGCAGGATTTTTCCAAGTCGCTGCGCTACAATACAGCGTTTTGCAGAGAGAAGAACTTTAGCGTATTGGCTATTAACCCAGTTTCGAGGCTCTGTGTATGCCCGAACTCCTACGCTACGCGAATGTGATAGAAGAAAAGCTATTCTACCAGAATTATCGAGTGTAACCACGTGACTTTTATCGAACTCTAAACTAGTCACGTGGTCACGCTATTTGGAATTTATTCCCATCTGTGGAGGCAGTATGCTGCTAACTCTATTTTCCCGTAATGCAACACCATGAATGTGGTTTTTGTCTGTATATATAATTATTTGTATAAACGTTAGTACTTACGATATATTTATTTAATCACATTAGGGCATAATATAATATATACCGATCAATGGTGAGCAGGCCTAGTCCAACAAACGGAAACCAAGAGAATGTAGATTTATGAAATTTCGCGCACATTCTGCCGCTTCAGTTCGAAACGACTTGCAAACGAAACGTTGAGGAAAACTCGTTTTACACTTAACATGACATTGGACACGTGATTGCCACTCATGTTTTTCGCTACTGAATGCAAAAACCCTCTTTTACGGAGCACCGCGTCCTCCGCCCTGCGGAGCGCCCGTCATCCCAAGGACGGCGTCCCACGCGTCGCGGGCAGTCGCCCCTGGCGCGCGTCGGGGCGGGTGGGCGTGGTCGGAGGGCGACGGAGGGCGTCGGTGGGCGGCCGAGGCACGCGGAGGCGCCGGGGGGCCCGGGATCGCGGCCGCCGCGAGGGGCGCAGGGGCACGCGGGGCAGCCGCGGCATCTGGGCGCCCGCGGGGATGCGCCCCCTACCACGCCCCCACCCACCGAGGGCGCTGGTGCAGGACGAGCCAGTGGGAGGAACTCGCTTGCGCCTGGGCACAGGCGCTGGGGGTGACCCGTGGCCCCATCGCGCCCGTCTCACCTCTGGATTATTGTTATTATTATTATTATTATTATTATTATTATTATTATTATTATTATTATTATTATTATAAAAGTGATTACATCCCTATCCAGGGTAAAAGCTTCCCCCTCTCTGGTGGGATCGTTCACCAAAAAGAACTTAGCAGGTGAGCAAAAATCTCGCGAAGTTAAATTGTCTTTCTCCTATTTAACTTTCACAATTCTCTCATATAGATATAGTCCACTAATTCTTAACAAAAGCTTTGATTTTTCCTGTAACACCTCTGGATACCGGGGTTGAAATCCTGGTTGACCCATGTGGAATTTGTGGTGCTCAAAACAGGTGCCTGGTAGGTATTTTTCACGCTTATCTCCTTTCCCCTGCCTCTAATTCCCCCATTGATCCTCCAATATGAAAGAGAAACACTTATTTTCTATTTTTTGAAATATATAATTTCAACAGCAGATGAACTCGTTTCAAGTTTGCTACGAAACTGGTTGTATGTTACCATACGTACACTATATTTCTGAAAAACAATTATAAATACATAAGAGGGTGTGAATTCTGACATCCATTGAGAGATCTTGCAAAAATATGCATGTAATGAGTCTACAAGTATACAAAGATATCCATGTAAGTACTCATATATACAAAAATACATAGATGATAGGTATCTCACAACGCACCAGAACTGTAACAAGTTCACTCACAATTTCTGAAATTTGTTCGAGAGCAGATGAAACCAAATGAATGTAAGAATATGAAGCTTCATTTCAAATCATGTTTTAAAGTAAAACAACCTTTTGTCATGTATTATGAGAGTAAAATTAATTAATGTTTTACACGCCGCAATAATGGCGCAATTCGCTCTGTTTAAAAAAATAAAATCGGCAGTGAAAAAATTAGTTCTGCGTAAGAGCCAACACGAACTTGCACAAACACGCACGAAGCGAGATCACGCACTTCTCAAGTTCTCAAAGCATTCAATATTCACATATTAAGACTGTCCACTGATACTAAGTTCTGCATCATGCTTTTATGAAGTCCCAAATGTCCTACTGAAGAAACTTGTGCAGTGAACACGTTGTGCATAGTGAAGTTATACTTGAATGCGATTAACATTTCTTCTAAATAACCTGTTTTGTATCTCGTGTTTCATTCAAGACCTCGAACTTAAACGTAATAACAATTCCACGACTAGTAAAATCCCAAGTGATGAATGAAATAAATAATATTTAAATTATATTGCGGTAAATCTGGGAACTAGTTTTTGAATCCCGTAGGAAATCAATGTTAAAACGCTCACTCTTACGTGAGATTCCAATCTATAAACCACGATTTTGCACAGGGGCTATACAGCCAGTCATCTGGGTACTCTATACACAGCAAGTTCGCAATTTCGTCCACTGTCAGCAAGGGCGAGGGCGAGGGCGATGTCTGTGGGGGCGGCGGAGGGGTTGAGGGAGGTCGGAGGTTCCGGAGGAGGAGACGTGGCCGACATATGCCGCGCGCCGCGTTGGGAGGGGCCCGCTAACAGCCGGCGTCCCCTGTCCCCCACCCCGGCCCCGCCCCCGCGCCGATGCGATGCCGCAATTATGGCTCCGTGTCCGCTTATCGAGGGGCGGGAGGGCGATCCGCGGGGCTCGCGAGCAGCGGTCCGCGCATGCGCAGATCGCGGGGCGTTGATGCCACTCCGGGTGGAACTCATAATTCACGTCTTACCTTTTCTAGTTATCTTTTTTACTATTAAGTATTTCAGATGTTTTGTTTTCTGAAGCGTTTTCAAGGAATTCAAACACTTTAACTTGAGTTCAAATCCAAGAATATACTTAACCATCTTTGATTATGATAACAGAATTAACAGAAATTAGAAAACGTAATAAATTTTTTCGATACTTGAAATAATAGGTTAACGATTTCAAATGCTTTTGATAAGCTAGGTCTGGCATTAGCTCAATTTTTATCGATAAATAAACAATAAAAATATAATACGACGTATGAGAGATTATTATAATTTTCTTGCTTTTCTTCAAATTCGGAATCCCTTCTCCACTCTTTTATTATTCATTGTTGAATTATGAATAAAGGTGACAACAAGCGTGGTTAGCATCATTTGAAAACTTAGAAATTTTCGGTGAACGAACTGAATTAGTAGCATTGCTGACAAAATAATAACCTCACCCTGCCCTACTCCTCCCGCAACTAGCTAGAAGAGAGCTCAACAAAATGTTAACTAATTGTTAAGTTATACTATTTGTTTCTGAATTAATGCCTAGAGATTGCAGAGGAAATTTTGATTTCTCGCTTGGGTCAGATGCAATAACAATCTGCGCTTTTGAAACACATTTACTTCATGTTTTGTCGAGGCAACAAACGGAATAAAATGTTTGCTCCTGAATTACAAGAATACTTAACAACACTTTTCGGAACAAATGTAAAACGTACTGACGCGAACCCACTCTACATAATGTTCAGAGTACGCTTCATTGTCTCACTCCAATGCGTAATACGAGTCTGCGTAAGAGCCAACACGAACGAGCACAAACACGCACGAAGCGAGATCACGCACTTCCCAAGTACGCACTCGGTCAAAAGTACCCGCACTCGTCTTTCCTCCGCTCGTACCCACCCACACTCCACCGCGACGCCGGGCACCGCCACGCCGCTTCTACGCAGCGCGCTCTTCTTGTGTCGGCCCGCGGAAAAAAAGCTGCGCATCGGCGCACGCAGCGGCGCGTCCAGACAAACAGCGCGTCGGCCCGGGGGAATCCCCTCGTGAAGTTGAGGTTTCACCTCTCGCGCCCGCAACCTATGCCCCTCCCCCGTCAGCCACTGCCAAAATATATGCATGGCGAGGAGTCAAGAAAATTACAAAGTTTGTTTCAAAGTCCGGAGTCCCTCCTCCCCCGTCGCCCCGCCCCCGCCTCCCCGCCCGCCCTCTCTCGCCTTGGCCTCGGCCCCAAAATTCAGCCTCAGTCGTCAGAGGTACTCTAAGAGCGCTCTCAGGCGGGAGACTTAAAATTTATAGTGCTTATGTGAAATGTGTGCAGAGCGGAGTGCCCTAGGAGTGTAGGCGCGCGCACTTAGCAAACATTTCATGAAGGACAGCCTCCATTGGAAAAGCATTAGGAGTTCTTAGAACAATGTCGGCAAGTTGGTCAAGTTGGTAGTTAAGCGCGCCGGCCGTCGCGCGCAAATGGTCTCTGAGGCGAGTCATTAGCGCCCCCCCTCCCTCTCCGACTCCCCGCCCGCTCCGCTCCGCCCCGCCCCGCCCCGCCCCGCCCCGCTCAACCCCACCCTTACCAGCCTTCCTTCCAGCTGCACCCTTGCGTCGCACTCGAGACATGGCCGCCGGCGCTGCCCGCAGCCGGGTTTACCCTCCAAGATTTTTTCACGGAATTTTGGGATAAACTTGGTTAATGCTGTTTCTAGGCGGGAAATAACCTTTCAAGAAGAACTAACTCAGCAGAGCAATTACTTCTGCAAGCATTAGTATTGTTTAGTATTATTATTAGTTATAGTATTGCTTAGTATTAGTATTTAGCATTAGTATTAGTTTAGCATTAGTATTAGTTTAGTATTAGTATTAGTTTAGCTTTAGTATTAAACATGGCCGCTAGTGCTGCCCGCATCCAGGTTTAGCCTCTAAGAGTTTTTCACGGAATTTTGTGATAAACTTGGTTAATGCTGCTCCTAGGCCAGAAGTATCCTTTCACGAAGAACTAACTCAGCAGAGCAATTACTTCTGCAAGCGTTAGTAACTCTTGTTGGGAGAACAAACACAATGATGAATTTGTGATAAAAATACAATGATACTACGGTAGAAGGGCAAGCAACGCAGGGAAAAACTAATTATAGGTTATTTATGCAAATAATTGCCGTTGTATTTAGTAATTTTTAAATATTCATATTTGAAACCACCTGATCAGATGAGTAATAGTAGAACAGCAAAACACATAATCTCCCTGACGATATTATGATGTTTTGAAATCTGAAACGAGGTTCCAACAGAGAGCACTTTCGGCTGAAACAGATCATTATATTCGGAAAAAATTGAATCCGTTTGAAAAATTAATCACACTGTCAGAAATTTAATTAAATTGTAGACCGGTTAACAACCAGGGATTCAGCAATTATTACAAATTATTAAATATAGTATACATATATTAAAATGTAATTGAGTGGCGAGACAGGATGAAACAAATCACTGCAGTCATATGCGCGAAATTAGTTTTTTTCATTTTTCTTATTTATACATCATTTCCCATTTCAGTGTATTAAAAGAGCAGTTTAAATTTTAATTAGTGATTGACATTGGATTCGTGAGTGTCATTTAAGAAAAATATGTATTTTTACTAACACGACCGGAACCACTTCCATTTTCTTTTCAGTATTTGTAGATCCCGTAATAAGAATTATTCACTTAACTCATCCCATTTTCTAATCATGTTTCTTATTTTAGAATAACGGTCATTTCATTATATCATTCGTCATTTTTCTGTGGGCAGAATATTTGTTTAAGAAAATGACTATGAAGAAAATGTCGAAGCAGACTTTCGCATCGTAATTATAAGTGTTGTTTTTGCTTTTTTATAATACCGACTTTAGCTCGCTTCGCCCTTAATACGTGTTTGCTCGATTCGATAAAGTTTTCGTATTAAGGACAAAGAAATCCTGCAATCTTGTTTGCTCGCTTCTGATGTAAATAAAGGGAGACCGTGAGGCGAAGAAAAAAAGGTTATGAAACCTAGCGGTCAAAAGCACTACTGGAAAAATGAAGCGAGTAAACGACGGTTCAATTCGAAAGCTAACAGAAAAAATTCTCGTTGAGTATCATTTCATTCTGTAAAATGAAAGTCTTAGAAAGTGAACGGAATTTTTACGTAAAATGTGAGTAGGAAAGTTCTCGGAAAAGTGCTTGCAGTAGACATATATCAATACGTAATATGTCGATTTTAAAATATTACGAGTAGTTCCTCGCAGAGAGAATACAAATATGAATAAAAATAACATACATATGAGAACTGTAATCCACAAAAGAAAATGTGTGTGATTTACGAGAACCGATTGTGTTGAAAATATAAAAAAAATAATTAAATAGAATGGGTACATCTGAAAAATCTCAAGTGGGATTGGACTTCTACTGTTGTTGAACGAAATTACACCCAAATTTCTCTTTTTGATCCATATTCATATTCTTTGCAATTCGTGTAATTATTAACAAAGTACTGGAATATTTTTTTAAATTCATTGTTCAAAATGAAGTGTAGATAAATATTGTGATTTTACTTTCCCGAGTAACTCTTGCTTCATGCTTGAGAGCAAATATATCCTGTGAAAATAAATAAAACGAATGTATTATTTTATTCTTATGAAAATAGGCAATTCGTTTCTATTTTCCTTATGTAAATGAACTATCGTTTTTGAAACAGCACAGTACATTCCCAACAAATAAAACTACATACAAATGAGGAATTTGGACAAAACTGCATACGAAAAAGTGTTCTAATTATGATAGGAAAGTACACAATAAAAATAACGTTGACGGATATTTTCGAAAACGCGCGAACCGGAATGTAAAAACGGAAACCAAAACGAAGAAAATGACAATAGAGAAGCAAGCGCTTTGATTTGTTGCTGCGTGGGTCTCGCGGGGTCGGCCTGGCGGGCTGCGGGCGTCCGTCGCCCTCCAAGGTAGAGCTCTCTTCGCCACCGCCGCCCCTGCGCTCTCCGCCCACCGCCGCCGCTGCCCGCGCCGCCACACGGGCTGCATACGCGGCAGGGGACAGGAAATAACAGCCAGCACTTTCATTATTGTAAGCCGGCCGTACTACCCGAGCGGCGAGCGCTGGGCCCCGGCTGCCAGCGTCTACGCCGGGCCGCGGCGCGCGCCGCCGTCGGGGTCAGATGTTATTGGAATGCCTAATAGGCTCTCGTCGCGTCTCCTTCTTCTCCTTTAGATCGTTGCGGAAATTGCTTCTCAAAATATTATAGGAGCTTGGCAGAGGAAATTCCAAGTGCTTCCAGCTTAGCCCGCGGCCTCGCCCGGTCCGAGTCGCGAAGGGCCGCTCCCCGTCGCGTCCCCGCTCCACCCCGCCACGCCCCGTCGCCGCGACCCGCCCTTTGCGTCATGCGGATCTCGGCAGTGAGCGGCGAGAGAAGGGTCGGCATGGGTGTTGGTTGTGGCTAGCGGGGATGGAACAGCGGGGGCAGATGGAGCGGGTAAAATAAGGAGAAGGACGGGTCCGGAGAGAAGTGGTGAGGATCTATTAACCCAACGGACCGAAAGCATTTTCACGAAAGAAGGTGTAAAACTGACAAAGACTTTTGTTGATATGCCGTTCTATAATAAGTATTTTCTACGTGACCAGGAAATTGTTTCAATATCGAAGACTGGATGAACGTTTCTGACGAGTGTGAATGGTGACCTTGCAAACGTGCATGCAGTCGAGTAGGAGTGGAACCTAGATCGAAGGGGCCCTTTAGAAGGACCAGCCCGAGGCAGAGAACCCCGCGGAACAAGGAGAGAGAGGGATAGAGAGGAGTCGTGGACGCAGGGGAGGGTGTGGTCTAGGGGGCCGAGACGGGGCGCGGGGGCCCGTGGGGGGACCGGGGCGCCCTAAGCGGCCGTTTCTATTAAGCGGGCGCTCGGGGAATGCCTGCGCTGACAGGGTTACGTAATTATGCAGACAGTAACTCCACGCAAGTTCCAATAGATGTAAATATATTAGGCGAGACGTAAAGTTGGCTGAGGACGCGGCCCGTCACTTCGACTCGCGAATGCGCTGTGGTGGCGGTGGCAGCTGTGAGCATGGTGGCGGCGAAGGTGGCAGTGGCGACATTGGCAGTGAAAGAGGAGGAGGAGAAAGTGGCGGTGGTAGAACCAGTGCGAGGGTAGTAGGGGTGGGATGGGAGAACGGTAGGGACGGTGAAGACGCTGGGTATAGCAGGGACGTTGGAGATGGCGGGGACGGCGGGGACGGCGGGGACGGCGGGGACGGCGGGGACGGCGGGGACGGCGGGGACGGCGGGGACGGCGGGGACGGCGGGGACGGCGGGGACGGCGGGGACGGCGGGGACGGCGGGGACGGCGGGGACGGCGGGGACGGCGGGGACGGCGGGGACGGCGGAGACGTCGAGGACGGCGAGGAAGGTGGGGACGCCGGTGACCATGAGGGTGGCGAGGACAGCGGCGGCCGAGTGGCGGTGGTGGCGACGGCGGGAGGGACGGTGCGGAGCAAGCGGGGGTGGCAAGAGGTGTCGGCGAATGCGTCTGCGTGTTTGCGGTGGGGCTGCTCTGGGCCAAAGGGCCCTGTTTCCGAACGCCGCTGCGCTCGAAAGGTGCGCTTCGTTCTCGCTTGCTCGGAACAGAATCACTTTCCGCGAACCCCGAGCCACTTTGCACTATGCTGTTTGCTCAGAGTTCTCGCTACGTCTTCCTTGCACGGAGGAGCGTCACTCTCAACGATGCACATCCTGCATTTATGATTGTATTAAAGTGAAATCAAAGTTTGTACACGTTATTTGGCCGAGTTCTTGGTAACAATATTAAATAATTATTACGTATACGTATGTAAATTTATTCTGATCATGATATATTTACGTGTTTAACATTACGTCGAATTTTACTCAACACTTTTTCTCTTCCGCTGCTCAGTTAAAGTGAATTGAGTGTTATTGAAATATAAACGATTGACTCTCGATTTAGAATAAAATTAAGCTCTAGAATATAGAGAAATATCACTCTAAAAAATAATTTAAAAAAAGTAAAGTAAATCAAATGCGTATTACTCAGATAGAAATTCAAATCTAAAGTATTTGAAAATATACTGTATGACGTCATTGAATGTATTATAATAGGCGATTCTATTCAGGAATTCAGTGAAAATGTTATACTCGTCATGTTCCCGCTCACTATTTTCAAAATTTATGTTCTGTGGTCTACATGTAAAGAGACACGGGTTCGCACACCGGGGTCACCACTCATCAATCCATTCGGACGGGCGAATACACATGCCCGCACGGCAGTAGTTTGTTGAATCGCATTGGTGAGCAGGGAGGGAAGGGGCGGGGGATCCTGAGTAGCGTGATGGAGCCGCGTTTAGGAGCTATGATAGCTCATCATGGGCCACGGGGGGTTATCGGTGGGCGGCCATCGATCTTGACCGAAGGGTCCCGCGGCGGGGAGTGCGATGGCGAGGGTGTCAGGGCGGGGGGAGGGGGCGGGGCTTGGCGGGCACCGGCAGTCTGGCGGGTTGGCGGGGCCGGTGAGGTTGGCGGGGCTGGTGGGGTTGGCGGGGAGAGGTGGCCGGGGCGGCGCGGGCGGAGGGGCGGGGCGCACATTTGTCCCCGCCATCCCCGCCCCGCCGGCCGGCGCTAGAGGGCTCCAGGTGGGCGGCGGCAGGTGCCCGGCGCGTGTGGAAGCTGGACGGCGATCGCTCAGCGCTTGACAGGCGCGCGTCCCTCGCTCAGCGTCCGCTTACGAGATGACGCTCAAATGCTGGACCCAAGTGCTACAGAGTTTGTATTCCGAATGCAATCGCTTCGCTTTCTTGGATGAGTTGATGACTCATACTTTCTCTTCCTCTCTGCCCATGTATATTTTCCTGTTCGTATCTTTTCGTTGGTATATTATACTTTCTGCTCAACTTGAATTCATCCTAATCGTATTATTCACCAAACAATTTTGCTATTTAATCCAACAAGGGTTTTTTCATGGATTGTTTTCATGTTATATATTGACTATCTTTAATTTTTTTTTATTTTCCTGCTTAGTTACCGTTTGAGTTCAACTTTCACAAATAAAAACTCGATGCATTTCTCGGATGATCTGTTTTTTATCCACGAAGCATGTGTACTTGAGACGTTTGAAGCTGATTTGAAGGTCTAAATAATTATGATCGTGCTCGTGAGGAAGGCTGTATCCCATGTTTTTGGTTAACCAGATGTCTCTCATCTAAATGCACAACATTGATCTCGCGATTTTATTGGAGATAATTTAAAAGAAAACTTGAAGGTAACCAATACGAGGGCAAGACGCGTTTCTGAAAGCACATAACGCCTCGGGTGTACGCTTTGGACTAAATAGGAAGTGTATTATTCGTAATAGCACAAACCATTACTAGCAAAAGTTGCGAGCGGCCACTGTAACTAATAAAAATCTATCATTTCAAAATTGTCGATAGTGGCAAACGTATTAATTCAAAATGAGTAAAATGTTCCGTATGAAAGACTACAGAATGGAGGTCGATAAACTTGCTGGTCGCCAGTCCGAGTGCCACATTATTTGAGCGGCAGATGAGCCCCTCCTTACCCTCCATGCATAACCCCAGCGAGTACCATCCCTCCTCCGAATCTCCTCCACCCCCACTCCACCCTCTCTCGGGCATCCATGGCCCGAATTTATCGTCATTGTGCCCTCGGTGTGGTCGGAGCTATAGCCCGCGAGCGAGCCCCGTTATAAATAAGTCGTAACAGGCCACCAATTGCGACACGTCCCGTCCCGAACTATCGGACTCGCAATAAAATTTATTTACGCCATAATCTTAGCAATCGCGGTCCTAGTTGATATTATATCGTTATTCCACGACGTCCGAGGCTGTAAAGAGCTCACGTTTAAATTATGGGGAGTACTCGCGCGCTACAGCGCCGATTCGGCCGGCGCCAGAACGAGTATTTAAATCCAAGATGGCCGCGCTTGACGGTCATGCATCCGGTGGCATCTCGGGCAGTTGGCTGCATCCGGCTATTCCCCTCTCTTCTGCCGTTTCTCTCGTTTCATATGCGAGCTTTCGTGTACCTTTTTGCATCTTTTCTGCAGTCCTTAGTGTCTACTCTTCTTACATCCGCTCAGACATGCATCTATCTCAATTGCCATTTATGTCTCACCTACCATTCTCTTTCGTCTCACCTACCACTCTCCTTCGCTGTTTCTTTATTACGTCTTTTACTATTATTCTTGTGTTTATTCATGTTTTTATTTTTTGGTAGGTAATTTTTTTTCTGGACAGGGAAGTCTTGAAAAGTGGTTCAGAAAGCGTTTACGTCTGTCTTCTTGTCTACGTAAGGGGATAAAGCAGTGTACACATGTCTCTCGGACTGTTTTTAGTATGTTTTTGTCGAACATTTATAACTTACAGAAAATAATAAGTGACTAATAGAAAAATTATATATTTCACACCTGTTTATTTCATTTTATAAATGAAAGATCCTAACAACTAAACATTGCACATGGGAGATTGCTTCGCCGTTTATATTGAAAGAATTATTGTAAGTTGGTGAAGCCACGTGAATATTTTGCACTTTGGCATTTTAAAAGTGAAAATACGAATAGCTTCGAGGTGGAAACTAATTTGGAATATTTCTGCCCAACCGTGCAACGAAGTTGAAATACCGTCCATAAAAAAGTTCTTATTGTGTAGATTACAATGCATTAAACGTAACTCGGGTCTGTAAAAACACTGTTTCAAATCTATTATGAAAGGTTCAAGAGTTACGCTCGATGGTGGCGTGTGGTGCAGTGTAACGCACGTTGCATTGTGTAGTGCGTGGTGCAGTATAGCGTGTGGTGTGGTGTAGCGCGTTTGGAGAGTAGTGCGTTATGCAGTGTAGCGCGCGGTACTGTGTGGGGCAATGCGCGTGTTGGAGTGTACCGCAATGTGCAGTGTAGCGCGTGTTGCAGTGTAGCGCAGGGTGCAGTGTAGCGCAATGTGCAGGTTGCATGTGCTCTATCTTTTATAGTAATTCGCAAATTTCTATTTTTCTACCGAAATATGTTTCATGAAGGGTGAAAAGGGGTGTTCTGTTGAGAAAAATCACTCTTATGGCATTTACTGCCGATTGTTGCATACAGTTGGTAAAAAACTATATCTTTCCTTAGCGTATTACATCGAGAGAGGATCATTGCATGAAAAGTCGATCAACGACCCCCGATGATGTTTCTCCTTCCCCAGGGCCCAAACCCGGGCCCCTCCACAAAGCGCGCCAACAGCGGCCACGCCAGCGGTCAGCCAGCCGACGGCGCACCCCCACGTTAAAGCAGGCCGCCTTTACAACCCCGAGGGGCGTTATGTTGGTACGTTTAATCTTGAATGTCGAATATATGATACTGGCGGCGCGTTATGTGGGCGGTCGCGGGGGTGGGCGCGCCGGCCGGGGGTCGCGCACTATTCTTTTATATCGCGGCCGTTTAACGGCACGGGGATGGACTAAATACTGGATAGACCCCTCCCTCGCGTAAAAAGCGGGCGAGCCGATACGGCCGCGAGAGTTAACGGCGGGTATAAATGGCAGGCGAACGTCGAACGTTATGATTTCAATCAGCCCCGTTCATTTATAATTCAAAACCTAAACGGTCGGGCAATGAAATAGATACGAGGCCGGGGTCGGAGCTTCGTTGAGAAGCCGCCGCGCGCGCTGTGATCGATAGAGAAGGCGCTGGGTGCGGCCAGGAAATCGGGACGTTGTAGGACGTAGGGTAGATTCTATGTACCGGTTTGCTTTGGTTACCGTAAAAATGTGTTATTTCGCTGTTATTGTTATTCCTTTCTCTCGAACGAAAAAAAATACTGAACCGTGTGTGGTATAAGCTGATTGCTTCAGGATCGTATGTAAAATGGCGATTTCACAAGACCTCATCCCTAAGCGAAGTAAGTCTACCTTCAATTTAGTTACAATAATCGCCAATGAGTTTGGGACAAAGTAGCCCGCAGTTGGGATCTGCAATTGGGACAAAGTAACCTATTTTTACGGTTCTGGAGTGACATGCACTATTTGTGGGGTTGGATTCAATTGGGTTTGAAGTAAATGAACTTCTCTTTTATTTCACTTCTTTGGTTCAGTCAAGATTTTTCTTATTCTGAAAACCCGTCTCTTGTTATCGGTTGAAGAGTGGCAGGATGCCTCCAAGTAAAAGTAGGTATTATCATCGCGTGTCCAAGAATTTTATGAAAGAATACGTGTCAGTCATTACATACTACATAAAAATTTAAGGGAAGATATCCACTAATAATAACGAAGAAACGCTAAAGTCGATTTCTATGAAGAGAGAGGGAGAGAGAGAGGGAGAAAAAGAGAGGGACAGAGTTTATAAAAACGGTGCAGAACAAATTCATGAAAGTTTGTGAAATAATATGAAATATTAATCGAAGATAAACATATATTTTTACCATCGTCACCGCCTCTGAAAATGGTGAGCAGTCAGCGTTTCCTTCCTCATTCTCCTACTCTGTTTGAGGGTGTTAGAGAAACGTGAAGAGCGGAAGCTACAGGGAAGTAGCCAACATTTACATTGTTACAGCATAAAAGGAGTAGTGTTCAACTTATAAGTCACAAGTAGTGTTTAACCTATGGTCACAAATAACAAGACAAATTTAAGCGTATTTCTGTGGAAGCATTTTGTTAAAAGTTAGTAACTATTTGATGAAAAAGG
Organism: Teleogryllus occipitalis; assembly: GCA_011170035.1. Taxonomy (NCBI): domain Eukaryota; kingdom Metazoa; phylum Arthropoda; class Insecta; order Orthoptera; family Gryllidae; genus Teleogryllus; species Teleogryllus occipitalis. The sequence continues at coordinate 1,293,850 of BLKR01000010.1, forward strand.
ACAATGTGAAAGAAGCAAGTTTAATATAATGAAACGTTAACGCACGCAGAAGCAGGGGCGCATAGTACAAGCAATTTTCCATTTTTGGTATTTGTTTTTCTACTATAAATATGTTTGAATCATATGAGGATTGAAATAGTAAATGATACATGCAAGAACAGAAAAAAATTATTGCAACAAATGTGCATCGCAAATTTCCCACAAATCCACTAAAGTTCGAGCTAAGGACCACAGATGGAATTAGTCACTTAAACTATTAAGCCTACGATTGCCTTCCCTTTCATCTTCTAGTTGCAATTAGTGAAAACGAAAATCATTATACCACAGTCCAACCAACCAAGAAGACAAAAAGCGAGGTCATACCTGAAACTACATTCTCCCTTTGGTTCTTTTACTCCTCCTTCTGTCCTCGACGTTCTTCTTCCCTTCCTCTTTCATTTCATTCATCGCCTCCTTTTTCATGTTCGTCCTATCCTTCATCGTCAATATCTTCTTGTTCTCTTTTTCCTACTTATCATTTCCTTTCCTCTTCCCTCTTTCTTTCATATACACATCCTCATTATTCATCTTATAATCCTCCTTTCTTTATCTCCTCGGACTTTTTTACCTCCTCTTCCTCTTTTCTCCACCTCTTCCTCCTCCTTTCCCCACATTCTCATTTCTCCATCTCCTCCTCTTCCTTTTTCCACATCCTCCCCCTTTTCTACACCTCCTCCTCCTCTCCTTTCCTTCCTTACGTCTCCTCACCTCCCCTTTCTTAATCTCCCTTTTCTCTTTCTTCAACATTCGTATTCGGGAAGGCGTTCGTAAGCAGGCTCCTTCCAGCCCGCACCTTTCCTGTCTGCCTCTCAGCTTCGGGGTCGGGTTTCGTGCTCGCGAGGACGGGGCGGGGCGCGGCGGGGCGGGGTGGGGCGGGGTGGGGCGGGGCGGGGTGGGGCGTCGGAGCGTGGCGGAGGACGAGGGCGCGCGCCTCTGGTGTTGAGCTTCCGCGTGAAATCGTAACTCTCCCATCACCCGCGTGAGAGCAGCGCGAGCGTGAGGGCGCCCCGGATTTCCATTCCTGCGGTTCTCCTCGAGCGATTAAATGTGTCCACAAAGCCATTTCCAGCTCTGGAACACCATTCGCGAACCCTCAAAGGGAGAAAAATTCCTTTAAATGTCTGTCGGAGAGACTCGAAGCTTATTTTGAAACGTTTTGACATGAAAATACATTAAAGACGAACTGAATGGCCGCAATTTGTGAAAGCTATTTACTCGGGCTGGCTTTCCTTTCGATGTTCATGACGTTTGTGAGAGTTAAAAAGTGCTGGATGTTAGTTTGTTCGCTTTCTTGCTGGAGTTTCTATGTTTTACTTTTTGCTTCATCCATATTATTATTAGGATTTTGCGCCATACATCTAACATTTCTCAGCGATGTTCTTTTCCTTCCTGTAATAACCTCCACAATGCGTAAATTTGTATAAATTTAAACTTTATAAATTATTCTAATGAATATTAACACCGATTCCTTTGCATTTCAGTTTAATTACTTCATTCACATTAATCAATCCTCTTCCATATTATTTCAGTAGTAATGATGAGTTTTTTCCACTCTTACACGCTGAAAATATTCATAAATGAGGCTGTAAAGAAAGAATTTCAATAAGATGTTACGAATTGCACTTTAACTTCAAGAATATGTAGGATTTGTTAAAAAACGCATACTATTCTTGTCAAATGCAACACGCAACACTCAGGCAGCGTTGCTGAAATCTGTATAGTTGTATAACTTCAAAACGAAGAGTTCTAGGGATTTAAAATCTGAAATTTTGTGTCGAAGGCTTCACAGAACTGTTCCTCACAGCGTAATCTACAGAATGAAATATTTTCGGAAATTCTATTGCATGTTTGCTGGTTCGGTGTTTCTCGATACTTCATTAGATTACAATTGCTATTTCAAACATTGCAAAGAATAGGCTTATATTTGCTCGATCCTGTATTGTTGCATGGACAACTTTATGTAGCTTTTTCAAGAGCTAAAAGCTTTTCTAATATTTTAATGGCTATCAGTGGGAAAAGCAAATTTACGTGTTGCTTTTATGGAAGTGTTGCGAATTTTTTCTATAACAGGTCTTTAATACTGAATAATCCTTTACTGAAAATTTGTTTCAAGTATAAATCGCATTGTTTTCTATTATTTGATATTCTGTAAGTACCTTTTGGAAGTTACTTTCATACATTTTGTAAACAAATAAACACGTTCCGTTAACAACTTACCACTTAATATGGAAGTGGAAGGATAGGGTTTGACATGTGAGAATTCTCCCACAGGAATGCTAGTACGTATTATTATATCATACTCACACACATAACAAGACATCACAACTTCTTTTCAGAATTGACTGGTACTCCTCCATCTGCTACTTTTACTGCTATTATTCCACTAAATACCCAAGAGCATAGCACAGCATCATATTTTCATCCAGTCTCTCCGTAGTGATGATAGTGATGACAGGCCTATTTTTAACAGCAAAGCGGCTTGTGTGTTCACTCATCACTCTTGCATTTGCCTTCTCATAACCTCTGCTACACTATCCAGCGCCTTCGGAACACCGTCGCCACTTCTCTCCACAGTGTGAAGACCCATTTGCCCCTCCTCGCCAACCCCCTTCTCCACACCCCTCCCCACTCCTCCCCGCAGCTCCACTCGCCCGATACATTTAATCGCCAGCTCCACGCTCCTCCCACCCCCGCCGCCCCCATCGCCCCTACGCTCTGTAATTGCTGCTCGCCCAGCGCCGCGGCAACTTGCGCCAGATTTAATTTCATTTATAATTAAAGGTTGCCCTTACAGCGAACGCATTTCTTGACTGCGAAGGTTTCCGTCTATAATTGTGTTCTTAGAAGTAAGCAAAGCAAAGGCCCGGGCTCCCGTGGCGTTATTATTTGCTGATGGCATTTACATTTAATCTCTTTCGTTATAAACAGCGATTAGAAACGGTGGGGAAGAGGGCTTTCTCCTCGTACTCGAGGCAACAAATTGCTACTAATTTTTATTACGGTGATTAAGCGCATTGTGCATCCTACAAGCCTCAAATCCTGCGATCGCGCGCGCCACATAAAGGGACTTTATGCGGCCGTGACTGGCCTCCGCCGCGCCGCCGCTTCCCTCCTCCGCCGCCGCCCACGACGCGGCGCTGCAGGCGGCCGAGTCATCGCCGCGAATGGGGGCCCGGCGCGGATCCATTTCCCCGGCGCGGATTAAACGCTCTTTTACAACGAGAACGCCGCGCCGAAGAGCCTTCGAGTTTTAAGGATTCAAAAGATGGGCAGGGTGTTTTCTCAGATTCATGCTCGTACGATGGAGTCCGCCTTCGGACCACACACTAGTTACCATCAAATGATACACGTTTCTGCCAGGGAATAACTACAAGAATGAGATAATAACGCTCTTTACCAGCACCTCTCATTCTATACAGATAATACTCTTATGGTCCTATAAGATGAATTTCTGTCAGTCGAATAAGTTTCTTATAGGAGCCAATTGAGAGCAACACTGTCTCTTAAACGTGCTTGGTGTATAGTTGTAAACATACACCAAGGTGGGAATATCGGCGTCGACAAGTGAATTGCTTGACCGTGCTCCGTGAAGTCTCAGAGGTTAAGCAACTCGAGGCATGCGGGTTCCTGGATGGGTGACAGTCTAGGAACCCCGGGAAATACTGGCGCCGAGTCCCTAACCCAAGGCTTAAAATACAATGACTGGCAACGACTGACTATGTCTGTCTAGATTAATGTAGGATTACTTCACATTCGACACCAGTACATGGTTAGAGAAGGTTTTTACGAAATACGTAACATAACGTAAGAATAAATCGTTAGTTGGGACGTCGCATGGTGCGATCGAAGTTAAATTTGTGCAACATGTTGGTATGACGTTGGTGGCGTTAAATTTGACACTTCATCGTGACCTCTGTTTGAGGTATGGATATTAATTATGTACTACCGACAAATAATAAACAACCGCTAAGAAAATAAGACAATTATTTAGCAACAAACGACTGATTCTGGTTCTACAACCGAACCAACTCCGTTACGCGAAACTAAAATCATTCTAAACATATAAATAATACTTTATAAGAGTATTGTTGTATTTATTATTTAGAATTTGAATGTGGTATTTTTTTACACAAGTGCAAGGAAAATTCTTAAATTGAAAAATCATATGAATGATTTAAAAATGATAAGGCGGATATTTCTCTGGGGGGAATGTCCATCTGCCCGAAGTATAACACAAGAACGGAAGTGCTATAGCCATGAAACAATTGGGAAGACAACTGTGGAAAATGTCTGGTATCCTCGTACCCAGACCTATAACAGAAACGAACTACTGAGTAAAGTCCATATAATTCAAATGTTTCGGGATTGTGAGAGATAGAGGAATTAGAGGATGTGAGGAAAAATAGAGATAATTGGGCTGCTAAGTTATTTATCAAGATACTGGATTTCATTTCCCTTCGTGTCAGTGTTGCATTATTATTAATCTTCATTTGACAAAATTAAATAAGTTTTTTAAAAGAAATTGAGAAGTTGTAATTTCTGACATTTAATGTTAGATTAGACATTCATAATTAAATGAACTCGTTTCTATAAATGAACTATTGACATTGGATCACAAGAAAGAATATTTTTAACAGTATATATTTGTAATATTTATTATTTTGATATTTTACTGAAAATATTTGTAATATTTTAAATGATGACAGATTTCCTACGAAATAAATAAAACCACAGTGAACAAACCATTATAAAGAAACAATGTTATTAAGATAATTCCTTGATAACAAAAACCCAAGGTATTATTCATTATTATATTCCCTAGACGGGAATTGCTTTTTTAGGGATTCATAAGCTTTAGAATTTTAAGGTATGATATTAATGACATGTTTTCAAAATCTCTCTTGCGTATTCATTGTTAAGTCTCTTCAATGTAACGACACTATAATAGCACTATAAAATTTATACACTTGCTTCTGCGAAACGCGAGACAAAAAACACGCGAGACAAAAGATCTCGTTTGCAAAAGAAACACGCAAAGCGTCACCGAAAACAGGCGAGGCAGATCCAATCGACAGCACTCTGGGTTCGTGAGCACTGGTGTTACGGACTCAGGCTATAACGCGATCGACGTTCACACATGCAAAATCGTGACGAACTACTAAGCAAAAATGGAGGTGTCGAGGAAAGGATCAAAGAAGACAGTGACATATTTCTTTGTCAGAGTATTTCGTTCTTAGTTTAGCAAAATTTATCCTATATCTCCTGTTCAACACGTTTCATTCAAAATGAATTACGTATAACGCGCGACGATACATCAAAACTTGAATTGAAATGTAATAATTTCCCTTCTCGATTAAGACACATTTTATGTATAAAAATGTTTAAAAATTAAGATTGTTTCTTTCTTCTTCGTAAACATGAGAGTATTTACGATTGAAAGCAGAAGGACACAACACAATCGCTACAATTAAAATTTTTACAAATTTTTCCGCATTCTATGCGGGTTATTTTAGTATTTACAAGCATATGGAAGATTGTCTGAAGCATACCCATGTCCAAAGCTCCTACTGACAAACTCTCTCCATATTTTATAAATATGCTTGTCAATTACAAGTACTTCTAGCAACATGAATTGGATTCTGAATCTTCCAATACGAAGTTTCAAACAGAGAATCGCGGGGATCGAGGATCCGACACACACGCGGACACGGGCAGAGAACGAAATATGAGGATCGGTTTCAGAGAAGCACGTTCGTGCGCGGGACAGACGGACTGGGCCGAGCGCCGGCGGGCGGGCGGGCGGGCGGGAGTTCGTGACCGCCGGGTCAATATATTCGCCGTCATTAGCAATGGTAAAAAGCGCGTTCTTCGGCCACCCGGGCACTGGGGGCTCCTCTCCATTGTAAATGTGATAACGGGAGTGCTGTCGTTTACATAGATCGTTAACCTTTACGGCTCCGATAACTGAGCAGCCGTCCTGGCTGTCAGGAGGCAGGGTGAGAGTGAGGGAGGGGAGTGGGGCGGGGCGGGGATGAGAGGGGTGGCAATGAGGGCGGCCGGGTAGCGAGGAGGGTGTGGAGCGAGATGGGGAAATGTACGTGAGCGGTAGGGACGTGCGGGCTTGGGGAGGGCGGAAGCGTGCGAGGTGCAAGCCGGAGCGAGGATAGGAAGTGGGTGGGACCAGGTGGGGTGCAAGAGCAGAAGCGGGTGAAGGTACGGGTACGGATGCAGCTAAGGGTGCGGGTGCGAAAGCAGGTGCGGATGCGGGTACGGGTACGGATAAGAGTTGGGTGCAGAATCGGGCGAGGGTACGGTACGGTTATGGGTGCGAGGAAGGGGAAGCAGGTGTGGGTACGGATAAGGGAGTGGATGCGCAATCGGGTGTGGGTACGGGTACGGTTATGGAAGCGTGAGCGAAATCGGGCGCGGGTTCGGGTACGGGTGCGGTTGCGGGAGAGGAGGCAGGAGTGGAAAGCGAGAGGAAGAGTGGATGCATCAGCGATGGCTGAAGCGGCAGGCGTAATGAGGCAATTGACGAACCGACGGCCGATAACACTCCAACCACGCAAAGTGTGCGGCTGTTTCGAAAGAGCCCATTGTGAACTTTTTTTGTATTAAACCGCTTTCGATTAGATAGGTTTCATCATTGGTTTATACCTGTGCTAATTCATAAGACCGCAGTCGCTAAATGTTTTCAACTAAAGAGCGAACGTGTTTAATAAGCTTAAACAATTTACAGAAGGAATTTTAAGCATTCGATTATAGTAACCTGGTATCAATTGTCAACAAAGTAGTATGTTAAGAAACATTTTATGGTACAAAAGGTTTGTTTAAAATATTGCACCTGCAAAGAAACAATTAAACGTCTTTAATATCATTTGTAGTAAGTGATTTTGTTTAACGGTAAACATGTTTTCATCTTTTACGGCATTTAAACAGAAGTATCACTGACATATTCACAATTCCAATTTTGCCTTCAAAATAAACAATGCACTTCTGTGTTAAACCAATCGGACAATTTATTCAGGACAATTAAATAATTGAGAATTATTCGTGGATGTAGCCAGGATTGGTGCTTAAGTAGACCAAGACCATTCAACTCTGAAGGGGAATATTTGCTAGAAGAACAAATTTCCACATTATTCACCAAGAAGGTGTATTTCTAAGAAAATAAATAGTAAATACTTATATATCTAATAATTATATTAAAACTGGAATGAAGTTTTGTAAATATTTTATTTTGTAGATATATTTTACGCGTTTGTTCTGATTTTTATTGTTTTTATTCAATTTATAGGGGGTGGGTAGGTGAAGAAAAATGCCGTATCCTAGTTAAGCTCATTGGAAAGTTGCATGTGTGTGACATAAATCAGTCAAAACCGCCTCTTCTTTCGCTAGAATTCTTGTCGAAAAGCAACACAACACGCAGAACAGGTGTCGAAGGAATGCAGATTGGAACAGGAGACAAGCACGTAGTGCACCGCCTTTCTGTTAGACGACGGCGAAACGTTGGAGCTGCGGAAGTTGCTTCCCAAAGCAGTGCAAGAGGGGGAGTGGGTATGGCGAGGTGCGGCGGGGTTCGACGGCGAATCGTAAGGCAAGTAGGGAAGGACAGGGCAGAGCAAGGGGGGAAGGGGCGAGCCGGGTAGGTAGAGGGTACGAGGCGGTGCGGGGCGGGACAGGGCGCGGCGGGACAGGGCGTTGCGGGACAGAGCGTGGCGGGACAGGGCGTGGCGGGACAGGGCGTGGCGGAACAGGGCGTGGCGGGACAGGGCGTGGCAGGACAAGGTGAGGAGGGAAATGTCGAGGCGAGACAGGGCGGGGAGGGACAGGGCGGGAAGGGACAGAGCGGGAAGGGACAGGGTGGGACAGGGTGGGACAGGGTGGGGATGGGTGGGACAGGCGGGACAGGCGGGACAGGGCCCGATAGGGCGGGACAGGTCGGAATAGAGGGGGACAGGGTGGGTCGGGGCGGGACATGGGCGGGGTGGGAAAGGCGTGGCACGGCGCAGAGCGGCGTGGCGCGACGGCCGGGCATGGGAATGAGAGCGCGGAGAGCCGGGCGCGCGGGGGAGTCCCGGCAGTGTCACGTGCTTCAAACAATATCCTTAAAGAGGAGATTTATCGCCGAGCGCCCGTCGCTCCCTCTCCCGAGGAATTTATACAACTTTTATCGGATTCTGCTTTGCTCTGCGCCGCTGTTTGAGCAAACGTCGACGTCGTCTTGCGGCGGAGGCGGGGCGGGGCGGGCGGTGGAGGCGGGAGGGGGGCGGCGGTGAAATGATATTCGATCTGGGCCGCGGGGGCGACGGCGGCGGCGCCGGGGACGACGGCGGGCGAGGGAATTGCGCGGGGGGCGCCGGAGCTGCTAGCGGCGTCCCAGAGTCGGAAGTGGCGGGAGAGGCGGTGGTTGCGGAAAAGGTGGAGATGGCGGCGATGATGGTTAGTTGTGATACGGTTAGAGAGATTGACAAGGGCGATGGCGTTAGTGAAAGCAGTGTTGGCAATGAAAGTTGTTGTGAGGGTATTTTGGTGGTAGGGTTGGCGTGGGAATTGCGGGGAAAAAACTTGTAGAATTGGTTTTGGATATTAAAATTATGTTCTGCGGATAAATAAAAGTGTTTGTAAAAATAAACAGCGTTGGAATCGTCTGAAAAAAATTTCACTGAGTGCGGAGTTCATATTGATAGAAAACTGTGGTAACTGCGGCGATGAAGGACCGGAAAATTGTGTTGAAGGTGAAAACAATGATGGTCAATTCAATGGGAATTGCTGTAGTGTTGGATTTGCGATAAGAGTAGGTGTGTAATTAAGGGTTTGAGGAGAATATTTTTTACTAGACGACAGATGGATTTAGTGTGAAGGCAACGATGATTTCGGCCATTATGGCAGTATTACAACGCACTAGCGAGGTTAATATTCAGCGTTCAACCAAAATGTTTAGGTGACTGGCAGTGCGAGGTGTGCAACAGCGACTAGGACCACGCTCTGAAAATTGGAGATGGTGGTGATGGTGCAGGAGATGGCGCAGATTAGGCGCGGAAGAAACGGGGAGGATGCAAGGAAAAATGGAGAAGAAGAGGAGGCCGATACGAAAATGTGAAAAAGGAGGCAGAAGAGGATACGAAGAAGGAGAAGGTGGCGGAAGTGAAGGAGGAGGAGGAAAAAGAAGAGGAGGCGAAAGAAGTGGAAGAGGACGTGAGATAGGAGGAAGAGCCGGCGCTGGTGAGGGCAAGGGCGAGGGCGAAGGCGACTGCGAGTGCGAGGACGAAGGCGAGGACAAAGACGAGGGCGAGGGCGATGGCGAGGGCGATGGAGAGGGCGAGGGCGAGGGCGAGGGCGAGGGCGAGGGCGAGGGCGAGGGCGAGGGCGAGGGCGAGGGCGAGGGCGAGGGCGAGGGCGAGGGCGAGGGCGAGGGCGAGGGCGAGGGCGAGGGGCGAGGGCGAGGGCGAGGGCGAGGGCGAGGGCGAGGGCGAGGGCGAGGGCGAGGGCGAGGGCGAGGGCGAGGGCGAGGGCGAGGGCGAGGGCGAGGGCGAGGGCGGGGGCGAGGGCGAGGGCGAGGGCGAGGGCGAGGGCGAGGGCGAGGGCGAGGGCCTAAGGATGCAAAGGGTGAGAGCAAACCGCGGGCGCCTCCGCGGCGTGACTGAGCGCTCCGGAAATCAGGAGCGAGGGGCGGCAAACCGTGCAGTTTGATCTCCACCTGACAGGGCCCGCTCGCCCCCGCCGCGCGCCGCCCGCTCTGTCCCGCCGCGGTTGGCCGCCTCGCTCTGGCGGCGGCGCGAGTGAGAGCGCGACTGAATTGCGGCGAACGGGCGAACGAGCGAGCGCGCGAGGGCGGTCGCCGCCGAAGCGCAGTGGGCCGAAATCACAGCAGCAGCCCTCTCGAACAACTCTCTGCGATTTATATACTCCATTTCACCGTACAACATGTGTTTTATAGCAAATAAAGATAAAATGCGCTCAAAATGTAATTGTGTCGTGACAAACGCAATTGATTAAAAAATCCTGCATATTTGATATCTAGAGGAAGGAGGAGACTTGAAGGCAATGTATATCTTCTTTATACCTTCTAATGAATCATTTTAAAGTAAATAGAAATCATTGACCAAGTTTAACTGCGGACACGAAGGTTTATGAGAAAAAGTAGTATGAAGATTTCTATCTTTTATTAACTTTTATTTCGTTTCTGTTGATTACATTTACTTTTAGAATCCATGAATTTCTGATTATTGTTATAGGAATGCTAATTCATTCAATATAGAAACAATATTTTTTGTTGTACTGTATTGTCAAGAGATATTTTTTGCGAGAATATTACCGTATTAATGGAACAATTCAATGATCTGAAAGTCTCTAGTCTATCAGTTACAATAAAACGCATCATCCCGCATATCTCGTGTGCATTACTTCACAAAAACTTTTAACGAAGTGTTACATTTTGCGGGTAAGTTTTTATTGGCTATTCTTTGTAAACTAAGTCTTGAAAAATGTTAATAAATGGACAGGGTTTCAATGAATTTTATGAGCGAGAGTTTTGCCAAATATAAGTGAAATATTTCCAGTACATAATTTACAAAATTATGTTTGTAATGTAATTATAATTATAATGTACAGTCATAAATAATACGAGAAAGAGTGTGCTATTTTCAACACCACTACTTTGGAATCCTTAGATTCAAAGAGTATCGCAATTCAAAGAGTATCCCATTTCGTAGGGATAATCGAACGGTGTGGAAACCACCAATCTACTAGAAACTACAACAACAACAACAACAACAACAACAATAATAATAATAATAATAATAATAATAATAATAATAATAATAATAATAATAATAATAACAATAATAATAATAGTGTATTAGAAAATGTTTGTAATTTCTTCAATTATATCGCCTGGCGGAGCAACAGTTCAATATACGCTGCGGTCCACTACCAAGAGAGTCTGCAGTAATTCTGCCCTGAGCACCTTTGACCAGTTAGATCACCCTTTCGGCCCACTGCGGGCCGCCGGCGACCGGGCGAAGTAATAGAATGTGACTTGGAAACGCGGCTGGATACACGGCCAATTACCGAGCCGCCGGGCGAACAAAAGAAGCATGAGGGCGCGTCGGCGACGGCGGGCCGCACGCTGCGCCGTTCAACGCTGAGGATGAGGACACGCTGCGGTGACGACGGCGACGACAAGCGTTTCACCCGCGACGCGCTGAGGGATAGGCGGCGGCGGTGGCGGCGGCGGCGGCGGCGGCGGCGGCGACGGCGACGGCGGCGGCGGCGGCGGCGGCGGCGGCGGCGGCGGCGGCGGTGGCGGTGGCGGCGGCGGCGGCGGCGGCGGCGGCGGCGGCGGCGGCGGCGGCGGTGGTGGTGGCGGCGGCGGCGGCGGCGGCAGAGGCGGCGGCGGCGGCGGCGGCGGGTCAGACTTTGTTAGTGATTGTAGGTGGAGTGGTGGCGTCGGTGTCGGACTGTGTGTATCGATTGGATTGTGAAGGAGACGCCGAGCGGTAGCCGTGTTGCGCTACGAAACGTGTGATAAACATTATACGCTTGGCGTTGTGGGCGATTTGAAAGCAACGACTGAATCAATGTGATTGATATAGATTTCCAGACGTACGAGCTTTCGCAATGAGGGAATTAATGTGAAATCGATGAGTGAGCTAAATGACAGGGACTGTTTGAAGGAGAGTTGCATAGTATACTGAGAATTGTAATAGAAGATAAGTGTCAGTGGTTGAATGAAAAGATGTCATCGGTGCCCTAAAACGACGACTATAATGAAATAATATCCGTCTAATGTATGGGATTGATTCATTAATGGCTGGAACAACTCTCACTTATATTGCTACTCTACGCTAGATTTGACCAAAAGATGGACTCAAATGACTGAAGAATGTTGTGGCATTTGTAGTCACAACACACGATGTATCTAACGAACGAATTTTAATATGATGATTTTATTGGCAGTGGTCTTCGCGGGATTAATATTTGACTATACTAGATAGTGTGTCCTGGGATGAGAACTTGACGATTGAAATAAAATTAGTCGTAATGGAGAAATTCAAAATGGGTAGACAGTAACAGTTGTGATAGCAGTAAGAAGGGTGGTGACAAACAATTTTAGTAATCAGGATTTAAATATTAGAATGACAATTATTGAAGAATGGATGTGGTTGTAATATTTATGGTGTCAGTAACCACAGCTATGAGTGTGATATTGTGATGCTTACGACTATCCTTAGAGCGATTAGTATCCTTTAAAGCACCGTGACTTTTTATGTCCACTCGGAAAACTGAGAAACAAAAGAACCTGCGCCACACCAGCGAGCACACAATATGAAAAAGAACAACCCCGTGCGCTGTATAGCGGGTGGTGATACAAAAAATATTCGTGTTGAAGTAATTGCTAAGTTAGCTAAGCAAAAAAATCGTCAGTTTGATCACGTACTTTCACTCGCTTCGCCCGCGCACATCAAACGGTGAGGCTTCGGCATTTCCAAGTCGACGGCGAGGCTTAGTCTATCAATTCTCCTCTCAGCTATCAACATAAAATATCGAGTTCAACCAACTGGACAACGCAAAACTTCTGACACATTTTACATGAAAAGATAAATACTGTTCATCTTGACTCACTTCACTCGCGTAAGTTCTACTAAAGTATTTCCACTTGATTAAATACGCGCATACCACACGTGTTTCAGTTATTCACATACTTTACCTTTTTGCCAAAAACTAGTGGTGCTAAAACAGTACGTAATACAATTACGCGAAAAATACTCAAATTTTTGAAAAGTTGTACGTGATCTTATTTCAAAATCTATCATTGAAGAACAGATTTCAATAAGGGAAAAATATCTGTCTTCATAATTGTAGTTGTAGGAAGGCGCTGAAAAAATGTTGATTTTTTCAATGATCAATCAGAGTTTTCAATGAAAATAAGACGTCATTCTCTGAAACGTCCTACGTCCACTATCCAACAATAAATTTAATCAAAAACGATGGAGCCTTTGTTTTGAAAATTTAGAAAATGTCCCAGGGGCTTCATATAAAGTATACCAAAAAAAAAAATAATAAAAAAAAACGGTTTCAAATTCAAGAAACAGTAACATCAACCAGATCGACTGGGGAATATCAATTCAGAGAAAATAGGCTGAACGGATTAGCCATTAGCGTTGTTCACAGAAGGACAGACAGGCGAACGGACAGACACACGTTTTGCCGTCATTCAATTTTTCGGTATTAGGACACACAAAACGTGGATTCTAGCTACACCCTGTGTTAAAGGATTTTCCCCCCTAAATTTAGCAACTGGATTTATTTACTTTTTCGTTACCAGGGTCCTGTAATAAGACCTTTTCTGGCAAGAAATCGCCATTTTTTCGCGCAGCATTACATAACTTTCTGTCTTCTGCGTAAGTGGTAGCGAGAAAGTAAGAGTTCCGTGCTGCGGGAACAGGTGGCCGCCCATAGAGCGCGCCGTCAACCTGCACCGCGGCGCGTGCCACACGCTCCGACGCGCGAAAGGGAAATGAAGAAAAGACGCCACGCGCGCCCCACGCCACGCCCCCCTGCTCCGTCCGCTCCCTCCGCCCACGCCACACCCCGCCCTGCCTCGCCCCACCCTACCCCGCCCCGCCCCGCCCCTCCCCTCCCCGCTCCTCCCCTCCCCTCCCCGCCCCGCCCCGCCCCGCCCCGCAACGCGCACCACACCGCACCACCGACGTGGTGGCCGGCGCCGCGAACGGATGGCACGGCGAGGAGGAAGATGAAAGACACTAATGGAATAAAAGCGGAAGGTCCTCCCCTCCCCTTCGACGCACCCTCTTCGCCTCAACCCCCCGCCCCGCCACGCCACGCCTCGCCTCGCCTCGCGCGTCGGGAGAAAGAAATATGAAGAAATCAAATGCAAGTCCGCGGGACGGCGGTGGCGGTGGCGGCGGCGCCGCGCCGCGCCGGTGCGTTCAGGGAGAGAGGTCCCGGCGCGCGCGGGCGGGCAAGTCGAAGGAGAAGACACAGGCGGAAAAGACGGAAAGAAGAAGCGAAAAGAAGAGGAAAGAGGGGGAGTGGAGGGAAGGGTCGCGGCCCCGGGACACGGCCGGCACAAGTTCGATCTGCATCAGCGATGGATTTAGCAGCTGCGGAAACAAATAATAAATATCAGAAAGGGCTTTACGACGCGGACTTCTTCGATTTGGGCGCTGTCTGGGTGCCATTTCCTGCGAGATTTACTGGCTGATGTAATTGAATATTGAAAATGTCGACGTATATATAACGCTACGTTATATGGCCAAGTACGATGCTGTTTGCATTAAAAAAGATATTTTCTACATGTATATACATATTGGATACGCTCAAATGCAGTTCTATATTACATCCACTTTATGCATTTTTCTGGCACGCTCATTTTTATGGGATTTCATAAAGACACATCAAAGTTGTTCTCTTCGTTTTTATATAGAAATCTGAATAATGGTTCCCAAGTTATTATGCCGGAGTTTAACACTTAAAATGTTCTTGCTATATAGCAGGCGCGTTAGATGATATTGCAAAAGTTTGATTGTGCCCGTTTAGCGAGGACGGGCGAATTGAAAGGAGGCGGAGCGGGAGGGGCGGGCGGGCAATACCCGCTGCCCCATTACTGCGGGCGGGGTGGGGAGCGGCGGAGGGTGGGCAAAGGTTGAGCAAGGCGGGGAAGAAAAGGGGCGGGGCTGCAACGGGGAGGAGGAGAAAGCGAGGAGCCGAAAAGGGCGTGGTGGAGCCAAGGTGCTGCTGGTCTGAATTGAGAGAGTTTGGACGGGTTAAGGTGAAGGTCAGGAGACGGCAATGAATGGAACGCGGAGAGCGGACGAAACGAAATGAACGAGGAGGAAATGAAAATGAAAAGTGAAGAGTCCGGACAGGAAAGGGTGGCGGGAAGATTCGCCAAAAGCAGTAAAAAAGAGCAAAGGCGACTTGGTGGATTTTGTTGCGTGTGAGTTGGTGGATGACGAAGCAAATAAATGAGGATTACATGAATGCTGGGACGGAATTATTACTTGAAGGAATAAGTCAGGAATTGTCAGCTCTCAGTAACGTGAAAAACGTAACAATGGATGTTGATTGGAATAAAGACAAATTAGGAATATTAGTGATTCTGAAAACGAACTATTTATGTTTCACGCTGCTAAATAGGATAGCTTGTGAGCGGTCTCAAATTATGCGATTTCAAATTGGATAGGATTGGAGTAGAAAATCATCTGATTTGTTTGTTATCTAGTAACAGAGTGAACTGAGAAGAAAGGAAGAGAGATGAAGAAGTGTGCGAGAACAAGAGAGATTTAGAAAGGTTCAAGTTGACTGTAAAAAGCGAATGAAACTAAAATATAGAAAGGAAAGTGAATCTTTATACTACAAGAGAAAAAAGGAAGATTAAGCAAATCCTTTAAAAATGAAACATCATTGTAACCACGACTAATTTGTGAAGACACACAACTAATACAATTACGGGAAGAAAACTGAATTCTATTTATTCGCATTAAAATGTTCGTTTACCATGTAAATTAATCGAGTCATCTCTCTGAATGAGAGTGGAATATACTATTACACTACCTTTGGAATTGACACAAGAGATATCAATGCATTTAATTAAAATGCGCAGAAAACAAATTTTGAAAATGTAAATAGACTACATTCTTCTTTATCTGCGAAATTGAGTTGCGCGGAATTGCGCAATTGGGCGATGCGCGGAATTGCGCGAAATTGAGTTGCAAGGACAAGCGAATTCGACTAATAATCGAAATAGGCCGAAGAATAATGGAAATCATGACTAAAATTTTTTTGTGTTTTATGTGTAATTCTAACGTGTTTTATTTACACTAAAATGGCAACAAATATAGTTTTTTACATGCGAAACAATAATTTTATTATTTACAACTTTATTTTCTTATTTTTTTAAACAAATCATTGATTAATTGTCTTTGTTTTTTTCTTGATGAAACACTTTCTTATTTGTAACTGAAGTTTCCCATACGACATTTAAGTATTATAAACACTGTTGTAAAACAGTGAAGTAGTCGAAAAAAAATACTGATAATCTGCAAAACAGATAATTTGCCCAAGAATAATCGGGAGTTTATTCTTGTTATTCATTTATATGCACAATAAACATCCATTCATGATACTCAAAATATTAGAAACATTTCAAACTTTTGTTCTGCTTGGTTATAACTGCTTTTTATCTATCTTTTAACTCTAGACGACTTGTCTAAGTTGGAAGTGATATCAAGTAAGAATAGTTGCCTTCGGAGGAGCTGACTTTTCCTTCTCATACACTGCTGGTGAATAGAGTTCTGGACAGTTTCCTTTTGACGGCTCAAAAAGATGTCGCTTCAGATACTGATGAATAAAACACGAATGGGTCTTGAATCAGCCGTTTCAGTAAACGTCAGGAGAAGGGAAGTATACGACGTAGTTTGTGAAGTAAATCCTGACGAAAAAATCTTTTAACCGTTCAGAAATCTTTTTCAAAGTCGCATTCACAATGACATATCATGATATATAATGTTATTTCAGTATGAAACGATATACTGGACTCAAAATTGAGAAAACATCGTTATGATGAAATGAGTTATGAATAATATTTACATTATTGCAAAACAATGATATATGATAGCTGCGCATTGCATTTTAAAATAGAGAAGAAATATTACGCTTTAAGGGATTCAAATGAAATGAAGTAAAAAATATATACATTTAATCCGTAAATTTAAATGTAGACAAACTACATACAAAGAAAGAGTCGAAAGATCAGTGATAAACATTGAGGGGAAAATGGAATAACCAAAGAATTTTCCATCTCCTAAATGTAGGGATCTTCTTTCTGTTATTTTCCTATGTATGATCGCGGGAAGAAGCAGAAAGGCGAAGATGACTAGATTCGGCCATCGAAGACTGATCATAGTATCATTAACGAAGGACTTTGTCGGCAGAGGAAACGGTGGCGTGGAGGAGAGGTCTGCTCAGAATATCGGAGAAGAAGGGAGTGAGACCAGGATGAAGATTGTTGCGAATGCGTCAGAGGAAGGGAACGTTTTTGTAGCGGGAGGATGAGGAGAGAGAGAAAGAGAGAGAGAGAGAGAGAAAGAGAGAGAGAGAGAGAGAGAGAGAGAAGAGAGAGGGAAGAGAGAGGGAAGAGAGAGGGAAGAGAGAGGGAAGAGAGAGATAGAAGAGAGCGAGAGAAAGAGAGAGAGAAAGACAGAGAGAAAGAGAAGAGAGAGGGAAGAGAGAGGGAAGAGAGAAGGAAGAGAGAGGGAAGAGAGAGGGAAGAGAGAGGGAAGAGAGAGGGAAGAGAGAGGGAAGAGAGAGGGAAGAGAGAGGGAAGAGAGAGGGAAGAGAGAGGGAAGAAAGAGGGAAGAGAGAGGGAAGAAAGAGGGAAGAGAGAGGGAAGAGAGAGCGAGGATAGAGAGAGAATAGAAAGAGACAGAGAGAGAAAGAGAGAGAAAGAGAGAGAGAAAGAAGAGGGAAGAGAGAGGGAAGAGAGAGATAGAAGAGAGAGAGAAAGAGAGAGAAAGAGAGAGAAAGAGAGAGAAAGAGAGAGAAAGAGAGAGAAAGAGAGAGAAAGAGAGAGAAATAGAGAGAAATAGAGAGACAGAGAGAGAGAGAGAGAGAGAGAGAGAGAGAGAGAGAGAGAGAGAGAGAGAGAGAGAGAGAGAGAGAGAGACTGACAGACAGCCGAGAAGCAGGAGGGCAGCGGGAGTCGAGCAGTGCGATGCGGAGAGAGGTCTCGCCACTCGCTCCAAGCGACACTCAGATGACGACTGCGAGAATCGATTCGGTCAAACGCAGCTCACGAGGAGTGCCCCGCAGGCGCCACCGCTGGGGGCAATTTCACTGACTGCGATGGCTCAGTGGCAACACAACTGCCGCTACCCATCGTCAGCCGCGAGGTTTGCGAGGACGGTGATTTTTGACACAAGCTACATAAATAAGTCGAATTCAACCTCTGTCTCAAGGAGAATTCTTGCTGTCTCCTGCTCTGAATGGCTAATTTCCGTGGTTTCTCGAATCAATGTCAAGCGAGCCGATCCGATGCGAAAATCAATGCGAAGCAAGCTGAGATCGTTAGAACAGTAGTACAGTAGTTGTCTCGGTCCATAGGATCACGGGTTCCAATCCCGCCTCGAGCATGGGTGTTTGTGTGTGTGTTTGTGTTGTCCATACGTGTTCTCCCTACAGTTTAAAAATCAAAGTGGTCGCTATATGACCTACATGTTGAAAAAAACCTTAATAAAATATCAAGCGAATGCCGGACCAGTGTCCCAACAAACTGACAATGGGACCGTATGCGATCTTTCCGTCCTCATCATTCTGTAAGCCTCTCCCCTTCCACACTTGTCCGGAGTGCACTACCACACTTGTCCGGAGACCAATTGGGAGCTTGTCAAGGCTCAGGCGGCGCCCCGTTGGAGCGGATTTCTGGAAGGAAAATCTCGCATGCCGATGTATAGGGTCGGCGCTGAATCTCACTTTCTAGCAGCCACACTCAGGGATATGGTACGCATTTCACAAAGCATCTATTGACCTAAATAGTGGACGCGCCGGGATACACTCACTCACGATGCGTCCATTTGTCCTTCATTCAACCTCCATTTTCGTTATTGTTTCATCAACCTACCTCTGCATCTTCGGCGATCCATTCAACGCTGGAATTAGGGTATTCCCTTGCCTGAATCTGTTTCCATTTATTTGCTTTCGCCACAACGTGTTAAGTGCATTAAATTCTTCAGCGTTTTATCTCTGTTTTTATACAATCGAATCTTAAGTAGGCTTTAATTATAATCTTCCATCACTCAATTGCTTACTCTTTTTATTCTCCACCTTATCTCCTTCCTCTCTGATCGCTGGTTTCCTTTTTATTTCTCGCTTCGTCTCTATCATTTCATTTGTCTTTTATTTCTCATCTTTCTTTTCATTACTTTTTATATATTCCCTTCGTTCACCGCACCCATTCTCTGTTTTCACCGCTCTCACAATTATCGCCCTCGTTCGCTGATGATTCCACCACCACTGCCCCCCCCCCCACCGCCCTCCCCGGCCACCCCTGCGCGTCGTGCGTGACGCGTCGCATTTGCAACCGCGGTCACGTAACCTCCGCGGAGTCGTGCATGCGAAATCTCGCCCGGTCCGCTCACGGGGCGGAGTAGGTGACGCCCACCCCCGCCTACCTCCTCGGGGACAAAGATGCCGCCCCGAGACAAAAGTGAATATTGTCCCCAATAACAGGTCGTTGTCGGCCTCGTCGACATCGCCGTTGCTGTCGTGGTCGTTTTCTTTAGGGGCGGTCGTCTCTTATGGTGACGCCGGGTTTGCAATTTACATCGTTTGAAATGTCTCTTCTACTTTCCTCTTTGCCATCGCCGGCCAATCATTCCACCTATTTTTTTCTCGAACGTTCGTAGTGACATTTTGGGACATGCATCTTCACTCTTCGTTTTTTCTCTTATATTATCTCTTTGATCTTCTCCTCTATCGTTCTCTTTGTGTTATTTGTCACCACCTTTGCAACGTTATCTTGTCTCTTTATTACTATCTCTCCACTTATTCTTTTTTTTCGGAAATTTTCCCCACATTTTCTACCATTTGCGTTACCCCCGAATTCCTTCGCTCTGAGCATATACCACCTCAAAGGCAAGTAACTATTCCTTAACATCTCTCATTCTTCCTCGCCATATTCTTCTCCGTCCCCAATTCTAATTCCTGGGAAATATTACTATTTACATTTGCATTTCAGCTACTGTTGCAAACACCTCTGCCACGTAGACTCTGTCAACCCAAATTACGATGCGATCTGTGTATGCCAGGTTCCGAATTTCTTTCGAACTGGCCATCATGGCCAGGTACCTTTCCCTCGGAGGCTGTTCAAGAGCGTAAGTGACTTCTGCACTGGACGGGGAACGCGAGGGAGAAGGGTGAAAGACGTAAGAGACGGAGACAAGAATACGAACGAATGAACAGAGATTATGGGAATAGAGGACAAGGAAATGAGAAGAAAAGGACTGGAACGAGAGGGAAAGAATCAAGTAATTGGGGACAAAGGGACGGAGCACGAAAGGACTGGAACGATGGGATGTTGGAAGAGGGGATGATGGACAAAGGATGGGGGATGCGGAGTTGGGGGACGAGGAGTTGGTGAGGAGGAGTTGGGGGACGAGGAGTTGGTGACGAGGAGTTGGGGGACGAGGAGTTGGTGACGAGGAGATGGGGGACGAGGAGTTGGTGACGAGGAGTTGGTGACGAGGAGTTGATGACGAGGAGTTGGGGGACAAGAAGTTGGGGGACAATAAGTTAGGGACAAGAAGTTTAGGGACAAGAAGTTGGGGGGCAAGGAGTTGGAGGACGAGGAGTTGGGGGACGAGGAGTTGGGGGACGAGGAGTTGGGGGACGAGGAGTTGGGGAACGAGGGAATGAGGGACGAGGAGTTGGAGAGGAGGGAATGGAGGCGAGGGGGTTGTGGGACGACGAGTTGGGTGACGTGGAGTGGGTGGACGAAAGGACTGAAGTAAAAAAGCTGAGGACGACGGGAAGGGCGACGAAAGGAGGAGGGCGTGCGGAAGGGGACAGGGGGCGTGGGTACGCGAGACGCGGGTCCGGGAGGTGGCGACGAACACCTGGAAGGCGCCGCGTTGGTCGCGGGGAGTCGCGCGCGTGTATTCGTTTAGGCGTCTCCAAGCGGAAGCATTCAAATATAAAGTAATGAATATTACATCGGCTGGCGACATCCGGCGTCGCCGTATTAGCATGGCGGCGCCAGTCTGGCCGCCGCTCCGTGTCGCGTCGCCTGCGCCGCCTCCGCCGCCCGGGGTGGGGCGATGGGGTGAGGGGAGGACGCACGCAGGGCAGAGCGGAGGGCGGGGTGGGGACCTCATTTCCAAAGCACTGCGTCACGCCGCCGGCCCGTATACAGATCTGTTTATTGTTTCGTAGATTGTGAGGACGCACGACGTGCGTGTGTGGACAAACATAATGTCGTGTATTTTTATTGAGGTTCAGTAGGTTTTCGTAAGCGGCGGTTTTGTAACCTTGGCGTTCGGGCGGTGCCGCCGTGTCCGAGTCGTTTTATCAGGTGATAAAGTGATCGTTATGTACAAAAGTTAACTGCTGTTCCTATCAGAAAAGAAAATCAATGAATTTAAATGTATATGTGGTTTTTATTTGATATCACACGTTACACGCTGGAAGAAAGTCCATGAACTTCCGTTCGAGGTCTTTTTGGAGAAACGTAAGGAGTTGCGCCTGCTATTGTAACTAGTAGTTAAACCTATTTTAAAACATGGAATTTTGTATTTCATCGGACAGACATTGTTTATTTTTCTATGATTACATAACCGTAACGAACAAGGAAATGACTAACCAATTACAAATGTTTGTTTGAATAAATGATGTCTCTGCATACGTTTTATTTATATTTATTCCATGAGCATTTTTGATGGCTCAGACGTCTTAATCAGATTTGTTGTCTAGAATCACAAATTCGACAACTACTCTAATGAAAAATACTCACTCACTTCTTCGTCAGTCGGAGAGCAAATGCTTTTTCTTTTGAGGAGAATTTCTTTATCTCATATAATAAATTTCTTTGAACTATTTACGACTTTAAAACTTAAGCGATTTCTTTTGCTCATTTTACCTACGAGTCTTTGACTATAAATATTATAAATGTTCTGCCTAAATTATTTCCTTTTAGCGAAGTTTCTTGAGCGTTACAATGCCCTGTCCGAAGCAAATAAGAGGAATACAGAATGAGTAGAGTGAAAAAGGAAAACGGAGAAAAAATGGAGAAAGAGAAATGTAAATGAAGAAGTAAAGAAATATAAAAAAAATAACTTTGTAAGGGGAGAAAGGAAAAAGAGAAGGGGAAGATCAGTTACTAAAAGAAATGAGAGAATGCAAATGTGCATGATCCAAACGGAGTAACGCTGAAATTCCGAATAGAAAAAAGGAGCACATAGGAATGTAAAGTGCACGAGAAAGTATACGTGTAAGTACACGTGCAAGTAGACATGCAAGTGCATCTGTACGTGCGCGTGTAAGCGCAAGTGCACATGAAGTTGATCTCGCAAGTAGACGTGCAACAGCCAGTGCAGGTACGTGTCCACACCAGCCCAAGAACGCGTTGACGCGCACGTGCAGGTGCAAGGGGTGGCGAGCGCCTACCTGTGCCATTGTCGGTGCTGTGCATGTCCGGCGGCGTGGTGGCGGCGTTCACTGCGGCGCTCCGCTCTGGTTGCGGGGCGAGGCACCGCCGCCGCCCATCGGCTCCTGCAACACGCACGCGACGCCGCTCGCTCAGTCTCCGCGCCCCGCTCGCACTTGCGGCCGCTGCTCCACGCGCATCCGCGCCTTCAATTGGCTGAAGAGGGCACCGCACGAGCCCGTCCGAACGGACACGGAAGCGCACGAACCACTTACATGCTAACTCAGATTTTTTTTGTTACTTAAGGTCGCATCAACATCTAGGCCATTAGCGACCACAAGTGGAGATAACGTTATGGTAACTGTGAAGATGAAACGACATGGTGATGATAAGGGGTGAAAGGACGAACACAAATAAAGCCTTGCCCGAGGCGAGACTCGAACCCGCGACCCTTAAGTCCGACATCGCTCTGACACTGCTGCCTTAGCGATCTTGGCCACCGGATCGACGACTGAGATTTTCGAGGATAAATGGATTGATTAGTGTTTTCGGGCGGGTCAACTGCTAAGATCATTAGTTCCGTAAGTGTAGTTGATGTTTCTATCGTAAGAGGTTTCAGTGGTCTTCCCCAGATGGAAGGCGAGATCCGGCGCCGACTTGTACGCCGGCTTTCGAGGTTTATATCAGCTACGTATCTCCCACCAGCGGAGCACCGTCTCACCCGGAACGAGTTCTCGACTGGTCTCCCGACATGCGTAGTAATGTGGTGCATGTGGATGTGTAATTAAGGGGTGAGGATAGTACAAGCAAGAGGAAGGAAAGATCGCGCGCGGTCCATGGCCCGTTTGTTAGGGTACTGCACTGGCATTCGTCTGGTGTTGATCGGAGAAACCACGGAAAACTACCTATCACAGCAGGTGGCCACTTCTCCAAAAGTACCTCACTGTAAAAACACCAACGCCTTATGCGGGGTTCGAACCCGCAGCCTCAGATTTCGTTGCTGCTTCAAGCCCCTTTGCCATCGAGACCGATTGGGAAGTTTTACTTTATTAGGATTTAGTTACAAATAAATTCAGCTTTCTGCAGCACCATGGTAATTGAGATACTCTAATTAAGATACATCTATTGTTCGTGCATTCACACATATGATAATTGCTGCTACTGAAGAAAAGGAATTATTCCGCGAATCATCCTGTAGAATTTATAACAACTGATTCAATTTTAAGGTCATTCAACAGTCAATTTGTTCTGAAATGTTTCTGCAAATTGTTGGAATACATTTAGTCTAAAGCGACTGAATTAGCAAACTGTATACAGGTACATGATAGCATTAAATATTTCAATTGTATTAATACAGCTTGGGAGTAAATTTATTATAATACTAATTATTGCATGAGAACTGTACTTAAAAAAAAACGAAGTGAGGTTTTAAAAGTCACTGAATTTGTTTGAAACAAATTGTAGTTACACGAGTATTTTAAAGTGGGTCCTTCATATGTTGGACCCACTTCATAAGAGAGCTTTTATGGACAACTAGACTTCCATCCTCCCTTTGATCCACAAACGCGCTACCGAAACTCTCACGCAAAGTGCGAAAAGGTCGCCCTCTACCGCGTGCAGGCATCTGACTGCAAAGCGTGTATTGCAGCGCAATATTCAGCACCCCTTCCACCGCGCCCGCCCCGCCCCCGCCGCGCCAGTCAACTCGCCCGTCAAGAGGCGGCGCTGTGGCGGCGGCGGCGGCGGTGGCGGCGGTGGCGGCGGTGGCGGCGCGGGTCGGGCGAATCAACAAGTGGACGCCATGGGCGGGGGCGCGGCGGCGGCGGCGGCGGGAGCGGCAGCGGGGGCGGGGGCGGGGGCGGGAGCGGGGGCGGCGAGGTCGGGGGCGGCAACGCCGTTGGTGCAAGCGCCAGAGCTCATCCTACGTAAGCCAAGCGCGTTGCGGTTAAACTCTTTAGCAAAGCAGTTTACTGTAATGCTACGGCAAATTATGTAAGAGCGGCTGGCTTTTTAAACATCTTCTACCTTCCACTTGATATTTCCGTCGCCGGAGCCCTCGCTTCATTACTGCTCCTCCCAGGGAGCGCGTGTTTCCCTTTTTCCCTCTCTCTATTTTCCTTTGCGCCCGTCCGCTCCTCGCCTTTTCCCTTTCGGCTAATTCCGGGGAAGTCGGTGAAATCACCCTCGCCACCCTGGTCGCTCTCACGTCGATAGCCGGTGTTGGGTGCCGCTGTTTTATTTTTGCGCCACTTCCGGCGTTGCTAGTCTGCGAACAAACGTTCTTGAGGAACGCTGCTTTAACTAAGGGATGGAAGTTGCGGTTTGTGGGGAAACAGCTGCAAGTGCAGTGTTTGAATTTGCGATCTGATTGTTAAGAATAATTTTAAATGTATGCTGCAATACGTCATTTTGATCATAAATTTGAATTTTAAAAGTTCGAACACGGTGTATCTCTTCGATTTTCTTAGTATCAAAGAGTAGAGGAAGAGCACTGTAGAGAGGGATTGAATAAAATAATAAATGCTTTGTTTTGCTAATATTAGATTAATTTCGTCACACTTTGTAGACTGTGAACTGATGAAGATGTACTTTTAAAAAATAGAAAATCTTTGCGTTTCTTTTCGGATATATAAAAGTAGTTAATGATATGTCGCAAACCTGACATTTGAACAAATAGATAACATTTGGAGGGAAAACCTATAAATAGAGGGTTGCAAAAGAAACATAAACAAAGCCAGAGAGAGGAAGTTAACTATAGCTCACTACCAGATACGTGATTTGCGATGCCGCCATACTCGCGTGATCGCTCTCCGCAGGTAGTGATAGATAGCACGTGGCCCGCCCCTGCCCTCCCGTCAGCCGCGGTAGCTAGCGCAGGGCAATTCCTCTCGACACTCCTTTGTTCCACTCCCACACGGGGGGGAAGGGGGCGGGGCCGGGAGCGGAGGGCGCGCTCTAAGAGCGATCTCCCAAGTTCCGTTTGCGTTCTCTTCCGCGGGCAGAAATCCCGGCGCCGCGCCGCGCCGCGCCGGCCCGGGAGCCGAGCGGAAAGGGGGCGGGGCGGGGAGGGATACCAGGCGAGGGGCGGGGCGGGGTGCGAGAGCGTCGCGGCGGTGACACGCGGCGCGTGGAGGGCTAAGAGACGGCGGGGGCGGGCCGTGGCGGGCGGGAGGATTGAGGGGCGGGGCCGAGCGGCAGGCCTCTGGGGGCGATCCCCGAGCCCGAACACGCTGCAGAGAGCCTTCGCCCGCCGAGTGGTTTGACTTATATTACCTCAGCGGACGCGCCGAGAGGGCGCGCGGGGAGGGGGCGCTGCGGCGGCGACGGCGGAGGAGGAGGAAGCCACGAAGTGCGGAGGCGCTGGTGGAAACGGACCCGACGACAGGGGGAACAGAAGTGGGGTATTGACTATAACTAGATGTAAATGACGTATATGGATGGAGTGCGGTAAGCAAGTGTTTTGTTTCCGGGCGTACTAACTACACGGTTTGTTATTCCCGTAAGTATAGTGTATGTTGTACGCAGGGTAGTGGCTGTGTTCGATCATAGCTGGAACATGACATCCAGCGCAGACCTACACGTCATATTGCGGTGTTTTCCGTTCCAGGTACCTCATGAAACGTTATCCCGCCCCAGACGAAACATGGAGATTTGAGCAATTATAAGGTCGTCAAACGAGACATGACCGAGGATTAGAATCGGATTAATCTAAGAAGGACAGGGTAGGGCGGATGGTAGAGTGAAGGATGTCACATTGTAAGATGCGGAGATACAGCTAAGGCGATGAGACGATAGAGACATCTGCAGTGTGGTGGGAGGTGGAGATGAAACTACGGCGGTAAGTAGTGCCACAGTGCCAAGGCCGCGCAGGCGCAGTCGGACGCTGCGGAGACGGCGTGAGCGGTGGCGCAGGACGAGTAAGGCCTCCGTCCATCGCCGTCTTCTCGCGCGAGCGCCGGAGACGGCGGCCCAGAGAGTAGGGCAGGACGGGTCGGGACGGAGAACGGGGACGTGGGAGGGGAAGCGAAGGAAGCGGCGGCGCAGGCAGCTCAGAGAGAAAATGGAAGAATGAAAGCTATTTCGTGTCTGGCACTGGAAGTGTCCGATTCGGTCAAGATGTCAGAAAAAGGCTTTTAAAACACACTTACACTTCACTTTAGCCTCCCGCCCGCCCTTGCGCCCGCCCCGCCCCGCCCCGCCCCCGCGCCCGGCGCCGCGACGCCTCCTCGCGACGCTCGGCGCCGCCGAGAGGACAGTCCCCCGCGCGCGTCTTGGCCGCCCCCGCCGCCCTCGACGCCCTTTTCGCCGCCGCCGCCGCCGCCGCCGAGGGAGGCCGCGCCTCTGCCGCTCGCCCGGGCGCCTCCGCTCCGCAGTGGGCGGCGCCGCTCACCTCGCGCCTCGCACCCGAAGTAAACCAAATTAATAAGTAATAAAGAAGTCAATAGGCAAACAACGATTAAGTTAATCAGTAATTTAAGTTGTTCGTAAACAGTTAATAAAGAGGTCAATAAGCAAACAACGATTAAGTTAATCAGTAATTTAAGTTAAGTTCGTAAACAGTTAATAAAGAAGTCAATAAGCTAACAACGATTAAGTTAATCAGTAATTTAAGTTAAGTTCGTAAACAGTTAAGTAAATAAGTTATAAGTCATAGTCAACTGTTAACTAATAAGTAGTACTCATGTAAGTCAATAAAAAAAATAAAATGAAACTGTCAAATTAATACGCAATTAACAGGTCATGGATTAGTTCTAATATTTCATACATTATGAAATGTATTATTGCTGTTAATAGTTACGCTTGGAGTATTAGAACAACTCTATTGTAATAACTCTTACTAGGCATTCAGTTTCGTAAAGTTGAATTTACACAGTCAAAGTGATTAAAGTCATTTTACAAAACCGAGATCTATTTCATATTTTGTGTTATGATAACACAAGTGATATTGGACTGCTATCAACACCTGTTAATTTTCGCAAGATGAACAGTCCAATTTAAACAAACGTTATAACACATTGAAATTTTAACAAGATGGATAAAAGGTTGTACGATATTAGTTTCTTATAGAATATCTTGTTAGAATACTAAATCAATAAGTTCTACATGTTCGAGGAGTTGGACCCCCAAGAGCTTCCATTGTGGTCTTCGTTCTTATTTAGCGTATGGACGTTGCATGGATTTAGGTTGAGCCGGGTAATATTTTTGGTGTGAGAGTGGCAAGATATTTGCTACTGATGGCAACAAATTTCACGACATTACAACAACTTGAGTATTTTTTTATGATCGCTTTGTGTAAAAAACCACATGAGGTAGTTTTCAATCTTAGAAACTTTTATAATTTTTTCAATTTTTTGTTATTCATTATCAAGCAAGCAGAATTGTCTTCAGTATTTCATAGCTCATTGGCTAATGAGCAATGGTTCAATGATTGAGAATTTTCATGTTTAATTACTCTTGAAACACACTGAAACATTTCAATTTCTCTAATACCTTAAATAAATAAATAAGTTAACAGCGTGTTTTTACATTGTAATAATTTTAACACGAACATTTTTTGTATTGTTGAAATAAAGGTTATTCCGTGAGACATAATTTTTATTTATTATTTTAAAGAAATTGAGAGAATTTTCTTAACATGTAGTAACACTCGTAAGTCAATGCATGGAAAGCTTCCGATTAAGGACTTTGTCTTCATTCAGCAGAGAATTACTCGTATAATGCGTGCGTAAAGCACATTCAGCGCACAATACTTGCGCGCCCCCTTCTTCCTGCGTCCCTAAACCTCGCCTCGCCGCAATCCACGCGTTCAGCAACCGAGCACCACTTGCCACTTCTTTCTCCTCCCCTCCCCCTCCACGAGCCTTCTTCCCGCGGGGGGATCTTCCCTGCCCCTCCTCCCCATCCCCCCCACCCCAACTCGCTTCTCGCGCCGCCGCCTACGCCGCCGCCGCAGCAGCACTCGCCTCGGTCCTTCCCGTCTTCTCCGCCCTCGCCGCGCTGTAGGAGCAGGTTCCTCACAAGTGGGCCAAAAGGCGACGAAATAAAGCTGCTACGAGTTATCCGATAAATGATTACGTAGTCTCAACAATAGAGAATAAATTTACTTACACAGTTGGGCAATGTAGATGCTTCATGCTCATAGAGATATTATACGCTTATGCTTTATACGTATCTTTGTACATCGTACACATCGCTAATGTATTCGCAACACTAGCACACAAAACAACATCAAAACTTTTAAAAATCTTAGTAAATGCATTTTATTTAAGAAATAAGGAATCATCTGATAAAATACTGAACGACAATACAATAGATCCCTCCAATTGATAACTCCCAAATTAATAATTCTCAAGTACGTCACTAGGAAAAATTTTATTTCTCTGCAGAATTTTCAAGTGGAAGGGGGCTGCAGAATTTTCAAGTGGAACTATTCAAGCATGTCTTTTGTTCAGCAAGCATGCAGTATTTTAGAAACAGCTTGAAATAAAGACAGTTATTCCAGATTTTTGGTTTGTTTTTACGGTTGTGAATTTTACAAACCTAAAAAACCTACTACCTAATACCTAAAAATCCCTGGATACGACGAGCCGTTCAGAACATTCAAGTCACACTTTTTTGCCCAGCGTTACGAAGACGCAGACCCAGTGTGCCCCGCCTTGTCCCGTGCCGGCGGCGGCAGCGTCTGGGCCGTCACCCCGAAACGTTCGCTCCATTCCCGCGTCCATCACGTCGACGCCGCTCCGGCCCCGCCCCCGCCCCGCCCCCGCCCTGCCCCCGGCGCGTGGCTCTTCTCATTTCGCGCGGGGGCGTCGAAGAGGCGTCGCGACGCGGATTGCCACTCGGCGCCTCTGCCTGCTCGCCCCGCCCCCATCCCGCCCGTCCCGCCCGTACTGTGACGCTGCGGGGCGCCCCCTGTGCGGTGGTAGTGGTGCAGGCGGCGGCGGCGGCGGCGGCGGCGGCGGCGGCGGCGGCGGCGGCGGCGGCGGCGGCGGCGGCGGCGGCGGGGTTATGCTCCTTGTCACAGACAGGAGCTCTCTGCAAAGTGCGGCGGTGTAATCTAGCTGACACTGCCCACATTGTGGAAGAGCGTTTTTACGCGCTTTACGTGTAAGCTTGGTAGGTCAGGCAAAACAAATAGCACTACCCACGACCTACGAATGAACGTTCTTTATAAAGATTCACGCAATATGCTCGAAACTATTTCAAAATTTAAAATAGAAGAAAAATACTGAAAATTTGGATTTCTCTGCATTTTGAGTCCTCCTTTTTGCAATTCATGGCCAATTATAAAATAACTATTATTACGTAGAAGTGAACAAAGTAAGCATATCCACTTTTGACTGTAAGAGTGATATTTTTAACGAACGAGCATTTACATGCAAATTTCGCTAATCCGTCACCTTTTTTGTGAGGTTTGTGTAATTATTATTCTGATAAAAAAAATTTTCATGTTATTTCAATAGTGAATACCACGAACAGAAGAATTAAAAAGAGGATATGTGAAGTGAAAAATATTTAAATAGACACCCATTGCTCAATTAATGCATTAGTTGAACTGCTCTCGAAACTTATTTGGATGCCAAATGGTCGAGAAAACAGCTTTTATTTAACACAGCTGCTGGATGCGTTCCATTATTTAGAAATGTTGCGCACCTCTGACTCGTGCATCCCGTAGCGGCGACGCACGCCGCCAGGCCGCGCCTCCTCACATCGCCTCTGATGTTCGCCCCGGCGCGCGCGCTCCGCTCGCGGAAACGAGCGGATAAACACGGCACGGCAAATAAATTCCCAACTGAATTACGTCTGATTTCGGAGTGTTAGCGACGTGTTGACAATAGCGGCGCGCAATTTGGAAAACACGTCCGGCGCATCCTGCGCGAATTATAAAATTACACGGAGCGCGCGCTGCGTCCCCGCCTCTCCGCGCCAGCCGGGCTCCTGCCACCTGGCTAAGCGCGCGGGCGAGCGGGCGGGCGAGCAGGCGGGCGGGCGGGCGAGCGGGCGGGCGAGCGGGCGAGCGGGCGGGCGAGCGGGCGAGCGGGCGAGCGGGCGGGCGAGCGGGCGAGCGGGCGAGCGGGCGGGCGAGCGGGCGAGCGGGCGGGCGAGCGGGCGAGCGGGCGGGCGAGCGGGCGAGCGGGCGGGCGAGCGGGCGAGCGGGCGGGCGAGCGGGCGAGCGGGCGAGCGGGCGAGCGGGCGGGTGGGCGGGCGGGCGAGCGGGCGAGCGGGCGGGCGAGCGGGCGGACGGGCGAGCGGGCGGGCGGGCGGGCGGGCGGGCGGGCGGGCGGGCGGGCGGGCGGGCGGGCGGGCGGGCGGCGGCGCGAGCGGGCGGGCGAGCGGGCGAGCGGGCGGGCGGGCGGCGGGGGCGGGTGGGCGGGCGGGCGGCGAGCGGGCGGGCGGGCGAGCGGGCGGGCGGGCGTTCGGGCGAGCGGGCGAGCGGGCTGGCGGGCGGGCGGGCGGGCGGGCGGGCGGGCGGGCGGGCGGGCGGGCGGGCGAGCGGGCGGGCGGGCGGGCGGGCGGGCGGGCGAGCGGACGGGCGGGCGAGCGGACGGGCGGGCGAGCGGGCGGGCGGGCGGGCGGGCGGGCGGGATGGGCAGGCGAATGGGTGGGCGGGTTTGCTCTTCTCGTTTTCTTTGTGGACGTAGTGCGCGAATGTGGTTCTAGCATGACATTTCGCTTCAATCCAGAATGAGGGTATGCCGAAGTGGTGAGGGAACAGAATTTCTGCCTTCGTTATCTTTTTCTGAATATTTTGCTTTGGAGAATGGTTATTGAGTGATTTGATGCGATAGTGTAATTAAAAAAAAGAATATACATCCTGAGCACCTAGAACTTTAACGCAGCAATTTTTTAATGCCCTCCTTGTGAAAATGTATGTATTTGCGTCATAACAATTTCACTGAATTATAAAGGTTCGTTGTCATACTATGTGTAATCGTTACTACCATTTAATTTAGTGTTTTGGGAATCATTATTAAGGTGTTTTGCTCTCAACGTCCGTCTCACCAACACGTAGTATCAGTTTCAATGCAAATGAATGCCCATGATACGCTAAAATAATAGTAATACTGTTTGTGAGAGGTTTTGTTCTGCAATCTACACCAGCGCGCTTCGTAATATTCTTACATTTATTGGTGGCATTATTAAGGGTAATCAAACAATATAATTTCTTCCTTACTTTTTTGATTCTGTCTTAGTCAAAGATGAACTTTTTGCCCCTAAACTGCATATACGACTTCGTATCGATTATCTATATCAATCTAGAATTTGTTACATTATATCATTCAAACAACACAATTTGATTTAATAACGCATACAATGAATTGAAATTGGTTTTTTAAATTATTATCTGTGTTAAAAAAATCCGAATAGCCGTTTTAATTCTTTACATTTAATTAATTTCAATTAATTACCATTTCAATTATACTTTTGTCTGTACATACGAATTGTTTAACTAAATAGAACTAGTATAAAATTTTATCTGTGCGGGAGATAATTAATGAAAATTAAAATGTGATTGTGTCAAAATGATGAAGATCGTGAAAATGGCATGAGGATATATTGAACCACTTATTCTATGAAAATTTACGAGTGTATTATTGGTTGATATTATTGCTCTAATAAATAAAAAAACGAAGATCAAACTTTTCAGAAACAATGAAGACTTCATTGTTTGGTACAAGATTAGATAATAGTTGGTACATATTAGATAATAGTTTGTATTAAATCTTTAAACTATATCTTACATTATTCTAAATCAATTCCTATTGTAGGAGAAGACTTATAAGGAAAGCGAATAAAAACGTAAATAAATCAAGGAAGTAAGATACGAAAAAAAACCCACAAGGAAATTAGTCTTAACACAATATTCACTTCAACTAAGAAATGAGAGAAATGCTCGTGAAAAGGCAAACTAAATGGCCGAAGCCCAGATAGAAAGAAATAATAGGAAAAGGAAAGGGAATGCTGGTGGTGCGCGAGGTAGCGGAAGCTAAAGAAGGGGCGGCGAGGGCGAGGGCGCGGGCGGGGGCGAGGGCGGGGACGGGAGCGAAGGGGGCGGGGCCAGGCCCTGCGGCCGCGCCCAGCGGATCCTCTTTATCTGCGCACAAATTGGTCCTCGACGGCGCGCGGCCGCCGCCGCCACCGCCGCCACGGCGTCTCGCTGACTGATGCGGCGGCGGCGGCGGAGGAGGCAAGGCACAGGCAAAGAGAGAAGAGAAGCTACCGGGTGCAGGGAGGGAGAGGGAGAGAGAGAGAGCGAGCAAGACGCAACGCAGGGCGAGGCGTGAGGCGCGCCGGCAACGCGAGGGCGAAGGCAGGTTCGTTATATTAACAAGTGTAACAGGCCGCGCCCTCACTCCCTTGCCTCGCCGCCTCAACGCCACGCCCTCCGCCCTCCACGCTTTTGCTGCCGCTCCCCCAAGTCCCGCCTTCCTCATCTCCTACTCCTCCACCATCATCGCCATCACCACCACCATCACCACATGCATTAGCATTACTACCACCACCATCACTATTACTATTACCACCAACTCCAGCAGCATTACAAGTACCACCAGCATTATTACCACCAACACTATTACAACCACTACCAGTACCAGCACTACCACAGATACTACTCCCACCCTCACCACCAGAATCACCATGAGCACCATCAAGATTGCGACCGTGATCACCATCAAAACTAAAATCACCACAACCACTAAGACGACGACGATCACCACCACCACTACTTCCACTCCTCTTTCAGTTTCCCCACCCACACCACTCCAGCTTCTAACTCCCCTACCACAGATATATAAGTCGCCACCAAATCAGTCATCTCCTCCACCACCATCGATGTTATCATTGCAACCGTCGCCTCGTTACCACACCACGAAACCTTAGCAAGTTCCACTCCCACACCACCCTCTCGCCTGCGCTTTCACCCGCGCCGCCCCCGGCCAAGACGCGAGGTAAACAGCTTCCCGAGTCCCTCACCAGGTGTCAATTTGTTTTAATGGATGTGAGTGCGGCAGCGGGAACGCCAGAGACTGCGGTGGCGGCGGCGGCGGCGGTGGGGAGAAGGTTCTGCGCGTAGGGTGAGGGAAAAGCCTTTACGCGGATTTAGCCCAGTTATAACAACCCCTCATTAAAATCGCTCCCATGGTTTGTGTACAGTGGCTGCGGTACCCGTTCGCCCGGCGAGCAGGCGCGCACGCGCGCGCGGTAGGCGCCTGGGGCGAAGGTGGCAGGCCTGGGGGGCGGAAGGGGGAGGGGAGGAGAGAGGCGCGGCGCGTTAAGCTGGCGCTAAGTGGGCACCGCCGCCACAATCACGGGCTGCCGTCATCGCACGCGGCACAATGCCTGCTCGCACGCGCGCCCGCCCACCCACCCGCCCGCCGACGCGCCGCTTGCCGACGCTCCCGCCCGCCCACCGACGCGCCCGCCCGCCCACTCTCAATCCCTCCCGTCCGCCCACCCTCCCTCCCTCCCTCCCGCCCGCCTGCCCACCAAAACCCTTCCTCCCGCCCGCCCACCCTCCCACCCGCCCGCCCGCCCGCCTACTCGCACTTCGCCCCAACACCCGATGGCGGCGGCGATGGTGGCGATTTGGCGGCGACGATTGTGTAACGGTTAGCGTATCTGACTGTTATATCCAAGTTCGTAGGTTCAAACCCAATCGAAGACGTGGATATCAGGATGAAAACATTCTTCGTAAGCCTTCCTTCGGAGGGAAAGTAAAGCCGGCTGTCCTATGTTAGTAGATTTACTGCATGTAAAAGATCCCCAAGCCTAAATGAAGCCTCTGAGCTAAATTCAAATTGCCTGTTTCTTCGCCCAAGTAATACCTTCTTTCTCCTCTAGTTGGTGAAAGGAGTGTAGCAAAATTTGCGTGGTCAGACGGAAGAGCTGGTCTCATGGCCTGAGTCTCACCACGTAAAATAAGGCATTAATTCAATTCAATACAACCCGCTTGGGGAGCGTTCTCCTCAAGACGACTCCACACATTCGTTATTCGGCGAACAGCTAGCAACCGCTGTTGTGGATGAGTTGCTTGCTATTTGCCGAGGGACGAACGTTCAATGCCCGCCTACCCCATCTTCGTGTCTGTCTTTTGGACACATCAAAGGATGGGAACATTCGCCGAACACATCAGCTGTTCGAGATTAGGCGAGCGGGTGCTCGCTACTCGGTGAATGCCGAATGTATGGAGCCGCCTTCACATTGAGGTGCTTCCGCCGCCGTCGGATATGCCGCTGTCGACTGGCATGTGTGTGACGTCACTCTTTCCTCGTTTTCGTGCTGTGTTCTGAACCCAATTGGGCCGTGTCTAGATAATCGTTTTGTTCGTCAATCTATTCACTTGCTATCTGTTCGCTAACCTTAGTCTCTTCTCCTGTTCCTGCATCGAATCTCCCTTCCCGTTCCCTTCTCGAAGACTGTACAATACTACTGTTTGTTACTATATGTGTAATATTATTTATTCTGACATCCCTTCTACCATCCTTAATAACTCTCGAGTCTGTATAAATGTACTCTCACATCTGTGTTTTAAGTACAATAAATGCAGCAACAACCAACAATACTCCATTATTGCTCATGCCATCCTTACTTTTACCATGACTACTAACACCCTTACATTATTTACCACCACTACCAAAACAATAAACAATATTAACAATACTGCCAAAATCTCTATCACAACTACCATCAAAATTACAATAACTACAACTTCCCCCATAAATATCACCCTCATTATCACCCCGAGCTCCACATCTATTACCGACATTACATCACCCAGCAATTTCATCTCCACCGAAACTGTCACCTCCACGGGAAGTCTTAGCACAGCCGCCCCTCATTTGTATCACTCCTCTTCGGCTGCCGTCTCCTCCTCGCTACCGCCGCGCCATCTCGTTACCCCGGCGCGCGCTCGAGGGCGTCGCCGACACCCTGCGCCAATATCGGAATCGTAACGAAGGCCGCAGCCGCCTCGCGGCCTCCGACGCGCGCCGCGCCACGCCACGCCACGCCACGCCACGCCACGCCACGCCGCGCTGCGGCGGTTGTTAACTAGAGGATCGCCCGCGGCGGCGGCGGCGGCGGCGAGCGATGACTCCACGCCCAGGGGTGGGCGTGCCCCGACGCAGATGCCTCGCTTCGCGCAAGCCCGGATTTACGGTACTATGGCTGAACCGTACGGAAAAAAATACTTCTACTGCGGACGGGATAAAATTTTGATTGGCAACTGTGCCCGATTCATAACCAACTGTAGCCACCGGTTAAGATCCCGTCCGTTGTTCGACGCGGTGTCCACACGCGTTCGGTAGCGGTGACAGATGATGCTTTTTAAGAACAATCGCCCCGCAGGTTTAGAGGGGCCAGACGCGATCAATTGTTAACGTTGCATACTCCATAGCATTCTCATAACCACCGCACCAATTCGTTGCAGACAATTCCTTGACGAGCAGTTGGGCGAAGAAAATACGGAAACTTGATTGGAGACATAATCCTTATGCCTCTCATGGCAAGTTCCGCCATTAAGATTTTAACTACACAGTTCTTCTATGGACGCCGTCGGTGCCCTGGTACTCTTGTGTTACAAAGTCAGTGAGAAGATTTTAAAACGGTTGTGAATCAGCCTCCCTGACTAAATCCGGAACGATCCTGTGCGTACAGTACAATGCTATTTAATGCGACTTAGAAGAGCAGATACCATGACAATGATTCTTAAGAATACCTCACAACCACGGATTGTGTGAAATCTCTCGTGTGAACTGTTTTCTACAAACGAAGCTGAAGCAATATTTGTTGCACTCATTATTAAGGGGTGGACGCATACCGTTTGTCATACCCCAGGCTGATTAAAACCAAAATGGATTAGTCTTTTGTGACCAAACTTTGATGCGGTGATCTGCTCATGTATTTCTGGCATTTCGTGGAAGGATGTGGATGCTCATCTCAGTCACAAGATGCAGTGTGGAATGGAAAATAATCTTATTGTCTGCCTTGAATTCGTTTGATTCTCTATTAATGACTAAAAGGATAGAAAGGGTTACAACACGGATTTGAACGAATAATGTACAAAGTGTTGAGATGAAGTAATATCCCCCTTCAAATGTGAATTTTCATTTACAACAAATTATATTAAATTCTGCCTTCGATTTAAACGAAAAATGAAAGTACAGAGTAAATGTAGATTATCGACGGAGAGATCCCGGTACGTCTTAACGAGGTAAGCAGAACTAAAATAGGGTCAAGATAACAGTTTTGAAAGAAAATTTGAATCCAAATTACTTTATTTATATTAGTGGATATTTTTAGAATGATTGTGCCAAAAAAATCTGTTAATTACACAAGCTAACATAAACACGTATACTACACACCAAACAGGTTCATTAATATAGAACGCGTCGTTGTATGTCATGTTGAGAATTTTGTCACATCAAGATTACTGCCAACTTCCTTATACTTCCTACGAGTTTACAATGTTTATCCGCAGAGCCAACGCCTTCCACGAACTCTCTCGTTTGCAAGAAAGCACGCGCAGATGTGAACGACCTTCGTTGGAGCGTAGCCCGGCGCTTGTTAGGGACATCCCCGCCTTAATCATTTCTCGTGTCGTGCGCCGCCCGTCGTTAGCGCAGGCGGACGACCGCCGCGACGCAACGTAGGGCGGCCCGCTACCCATCCGTCCACGCTGAGTTATACTCCGATTAAAACAGGAACTCCTTCAAGGTCACCACCGGGAGCGGTAGCTCAGTGCATCAACTGATGCTACTGCAGCGCCTCTGACCGGGACGTCCTAGGTTCCTACTCCCCACGGCGGCAGGATTTTCGACACTAGCTTTTCAGATAGGTCGAATTCAGTCGCCGTCTGGAGGAGAATTCTAGCGGCCGGCTGCTCTGATCGATAGTTTCCGTGGTTTCTCCGATCAACACCAGGTGAATGCCGGAGCAGTACCCTACCAAACGGGCCACGGACCGCGCGCGATCTGTCCATCCTCTTCCTTGTCCTATCCTCTCCCCTTACACACTCACTTACACTATCATGCACTACACTACTACATATTCCGGGAGACCGGTCGGGAGTTTAGAGCTTGTCCCGGCTTGGGCGGTGCCCCGCTGGTGGGAGAGTCCTGGTTAGGGGGAAACCCCACTAGCCGACGGTAGGTCGGTGCCGGATCTCGCCATCCAGCGAGGGAAAATCACCGCCATCTCCCGAGAAAAAACATGCACTACACCAACGGGACTAATGATGGAAGCAGTTGACGCGCCCGGAAACACGAAAAAATCAATCAATCAATCAAATGCGAGGTCACGAGCTAGCAGGAGAGGGGGACAATGCCATCCAATCGCGACCTTCGTTACGAATTGAATTTTTGGTATTGCAGCTCGCGATTGTACGTCAGTGGTCTCCTCTTTTGTCAGCTCGTGACCTTGAAAGTCCTTTTTGTTTTAATCGAAGTATAGCTGAAGGCAACAACTGTAGCGACTATGACTGAGAGGTTCTAGGGTTCCAGCCTCGATGGTGGCGAAGTTTTCTAGACAAGCCACATTGGATTTGCTTTCCTCTTGTTTGACCCTTCTTTCGCCTTCACACAGAGTTAGTATGTGCCCTACACTTCCACTCATGTCGGGGACTTAGAGCATACCCCAACTGGCGGTATGTCCCTCTGGGGGGGGGGGCTACCTGGTTGTGGGATAACCCGCAAGCTGACGTGGTCTGCGCCGGATTGTATGTTCCAATGGGAGCAGGAATAGAATAACCTCCCCGGCTATAACATGCACAACTGTTAGCAATTGACATCCAGAAACACCAATCAATCAATCAATCCCCGCGCCACTTCCACCTCCCACAACATACGCGGTCCGTCCAGACATTCAGGCTTCTTTTCGATCTTACTCTTGCAAATCAGGAAGGGAATTAAGGTGTAATGGCTATAGACGTTAGGGTCTGCTCAAAAATAAGAAATGGGGCTAGCCTGCTATGGTACCGGCCGGCTAGTCATTCAATTGACTACAGCAGATTGCATACAAGCACCTTCCTTTCGCGTACGTCTAGTTACTCAACAAGCAGAGGGTCACAGCGGCAGAGGGCCATTACCCATAATTCCCTTGTTTCAAGTGAATTTCGTTCTTCGTATCATTGAACGTTTCATTAAATGTCACTTCAACGAAATTTTCTAATACTAATTTCCATCACTTGTAACCAGTATCTTCCAAATCTGTAACCTCTACCATTCTGTCTGCGACTTCACATTCCCATTTCCCAACCGTAGAGCCTTGTTGCCATAATATCTCGATCCCATAGCATCTTGGTTGCTCATCATCTTCGCCAACCCGAATCCCTCCGATCTGTTACCTTGGTATCTTCTTCTGCCGGCGCCTACCGTGCCGTAGCGGCGAGGGCACGCGACCCCGCCCCCCGCAGCGGCGGCGCTTGGGGCTGCGCTGGGAGCGCCATCGGCTGATCCACCCGGGGAAGACGCCTCATTAGTCTCCGGTCGGGCGCGCGGTCGGCGCGACGGGGTGGCGTGCGGCGGGGAACGGCGAGGAGTGGCAGGTGGCGAGCGGTGGGTGGTGGCACGTGGCAACGGGTGGCGAGTGGTAGGTGTTGGGTGGCGGGAGGAGGTCAGTGGGTAGCGGACGAAGCCGGCGGACATTGGGGAATGGGTGGCAAAAGGTGGACTGGGGAGAGCAGAGCACAGTGGGCAGTGGGTGGCAGGCGGAGAACAGTGAGACGCTGTCCAAGCCGGGGAGCAAATGGTGACGGGCGGCACGAGGCGGGCAGTGGGTGACATGAGACAGGAAGTGGAGAGCAACGGGCAGTGAGCGGCAGCAGGGGGTGGCAGTGGGTGGCGAGCACTGAGTGGGGCGGGCGGCGAGCTGCGGGCGGAGGGCTGGCGGGCGGCGGGCGGGCGGGCGGGCGGGCGGGAGGGAGGGTGGGCGGGTGGGCGGGCGGCGAGCTGCGGGCGGGGAATAGCGCAGGGCGGAGGGCTGGGGCGCGGCGGGCGGGGCGGGCGGGCGGGCGGAGGGAGGGTGGGCGTCAGTGGGCGGGCAGTCAGTCAGTCAGTCCGGTCAGTCGGTCAGTCCGGTCAGTCTGTGGGTCAGTGGAGTCAGTGGGTCAGTCAGTCAGTCCGGAAGTGGGTCAGTCAGGGTCAGTGGGGGTCGGTCGGTCAGAGGTCGGTGGGTCAGGCGACGGTCGGTGGGTCAGGGTCAGTGGGTCGGTGGGTCGGTCGGTGGTCGGTCGGTGGGTCGGTCGGTGGGTCGGTGGGTCGATCAGGGTCGGTCGGTCGGTCGGTCGGTCGGTCGGTCGGAGTCAGGGCGGTCGGTAGGCTTTGCGGTGGGTGGTGGGTGGTGGCGGGGGTGGGCGGGTGGGCGGCGGAGCTGCGGGCGGGTGGGCAGAGCGGGAGGCGGGCGACGGGCGGCGAGTGCGGCGGACGTTACGGCGACGCGGCAGCGCGCGTGGGCGGACGCGCGCGCGGACGCGTACTTAGAGTACGGGGCCGGCGGGACGCTCGCGCGGCGCCGCTGTCCTGTCGGGCTGACGGCCGAGCCAGCCCCTGATTTAGCTGCTCCGTGTTGATCTCATTAGTCACGAGCCAGGGCCGAGCGCGCGGCCTGCCGCCGCCGCCGCTCGGACGCTTCCGTTGCTTCCACAATCTCCGCCGCCCTCGCCGCATTGTCGTTCTACCCCATCGCTCCGGCCTCTTCCACCCTCCTCAACGCTCGACCGTCCGCATTCCCTTCACAGTCCTCACGAATCTCACAACCTCATCGCCAATCTCACAATCCGCACATCCTCACCTTCCTCACAATTCTCACTGCCCTCACAATCTTACCGTGCACTGTTCGCACATCCCAAGTATCCTCACTCGCCCTATTCTCTCAATTCGCACAACCTTCCCTCACATATGCGCCCATTCTCAGAATCCACACGTCCTACAATAAGTACCCCGTCTTTAACTTCGCAGCGTCTATACCATTATCGCGCGGCTCTCACAATCCACACTGTTTCAAATTTCGGTCCTCGCCAAGTTCTCAATGCACCGACCTCTCAAACTCCCATGATTCTTACGTTCCTCAGCGTTCTCTTAGTTCTTACATCCTTCACGCTCTCAATACTCTCTGACATCCTTCCGTACTCTTCACCCTCGTCGTCTTCCTCCAACTTGGTAAGGAGTTGGAACGGAATTATTTTAGTTGTTTAGAGCAGGGTGAACTTTTTAGAGAAGGTCGAATTTCAAAGTTCTTTATGACTGTGCCTCTATCACCTTATTTGATTTCACAGATAAAAGTTATTTAGTGTGCAATACACAATGGACATTAACCTATTTATATTCTTGTTTATAATAGTGTAAAACTCACTATTTTTCGTAAATTGCAATCCTTTTTTTGAGACGTGAAGTGTCTCTAAATCCGAGTTACCTCCGCCTCCACCGATAACAATCTCTGTGGCAACTCACTTTCATATTTTGCGTCTGGGTTTCGTCACAGATTCCAGTACAATTACATTGTGTACGACATTGCCATAGTGCCACGGCTTTTATTTCCGAGACCGTCCTATTACAATCTACGTCCTCACAAACGCTAACACCTCTAAACTCTACCACATCGAACAAAATCATCCTAACAGAAAGTCAAAATAAATTCAAAAGAGTTTATAAATTATTATCGTACAAATGTGGTAATGTTACTAATTTTTGAACTTGACTACTTGTAATACAAAACAAACAGAGTGGCACACGAATTACTTCGAAACTCTTTTTCACACCACCCGATCCCTCGTGTATGTCAACTTCAGCAGCCGACACTGCCTCATCCCAATTCGCCCATGGCTGCCACCATGACTCTCATAACCTCC
Source organism: Teleogryllus occipitalis (assembly GCA_011170035.1). Taxonomy (NCBI): domain Eukaryota; kingdom Metazoa; phylum Arthropoda; class Insecta; order Orthoptera; family Gryllidae; genus Teleogryllus; species Teleogryllus occipitalis. Next base: position 1,334,901 of record BLKR01000010.1, read on the forward strand.
CACGAGCACCCTTTGTTCGCCGCGCCCTCCATCCGCTCCCAGTGTCACCGGTGGCCGGCTTGCGCGTTTCATATAAAACAAATAGGCGCATTTATTGGTGCCCCTGATAACCAGCGCAAACAGCGCGCGGGCAGGCGCGCACTTGCGACTGTTTCAATTAGCACGACCGGATCTAATCACGCCCGGGGGCGGCGGGCAGGCGCGCCGGTGGGGGCAGGGCCGCGGTCGCGTTGGGGCGGTGTGGAGGCGGCGGAGCAGGATGTTCGCGGAGGGACGAAGCAGCGGAATGGGCGGGGCGGTGGGATGGGCGAAGAATGATAGGATGGGCGAAAACAGTGGAAGCCAGACATGGTGGCGGAATGGGCGGATGGGTGGGATGAACGAGGCGGAGGATGGACCACTGCGAGAACGGTGGAATGGAGGGTAGTAGAACGGTGAGGAGATAGATGAGGCGGCGGAATGGGCGGGACATTAGGATGGACGAGGAACAATTGGGGATGGATGGGGTGGCGGAATGGGCAGGGCGGTGGGACGGACGTGGAAACGGTGGGATGGGTGGCGGCGCAATGGGGGAGGGCGGACGATGGGATAGACAGAGAACGTGGATCGATGGAATGATAGACGCCGGGTTGAAACAGAGTTTGAACAATGCTGTGGCGGTGAGATGACAGATGTACAAGGTGGACGGAGGAGAGATGGGGCGGTGAGTGGGAGATAGGGAGCCGGTGGGGAGGCAGCGCGTGTGGCGGAGGTTGCAATGTGCCAAAATATGTGTGGCTTGAAACTCTATCACCACTGTAAAGAGAATGAAAAAATATTAAAATTAATAACTCAGTAAATTCTGATCTTGTGAAACTTGATGGTAGAATATTTAGATGTATACAATCTGATTGTCAAGTTCAATGATGAGTTCATTATTAGGCTACGAGTACACTCTTTTCAAAATATTAATCTCTAACGTCGGAGACGAAAAGAAAACTCGTACTAAGAATGAAACATAGCATAGTACTACTTACGACACTCAAACCTAGTCGAGAAGAAACATTTGGAGTTTTGATTCAGCAGGACAGATTCCAGGGCATGTAAAATTACGGTGCCGGATCTTGGGTGCAGGCTAGGCCGGGTCACACGTGGCCGAGCCAGAGGTTGGTTTACGAGCCTCCATCTCGTATCCGCGTCGCCGCCGCGATATTAAACTGTGGGAAAGAAAGACGTCCAAGGCGCTAGAGCGCTCGGCTGCGCCGACTCAAACCAGAATGAGGTGGCTCAGGCATCAACGATGTCGTTGCAATCACTCTGACTCGGGAGGTCCTACGGTTCGAGTCTCGACGATGGCTGTATTTTCGACATTACTCGGTAGTTGGCGAAGTCGAATTCAGCCGCTGGATAAAATTCGCATGTTGGCTGCTCTCATAGGTAGTATTTTGTGGTATCACCAAACAATACCGGACGAATGCCAGAGCAGTATGCTAAAAAACGGAGCCACAGATCGCGCACGATCTTTCCTTCCTCTTCCTTGTTCTTTCCCAACCCTTTACGTACATACATTTACACGCACCACACAAACAAAATATGTCGGGAAAACCCGTTGGACCTTGTAAAAACACATGTCCGGGTAAGGGGCTCCGGAAGGGGAAAAATCATAAATTTTCGATTTTCAGTTTTTGGTTGCATATTAATATTTAAAATCTCCTCTTTAATTTGATATATAATTTATGCACCTTTGCGGCTCTAAAGTATTCAAACTTACTTGAGATTAGGGGCGTGGCCTCTTCGGTGAGTCAGTCAACTGTGACGTCCGTATCAATGCGAATTTTATTTTTTTTAATTACGCGGTAAATTCAGTGTCGAATTCCGAAGTTGGCGACACTTGTACGAATTTTTATGAAGAAATTTATGAAGTGGACCCTGATGATCAGTTATGGTGCTGGAATGCACTAGAAACTTTGATTGCTGTTTTCCGTAAGTTTACATTTTCAATTATACTTGTTTCTTTTTCTCAAAACTACTTGACAGAATTGAATGAAATTTTACAGATCTTCAAGTGTACTATTATCTACATTTTAACAGGGATTTTGCAATAACTTGCCTAGGTAAAGATTTATAAATAGAAAAGTGCAAAAATGTGAAAAATACAAGCAATATTTTTCTAAAAAACAAAAATAATTTTTGTAAATCCCTCTGTTAAAATGCACAAATAGGCCTAAAGTTTCACCTCTTTTTTAATGTCGTTATATGAATAGTTTCTGAGAAAAGAAAAGTGAAATCTGTAAAATTAACATGGGAGGTATAGGGCCTTCCGGAGCCCTAAAATTAATGACATTTTTACTGCAATCTCAATGCAGATCATTTCTGTACCAAGGTTTTGTAAGAAAAATAGCATTTTTTGTTTATTGTGATATGGTTATTGAATATTATTATAATGTCTTTTAATAACTGTTTTAATTCATAATTATTATGAGTGAATAACACTGATATTTCCTTTATATAAATGATTCATTTATCAAATTACATGAATCATATTTTTTTATATTGACATTTAAAGGCAATACAGAGAAGACGAAATATTTAATTTTTTCGTATGTTTTAGTTCTTTCAAGAATTTAAATAAATGGCTTGCTTTTATCGTGAAGGTGTAGTTATATAACCTTGCAGTAAACCTGTTCAATTTCCGTCGTTTCTCCACGTATTACGGTCTCTACGCGTAACACAAGGTCAACACGAAGCCGTTATCTGATTCCTGGGCCCTGTACCTGACTGAAGTAGAAAGTCATGGCTGTGGCTCCTACATACAATTCGTTACATGAAACGAGCGACCTCGAAGGTGACCCCAACCCACGGGACTATCGGCTACGAGAGCGCCGAGCAAATGCACGTGAAAGCTGCAGGGCGCTGTTGAGAGCGACGGCCGTGCATAAAGAGCAAGGGCGATTGGTGGGAGTGGCGGTGGTGATGGTGGTGGTGGGCATTCGTAGAAGAGAGAGGGGGTGAGAAAGAGGGAGATAAAGGTAGCGGAGAGAAGAAAAAGAGGGAGAACTACGCAAAGGCAGTAGTAAAAGTGTGTGTCGTGAGGACTTACTTGTGCTAACGCTTGTGGAATCAGACGGAGCGACAGGTTTCACAGAAAAATACAGGAGGAGATTCAGGATACAGCTGGGGCGCCGACATAGACGATGTAGATGGTGACGGTGAGGGTGCAAACGACAGAGTCAAAACAGACGGGCAGCAGAGATAATGCATATGCCTGAGAGAACAAAGCAGATGTCGGCGTAAGTCGACAGTGACTACGAGGATGACGGTGACAGGGAGAATGGGGAAACGGCGAGAATGGAGACGACGACGAGGATGAGGTCGTTGGGAGGATTATGGTTAAGGCGCAGATGAAGTGGGCTGCGAGGTTAGAGCGATGGCGAGGATGTCGGCAGGGCAATGGTGGAGGTAACCGCGAGGATGGGCGTGACGGCGAGAACGGAATCGACAACGCAGACGGTTGCGACGGAGAGGACGTGGGCAAGGGATGGTCGAGGGGACGCCGAGGCTGGAGGTAACCGCGAGAATGAGGTTGATGGTGAGTATGGGCGTGACGGCGAGATCGGTCGCGTCAGGGAGGACGGAGGGAAGGGTGGGACGAGGGGACGGTATGGCTGGTGATAACAGCGAGAATGAGATTAATAGTGAGGATGGGGGAGAACGGGAGAAAGGACGTAAGGAAGGGCGGATTGGGGACGGCGAGACTGAGATAACCGCGACAATGAGGTTGATGGTGAGGATGGGCTTGACGGCGAGAACGGGCGCGTCAGGGAGGACGGAGGGATGGGCGGGACGAGGGGACGGCATGACTCGAGGTTACCGCGAGAATGAGATTAATAGTGAGGATGGGCGAGAACGGGCGTGCCAGAAAGGACGTAAGCAAGGGCGGGATGGGGGACGGCGAGGCTGGAGGTAACCGCGAGAATGAGGTCGATAGTGAGGATGGGCGTAACGGCGACAACGGGCGCGACAGAGAGGACGCAGGCAATGTCGGGCTGGGGGAGGGCGAGGCGAGCCGTGGCAACGGAGAGCGCGCGGGCGACAGCGAGGGCGCGGCCAGCCGGCCGGCCGGCCGGCGCGCGAGAGGAGAGGCGCGTGTCGGCCAGCCGCGGGCGAGGCTGTTGTTCGGCTAAGTAGTCCAATTAACGTCGACCGAGACTTCGGGCGGCGGCGGCCGAGGGCGGGCGGAAGGGCGGGCGGGCGCGCGCGCGCGGGCGACGCGGCTGCGGCTGACACGTTCTCGAGCTCGACGAGCGCGTTCGATGCGTTGATGGGATGTGTCTAACACATCCTCATTACCGGAGTAGCTGTCTGTTCACCGCACGAACACGCGCGCCCGCGGCGGGTGCCGCCGCCGCCGCCGCCGCCGCCGCCGCTGCCACTAGGGGGCGGGGAGGGCGGTCGCGGGGAGATGGAGAGGGCGGCGGGAGAGGCAGGCGCGATCAAGTGCGGATGCGAGAGGCCGGACGAAAGGGGCGGGAGATGAGATGGACGGGAGGTGGAGGTAGAGGATTCGATACGCTTTCGAGTCGCGATTGTGACGAAATACGCCAGGCTCCTGAGGATGGAAAGGATATAATGGGGTGTATTAAGGGCCGACATGACGTGCGAGCACGCTGGGACCGCGGCTTGTGAATAAATGGTGCGGGCGGTAAATAAGGGAAGCTGAGTGGAAATGGCTAAAACATGGTAAGATGAGTTATCACGATAAGGAAAAATATCTAAGCGGGTTTGTCTTAGGTCGAGTCTTTTCACCAGAACTTCGAAACAATGGGACGTCAACCATAATTACCTGATCTTATATTTTAATTTCCTGAATTTTTTTGTAGCACTTTTACATGCCTAGATATTGCAAGAATAACCCAGCATAAACTTGTGCATGACGTGCAGAAATGAAATTTTTGGCTCGTCGGAAGCTCAATTTCTTACTTTTTAGTAAAACGTCAGGCGTTGACGAGAACGTCCAGGGCAACCAAGCAATGAGACACTGATTGATAAAAAGCGGCAACGATACAAATTTTATCAGCAAATTATATTATCAACTATTTTTATTGATAATTATATGAATGAAGTTTCTAGCACTGTGCCTTTTAAATGGTTCGAAACTAGGCATCCCATTCCCATTGTTTTGACGGGACGAGGGTAAAGGGAGAACCCGGAGAGAGCATACCGTGAACCCGCGTTGTCCACCACAAATTCCACATAGATCGATCGAAATTGGAACCCAGGTGTTCAAAAACAGAACGTGAGGGGACTGACTACTACACCACGCGTTCCAGGTCAAGATATTGAAGAAAAATCAAATCTTTTTTAGATGAAGTTGCATGAACCTGAAGTTTTATCTTTCAAAATATTGAGAATATCAGCAGAAATACTCCCTTATATTTTAATGTTCCCAACGAGTTTTAAAGAGTATATTTGAATAAACTTAGAGAAAGTGACAACAAACAATTACGTAACACTGTAGCATATTTGATTAAAACGACAACATATTCGTACGTGTTTCGTACTTCGAACCTCGCATGTCGAAAGCAGTCCGACAACATGCGAACGTCGTGCAACGGGTTGTGTTGCGGGCGGCAAGAGCAGCTGAGGGCGGCGAGGACAACCGGCGTCGAGGACGGAGCGTCGGTTAACATGTCAGGGCGAGGGTGCGTAGCGAGCGCAAGTGTGGCGGAGGGCGCGATGGGGCGGAGCGGAGGGGTCGCTATGCTGCAAATTCGTGCCGGTTGTGAGGGTCGCGCAATGTCGAAGACCACTTCGAGCAAACATTATTAACGAAGTTTAGTATTTTATTGCACGAAATTTTACTAAAAATGGCAAAGATGCTTATAAAATACGAAAATTTGTTTCTACTTGGGTTTTTCTAACCTGGACAATGACACTTCACCAGTTGTTACGGTGTCATTCAAACGAGAGCTAAAACTCCATCACGGTGACGTTACAGTGGTGACGTTTAAGCTCCCGATTGGACGAAACCGTAACAGCTGATCAGCTGTCATCAGCCAGGTTACAGAAATCCAAGTATAATCATGTAGTAACTTTAATCTAAAATAAACAGAACTTAGAGAATGAGAGGGAGTGACTAGGAAATGTGAAGACTGCTAATAATATAACGTTAGAAAATGTTAGCTTGTGATGCGTATTTCAAGTACTGTAATGTGTTTCGAATGTCAAGAACAGCACGCGAACACTGTGTAAGTAGATTTGGACCGGACGGTGAGAGCTGCTGGTGACGGGGACGTCGAGAATTGAGCAGCGATAGCAAGGCGGGGCGAGCGTGCGCAGTAAGCGGGAGAGGAAGTGGCAGACTTAGACGGAGACTCACTGTCAAAGTTCAGAGCAAGGGAGACTTATATTTGATTAACTGAATGTTACGAAAAATAGTGATGTTGAGAAAATGAAAATATTTGCCTAGATGTAGTTGGGTTTTACCAATTTTCTTAACTTGCTCACCAAAATCAACTGAATTAGAACTAGGGAATAATCATGTAATCCGAAAATATTAACATGTGATGCATATTTAGAATTCTAGAGTAGGTTTCAAACAGGCTGCCAATAAGCGAACATCGTATAGCAGGCCTTGGCGCGGGCGGTGAGTGTAGCCAGCGTTAAGATTGGAACGGCAATTAACACGGCATGGCGAGGGTGTGAGGAAGTGTCGTAAGAGAGACAAGGTGACGAAATCCAGAGCGAGGGAATAGTGTGAGAGAAATATTACATTTGAGTAACGAAGTGTTAAGAAACAATTGTGAAGCTGATGACAGAAACCGGAAGATTTCTCTAGAGCAGTAGGGTTTGACCGAATTAACCAAGCTTAGGAGAATGAGGCAGAAAGTAAAAACAAATCCTTGAATAGTACTCGAGTGTGTACGTCCGTCCGTCACTCACAGATCTCTTCCCGTCAATCAATTGAGACAAATGAGGTGTGGAAACATGATTTGTTTTCTGATCCATCTAGAATATGCTAAAAAATCTACAAATACGTGTTTGTGCATTTTCTCGCTTTGCGATCTAGCGTCGGCCGCGCGAACCATCTTGATTGCCTTCACGAGTAGCCGGGATGGCAGCTGAATGTGACACCAGTGAGGCCCACAGCACCCAGGTGATGATGCACAGAGGTCTGTAGAGATTGTATTGCCCGGACGCCACTGTTTACGGTGCAGAGCATAGATCATTCGGCAGGAAATTATCTTTTTTTAGGATCATTTTAAGTGTAGCATATACAATGACCCCTCTCGTAAGATAATTTAAATTACGACATTATATTCTAATATAAACCTATAAGAATGGAACGGTATGTTCTGGAATCGGAGTTTACAAATGTACAAATTTTCTTGAATAAGCCACCTGGTAATGCATTGAAAGCATCGACGACGCCACCTTCAGCTAGTAATTACGTAATTCTAAACGTATATAGAAAGCAATACAAATTTCGCGTCATGCAGTGCGTTTCGAACGTCAAGTCCAGCCCGCCAGCAAGCGAACGTCGTGTACCGGGCGAGGCCAGCCAGCGGCGGGAACGGAGGGCGTTAACACGGGGCGGGGCGGGGCGGGGCGGGGCGGGGGCGGGGGCGGGGCGGGGCGGGGGCGGGGCGGGGGCGGGGCGGGGGCGGGGCGGGGCGGGCGGGGCGGGGCGCGGCGGGGGGCGGGGGCGGGGCGGGGCGGGGCGGGCGGGCGGCGGGGCGGGCGGGCGGGCAGGGACGGACGGGGCGGGACGGTGAGCGGGGCGGGCGGGCGGCGGCGGCGCGGGGCGGCGCGGGTGGCGCGGAGGGGCGGACCATGGCGGGCCGTGGCGGGCCGTGGCGGGCCGGGGGGGGGGGGGGGGGGGGGGGGGGGGGGGGGGGGGCGAGGGCGAGGGCGAGGGCGCGTGGAGGAGTCGTGAGAGAGGCGCGCTGTCGCCGCCACCGCGTGCGCGCGGTCAACCGCTGCGCGTGTTCGACGGCGCGCCGGTCGCTCTCGGGCGGGAGGCGGGAGAGGAGAGGACGGCGATGGGCTTCCGATGTCCTCGAGCGAGCCTCTTCGCCTCGGGTAGCGCCCTTGATTGCATTTGCGCGGCCCGGGGGCGCTCCTTAAATGTCTCCACGTGGGGGGAGCTGAATACACTGTTCGGGCCCCTCCGACTGACTGAACCGTGATGTTGAATGACCGCAATGATACCAATTCCTTGTTATGTATGTATAATATACATGCAAGTATTTTATATATATATATATATATATATATATATATATATATATATATATATATATATATATATATATGTGTGTGTGTGTGTGTGTGTGTGTGTGTGTGTGTGTGTGTGTGTGTGTGAATGAGTGAGTGTCTGCGTGTGTATATACAGTATGTATTTACCACTGCATCATACTTCTGTTTGTATCATATCAAATTATATTTCTACTTCATACAAAAGCATTTGAAGTACCGCGTTAGAAGCAATAGTTGGTGAGTCTGAAATAAGTAATGTTTATTAACAGAAATTTATGCTAGCACAATTATTTTTGATCTTTGAGTTACATAATACAGATGGACGTCAAATAAATCATAATTCTGCTCTTTGAAATAAGAGTTTAGTGCGAAGCAATCTTCAGAGTGTATAATAAAATGTACGGTTTGAAAATAATTTCATTACAGTTTAGACATCTTGTACGCACGGTAAACCTACAACAAAGACCCAATTTGTTACTTCGTTTTGTGTATAATTTCGTATGATACAATTTTCACTTATATATTGAAATCTTGACGATTCGTGTTGTTACTGACTGTTACTGACTTGTTACTGACTGATAAATGCAATTTAATTCATTTTATTACATTTTATGAGTAATACAACAATCTCTTTGAAAAAATACAAAACATATACAAAATAATAATATCCCCACACAGTTAACTGAACATTTTACATCAACTAGCACGTTTCCATCAGCGCCTTTTTCAAACACGTGAGGGTGGACTGTGCAAACCGGCGAAACGCGGGAGTCCAGCTCTTTTAACTTACGCAGCGGCCGTCAGCGCGGCGCGGCGCCACCGGCGTGCAAGCGAGCGGGCGATTCGCGGTTCATTACGCGACCCTTCGCGTTTTGTGGAGCGCGTCGCGTCGCGTCGCCTCGCCTCGCGTTGCCTCGCACTGCCTCTGATTAAGCGACCGGAACGGCCCGCCCGCCCTCCCCCCTCCTGCCCTCATCCCCTTCCTCGCCCGCGACCTCACCACTCGTCCTCGACCTCACGCCATAGGACCTGACGCGTAGGCACCCTTCACCGCTGTCACTTGCGCGTCACCGGGCTCCTGCGACTGAAATTCGGGGCGGTGCACGTTTTGGATCTGTTCAGGGGGCGTTGGTGAGGGTGATGGGAATTGCGGCGGGATATCGGCAGAGGCTGTGGTGAAGAAAGATACGTATGGGGACAAGGAAGTGAGGTCCACCCTAATATTACTTGCTGAATACCGAAGTCTGTAGAATGTTGAAGAAAGGAGGTTTTGAATGCCGGTACGGAATCCAAGTAACAAGTGAGATGCGTTAGAGCTGAGGGAAAAATCGTTTTTGTATGTAGTTGATAGGATAAGATAATACCAGAATGGAGATACTGCACAGGAATATGAAAATTAAAGTCTCCAAGACGGAACGGGAATATATTGCGTTCGGGTTATTGCAAAAATGTGTAAAGTATTTTGGATGTGGTAGCGTAAATGTCAAGAAAGGATAATTGTACAATTAAATTAGAAATAAAGCATTTAAAAGGGAAACGCGCAGGATCTAAGGGAATAACGGAGTCGCAGATAGTGATTTGAAAGATACATGGAAATTCGTGATAGTACAACCGCATGTCGATTGCTATATTGTGAATCATTTGCCACAAAACGATCAGTCAAAACGGAGACATGAAGAAGTGCAATGCAGAAGATTGTATGAGAATTGGAAAAATTAGTGTGAAAAGCTAGCCGTGGGTAAGAACAGCGTTGTGATATTTTTCCATTTTATTTACCGTAAAAACGCGTAAATACACTGATTAAATGTCGTAAATACACTGATTAAATTGACTGTATACTTAGTATGAGCAAACGAATTCATATAATTTGTTATCGTTATTGTATTCAAATCATTCATCATAAGTGCTCCAACACACCAAGTGAATTCTCTGGAAGGCGAAGAATATAATTTTTCCTAAACCATACTAGATATCCATTCTAATTATGGAGTATGGTGTAGCGTTAGTCAGGTGAAAGTGTCGGATATTGAAAACACAATGTACTTGCTGCATGAATAGGCGGTTGTCAGGAGGCAGTCGATGAAGTGTGCGCAATGAGCAATGAGCTAATGACCATAAAGAATACTCAACAACGAGGAATGTGCAACGAACAACCAGAGAAGCAAAAAAGACTGAACAATGGGAAAATGTGGAACAAAACGAATGAACAATGAGGAAGGAATAATGACGCAATAAACACAAATAAATGAGCAATGAGTTACCTGTCGAAAATGAGCAATGAATACGAGAAACGGCCGCACGGCGTGCAGAGCCATTGTTAGTGAGCAGCGTGCTGCGTAGGCGGTGCGGGCGGCGTCCCAGCGAGCGATTTTGGCTGGCGGTGAGCAGAGGCGAGTGAGGCGGTTAGGTGGGTGACCCTAGCGGAAGGGTGCGCGGGCAGGAAGGCAGGTAGGGACGGAGTAGGAAGTGAGTTGCGAGAGGGGCAGGCGGAGAGGGCGGTGGGCTGGAGAAGGGGGCGAGACGGGGAGGAGGAAAGGGCGAGGTGTACAGGTAGAGAGGGCTGGTCGGTCAGACTGAGAGGGAGGCGAGCAAGGGAAGAGGGCGGGGCGGTCAGATGGGCGTTCCAGGCGGTTAGAGTGCGCGGGCAGGGAGGCCGATGGAAAGTCGGGGGGGGGGGGGCAGGAGAAGAGGGCAGGGCGGATAGGAGGAAAGAGCTGGTGGGCAGTTGGAGAGGAATGGTGGGTAGGCAAAAAGAGCTGTGCGTGCAGGTGGAGACAGCACGGCAGTCAAGCAGAGGTGATGAGTTTGACGAGTAGGTGGACAGGGCGGGGCTGGCAGGTGGATGGGGCAGGTCGGGACGGGACGGAGAGGCGTAGAGGGCGAGGTGTACATATAGAGAGGGCTGGGCGGTCAGGCAGCGTGGGTAGTGGGCAGGGGAAGCGGCTGGGGCGGTCAGACAGTGTGAGCCGGGCCAGGGCGGTCAGGCGAGGCGGTGGGCGTGTGAGCGGATGGCGGGGGCGGGTGGCGGCAGGCGGCTGGCGGCGAACGGCTGGCGGTGGGCAGTGGGCGGCGCGAGCGGTGGGCGGCGCGGGTGGCGGGGGGCGCGGGAGGCGGGCGGTGCGGGCGGCGGGCGGCGGGCGGCGGGCGGCGGGCGGCGGGCGGCGGGCGGCGGGCGGCGGGCGGCGGGCGGCGGGCGGCGGGCGGCGGGCGGCGGGCGGGGGCGGCGGGCGGCGGGCGGCGGGCGGCGGGCGGCGGGCGGCGGGCGGCGGGCGGCGGGCGGCGGGCGGCGGGCGGCGGGCGGCGGGCGGCTCGGGCGGCGGGCGGCGGGCGGCTCGGGCGTTGCGCCTCGTACGCAAATGTCCCCGTTGATTGGGCCGCCCTCGCCGCTAGTTACGGCCGCCGTCCCGCGGGGTTCACGGCTCATATCCTCGCGTTGAGGGGACGCCTGCGTCGCGGCGCGTACGTGCTGCCGCCGCGCGGGGCTCGATCGCCAGGCTCTGCCACGCCCACGAACGGTGCGCGTTGCAAGGGAATTATGCACGTGACTACAGCACGTCTAGTTACTTACCACAAACTTTGATGATTAAAATTTTCCAAAGGTTCTTTTTATTAGTATTGCGCAAGAAGTTACGTTACTTAATTTTAAGAAGTATGAGTAGTAAGTCGTTTGGAATTCATTAGCATTCTGCGAAACACTCAAAATTTATTATTCATGAGACAATTAACTAATTCATTACTGACTATTTACTTTGAGAGTTCAGTAAGGTTGTAAGGTAATTCAGATCTTTTATAATATTGCAGTCGTAATTAAATAAAGTTCATTTTTTCTAAACCGAAATAAAAAAATCATACTAAATTAACTTCAGGGTTTTATCGTTACAGCAAACGTTTAAATTATTCAATTCGGGATCGAAGTGGATTTAATATGCTTAATATTGAAATAATGCGTTCTAGAAATACGTATTTTGGTAGCTCCCTCTGACATAAGAACCATAATTTGTTTTTAAAATTTACTAATAACACTCTTAAGCTTGGTTTTAAATCATCTTCTGTTGTACCGTGATTGTTAAAAGAGATTTGTACATGAAAGGATACCTTCTAACGGTTCAATCTCTCCCTGTTAAATTTCATACGAGGTCCGATACCTCGTCTTTTCCTTAAGTCACATTACGGAATATGTATTCCGTTTCATCACATTGGGGAAGTTCTTTGAAGCAACGCCGCCGAATTCCCCTCGGAAAGATTCTTTGCTATCTTATTACCGAACTGAGTGAACCGAATGAATGCAATATTCCTCATCGAATATCTCTGGAAATTCGGGCGCAGTCAAAGCGGACGGGGAGGATCGCCTGGCACGTGTGCGGCGACAATGTTGGCTGCACTGGGCCGGCGGCGAAGATGGCACGCCTTCGATCGGAGCGCTCGTTACTTATTTATGCTCCCTGAAGATCAAACGGATTGACCTATCACACTTTTATATAAGGGCCGGGGACGGAGCGGCGGTGGAGACGGCGAGGGAGGCAACGGAAGCCGAGCCACTCGAAGTCGGCTACGATTGCAACATCGGAGATGACGGCGGCCGACATGTCTCCGCTTTCGTCTCCTCTCGCTCGTTTTCCACCTCTCCCAGTCACGAATTTTCAGCAACTATTTCTGTAATAGTGCGTTTCGAATCTTATGGAAAGTAATTCATAGTTTATTAGTTCCAATCATTTGTGCTGACGTACAAAATATGTATATTCAAATCTTTTCTTCCAATTTCTATAAACGTTACCTGTATGAAACAAGGTTATCGATGATAAATTCAACTCAATGAATGAAAATTCTTTTTGGGGTATTTGACGTGAGAGTTCGTAACCTGATGGTGTGGCTGTGCGGTTAGACCACTGGGCGGATAGGGAGTTGGGTGGTTGGGCAGGTTGGACGGGCGACTAGACCTGCCAGCGCATCGCTTTCGCATTAGAGGTTTCACTTCTGGATGAGCTGCCGGAGGAGATTTTCAAGATCCTGCGCCCCCGCCCACGTTCATGCCCACGCCGCTGCCCTCGCCCACGCCCATGGTGGGGAATTCGCAGAAGCCACTGAAGACACATACGGAGCATCTAAATGCAACCAGGGCTAGAATTTTAATCACAGAGTCTAACCACGTGGTCGGAACTACCTTTTGGTGAGGAAGTAGCCAAAAGCTCTGCATGCTAAATCTTCGTTACAGCCAATCGTGGTGTACTAAGGGTAGAGTAATACAAGTTTGAAATTCAGAATCATACACCAACGTGATCAACACTTGCTCTTCATCTCAATTAAGAAACGAAACCAACGTATTGCAAGATATAAATGAGTAATGTGCTTTTGCAGAACGCATTTTCATTCCAACAACAGTCTAATTAGCATCAAGTCAAGAGTGTGTCTTTTTTTAGACTGAGATGGTAATGTCACCTATTTTGGCAATTGCAACTTCAACAGACATGTAATTAGTTTGTACATTGCATGAATTATTTTTCCACCTCTTGGATACCCTGATCAACACTTTGCTCTCCAAGGATGTGAGCTGAGTGGATATCATACTTGATAGAAAATATTGTAGTTGCATGCAGCTTAATGCGTAGTCGATATTCTCGTAACATAAAGCTACTTAAGTGTTAAAATTTCCTTTTTCGTATTATTTTGCGAGAATAAAGGATGTAGATTGTTGAGCGGAAATAAGAGCATTGCAGTACCACACGTGATAAGTGAAGCCTCATCATTCAGCGTCATCATTTAACCCTAAGAATGCACCACTTGGGCTTGACTACGCCGCACAAGAAACTTGGGACAAGGCTGGTTCGGAAGGCGAAAGCCGGGAGTAGTACCCACAGTGGCAATGCAAAGTTTGAAGACGCCGTTGGAGGCACTCCCCCCGCGCAGACGCAGCGGCGAGGGACCCGCCCACGCGGGTCTCTCCCCGCCAAGTCAGCGTCGCGTCATGCGGCGACGCGCCCGCCGCCTCCGCATCCCCTCCCTGGCCCCCTCCCGCGCGCCCCCCGCAGTTTCATTAATCACCCCCGCCACCCTTCCCACCCCGCAACCCTAGCCCGCTCCTAATTAGCCTTCCACGGCTATTTGTTCTCCACACAGTGCGTTAGTTCAATTCATTATGTGATGGCACAAGCTCCCCGCGCCCCGCCACGTCGCCCGCCGCGTCCGCTCGACCCGCCCCTCCCCGCGCTCCTCCCCGGCCCCTCCCGCGCCGCCTCCCGCGGGCCCGCCCGCCGGCTTTATATAATTGCACTGATTGGAGTGGGCAAATAGCGAACCGCCCGCCATTTATATTCGGGGCAGCGCCTCCCCGCCCCCGCTCCACCGATTCCCCCCTCCTTCCCGCCCCTCCCCTCCCCTCCTCCCCGCTTCTGCGGCGCGATATGTGCACGCGCCGTCGCTAATAATGCCCTCCCCACACACCGGTTTGTTTAGATAATGGTATCTACTTTGTACGGCGTTCCGGATCCTATTTTGATGATCAATATACTATTTACCCAGCGATAGTCCCCGCGTTTTGTGCTTGTGTCAGTTATTTCGTAATTTATCTGTCACATTTGCACAGCGCCGACCTGACAGATGAATAAAACAGCGACAGGCCTATTCGCTGTATATATCTGCGTTCGAGGAAAATATGTACAAAGCGGTGCTTCATTATATTGTTTAATGAAATTCAGCGTTTTATCATTGGTCGCAATGAGAGGGTGTCGCGCAAATTTTGCTGCGTGGAACTTGTGCTTGTTGTGCCGTTTGTCTGTGTTATGGTCCCCCTTGTGCAAGTCCCACTTATTAGTTACGAAGGCCTGCTGCAGGTGACGTACACCCTTGTGTCTCGACCCGGGGAACATTCTTCATGCGTACACTATATGAAGTTTCTTGCGCCCTACCGAAATCTGACGCGCATTAAGAATGTTTTATGACAGTTTCTCTTAATATACGTAACATTTTCTCTACTTTATAGCTCTTGCAGGTATTGTGTGTCACTTTCTAACCGATGAAATGCTCATTAATTGAATATTACATCGTTTTAAAACCAAAATATGCCTCTTCAAAATGCTTCCCTGATAATTCTGATATTTAAAGATTATTTATACTCCGAATAGTTATATGTATATTTAGAAGTGTGAAGTACGCGTACTCAACTTCCCAATAGCCTGCCTCATTAACAACATTTTGAATAACTTGTTACGAACACACTAAATCGACAAGCGACGCTATTTCAATGTAGCAGCACAGTTCTGAAAACGCATTAAATCACTGAATCGTCAATACGGTGTATTTGTATTGATCGGCGCCGCATCCATTTTGACACAGAGAAAGCACTTTTACGAGGGCAGTAAATCCAGGGAAGTCGTCCAGCGCAGCCGTCAATCGGAAGCCGCTGCGCCTCGCGACTGGGGCATCGCTCCGGCCCTTCTGGGACCCTTCTGAGCCCTCCTGCTCCGAAACCCACTCGCCCTTCCCTGGCGCTCACTCCGCGCACTTGCGTGCCCTTCCCCGGCGCTCTGGATGACGCAGAACAGTAAAGTTCACAGCATTCTTTCTGACAGTTTTTCTGCCAAATTTAGTTTCTATTGGTTCGTTTTATAAAAATCATTCGGTCTTCATCTTAAACCTCTCCAATGTACAATTTGACAAAACAATCCCTGTTCCTCTGTTTCTGCCTTGACTGGTTGTTCGTCCTTGCTTTCGACATCAAATCCCACTTTGACCCCTTGTTCACTTCTTATTTGTCTTTTATTTCCGCCAGTATTACCACATCATTCTCATTTTTGGCCATCTGTCTAACAGTCAAGCTCAATTTGCCCTTCTTCCCTCCCACTTTGCTGTTTCCCCCACATTTTCATACTTGTGGCCTTCGCGTTCTTTCACCTCTACTCTGCCGACCTTCTTTGCACATCCCCGCTCTTGCCCCCTTGCTTTCGCTCTCGCTTTGCGCTCTCTATCGCTCCCGCTCTTCCGAACACTCCTTCCCTCCGGCGCGCCGCTAATCCGGCACGACGACCGACGCCCCACGCCCCGCCCCTCCGCCCACCCCGGCCTCGTCCCCTCGCCCGCCCCTCCTTCCGTCGCCCCGCACTTCGCTTCGCGCGGCGCCTCGCCCAGAATTAAGGAGTTGCTCGCTAAATTGGATGCAAAAGTGTTAGCTTCCAGGTCTAACGAATCGTACCAATGCTTCTTAACAAGCTCGTCAAGCGCTCACGGTACAGCCGGCCGCCATGCAAATGCAACAGGGCGGACGGCGCCGCCCCGACGTCACCCGTTTGCCGTCTCCCTCTCTCTTCTCCACCTTTTATCGTCATCGCCCTCCGTCTCCTTTCTCTCCTTCTCTCGCTCAGACCCTCTCTCGTCTCGCCGTCCCTCGCCGCGCCATGCCTTCACTGTCACAATTTCCTTCCGTTACGTTCTTCACTTCGCCCGCTCCCAACCCTCCGCTCGAAGCCTACCTGGCGCCCTGCAACCTTGCTTGGCACATCATCATCACAGCAACCCCAACGCCGCTGCGCCCCGGCGCCCCACCCCACCCACGCGCCCCTTGCTCCTCGTCAAAGGGCTCGCGAACGAACTGACGGGGGCGGGGCGCAGCGGGGCGAGGGCGGGACGGGCGTACGCGAGGTGAAGGGTGGAGTTTCACCTCATAAAAGGAGCACGCCATCCGCTTACGGCGCACTTCCCGTTGTGATCCGCTGTTCTCGCAAAAAAAAAAGTACCATGTCATGAAGTATTTACATCCTCTTACGACCCTCCCCCGCGCGTACTTTTAGTTGTTTGAAATTCCAGCATCGGCGGCGGCGGTGGCAGCAGCTGCAGCGATGCGGGGCGACGCGAGGAGCGCCGCGGGGTGGGGGTAGGGGTGGGAGGGCAGGAGGCCGCAGGTAGAGGGCGCCCGGGGCGCGCGCGCGGGTCGTCGGTTCGAGGCGCACGCGCCCTGGCGGCAGCGCCGCTAATTAGCGACGGTGGCGCCCCCCGCAGGCGGCACGACTCATTACAGCCGGCGGCTGCGCTCAGCCGGGCCACGCTGCTCGGGTCTGCGCCGCGCGGTGCGGCACTCAGGTCCCGCGCCCGCCCCGCCCCCGCCACGCCCCGTCCCAGCCACCGGCCCCGCCCCCGCCCCCTCCACTGCTACTCCCGCCGCCGCGGCCCCCGCTGCTGTCGAGGGGGCTGAATTTAATTCCATGAAGAGGAAATTTAAAACAAAATCATCGCCGCTAATTGCGAATTCATTTCCAGGGAAGATCCGGGCGGGCGGGCGGGTTTGGAATTAGAAACTTTAATGAGCCTCTCTGCGCAGCAGACAAGGGCTCGCGCCGAGCACAATGGCTCGTTGGCGCGCGCGCGCGGCCCACGGGCGTGGCGGGGAGGGGCGGGACGAGGTGGGACAGGGTGGCGAGCGGGTGGTTGGCGGGCGGGCGGACCGGTAAGCGGCAGAAAGCAACGCGGGATGGTTTGGGGCATCTGCGCGAGATTGGATGGGAATTGATGGAACGGATGTGACATGTAATGGGGGCTGTGTGGTGCTGAGTAGGCGAAAGGAAGGGATGGGATGGGATGGTGGATGAGTGTGTCGGGTGGGGTTGTACTGCCGCGTATATGAGTAGGGTTGAAGTTGAGTATGTGGGTAGTTTGTGGGGTGATTACGCGACAGGCTGTTTGATAGTGGGGAATCTCCACAATAGGGTTGCATGTGAAATTATTTATTACACGATCCGTCGACAAAACTCATAGATACGCTAGAGTGTGAAAAATTTAGGTTCTCCTTACGGTTGAGTAAATAACAGGAATTGCACTGTTTCCGTAACAAAAGAGGGATTAATAGTAATTTTGAGAGGCACGGAGTAAGGCCAATGACCTTTAATATTGCATCATTCAAAAATTCAAACTTTGAGGGTTGTGCAGGAGTAGGGAGTCAACCACAAACTGTTAAGATGTGAAAGCATTTTGCGCATACCATTTGAAGTAAATGTCACATTCTTTAATAAAAAGCCCAGCCACATGTTCGTCATTTATCATGAAACTACTAAAGAATTTACAGAATTTGTTCATCATTGAATATTTAGTTACGATGTTTCATAAGGCGTCTCTTATACTCTTCCCCATCGCCTGCTCAGCACATCAAGTTACAGCATATCTTCGGGGCCCCAGCCTTATTATGAATGAATGAAACAAAACATAACTTGAATGCAGTTCATAGCAAGTCTGTGAATTGCGAGGGAAATGTTTTTTCCAAGTGCCCGGGAGCAGGGGAGAGACTAAATGCGAAAAGGGCGGTAAAGAGCTCTGTGCATGCGGCGCACGTGGTCGCCCCCACTCACGCCCCTAACTTCTCCCCACCCCCTCCCACCACCTCTCAGTCTCCACGTGCAACACCCACCTCCACCCCACCCGCGTCCTCTCCCTCTCACCCTACGCCTCGCTCACCACACTGTGCTCAACGCCATAATGCGTCCCCGTCCTAACTTTCCCCTCCTCCTACTTCTCCCGCACGAACACCTTGCGACGCCCTCCCCCACTCCGCCTGACCGTTCATCTGTCTCTGCCCACGCCTTTCTCCCACACTCCGCCCAACGCTTTAATGCCTCCCCATTCTAACATGTCTCTTTTCCTCCTCCTCCTCCTCCTCCTGCCCCCTCCCCACGCGAATACTGGTTCCATCCTGCATCGCCCACCCTCGCCCCGCCCGAACCTTCACCTATCTCTGCTCACGTCTATCTCCCACACTCCGCCCAAAGCCCTAACGCCTCCCCACCCTGACATCTGTCCCCTCCTCCTCTTTCGCGAACACCTGTCTCACCATGCGACGCCCACCCCCACCCCGCCCGAACTTCCACCACTCTCGCCCTCAACTCTCTCCCACTCTCCACAACACCTTAACACCTCCCCGCCCTAACATCCTTCCCCTCCTCCTTCCTCGCGAACGCGTCGACGGATTTCGCAGCTATTTTTAGCCTCTTACTAGCGACACTACGCAACGCTAATTTGTTTTGCCCGACCGCTTGCCCGTTCGTTCGCCCATGGAGCCTTCATGCTTGTTCGCCTCCGAACCGAGTTCCCCGCGCTTCCTCTGTGCCGGCGCACGGAACACGACTTCTTGGAAAGATAATTTAAAGCAACTTGTTAGCTTACTCATATGTGAAATGGAAGTGGACACGTAATTAGTGCTCCTGCGTGCTCCCGGCCTCATTCACAACTTGGACAGCTTTCAATTATATGCCATCTTTGTCGGTCGCACAAGCTCGGTGGAATAATTATCATTGAAAGGTTAATGAAGAAATTGTCAAAACAATGTCCGAAGAGATGGTGTAATTCAAAGAGGAATGCAAAGTTAAATTGGTCATTATTTTACCGCTTTGCCTTTTATTTCTAAAGTGTTGGAGTAATAATTTTCGAATTATAATAACTAGTGCTTTTTAAGAGATTCATTTTTTCAGCTCGAGTTCTTTTGTTATCAATTTACACTGATGAAAGTAATAAGTTTTTAATACATATAAAATAGATATATGGAACGAAAATTCAGAAATTGGAGATTCATTGATGTAACTTTAAGAGAAATGTGTCGAATCATGCCAGCAGAAGATTGCATTTTCCTATCATCCCGATGAAAATCAAAATTACATATGTCCAGAGCACACTGTACAGGGAATTAAATTTATAGACGTATTCAAAAATACATAGTACTGTGAATGTGGGACTCACAAATGCTAATAAATTAAAATTGATAAAGCAAAACCACACATGGCAATGGCATTTTGCAGAAAATACTAATTATAAATTAAATCAGTCAATGTCGGTTTTGTTCATCTCGTAGAAATGTTCAATACTCTTACTACGTGAATGTCTGTGGGACACTCTCATACAATGATTAGTCGAAAATTATTTGCGATGACGATTGGTTCAGATACAAAAATTGATGCCTGTGGAACGTGATCGTGAAAAGGGAAGGTGAAAGTATTCGGCAAGTTTTAAAACAGGGTATTGACGCCTTGCGAAGATTGGATGCAATAATATAGTTAGATATGAAGAGATTTTGGGAACTATTGCGGAATAGGGAAGAATGGGGAAGTCAGAAACAGGAAGGGCAATTGTATTGGAAATGTTTTCAGGAAGGCCTGCATTCAGAAAATTGCAACAAAAGGCAAATGAAGGAAAGAAGAGGTAGGTGAAGGGGGTTTTTGGATTGCTAATGGATAAAAAGAGAGCTATTTAGATATTAAGAAAATACTGAAAGGCACACAGTGTGTAAGAATAAAGTCCATTGTAACTCTCCGTACGGTTGATTTAAGACGTGATGAGAACGAAGCAACTATTTGTATTTGCATATGTCGCCATTACAAGTACCGTTAAGGGCAATTGACTTTGGCGCCATTAGATCCCAGGATTTCTAGTCAGTCCCCGAACTAGGAACTCCAAACGTCTCGAATTTGCTTAACCATCATGATTTCACGAAGTTAAAAAATTCAACAAGCGACACCGGTTTGCGGTCGTGACTTTCAGTGGAACCATCCCAGCATTCGTCCGGATGACCGAGGGAAACCACGGAAACCCCAGTCAGGATGGCCGGTCCGGGAACTGAACCCGCGCCTCCCGATTGGGAAGTAAGCGCAATAAGCCCTGAACCACTTAGCACTGTATAAGACAAAATAAATCATTCGATGTTGAAGATGAGAACAAGCGGAACCCTAGAGGTTCCCCCTAGAGGTTCGCCCTAGGAACCCTAGAGCGGTACCCAGGAGTTCCCCCTCTCTATGTACTTTGGGACACCGCCCCAATCAAGACAAGATTCAAGCTCCAGACTGGTGTCCCGACATTCATGGTAGGGCAATGCATGAAAGTGTAAGGCTATATATAAGGTGAGAGGAGGGGACAAGCATGAAGAAGGTTAGTTCGCGCAATGTTGGTGGCCCATTTGTAAAGAAACTGCTTCGATATTCACCTGATAATGATCGGAGAAATCATGAAAACTAGCGATCAGTGCAGCTCGTTTCTAGAATTATCCTCCAGACAGCAGCTGAATTCGATCTTGCTATCTAGCTAGAGTCGAAAGGCAGTCACCGTCGGGACTCGAACCCTAGGACTTCCCGTTCGCGGTCACTGTAGTAGCAACAGTTATGCTCTGAGCCAACGCAGCCGGTGCACGCGGGTGGAGAAGGGGGCGGCGTCGGCGGCAGAATAGAGCTAGTGTCGAAATTCCGTCTCGATCTAGACTCGAACCCCAGGACTTCCCGTTCGTAGTCGCTGTAGCATCAACAGTTATGCTCTGAGCCAACGCAGCCGGTGCACGCGGGTGGAGAAGCGGGGGGCGGCGCCTCGAGCCATGCCAAACACGGCGCCGAGTTAACATTCCCGGGATTTGTGGATATTGTTGCGGGGGCCCCGGGGAGATTGCTAACTGTCCTATTCAGCGGTGCGCCGCCGCCGGCGTCACCGCGCCGCCGCCCCTTCCACTTCCGCTTTCCCCCCGCCCTCGCCCCCACCCCGCCCCCGCCCGCGCAGCCGCTCCCGAGCTCTCCCCTCTCGCTACCTCCTCCAGGAGCCCTGCGCTCATAGAAGTTGCACGAGATGTACAGAGCGAACGTTTTGGAGTTTGAAATGATTTTGTTTTGCTGCGACAAAGGGGGTGGAATAGATGCATATTGGTGTATATGTCTACATGACGACAGACGGAGATGTGTATATGAGGGGCTGAATCGATGGGTCCAGCAAGTTTGGTGAACTAGGATGAAAGGGAGGGGATAGTCCTAGAGCAGCTATAGAATTCAAATGGCTAGAGAAAGTTCCTTCCCTCGAGATGTGTATTGCAAAATATAAATTCATTTCAAATATAGATTTTGAAGTTTCGATTTTGAAATGTCAGTTAATAGTAGGCTTCAGGTAGGTAGGCTTCAGGCCACGTAGTTGTCAGGCAACACTTACGCTGATGGAGAAGATTACTGTCTGAGTCAGAGCATAAGGTAAGTAACATACTGGTGCGCATACTTCGAGTAACAGAATGAAGGGAGTTGGCGTTTCAGCGTATAATGGTAATGTTACAAAAAACAGAGTTAATTCGACTAGTGAGATCAAATGGATGGGTAGGTATAGGAATATCTCCCGCATTATGTCCTGGAGGATGATCAGGACGATATGACAGCGCGAAGGATCTGCCAAGGTGACTGTAATACATATAACAATTTCGATGTGATTGTGAGAATATTCTGATGCAAGAGGGAGCTGAATTGTAGGGGTGGTGGAGGGGAGCCCGTGGTGGTGGCACCGCCACGCAGAAGGCAACAGCGGCAGAGGCAGCGTTAGTAGGGGATGCGCTGGGGCCGCATGATTATTCCAAGGACGGAGACGCGGGTTTCATCAGGCGCGCACACAAAGATTGCTTCCTGCGCAGCTCAGCTGCTCCGAAATATATCGAATTTCACACGCGATGAAAAATTAAGTAGCAGCCCATCTGTTCCATCTCGCCGCGGCCGGCCCCGCGATATTGAGCTGTTCCTCGTGCCGCCGCCTCCGCTTTCGTCTCCGTCTCCTCGGTCGGTTCTGCCGCCAAACCCACAGCCACCGCCATCCACCACCATCTCCGGCACGAACATTCACCACTGCCTCTTTGATCGCTTCCACGACTGTCTCAAGAACGTCTCTCACCCATCTCCGCGACGTTTTCCTAACCGTCTTCACGCCCGCCTTCACATCCGCTTCCACGCCCGTCTTTATTTATGCCCATTTTCGCACCCGCCTTCACGTCCGTCTTCACGCCTATTTTCACGCCCGTCTTCTTGCCCGCTTTCACGCCCGCCTTCACGCCTATTTTCACGCCCGTCTTCTTGCCCGCTTTCTCGCCCGCCTTCACGCCCGCCTTCACGCGCGCCTTCACGCGCGCCTTCACGCGTGCCTTCACGCCTGTCTTCATGCCCGCCTTCATGCCCGCCTTCAAACCCGTCTTCACGGTCGCCTTCACGATAACCAGACAACTGTTTCACGTTAATTTTCACAACTGCTTCATGACTGTCGCACGAACATAATCCGCCCGTCTTCAGGAGTACCTCACGACCGCCTCACAACAGTTTTCACAACCGTCCTCACGATCTCCACCACTATTCTTCATGACCGTCTCTATAACTGTTCAGGATCGTATCGAACACCGCCTCGAGCACTGCCATCACCACTACCATCACCACCACCGCTCTCTCCCCCAGGCGTACGCCAATCGCCGTCGCTGCCCTGTATGACATTAGCCCGCTGCCTCCTCCGCCTTGGCGATTCCTCACGTTAAAGCATTTCCTACTCTCCCGTCCCTCCCCGCGAGCCTTTCCGAACTTTTCTGTGAAAAATGCATACGCGAGGGGAGATGCCTTGAAGCGCTTGATTTCTCGCTCGTACTAGCGGCCGTCTTGGGCGAGGGAACTGTCCGTCTCCCCGTATATTAAGAGTACTCTTCTGAGGCTGCAACTGTCAATATTCAGGTCCATGCCCCTGAGGCAGATTCATCTTCTGTGTTATATGTTTCCAGAATCGTAGTTACTTGAAGTGTTCATGATCGTATTAGATGATGACAGTTATAACTTTGAGCACTGTTAATTGTCTTCGATTAGTGTTCATATTCTCTTTTGGGACATCCTCCAGCTCACTTGATCACCAATTCCAATTACAATCCACTATCTCAGTTCCCAATCTCAATCAACTATTATTGTCCCCTGGATGAATACGTGACCACTATCCTAATTTAGATCTTTATTTCTGATTATTATGTTCGGCCAGCATTACCTCCATGTAGAAATATTTCAATACCAATTATCAGCGCTAAACCCATCTACATATACTACTAGCGGCTTCATCATTTCTTCTAGTTTCGACATTCACGTACTTTCTGAGTTTCTGACTACCATTCCACAACGTTTACCCTAGGATGTTTACTACTAATGAAAATTCCTGACCATTTCTTGCTTCAAACAGTCATCGCCCTCGATGATTGCAAGTTGAAAATCATGAGACAGCTGTGTCTCAAAATCTCTCGCCAGCCCTTCGGGCCTCCAACCGGTGCCATCGATGCCCAGCGGTCTCCTTCTCTCCTGCGGCCGCTGGCTTTGACTGTCTACCACAATCCTCCCCCTAGTGACGGTTGTGGCCTTTGCCTTCCACCATCGGCCCCGTTCGGAGCCGATTTCTCGGCAGAAGCCCCTAACGAGGAGCAGATCAAAACCCGGCGGGCGGGCGGCCCGGATCTAAATTAGAGCTCAGAAGGGCCGCGTAAGACGAGCGACGCGGTAACGGAGGCGGATAAAAATAAGCGGTGACGGCGGCGGCGGCGGCGGCGCGGGGTCGCGCGTAATGGACCTTGGCGCGCATTCCTCCGTGGACACAGAGCAAATCTTTTGTAGGGCGCGGACGCAAACCTCAACCTGGGAGAGCACAAAGGGCATTAGTAACGGAGGGCGCCGACAGCTGCGATGCGGGCGGTTCGAGGAAGGAGCGAGCGCTGGGGAGGGAGCGGGTTGGGGCGGGGCGGGGTGGTGGGGGAGGGGGGGAGGGGAGCGGAGCGGGGCGGGGCCGAGGAGCCCCGTGCGGCATCATTAGCCGGGGCCGGCTCGCCGCCTCTCGTTAGTGGCGGCGGTGGCGGAGGGCGGACGGGCGCGGGGACGGTGGAGGGGGAGGGGAGGGGAGGGGAAGGGCGGGGAGGGGTGAGACGCCTGCGGGTGGAAGCGCGCTCACATCCTCTGCGAAGCTCACTCGCGTTCGCGCGCTCTCCCTCTGCGTTGCACCTCTGCCCGGCGCGGCCGCCTCCTTGCCGTCCTTCGCCCTGCGATCACCTTTCCTTTCTCAGCGCTAAGGCTCACAGCTTATCTTCTTCTTTTCTTTTTCAATTTCCTTCCACACTTTCAGTTTATAAGGTTCACTCTCACTTTTACTCAACACATTTTTAAAACTTCTCCCTCCCATTCTTCGTGTTTTAAAAAATAATCTAATGATTTATAATTCACCACAGCTCCTATTTTTCTCGTTTATGTCTTATTTCTCACTCTATCTCCCTGGTTTAGTTTGATTTATTCTCAGCCTACATTTTTCTGAATATTGTGACTTCTTACTTTTTTAAGAATCAGTTTTTAAATTTTATTTCTTGATTTTACCACTGCTCAGTCGTATCCTTTTCCGGCTTTTGGCGTCAACATCCTTTTCTGTGTTCGCCTGACCTTCCTCCACTCTGGAACTCCATATATTCGAATCTTTCGTCTGCGCGTTTCCCTTCGCGTTCCGCAGTGCCCTTCGTCTTCAATCGCCGCGTCTCCAAACGACTTCGTCGCCGCCGTCGCCGCCGTCGCCGCCGTCGCCGCCGTCGCCGCCGTCGCCGCGGCACCTCCACCCTCCCCCTCTCTCTAACTCTCTCTCTCTCTCTCTGGCCTCTCCGGCGCCACCGCGCGCCCCTTCGCGACATCTTCCTCCCATTTACCTTCCTTTCAAATCCAGTTACCTCGCTAATCACGGGCGCGAGGGCCGCAGCGCCGTGCGGGGACGGGGCGTGGGCGTGGGCGTGAGCGAGGACGTGGGCGCGGGGCGAGCGGGTGGGTGGGTGGGCGGCGGCGAATTAGAGGGAAACATTCGCGAACATAGGACGGGCATCGTGCCGCCCGCGCCGCGGGACCGCTACACGAGTCGCCAATCACCCCGCCCCCTCGAGCCACGCCTCTCCCACCCCCCTCGTCCCGCCCCGCCCCCCTCTAAGCCACACGCAAGACGCGGAGACGCGCTCCCTTCCTCGCGCTGGAAATGCGTAATCACTCTTCTGATTTGGATTCCACACACTGCGTTAACAATAGTGTGAAAGGGAGGCCTTTTTCAGTTGGCTATTTACTAACGTAGTTCAGTGCGTATTTTACTGTCGTTTTTTCCCTGAGAGTTCAAAGTCTGCTCAAAAACTTTCAAAATTCCTGACGGCACAATATAACCCTTATGATACACCTGTTAATGAGTGATTATTAATGAAATTTCCAAATCACATATTTTGGAAATTCTCCAGGAGTATCTAGTAACAAATTATGAAATTGAGAATTTTTGAAATTATTTTTCTAATTTTTGCGTTATTGTACTGCGGTTCTTAAATGAAGAAATTGTTTACTTTGTAAAGATCGGTTAGTTATTTCTTTTTTTTCATTTTCCATTCGGTCTATATATTTTTTATTTGCATTATTGTCAAAAATGGTTGAATTTGTCTCAATGCAACTAACGAACCCTTAAACTGACTGCTGTTTCATGCAAATTTCTGATTGAGTGACTAGACGCTATATTAGCAAAGTGTGAGAGTGCACTTTGCATTGCGGCTCTTTCTCTTACAAAACTCGGAGAGCCCCTAATTACACTCGCACTCTTTGCAACCTTCCTCGGTACCTTTGTATCTATTCTCTGTTCGCCAGAGGCTCCGCAACTCTCCACCTCATCACCCGTTGCAGAGCCTCGACGCACCTCGGCGGGCGGGGCGGGGCGGGGCGGGGCGGCTGGCGTGGCGAGTAGCCAGAGATTAATTGAACCTTTGGCGCGGACACCGACAATTTGCCGGCGGCCGCTGTACCGGACGCGCCTGTACAGTGTTGCAAACGGAATTGGGGCTCAATTTGGAATGTGAAAATTAATTAAAAGCGTCGAGGTGGGCTCTTGAAACGGGAGATGCAGCGCAGTGGCTACCACATTCGCCGCTGTAGCTGCCATTGCTATCGTCACCACCTCCGCCCTCCACGTCACAACCGTCGGCAGTATTCTGCCACGAGAAACGATACTACTGAACTAATCTCTACTTCGGAATACCTACGGCGGTTGTCACAATCTTCACCCTTTCCGCTCGTACTATTTTAAATCTGCTGTGCCTTTGTCTCGACCATAACAATCACCCCCGCGTAGTCTTCACCTCTTGCCGCTCCGCCGTCTCCACCAGCGCGGCCGCCCCCGCGACGCGCACTCGTAGCAGCGAGTAGGTTGGAATGCGGTAATTGGCGGGGAGAGCGGGAGGGTGGAGGCGGATCGGCAGCTGCTGGGGGCGTTGCATCGGGCGCGGGCGTGCGGGAAGGGACGAACCGCCAATCGATGCTCCGCACTTAACTCGCACGCAGCGGCGGCGGTGTCGGCGGCTGCGGCGGGGGTGAGGGCGCGCCCTCAGTCGCTGGCGGCGGCGGTGGCGGCGGCGGCGCGTGCGGGGGCGGGCGCAAGCGTCGACGGGGTGTCGTGGCGCACTTTCGCGCGCCGGGGAATGTGCAATATTGTTTTATTAAACGCCGTCGCCCCGCGAGCCGCGGTGACACGTGCGTGCGATCACACCTCGGCGGTGGTGGGGGCGCCGCTGGGAGCGTCGGTGGGGTATTATAGGGCGGGGAGGGGCGTGGCAAGGTGAGGTATGTCGGGCAAGTGAGGCGAGGCGGGCGAGTGAGGAGGGGCGGGCGAGTGAGGCGGGGCGGGCGAGTGAGGCGGGGCGGGCGAGTGAGGCGGGGCGGGCGAGTGAGGCGGGGCGGGGGAGTGAGGCGGGGCGGGGGAGTGAGGCGGGGCGGGCGAGTGAGGCGAGGCGGGCGAGTGAGGCGGGGTGGGCGAGTGAGGCGGGGCTGGCGAGTGAGGAAGGGCGGGCGAGTGAGGCGGGGCGGGCGAGGGAGGCGGGGCGGGCGAGTGAGGCGGGGCATGAGGCGGGGCGGGCGAGGCGGGGCGGGCGAGTGAGGCGGGGCGGGCGAGTGAGGCGCGGGCGAGTGAGGCGGGGCGGGCGAGTGAGGCGGGGCGGGCGAGTGAGGCGGGGCGGGCGAGTGAGGCGGGGCGGGCGGGTGAGGCGGGGCGGGCGATGACGCGGGGCGGCCGTGTGAGGCGGGACGGGACAAGGTGAGGTGGGATGGGCGATTGAGGCGGGATGGGCGGTTACGATAGGTGGTACAGGACAGGATCTGACGAGGCGGGGAAGGATGTGGGGCGCAGCGGGGTTGGGACGGCAGGACATGACGAGACTAGACATGGTGGGTCGGTAAAGGATCAGACGAGACGGGTGCACCGAAACAGATCAGGCGAGGCGGGTTGAAGTGGGGTATGTAGGGTGTGGCGTGGCAGCGTGACGGGCGTGGCGAAGTGGGGGCGCCGTTGGGAGCGTGGGATATTGCAGGGTCGGTGGGGTATGGCAATGGGGCAGCACAGGGAAGATCTCTACCACGCGGGACCGGGTGAGACTATGTGGGGGAGGCAGGGCGAGGCGGGGCTGGACGAATCGTGGCGAGAGGAGTGCCGGCGCGAGTGGGAGTGGCGGGGATGCGGGGCGGTGCTGTGTGGAATAAAGTGCCGCGCGAGCTTCGCCGCGTGATGCGGTGGCGGGAGAGGAGAGCAATAGCTCCGGTATGTTGGTATGAATGGGGCTTTTAGGGGCGACCGAGAATGGGGGGATTAAGTTACGCAAGGTGCGTGCGTTTGGAGTGAGTAATGCACTTGCACGCGATGGGAAGATAGAATTTCTGTGTTCTCCCGAGGGGTGGCGTAATCAAATTTTTTCGGTGATTGTTTTGTAGCTGTGCAGTAACAATTCGCAGTTCGTGGTTGTATCATTCTTGCTGCTGTATACTATAAGAATGTGAACTCAAAAATGCAATTTACAAAAAGCTTTTGGATTAATTATGTTATGCATAAGAATTTACACATTCAACAGAAAATTTAATTGCGAATTCAACTCTTTGCTGAGTAATAATTTTATTGAACTTATTAATTGAGTAAAAAAATTATTTTACGTTAGTCGTCAGTGCAATACGTATGTAATCATATTTGAATCTTTTTGTGTTCATTTCTATAATTAGAACATTCTATCTACTGTACTCATCTTGAAAATACATTTATTGGAAGATTTTGGATCTGCAATTCTCGGTATATGAATGTTAATACACGGTTGCGTGTGCAAAGCTAATGATTTACATTTGGCAAACAATATAAAAGCTCGTCACCGATCATTGTAGGCGAGTCAGCCATAGACACAGCTCTCAAATAAAATTCCAATGCAGTCAGCGTAAAATACATTGGAAAAGGTTTATCGGAATTCCGCTTGCGCAAATTCATACTGCGTCAACACTCCACAAAAGCGAACATAAAATGAAACGAACCCGAACGTAATTAATGATTGTATAAATAATTATCGAGGGAGTCACCTGTTTTCCAGAGATATTGAAATCAGTCACAGGTTGGCAGAGAAGTCCTGAATGTGGACGCGTCTGCATCTGGCAACAATAGCTCGTCATAAATTTCGGCGCGGCGTTTCCATTAAAAGGCCATTGTCTGGGGGCGCGAACCCAGCCGCGGAGGCGGCGGAGATGGAGGAGGAGGAGGAGGAGGAGGAGGAGGAGGAGGAGGAGGAGGAGGAGGAGGAGGAGGGTGGTATGGTGTGAGTGCTCCTACCCGCGATCTGCGTGGAGTCAAAAATCCTGTTCGGGTCCGCTTGCGATGGGAGGATGCGATGATGAAGGCTACGCATGAACGGGGAGTGAGGTATCGATAAATGTGAAAAGTGGTGATTTTGTTATAGCTGCTGTTATTTCCCTCCCGTGGCAATGGAGAGAGCTGCTGAATTAGTGAGAACACTGAGCTGAAAAGAGGGAGACAAAAGAAAAAAAACTAACGCTGAGTAGCGAATTTAGTGGCTTGGGTAATACAAGAAGAGCAGGGAACGCATTTCGGAAGTATGGAGGAATGAATTAGTAGTGCACTATCTTTCATCAGCGGAGAGTGAAACGTTTTGCTCGAAATATCATCAGAGAAGCTTCGGGGATGACATCAATAGAAGAGGTGCCAGGAAAGGCTCAAAACGTAGGATAGCCATTGTGTCTGAGACCGTTACAGTGCTTTGTTCCAGAGGGTTGGAGATGGCAGCCGTAATGTTGGCGAATGGATGTATTGCGGGAGAGAGCGTTCTCGGAATGGCAAGGGGGGGAGGGGCGAGGTGGCGCTGGCGATGGCAGCGGAGGCGGCGGCGCTGCGGTCTCGCGGGGCGCGGAGCCGCACCGCGCCCCCCACCCCCCACCCCCACCCCTCCCCCGCTGCGACGCACGCGACTGTACCGCGCGCCGGAGTTAGCTGCACATAATTAGCAGAATTGTGCCTTCAATGCTCGTTGCCCGCCGCCACGCCCATTCACGTCCCTCTTTGGCGCCGCGGCTGGTTGACGACTCGTTACGCCCGCGTTTCCCCGCGCCCCGCCCATCATCCCGGGTTTCGGCACCGCTTGCTGCTTGCGCCCCTCCCCCCCCGCACGTGAGTGGCACCCGTCCTCGCGCCCACGTCGCCGCCGCCAGCGCTGCCTCCGTTGCGGCACCTCGCCCCCACGGCACTCTCGCGTGCAAAAGGCGTTGAGGGTACCTTGAGCTTAACCTCTCCTTTTTCCTATTATCCTTTTCTACCTTCTAAACTTTATGTAATTTCCCAACTTTCATAGTTTCAGTTTTTGAAATATAACCTTCTCTTTTAAACATACGCATTACGTTTTGTTTAGTGTTTTTTTTTCGAATCATTCAATGACAAATACATTTTAACTATCAATGGTTAACCTCTATTCCAAAAGATTCTTCTATTTTTATGAGATTTTGTATTCTACGTGAGAAATTCTAATTTTTGTACTATATACGTTCCGCTATACACTTTTTTAAATTACTGATTAATTACAAAATTATGTGTATTATGTGTAAGTATTTTGTGAATTAATGCAGTAATGCCTCCATTATATTTGCTGGATATGGAGTTGCCACATTTCTTCGTACCAATATGCTTCACCCAGTACTGCTACAATCACTTTTTGGGTATCCTCATATGTGTATACTTCCCCATTATCTCTATATGTCTTCCTCTCCCTTTCCTCATCATTTATTACCTCCCGTACACCTTTGTCTACCATTCTCTAATTACCAAGACAATCTGAAGCGTAATGTGAGCTTCTTGGCATTACTCCATTTCCTCCATTATCGCCCAATTCCATCCCCCGCCTTTCCGCCTCGTCTTCGTAGCCCCCCCACGTGCCGCTCCGGTGTCTGGGCACCTCGGGGCCCTTTCGACCTCTCGGTTATCCCTTCCCTCCCCTCCCCTTCGCGCCCTCGCCCGCGGCGCGCCCTCCAACTGCAGACGCGGCCCGCGGCCCCGGTGATCCACCCTGTTCGCGCCATTTGTCAAAACTTCCGACTGGCGCGCCAAGTATTCGCCTGGCGAAGCGAACCCCCCGCCACCGACCACCGACCGCCGGGCGCGCGCGCCGCCGCCTGCGCCCCGCCCCGCCCCGTCCCGCGTCACCCCTCCGCGCCCTGCGCCGCCCGCCGCCAGCGCCGCCCGCGGCGCTCGACGTTAATTAGAAGCTTAGGCCGCGCGCTGATTAGCGGCGACGCTTAAATATGAGATACGGCGCCCGCGGGCGGCGGTAATTAAGTGTACAGAGCCCCGAGTGCGCGCAGGCTGACGGCGACGGTACGGCCGAAGACGGGTACGGCGATGATGGCGGCCGGCATGACGATGATGCCACTGGAGCCATAACCAATACCTTACGATGCTTGCCATGACGACGCTGACAGGACCTGAGACTTGATACCGTAATTATTGAGGAACATTATCTTCACGAAGTCCCTAATAATGATAACGGGGATGATGAGGTGATAATTGACGTCTTACGAAATTACCGGAGAATATCAGGGCGAGAGTGACAACCTTTATGATGAAATAGATAATTTGTGTCAGAAAATATTTCGAAAGGAACGATCACAGAAAAGTTGAAAAATGTATTGCAAATGACAGTGAAAATAAAAATGACAAGAATTATTATTATGAACTTCGTAATGTCTATGGGATACTATGATTAGGAAACTGAGATTAACTTGGAATATAAATATCGAAATGTTGCTGATCACGATTCTGTCAGCTTTTATAAGAAGTGACAACGACACCTGTGCTTTATCGCGACTCACCAAAAATATACGCGATGTCGCCGACTCATCAGCTGATGACACGGCGCTCATTGAAGGCTATCGAGGCCCCGACGCGAATACTTAAATTAATGCTCTCGATATATATCGATTCTATCGCGACGGACGCCCGCGACGTGTGGTGGCCGCCGTGCGACTCATTGGCCGTTATCGGGCGGCGGCGTGATGAACCCGATGCTGATGCTGCTGCAGCCACCTCCGCCATCGCCGCTGGGTAGGGGGGGTGATGGTGGTGATGGTGGTGGGGGGAGTGGGAAGTGCGGAGGTGGAGGGTCGCCGCCGCGGAAAACTGCGCCATTAGCATAACAGCGAGCAATCAGCGCTCTTATCACGCGCTCTGGTGGCGGCGCGCGGGAACCTGCTCAGTGCTGGACGCTCGCCAGCGCTCCCCGCCCACCACCCCGCCCTCGTCGCCGCCGCCGCCACCGCCTCCGTTGCCGTTTCTGCCCACCCACGCGTTGCAGCGCTCGCGTTTGCTCTGTGCTCTCTTCTCTCTGATCCACCGCGAAGTCTTTCATTCCCTGCTCAACCATTCTCGATCTCGCTACGTATTCATATTATTAACTGTTTCTGACTTCGTCTCTTCCTCGTTCAAAACTGTTTTGTCCGTTTCTCTCACTGACCTTATCCTCTTTTTACCAATTATTTCTCAGCATTTTCCTTGCTATTTAAACCAAAATTTTAAATATTCTTTTGCCTTAAAATTATTAAGCTTAACAAGTATTTTAGAAAATTTATTTGTTTTTAAAATACTTTAAACAATTAAGATAAAGTCCGTGAAAAGTAAAAAGTAACTTCGTGGACACTTAGAGACATGAATGTTTCTTTATACCTAATAACCAAACATTTATTTTCAATAGACCATTATCGTATTCTACATATTAATAGTTCACCTTCGTTCCTGTTCTTTCTCTATTTAATGTCATGATGTGTCTTTTTCCCTCGAGTCCATCGTGTTTACTCTAGGATTTTTATTCATTAACTTTTGTAAATGCTCTTGTGTTGCAAAATTTACGAATTCAAATCCTATGTTTTATTCGTTGTGCCATAAAAAATATTCACAACAATTACACTTATAAAAATCTTTGGAACTTTTTTTGGGTCTTCCCTTTCAGCCCCCTCCCTTACTAAAGTCTGCGTTAGCTTCATATAGCTACACAATATATAGCCCCTAATCTCCCCCGCAGACAGGCAGGCAGACATTTGCATTTCTTTAGCGGAAGCACAATCTGGCGCAATTAACGGAAAGCAGGCGAGATAACCTATTTTACGTAGATTGGGAATTATTAAACTTCCGGGCTCCACTCGCGAAAATTTTTCCCTTTAATCTTTTGACGTCTCAGAATGAAACATGTCATGGTTCCGCTACGTATCAGTCAGACTACCGGAGATGGGAGTAAGTTACACAGTTTTCCGCAAGTGCATTTGGCGCCTGTTGGTAGATACTAACTGTTCCTACTCTACCGTTCTGATTGTTCTTACCGGAGATATACTCTAAATATCTTCTAGAGAAGGGAAAGCGGACTGCATGAATTACAATTGTAACGATGCTTTGAATTATAAATTTTTGATTGATAGTTAGTTAAGGTAGAGGTATAAAATAAAAATATAAGAACTGATGTTTTAATTCAGAGCTCTTACGATGTATTAATTGAAGCAATAGTTGCTGAGGCGGGATTATACACCAGGTTTATATACCAATAAAATTAGTGCATTTCTCTGTCTCGTTGCTGGTTTATACACAATGGTGTATAACGCATTATCGAACTAAATATAAAAAACAATAAATATACGATAAGATATTAATCCAAAAAAGTGATGAAATAAAGTAATATTACTTAAAAGAAACGATTTTCAAAAACTTTGTTTTGTTGTCGTCCACCCTACCATCGTAGTGAGAAAATTTCCATGTTCATCGCGACGCTACAAAAATCTACCTTCGTTTTATTCCCAATCACACCTTCCGAAGATGGTTTTATCATTTATTTAGCCTTGGCTATTCAAGCTATGATATAAAAGCAAATTGTCTTTTACTTGACGGTTCTTTACGTGAGACGAACAGAACAGCAGAAATTATTTTCTACACTAAAGTGAACCCTAATTAATTTGTGAAATTGATAATGAAAAATTAATTACACATGGTACCATAAATAAGAAACATTAATTACGTTTTCTATCGTACTTGTCAAACTTATTAATTAGGCAATCAGCCATACGTTTCTAGTTGCGTGGTGCGCCTGAACGGCTGCAACACACTTGGAGCGTCTGTGTTGCAGATTGCATACAAGGCACTCTCACAGGCGCTGCGGCGCGGCGCGGTACGGAGCGGCCTCGGAGGATGGGAAAGGAGGGGGAAAGGAGGGAGGGGAGAGGGCGGGGAGGACGCCGCCGCCATTGAGGCCGAGCAGGAAACTCTCGAAAATTGCCCCGCGAGAGCTGGCGGCGGAAATTAACTGCCGCGGCCCTGTTTTGAATTCAATTTCTCATTCGAGGTCGAAGGGATGTAGGTGCTGCGGTAAAAAGACGTTCGCCACCACTGTGACTAGCGTGTCGGGTTTTTCATTCAAATCATTGTTGTTTGCTGTAATTAGAATTACTGTATGATGAATGATCATTATATACAAATGACACAATTACGAAGCCTTAGTAATTTGTGTGTATCTAATTAGCGATATTTCTGTTGTACTAACTTCTTTCTTTCATCTTTCAGACTAATTCGACGTTGAGAGTCATTAAGGACTTTTATATAAAACGATTATACATGTTGGTGATTAGCGATTTAATAACGCATACATTCATATACACGAAGATTGTTTAAGGGTTTCAATACCGTATTTCCGTGTAACAAACGTAGCAGATGCCGGTAATTAATAGTTCGGACTAATTACGCGCCGTGAGTTCGCTACGCAGTTTAAGTGTCTTAGGAAACAAGCAAACCATTCATTCTGTAAATATCTCAAACCAAGGGGCGCGGCGTTGCTCGTGCTACAATCTCAACGAAGACGAGGTCGCTCTCTCCACCACATACACGCTGCCGGGTAATGAAGGCCCAATACTTCATAGCAGCCCCCACAACCAGCTCCGCCCTTCCCGTTGCCTCCCATCTTCCCCGATTTAACGAGTTCTTTCCCTCGTCACGTACGTGTATCTCTCTTACTTTAAGCCTCATACCTGCACATTTTCTCATCGTACCGCACACACTCCCTCATCTCTTCCGATCGTTCATCTTTACGGACACTTGTATCCGCTCTTTCTCCCTCTTTCCCACCACCCAGCCACCTCATCTCATTTACCTTGCCCCACCACTCATTCCCCCTCCCCTCCGTCGTGAGGCGGCATCCTCCCGTACCTTCCCACCAGCCTGCCTTTCGGCCCGCTTCCAATCGGCAGCTTAAGTTATTGGCAATTAGGCGGTAATGGAAGGAGATTGCGTGAGTGTGGAATGAACACACGGGCTTGCGGATGTCGATCCACTTGCAAAACTACTTTAATTAACACGCGGGAGCCCGCTCGCCGCCCGGTCGCCTGTCTTTGTCCATCGCCTCCATTAAGGCCCCGGTGTAATTAACGCTGCGCCGAGGAGACGCGCGCGCCGTGGCCTGGCGCCCGCGAGGAGGTTCCGGCGCCGCCCTCCCATTTATAATTAAACCAAATACCGCACTTTTCCGCCCTCCCAATCAGGGCTGCGGCGCGCGCTCGAAATGCGTCTCACCGCCGCCGCCGCCGCCGCCGCCGCTCGTCACTCGCCGACCAGCTGCGCGGCGCGCTTCTCGTTTCTCGGCTTCGCCTGCGCGCCGCCGCTACGAGAATTCCTTGCCGACGAGGCATGCGTATTCCTCATAAAATATACTAATTTGTTTATTATTTTATTTTTATAAACATTACAATATACTTTTATATACTAATAAGCAATTTTTTTTTGTTCCCTTAACTACTATGAAATAAAATTTGTTCTAAGAGCTAGCCTATTAGCGTCCTCTTAAATTAAAATTGAATTTAAAAACACTTTTTTGTGTTTGTAGATACACTGGTATTTACAATATTATTTTAGTTATTAGTTCTTGAAACACTTTGACACCTAATTGTACACAAGAAATATACTAAATAATAAATATACAATTATGTATTGCTAGCAGTGATTATTGGGACTCTGATGGTGTAACGGATTGCTATACCCAAGTTTGCAGGTTCCAATGCGATAGAAGTCGTGGAGTTTTAAGACCGAACAAATCCTACGTTCGCCTTCTTTCGGAGGGGAAGTAAAGCTGGCTTGCCAATGTTATAGATTTGTTGCATGTAAGTGACTCACAAGTCTAAAAAATGCTCTGACCTAAATTCTAATATCCTGTTTTACACTCGAGTTTAGCTGTTACATGGTGAAAGGTTGGTAACGAAATTTGCGTGGTCAGGGAAGAGCGGTCCTGATGGCTCGAGTTTCGCTACCTAAAATGAAACATCATTGATTTAAATAATTTTTAAGTTGTTTACTTGTGTTAACCCTTCTTTTTAAATCAGATTTTTATTCCTTTTTCCGTAGATTTTTTATCTTAATACTGTTATTGTCGTGAAATCTCATTTTTTATTTACATCTTCCCTAATTTTTTCTTCGAAATTTTAGAAACCACTGATTCTTTAGATTTATTCATGTACTAGATATTTTTTACCGGGATCACATTCGTTAGTGAAGGATTTCTTCTTTCCGCTTCTAGGTGGTTATACTTTTAGAATACCATTCATATCCTATTTTGCCGAACTGCCCACTCTCCTTTCGCCCCGGGGCTCGCTCCGCCTTGCGACTGCGCCTCGCCCGACCAATCTCCACTGCGGGCCCCCGCCCGTTATCAAGGTGTCCCATAAATGTTTTCGCGTGTCGACACGCGGCTAAATTGGAGTCGGTGTCCCCCTGCACAGCATAAACAAGGTAATATCGAACGGTAATCTGGAATAATCAACGGCTCGCCTCTTGTCGCTAACGAGGTGGGCATTGAGACGTTTCAGGGTCAACGAACGAGAATAATGGCGGCAGCGGTGCGCAGGCCGTAATGCGAAACGCGATTTACGTCCCGCCCACGTCGCTGCGCAGATGACTCCCGCTGCGCCGGGCTGCGCGCAGGTAGTGGCCGCTGGCAGGCGCAGCTGCCTCGGATGAGGAACATTTGAAGAGTTTTTAGGAAAAGTAATGGTTAGGAGGCGGATTTTAATGAAATGTCATTTTTTCTTTTTCACTTTAGAACAATGCCGTTTAGTACAGAAATTCATTTTATGTTATGGGAAAAGAAAATAACAAATTTTTATAGGTCATTTCTTTGCATTTTTGTCCATTTCGACCAATAAGTCATTTTTTTACCTTTTCCTGTCATTTTTAATGCATTT
Source organism: Teleogryllus occipitalis (assembly GCA_011170035.1). Classification (NCBI taxonomy): domain Eukaryota; kingdom Metazoa; phylum Arthropoda; class Insecta; order Orthoptera; family Gryllidae; genus Teleogryllus; species Teleogryllus occipitalis. Next base: position 1,372,463 of record BLKR01000010.1, read on the forward strand.
TTTGCTGATTTAGTCGATTTTAATGTCATTTTTTAATGAAACTTGCTTCAAATAATATTTACGAAATGTAAAAAATGTTCTTCAGAGAATTACTCAGTAGCCTACTCGATTTGTTCGCTCAGAAATTGTTTTGACAGCTGTTGTGAGTATACAATTCTGGTGACGTATATCAGCGCCTTTGCCGGTTCGGCCGATTTCGATGTAACTAACGAGAGAGATTTCCTGGTAAAGAACAGTCCAAACAAAAAGTTTGCGTGGTGAGTCCACTCGAACGAATGGAAGAAGCCTCGGTTACATCAGAAACGAATCCAGCAGCTTGTGTTGTTCATCCGAACTGGTTTTGATAAGATTTTTTACGTCATTTTCCTTGGTTTTAGGCAATTTTTAAAGCATTTAAATGCATTTTATTGATCATTATTGCCGATGTTTTAGGTCACCAAAATCCGCCCCCTAGTAATGATGCTGTTCTGATTAGGAAAAATGCTTCTCTGATTAGCACTTCACTGTGGATAGTACTTTTATTAAATTTTAGAACAAAAGTGTGTTTAGATTAATCGGTTGTTCCATGCCAAAACAGTACGTGAAAAAAAATTATTTTGAGAAAAAGTTTCAACATTTTTCTTCATCCTTAATAGTGTAGGTGGAGGGTTTTAAGCTAGAGAAATCATTAAACGCACTAAAGATATTTAGAAATAAGTTTGGTTTAAAGGAGGGCCTTTATGCACTAGCCCACAGTGTATACGTACAAAGCGTTTCTAAACAAATTAGTGTTGCTTGCTGTGTTTTGTCATGGAGAAGACGCGCTGCTGGTATTGTGTACAACAGACGGTAATTTTTGGTAAAATTGATTAACATGAGTAATACTCTATTACATTTTGTCACGCTATCACGACAAAATTTTAAAAAACAAAATTTTTGAAAATAGAAATTTACCTAATAATTTAAACTTTTTGTTTTGGTGCCAAGTTCTTAAAATGCATTTGAAAATGGAGAAGTGCAGACGGAGTTACAAATGCACAGGAATTCGTAAGCATAAACGCAGTATTCTTGGTATTACTTTCACCATCATTTTATCGTAATTTCTACCTTGTACCTATTTAGTTTTCAAATACTTGTGAACAGACACGTATGGTATTTTACAAACCCGTATGATTTTTTAAATGCTCTTTATACACACGGAAAGTGTACAACATATGTTTTCGAAATTCTTTTTACGTATTAGTTCAGTGTTGAGCATCTCGAATAAAAAACCTCAACTAATTTTGCAGAAAACATAAATAGATTTATGAAAAACATTTTGGATTTTCCAAGAGTTTTTAACATCCATTAGATCCTATTTTCATTTCAATTTCATTTAGGGAAAATGATAAATTATAGTTAATAATAATAATAATAATAATAATAATAATAATAATAATTGTTACTAGCCAGATCTTTACATTCAACAATAATAGTATGTTGTTTTTATTATTGTATTGGTAATTCTTAATACACTATGACAATATTTGGCTTAAATTAAAGTTAACTGTATTTCCTATGGAAGGAGTGGAAGATTGAGTGGCCAAAGGAGAAGAGGCGGGCTGACGCTTGAGCAGCGAACGAACTAAGATCCCCATCGTTTAGAAACCCATAATAAATTTTCACACAAAAATGTATTATAATTTATAATACATTTTTAATTATATATACTAGAATATTTTTGGTCTTTTATTTGAAAGACAGAACATTTTTCTTTATCATTACTTAATTTAATAATAATTTTAAAATAATTATATATAATATAAACATGTATAAGATATATATAAACATTATTAAAAATAACAGAATTTTAATACTTTTAACTGCCTATGTTGTAGTTTATTTACGCATTTATATTGACAACTTCAGAGCAATATCGAAATACCATAAGGAGCTCGTTGAGGGCCCCCGAAGGCATTAACGCGGCCCTGGAGAAGGCGCCCCGTTTACTCCGTGGCGCGGGCGACCCAGCGCGTGGGCGAGTGCAAGCGACGGCCATATTTCAGCGCAGGGGTCGCGGTGCGGTGGCGCGAGTGCCGGAAGAAAGCGCGCGTAATTGCCGGGCGATCGCAGTGCCCCCGCGCTGACTCACCACGTGCACGCGCTCCACGTGCCACGTGCCGCGTGCCCCTCGCTCGGACGCGACGCGCCACGCGGCCCCACGAGGGAGTGGAAAGACCCAATACTCGAAGAATGCGCCAGTGCAACGAGCGCGTGATTTGAGGAGTTTGGCGCTTGTCGGTGTGCGTGTCACTCGATGAATAGGAGAAGAAATGAGAGCGAAGTCTCGTGTAATAATGAAGGATGCCAGGCACGAAATAGGCGTACGATACGTGAACGCAAACGATAACAGCAAACAGACGTTTGCCCGACAAAAAGTGTTTGCTTGCACAAATGAGAGGGACAGATAATGAGTATCTGCGAGTGACACTGATATATCCTTACAACGGCAGGGCGTGGGTGTTGAATTTACGAAAAAAAGGACTGAATGGCATGAGCATGTAGTAAGAGAGTGATAAGAGATATAACAGTGACTCAGACTGGAATACGAACGATTCGGTGGGACTGGACACTCGTAGCAGAAAGATTAGACAATGTGCCTTTTTGAGTGTGAAATGTACTCGAGCTCATGCTGGGGGGAGAGGGGAAAGGCAATCAGTATGCGTCGAAGCGCATAAAAGGGCACAGCCGCTTCTCCCAAATAACCTGAGCACGACGCAAGCGATACCGTTTGTCCATTGTAACGTATCCCTTCCAACAATAATATTTGTACGCTACTGCGATTCCTACAGCTGCGTGACTAAGGGATCGCCCCCTTCCAATCAGCGGCAGCGAAGGCGCTTGCGCCCTAAGCCAGAGGATTGATGAGTTGTGATGAGTTACACAACACAGGGCTTCATGCGGGTTGGATGTGATTGTCCGGAAATTAAGAGTGAGGGGGAAATCTTAACAGCTGCTGGGTAGACACAAGTTTCTTCGTGTTTCATATGCGTGAATGCCATTCTAAAAAAATGCTTGATGGATGAGAAATAAAATTTATTTTTGTGTGTGTGTAACAAGTGAACCTCAGAAGACATATATTTAATAACTAGAATAAAAATATCATTAATTGGGCACTTGATTTTATTAAAATATCATCAAATACTAAGATAAATGAGATTGTTCGTGACTGATAAGAGAACAAAATATAACAATAATAAATTAATCAGTTATTATTAAAACTGTAACTGTTAAAACCAAGTTTAAATCCCGTCAAAAAGACCATGGGATAAAAAGCAACGGACGTCACTAATGATTTCACTACCACCCTCCAGAAGAGTGAGTTTCATTCACGTCCTCACATTAATGAGAACTAATCACCACAACAATGCCGCATTGTTTCATTGTTTCACCTCCCGCATTCCAACCGCATTCCGCCGGGAGAGCGCGACGTTGTCCTCAGGAAGCGGCTTCCGAGCGCCGCCGCACCGCAAGTTCCAACCCTTGCGACGCGACATCTTCCCGGAAAGGCAACGCGGCGAGGGCGAGGGGGGCGGGGCGGCGAGGGCGGTGGGTCGCAGAGGGCGCTGATCGGATCGAGGTCGCGCTCCGCCTCCATCTTGGCTCCTCCGCCCCCGCCCCGCCCCTGCCTGTGTGCCTCCTGTGACGCCGCAGTATGTATCAGGGGGCGGGCGCCTTGATTGAGTGCCATTGTCGCTGCTAATCCCCGCGCGGAGCGGGAGAAAGGGCGGGCGGCGGTAACGAACCCGCATCGCATGCTTTGTTAAGACTCCGGGCGCGACGCTGCGCGGCGCGGGGAGGAGTGATGAAGGGAGGCACGGCGCGGGGCGGGGCGGAGCGAGATGGGGTGAGACAGCGCGCGAAGGCGAGGAGCGGTACTGAGCGGGTGGGGTGGTCGGACGGGCGGGCCGGGCTGGGCGGAGCGGGCTGGGCGGGGCGGCGCGGGGCGGGGCGGGGCGGGCGGGGCGCGGAAGGGCGGGGTTGGGAGGGACGGAGGAATGTGAAGAGGGGTGGAGCAGAACGACGTGAGGAAGGGGTGTGACGGGGTGCGGTGCGACGCGGATTGGGTTGGGACGCAAGGGGAGGAGTGGGCGGGGCCGGCAAGGCACGATGGGACAGTCGACGCTCGCTGCGCGCTCTAGACCTCTGTCGCCCTCTAACACCGTGGGCCAGCCTCCGCTGCTTTTCAGTTCCTCTGCCGCTGTCGGCCTCTTCTGTTCTTCGCTCTCAACCGCGCACTCTGTGTGTCAATCGCCCTGTAATTCTTTTCCGTCATTAATTCATCCTTCGCTCCTGCCCTCTACAATCTTCTGCAGCTGTTCGTCAATCTCAGCCATCCTCTCCCTCCCTCCACCAATAATAGTATTCTACTGGTGCCATTTTTGTGGGACTCTAGCAGTATCTGCCGAACTGTAGCCTTCTGTTGTCGCCTTACCCTTTGCTGCACTATATGTTTCTCTGCTTTAGCCTGCGCCTTGTACAGGTCTTTTTTGGGATTCACTACAGTCGTAAGATTCCTTCCGCTGCCTTTAACCTCTCCTTCAACATCCTTTCATCTCTGCCCTACATCGCCGTCGTCATAGCCATTCTCCACTATATTCTACCATTTCCTCCCCCCCTTTGGCCTGTGATTTGGTATTGTGCGGAAAACAACTTTTCTCAAACAAATGAAGTACACTCTCCTTGTTTAGATCCACAATTTTCGCAAGGTCATAAAATTCACAACCTGTATGATTTTCACGTTTCTATGAATTTTTTAAAGTAATTTCTTGCGTAAAGCCTTTTAGTGTATTTTTATTCTTAGATAATCGATTAGTAAGTTTAAACATTTTTTAATATAAATGAAAAGTATTTTAGAGATGAAATAGTTTAGCGATGGATGTAAGTGGGTTGTTCCTTATATGCACTTCGGCTTACTCATGAAAGAACGATGTTTCTGTAAAAATATCTTCTTTTTGTTGAAGTTTTCTTTTTCTTCTCAACGTGTTTTTCTTCTGTGTTGTACAATGGAATACTCTTATATAAAAGTTACAGAATTTGATTATAATTTAGTTTGAAGTCATTGATTTACAGTGTGGCTCGCCTAAGGCAGCGCCAAAATCCACTTTCGTCAAATTCCAAGTACATACGTTATTAGTAACATTATTTGATCTTTCCAGCGAAATATCTCGTTCGTAAAATTCCAATTCGCTTGATGGCGACGACTGTTTACTTATCAAATATTTAAATATATGATTTGTGTTATTAATAAAGAAAATAAAGATAAGAAGAATGAATTAGCAAAGGATCTTAATGTAGCGTAATTGTGAATAGCCATTTGTAATGTCGAGTCTGTTATTGATGTTGATTAAAAATTCCCTATTGGCTTAAGAACCACATTAAACGATAACACGATTCTGATATCTAATTAAGTTTCTGATGAGAGTTCAGTCACAACAAGGCTCTTGATTATTTTTCGCGGTACATGTCATGACTCATCGTCGATTACTTTCAAAACATCTACTTTGCGTACAACGGTTGCAGTGTTAAGATCATATTATGCAGGATGAATTCGTGTTAATACGACCGCGAAGATAAAGCTAAGCAATTTCTTTTCGAACTGGAATTTAGATAGCGGTGGCCAGGGGTGTCCAGTGTCCATTAAGATTCGACGAGCGAAGTTGCAGTGCTCGGCGAAAGGCCCAACAAAGGAACTCGCTTTCAAGGCTCGGATGGTGGCGGCGGCGGCGGTGGCGGAGGCGAGGGTTGGGAAAAAGGCGAAGAAAGGTGATGAATCTGAGGAACGTGCGACTGCAGACATACACGCGCATCAGTGCTGCCACACGTATTGCTTTCGTCCACACTTCTCAGGCGCGGAGTTAATACTGACTCAGGAATCCCAGGCAATGGATTCGACCCTGACTGAGAGCAGTGGATATAGTGTGAGCGGTACTGCACAAGAGCTATGTAGTTCTAAGCTATATACAACTCTTACGATACGCAAACAAGTTATAATTCGAAAGATTCTGAAGCTTTTTAAAAAATAATTCCTATTTGAAAGAAGGCTTAGGAAGTGTCAAGAGTAGCATAATTATAATTTCAGACAAACAGTGTTATCATTAAGATGGTTAGATATTAATGAATATAGCACTCCACAAGTAATTCAGTTGATCAGTTCTAATGTTGCTTAATTTATTTTTGGCTTCCTTTATTTACTTTCTGATTTTTCTCTTACTGTTGAAAAACTTTCAGTTTTGGCGAAATATTTTTCATGAGTAATCTTTAAGTTCTCACGAACTCGTACACGACCCTGAATAGTTTCAATGTTCCATGCAATTGAATCAACTGGATATTTCATCTCTTGGCTATTACTATGAGACTTCTCAATTGTCGCACTGACAATTTCAGTAACTCATAAACTAAATTACCAAAACTTGGAGTAATAAAAACATTTATCAATATTTTTTATCAATATACTCTCCAATCATCAACGTAGTTACAGTTGCTAGAAACTCCTGTTTTACCAGCGGTTTACCAGAAGGTTACCAACTCCTGTTTTATCTGCAGCACAAATATACCTTTAACACTAGAACTATATTACAAACATGGTCCCCATCATAACCACTGTCACTACATACGCCACATTTGCTCAGTCCATCGACACAATCACAACGACCATTATAGCAATATCCACTTCCTTCCCCATTGCAGCAATCACTACACTCGTCACCATAACCGTTATCGCATCCGTCACCGCACCCGACAACCCGTCACTGCCCCCGACACCGCGCCCGACACCGCACCCGTCACCACGTCCGTCACCGCACTCGTCACCACAACCATCACCGCACCCGTCACCCTGACACCACGCCCGTCACTGCGCCCGAAACCGAACCCGTCACCGCGCTCTACGCGGAACCCATCACCGCACTCGTCACAACGATGTTGCTGGAGCCACCCCCGCTCCATACATCCTGTACCATTGCTACATTCCCCAAACTCCCCATGCGACAACGACCACCGCCACATTCGTTACCAACGCAGCCGCTTCGGCCACCGCCACCCTTACTGCAACCGTCACCACCCCTACCACTACCGACCCCACCCAATAGCGCCACTACCAACACCATCGTCGCCCCAGCCGTCACCACCGCCTCTATTACAACCATCACCACACTGCCCAGCCCTACCGACACGACCACAACACCCACCACCGCCACCGCCATCGCCGCCGCCGCCTCCACCATCTTCCCCGCTCTCCGCCGTCGCCGGCGCCCGAGCCGGCCTCTTAGCTTGACAACTTTTCTTGCGCTGCCGCGACACAAACAATGAGGCTCTTCTCGGGCCGACAGCGCTCTGCACTTTGCGCGAGACGCGCCTCGCCGCGACTTACACCGCACGCTCATTCACGCCGCCGCCCCGCCCCCGCTGCCACCCCCGCTCCGGACTCCTCGCGCACTCGCACGGGTGTGGATGGTCCCCGATTCCACGTTGCCAACGCCGCCGCCGCCCCCTTTGCCACCTCCACTCGGGGATCCTCCACGCATTCGTGCGGGCATGGGCGCTCCCCGCTTCCAAGTTGCCATCACCGCCCCCATGCCGCCTCTACCGTCGACCCCATGCAGTCTCCGCCGTCCCCACTGTCACCCCCGCTCCGGAATCTACGTCTTCGCGCAGGCATGGGCGCTCCCCGCTTCCAAGTTGCCATCACCACCCTCATGCCACTTCCGCCGTCACCCCCACACAGCACCCACCGTCCCCACTGTCACCCCGCGCTGGACTCCCCGTGCACTCGTACGGCGTGGGCGCTCCGCGTTTCCACGTTGTCCCGCCGCCGCCGCCCCCTCGCAGCCACTGCCACATCCGTTCCGGACTCCTCACGCACTAGCAGGGGTGGGAACTCTTCCCGCTTCTTCCTTGCCACCGCCGCTTTGTGTGGGGTTACCGTCGTTGAACCGGTGAATTGAAACGTGCTACTTCAAACAATTTGTCTGGGATGTGTACGACAAGTTCAAACAATGAAGAACCATATCTTCAGTATGCTCAATCATTATAGTTTCCTTTTTAGAAATGGTTTGGACGTTCCTCTGAGAGTAGTATTCTCGAAGGAAACCCAAACACCATTTCAGCAGGAACTGGTATTAAATGCGAGCGTCTGAGGTGTCTTGATTGTTGACCGAAATGTAGAGACAAATCTGACGTACAAATGCATGGATACAACTCAGGACTATATGTTTTAAAAATACGAGTAGTAAGTGTTTAGGAAGATTATAGAAAGTAGATGAAGAAATAGCTGTGTAAAAACATTGTTTATCTATTCAGTATTGTTATGCATTTTGTATCATTCAGAAGACCACGTACTTTTCCTTTCGAATGAATCAGATTTTGAAAATCAAACATGTGAATTTGATATTCCAAATATTTTATATGGATAACATCCGACATCTCAAGACACGTCATTTATCATTTCCACATCTCGTAATCCTAGAATCTAAGAGCTTAAAAATGACCCACTGTAACTAATAGTTATTAATACGATTACATAACCACCAGCTTATTAGAAGCTTATTAACCTTATTCAGGTCCTCAGAATGTTTGTGATACTTTAACATATGCACACGCATATCCGCATTCGAGTACAACTCACACTACTTATGCGTGCGGTCTTCCACCCACTTTCCAGCACTGCCGCCGTCCGCAGTCACGTCATGGCCCGGTCGCGCAAAAATGTTTTTAATATCGCCTCTCGCAGCGGCGCGGGATGGGGCGGGGCGGGGAGGGGCGGGGTGGGCAGGAGCGTCGCGCGGGGCCACACGTTCCGGCGCTTGAGATTAATTTGCAAAGTAGCGGCGAGCGCAGGACGCGAGGGCTAGGGCTCGGAGGGCACGGGGGTGAACGGACGAGGCGCAGGACGAAGAGGGCAAGGGGAGGGGATGGGAACAGAGGAGAGAAGCTGTGGTATGGGAGGGGTGTTTCATCGTACAAGATAGGAGGACTGTTGTAGGATGGGAGGAGTGTTGTGGGATTGGAGAGACGGGTATAAGGTGAGATGGGCGTTGTAGGGTGGGAGAGGTCTTGTAGAGTAGTAAAAGTGATCTACGGTGAGAATTGTTCTTGTATGGTGGTAAGGGAGATATAGGGTTGGAGGGGTCTTGTATGGTGGTAGGGGAGCTGTAGGGTGGGAGGGATGGTTTAGGATGGGAGGGGCTTTGTGGAGTGGGAAGGGTCTTGTAGGGTGGTAGAAGTTCTTGTAGGGTGAAAAGGGTGATGCAGGATGAGCGGGGTCCTGTATGGTGGTAAGGGTAATGTAGGATGAGAGGTGCGTCGAAGAGCGGGAGGGGAGTTGTGGGGAAGGAGAGCAAGTTGTGGAAGAGGCGGGGCGGGTCAGCGCGTGCGGCGAGTGCGAGGGACAGTGGCGGGGGCAAGGGCGGGTCGAAGGGCGAGGCGCGGCCGCGGCGACGCATTACGAGCGGGGCGTGTGCGGGCGTTGGCGGCGGCGGCGGCGGTCACGTCCGACGCGGCGGCTGCGGCGCCAGGCCATTAGTGCTGGCCGGCGCCGCCAGAGGACAGCGCGTGTTGCCAATTAAACTCTGATTATGGGAGCGCCGCGATCGGCTGCGGCCCGCCGATAAATCAGGCCGGATTTCACGCGCCCCGTCGCTCCTTCATCCGGGGGCGGGGGTGGGGCTCGTGATGGGGGTGACGAAGACCGGCGCGCGGCGGCAATGGGGGCGGCGGGGGGGAGACGTATTGGCTGGCTGTGTTGATGGTGCACGTGGCTGAAGTGATGATGGCAGTTCGCTGATAATTACGCGTAATGTGTGATAAGTTCGAAAGGTGGCGTTTGATTAGGACAAATTTGGAATTAATTATTATAGACTTCATAATAAGAATGGGTTGATTAGGTTGAGGTTAGGATGTAGATATGTTTGAAATAAACTACTATTAATGTTTGCAAATAATGAAAAAAGGAGGGATAAGAACGAGATCCCGATAGATGATAAAGATAACTGACAATTACTGAGTAGAGGTAAGTAGAAATTACGTGAAGGGCAAAAGAAAAATTTCGCGCCTAGCATTGTGAGTAAGCAACGATGAACAAAATGGACAAGCTGAAAACAGCAAATAAACCAAAAAAATAGAACTGTTGGAATGGAAGAAGAGGACAAGAAAATGCAAAGACATTTGCTATAATTGTAACGATGAAGTCAGAAAACGATGACCAATCAGTTTCTGTTTGTTATGAAACGGAGGCACAAGAAAAAAAAATTGTAATCACATCAATTCAGGATATTTGCTTTCATTCATGGGCATGAAAACGTGGATACGCAAGAGAGACAGGAATAATGTAAAGGAAAATGATAAAGATAAAAAAGAGAAAAACTGAAGAAAACATTAGGATGGAAGATGTTCAAGTGATCCAAAAGAATACAGATGATGAATAAGGGGTATGCAGAAATAATCAAGTAAACAGTATGAAAGAGAGGAGCACAGAGGAAACAAAAAGTCGACAGAAATAAAAAAGGCAATTCATAGAGCCAAAACTTGGGGATAGAAGCAGATAGAATGCATAAAGGGGCATCCACAAGAAGCGGCAAAACGTCGCCCCGAAGCAGGGAAGAGACAGCCGAAGAGGACGAGCGAATCGAAGGAACGCAGCGCAGCGCGCGCAGAGGAGGGAACGGCGCGATGAAGAGCGATGGCGAGCGGGCCGCTGGCCGAGGCGGGGGGGGGGGCGTGTGTGGGCGGTGCGGCGCGCGGCTGGCGAGCGCTCGACCGGACCCATTATGAAAATGCGCCGACGCGACACGCGGCACGAAACCGCGCGATAAGTTGCCCGTGTAAATGAATGCGCTATCTGTGTTTTGCAAACAGCGACGCGCGGTGTCAGCGCGAAGCGACGCGACGCGGTGCAACCCGCCGGGAAGGGAGGGGGAGGGGGAGGGGGGAGGTGCGGCGGCGGCGGCGGTGGCGGTGGTGGCGGAGCTTCAATGGCTGTGATTTGCGGCTTTGCGCTGCAATGTCATGATAAATGAGGGACAACGCCATAATGAAAACACATGTCCGGGTAGGATGCGAAGCGCGGGCTCCGCCGCGCCGTTGACTGCGGAGGCGGAGGCTAGCGGCGGTCGTGTGCGGTATCGTCCGGAAGACACATGGCGGCGGCGGCGGCGGTGGCGGCGGGGGCGGTCGGGGACGGCGGAGGCGTCCCATTAGCACCGCCGTCCGCGGAAAAGCCGTCGTCTACTCAGAGAGAGGCACTCCCGCTAGCGCGGCGTCCGCCATTTCGGTCCCTCAGGACGCTGAACCTCTGCGGATGGTCCCGAAATGGCGACCCGTCGAATGCACATAGATTACAAACCGGAATGGCCATGCAAAGTACAATGAAATGAGATGGAACATTTGTGATGAAAAACAGCGTTTTTGGAAATAAATTTGTGAGAGTTTCCCTTTGAATTGATTCCAATTATAAGTTAAATTTACCATTTCATAGTCAAACACGTAATTTTGTTTTCATTGCTTCGTATCAATGACTGAAATATAATGGGTGTACCCAGTTTTGCTGCTCTACCTCAAACACACCAACACATTGGTTATTGGTTACACTGGAAAAGAGCTTTTTTGCTTGAAATCTATGGTCTACCATTGGAATCTGTAACGAAAAACTATAAACATCATTATCGCATTATCTCGAATGTGGGCGACCATAATGTCACGGAAAAAACCATTTAAAATTCCTACCCCTCCGCAGAACTACGAGAACTTATATATAGAAATGAGGAAAATCGGGCGATTTAAATATGTTGTATTCGACCTTTGGACGAGACTTTAAAATCTGTGCGTGCGGTCTTTGCTGTGCGTGCGGTCTTTGCTGTGCGTCGAAAAAAGAGCATTTTATCTTCTTTGTATTTATTACTCTATATTTTAATAATGTGTTAATTATCATTGTTCCAAGAATATTTGTTTCTGTATGCGAATATAACATTTGGTTATTAGTAACTCCTCGGTAGTAAAATATAGAGTGGTTTTACTAATGCAATATTAAACATTACGCGTGTATTTATAGCGCGAACTATATTATAATGTTTTTGCTATTAACAACAATTTTCTTTGTCGTAATGTTGCAACTTTATATTGGACTCTTTAATTTGTAGTTCTACAAAAATGCAAAACATAATCACAAATATTTCTAAGAACATACTTTTTATCATAACAAGTTCACTCACTCATATTTAATGTTTACATACACGTATTTATAAAATTTTCATTATCATATTAAGATATCTTTTAATTTTAACTTATCGCACTTGTCTTTTGTAAAAGTTTATGCGGCCTCTTTGAAACGGAACTTCTTCAATTGTTTTCTCGAACGCACATTTAATCCCACAACCTTCTCACGAACACACAGCCAACCCCACAACTATCCCATCCACAACCACAACTGTCTTCCCGACGAGACATCGAGCCCGACCCGCTGGAACCAAGCCGCCTCGCTCCATCAACCCGTAGGACGAAACTAATTTTCAAAGTCGAATGGGATCGGCGCCACGCTCTTGACACACTGTGTACCGGGCAGATAAGATAGGGCAGGCTGGCTACGGGCAGGAGAGCGGGCGGGGCAGGGCGGGGCAGAAGACCCTCGGCGGTCCTGTCACAGCGCTAGATTAATTCTCCGGGAATTAAATACGTGTCCACGCGGCCGCCCCTTCTCGAATTCCAATTAAGGGCCTTAGGGGTGGGTAATAGTTTTGTCGGCGCACCTCGCAATGAGACGGGGCGAGTGGCCGTATCGGGAGCGGAGGCGTCGCCGCCCTTTCTTTAAATGGCGGCCGCCGCCGCCGCGGAGGACGTCCGTTCGCAATCGTCGGATGCGGCGCGGTTTCCGGAATATGTAACGCAACTGACAAACGGGCGGGGCGGGGCGGGGCGGGGCGGACAAATACGAGGAGGGGAGCTAGTGCGCGGAGCGATCCCCGGTGGGCGGCACGAGGCGTGGCACATCGACAAGCCATCGGCGCTGACGGCGCAGGTGGTGGTGACGGGGGAGGGGTGGAAGCGACGACGGGGGCGACGTCAGGGGCGACGACGGGGAACGACGGGTGACGATGGTGACAATGACGGGAGGGCGACGAGAGACGTGGGCAACGACGGGGGCACTGACGGGGGTGGCGACGGGACGACGACGGGGGCGACGACGGGGAGACGTTAGGGGCGACGACGGGAGGGTGACCAGCGACACACCTGGGTGACGACGGGGGCGAGGTCTGTCGCGACGACAGGGACGAAGAGAGAACGATGGGGTCAACGAGGTCAGTGACGTCAGAAGGGTAGAAGTTAGTGACGACATGAACAATGACGGGGGTGACGATGGGGGTGACGACGGGGGCGAAGACGGGGGTGATGACGGGGGCGAAGACGGGAGGGCGACGAGCGAGTGACACCAGGGAGACACCGGGGGCGAGGTCTGTGGTGATGACGGGGACGAAGAGAGGAGAACGACGGGGTCAACGAGATTAGTAACGACAGAAGCGACGGAGGTAGTGACGACGGGGCGAAGACGGGGGTGACGAAGGGCGTGACGACGTGAGTGACGACGGGGGTGACGACGGGGGTGACGACGGGGGTGACGACGGGGGTGACGACGGGGGTGACGACGGGGGTGACGACGGGGGTGACGACGGGGGTGACGACGGGGGTGACGACGGGGGTGACGACGGTGACGACGACAGAAGCGACGGAGGTAGTGAGGACGAGGGCGAGGACGGGGGCGAGGACGGGGGCGTGGCGTTCGATGGGGACGTCAGTAAGGGAAGCGCTGTTGGGGCAGGGAGAACGCGCGGGTGCAATGAGGACGACCGGAGGGGCGCGGCGTTAATTAAAATTTCTGAGTGTGCCCGTTCGGCCCGGAAATCGGCTGGATCGCGCGCCCGAGGACTTAATCACGCCATCTACTTTGGCCCGGGGACGAACCTTGTAGAACTGGCGTCCTCCCCACCCCATCGATTGCGCGCGTGTCCTCGCCCCCGCGAGCCGGGTAATCCGCGCCTTTCTCCCGATTGTCGTTCGTTGGCTCTCGTGGTGAGGTGGCTCTCAAGGTAAAAAATTGCCTTCAGCTACGGTCATTGACGTTTCTCATCGTAAATATTTTAATTTGAACATCATTCTTGTTTTTTATGGATTAATTATCACTGTTATAAACAAATTTAATCCTTCATCGAAATATAGTCGACCATTATTCGTTATTACATTTTGTGCAATCGACGCAAATTTTTTTAACTTTATAACATTTGAAAGTATAATTTTTTAATTATGGAAGTTACAAGGTTTTCCAACATGTGTGGTAGTGCAGTGCACGTTTGTGTGTTAGAGAAAGGAAAAAAGAGGAAAGGATGTGGAAGGGAGGTGGCGCGCGGTCTGTGGCCCGTTTGTAATGGAACTGCTCCGGCATTCACCTGATATTGGTTGGAGAAACCACGGAAAACTACCGGCCAGAGCAGCCACCCGCTACATTTCTTCTCCAGGTTGAATTCTGTCAAGGGTCTAAAATTATCAATTGTCGAGGCGTGAAACCTAGTTTCTTCCGGTAAGAGGCGTTGCAGCGGCAACTGTTACTTCCGAGTCATCTAAGCTAGTGCCACACAACCAACCTTACAACGGACATCCTTTCTGACCTCACGACCGAACCTCACAGGCTAACTCGAGCGTCCCAACTAAAGACTCCACGATGACTGCAGGACTGACTCCACCAGCGACTCCTCAACCGATTCCACAGTCGACTCCACAACCGACTCCGCAACCGACTCAAACACCGAATCCGCGGCTGACTTCACGACGACCCCGGTCTCACCTCAGTCACAAGCTGTGTTATCGCTTTCACGGTTGCGCAGGCAGCAAACTATCACCCAGTCCCACAAACTATCGAGCCAGCACGCCTCATTTGTGGCATCCGAGTGTCCATCATTCCCTCTCCTTACGCTCGCACATCTGTCCGGTCTGCCCCCCCTCCGCACGCGTGCCCCGTGCGCGGTGCGCGCGATCGAGCGCGCCTATCTGCACGCGGCGTCCCCGCGCCGCCGCCTCGCGACCCGCGCGCTCATCCGTTTCCGCGCGCCGGCCGTGTATCTCTGCCGGGGCGGGGCGGGGCGAGGGGAAGGCGCGGGTGGAGGCGGGGCCGGACCTATCACGCCGGCGGGCGGTGGTGGGCGGGGCGGGGGGGGGGCGCCCGCGCGCGCTCGCGCACGCCGGGCCGCGCTGCGCCGCTGTGATTATGGCCGCCGGATGTCATTTGTTTTGATAAGAGCGGGGCGTCATGGCAACAAGCTGGACAAACAGTAATCAGGCCAATGATGAGGGCCGGGCCACAATGGCTAACAATCAGCCTCGCTATTGTTTCGGCAGACACCGGGCCGAACGCCGACCAGGATCTAATCAAAAAAATTCGCCCCGGAATTGCTTGGGGATTTTTTTTTGTTTGTTTCGAGGACGAAATGTGCAGCCATAGCAGGCGCTTGGTCGCTGCCGACCCGACCCATCTCGGGCGAGGCAACACAATTACACAAAGGCCGCGCGCGTTGCGCGAGGCGTTCGAAGCGTTTTTCCACCTCGCGTCTAATGACGAGGGCGGGTGGGGGCGGGGCACCTCGGGCGGGCGCCTGGGCGACCGCTGCCGCAATTCCCGCCGCAAAACACGACCGTTAATCAACAATAAAACCGTACGATTAAATGTTTCATTAACTTTTGGACTGAAATGCCTAAATTAATAAAGGCAAATATTTTTGAATGTTACGTTTTTTATGGTTCTTCGAAATTAATTACGTATCAAAAGAAAAAAACTAATGAATCTAGCAATAAAAATGATGAAAAAAGATCGTTGGATATATGAAGGGTAATGCTCAACTATAGAGCTCTGTATCTGCAGGCTATGTCAGATTGCCTTTTATTAGTAAGGTGTATTTGTGGCCCGGAGACTTTATGATTATATAGCTGCTGGAAATATTATT
This sequence comes from Teleogryllus occipitalis, assembly GCA_011170035.1. Lineage (NCBI taxonomy): Eukaryota > Metazoa > Arthropoda > Insecta > Orthoptera > Gryllidae > Teleogryllus > Teleogryllus occipitalis. The sequence continues at coordinate 1,388,461 of BLKR01000010.1, forward strand.
GTCCTGAGGGTGTCTTCCACTTGGAAATAAAATATTGCAATGCTCTGTAATTCTTGTTACCAACATCGAGAACATCGAATCGGAGTTCATGAGTACGACATAATTTTTTTTTCTGTCAGAGCAGGAGTAGACCAGCATCTCATGTGGAAAATCGCTGCAGATAGCTCATTAAGTTTCGGAAACAACTTTTAATAGGGTATTTGTACAAGAACTGTTCGTTATCTGTTAAATTCAATTAAATTATTACACACCAATTGCAAAGTGAGTACAGTTTAATAATAGTAAACTATTTTTTTAAAATAATTGTCATATCATTAGAAAATATATCTAAAAATTTAAGAATGTTCCTGCATTTAGAAATCGCAAAATCTTTCACTAATGTCGCAGAGATGAACTTACCATGAGGACCTCTAACCCTGTTGGTTCCTAAAAGCCCAACGGAGATACGTTTCATCAAAGATAATAAGATGATGGAGAGTAATTGAAATAAATAAAAGAAACCGGCATTTGATACAGTCCACGCCATTATTTTACTTCTGAGGTTGCAAACCCCTTAGAAATCTATTAGCGAAATACCGATCTCCCGTACTTCTCTTTCAGGCCCATAACGGTGTGAACGGATTCCCGCGTATACATCTCGGGCAAAGCACATTTCGGTGTCCTCGTAATCAGACTTGCCGGCACTTAGGAGGACACGGCGGGCTCTCGGGGCCGCGACGGGTAGGCTGGCGGGGCCGGGCCGGGCGGGGCGGGCAGGGCCGGGGCGGGGCGCGAAGGAGCAAAGCGCGGGCGACAGCGGCGCGGGCGGTGGGGGCGGCGGGCGAGCGGGCGTGCGGGCGGGGCCGGAGCTGTTCGCCTTAGACGCTCCGGACAGCGGTTTGTGCTCAGGGCGTGAATGCAGCGCTTCGGCAAGTTGGCGAGAACTCAGTCCACAGACACGTAAACCGGCTGCTGTCGTGCCCGCCGTCTCCGCACCCGCTCCGCCCCGCCCCGCCCCTCCTCCTCCACGCCTCGCCCCTCGACCTTCCCCCGGAACAGCCTCGTCCCTCGCCGCCGCCCCGCCCCCCGCGCCCGCAGTCTAGACCGTCTATAATGTCTAATGCGTTCGCAATTTGTATATATGAAAGCGAGTTCTCTATAGCGGAGTAAAGTGAGACTTCGTGTATCTTGCCAGCGGAACATGCCGCCGGGCGGAGGCGGCGGGGCCGGCGACGCGGGGCGCGCGCGGACGGAGTGGAAGGGGTGGTGAGGGGGGAGGGGAGGGGAGGGGAGGGGAAGGGTCTCCGAGGCCGACGGCGTCTCGGGGGCGGCGCAGGCGATCGTCGGCTGGAGAGCCCTAACCGCTGCGGCTGCGATACGCGGCTCTCCGTTTTCTCCTCCCTCTCACCCTCCCTCCTTTCTCCGTCTCCTCCGCCCTCCCCCTGCACTTTACTGTGCCTGCACTTGCGTTCCAGTCTCCCGATTCCCCTACCTCCCCACTTGGTAGACAGTGGAACGATTTCAGTGTCGAGCACACTGTCCAAGTTTTCAATTTAGAGCTTTCTCAATCATTTAGATGAGAACTGCATATCGCAAATTCTTCCCTTCCGCACTCTGTATCTACGTTAAATTCATTGAACGCATGGTCATCTACATTTATAACCTGGACCTGATAGAAACAGGTCTTAGATGTGGATGAATATAATGACTCAATTTAAATGCAACAGAACGCATCACTATTTGAAACACATGATACCGACATTGCCTTTTCGGACTCGGCAATCAATTTGGGTTTCGAGTTTCTTGGTGTGCTCTAACAACGGGATTCGCCCAACCTCTACCTTCCGCATTTCTGTAAGAAAGATTACACAATTAACACAAAGTTTAAGTTTTTTACGTATTTTTTCACATAATTTAATGAATACTATTAAATACGTTTTAACGAATAAGTATAATATTGAATGTTGTTGACATTTTATTTTTCGTATTTTACGAGTCCGAAAGTTATTACATTACGTTCGATCTCCAACTTTGTTTACGCAATGACATACTGGTAGTATCTAAACTCTCAGCTTCTCACTCACCAGTCTCAGATTCTGGTCGTAATCCATACCTAAAACCCCCTCCCCGAAGAGCTTAAGGGACCGCCTGTCTTACACCTCCATCCCTTCAACCTCGGAACCTTCCACCCTTTCGGGTCAGCTCCCCCACTTCCGGTCGCAAGAAACTGTGTGGGCGGCGCCAACAGCGAGTCCGACACTCGAATCAAGCTCTGAATAATGACGGCGTTCATATTTCATACGCTAATTATTCAGCCAGCTCCAGCTAAGAACTAATTTATAATGGTTAATACCGCTTTAATGATTTTGCTGATAGTTTCCCTGACAGAGGTATGAATCAATATTCGCGTTAATTACATAATAAAGCTTGTTAGTTCGCTAATTTCCAAATATCTCACTAATTACTACTAAAATTTAAACAACGCCACTTCATTATTAACTGAAGTTACGGCTTGAGTGATAATTATCAATATGCCTTAAAAACTGTAATTACTAGTTGAAGCCTGAAGGATTGGAATATGAAGTACAGCACCCTCCAGTGTGCATAATTGGCTGTTCAGTGGACCAATCCGAATTTTGGGTTCGTTATTATAATGTGTTGACGAGATTTAGTTCCACATTCCCATTTAGCGTATTCCATGTCTCTCGAGCTTTATTTGCAGCTCATTGACTAGCGCAAAAGTGCTGAGTTATCTGGGTGGATTGGTTTTGTATTGAAAGTTGTAGTCTAATCTATATTTCTCTTGAAAATTTGATTTCAATTACATTGGAATTACTACACGGAATATACATCGCCAAAATACGCTCACAACAAAATGAATTATTATGTTTGTTTCCCTAATGTTAAGTTTCTTTTTGAAGCAAATTTACAAGTATTTGGAAGACGTGAAGAACAACACATTAAAAGTCATAAGTTAATAAAATATATGCTAAATAACTGCAACTTTGATTTCCACGAATAAACTCTTCATACATTTTGATTCTTCAAGCATTTTGTGACCAAAACCGGACCGATTTATTGACAAAAATTGAATGTTGGAAACCTAAAAACATATCTTAAACGAAATACTGGAATGTTTTTGGATGCAGTAATGAATTAAAGACATATTTTATAAGATTCGTTGCATTCATAACACGAAACTAGACGCGTCGGTGCATACTGATACGAACATTCGCGTTCCAACGAGCGTGTGCAAATTTCTATGTCCCCTTCCCGGAGAACATGTCCGCGAACAGCGCCGCTACATATGCACGAAATTGAAACACGCGACGCCACATAGACATGTACGCGTGTAGCAAAGATCCCTACGAGGGTCTCTCATTTAGATGCGCGTAAAAATTTCCACCTCTGGCCGCGAAAATTCACCGGCGACCACCGGATCAACACCGGCTTTTACCGCTGGTCCGTTTACACAGCAAGCGGCGGCAAAAGGCCGCAACGCGATTTTCAACTGCAGGTGAACGAAACGCGTTGGGGGCCGGTGGCGACGGAGATGGAGGCGGCGGGCCGGGGCGGCAGAAGAGGGAACGGAAGTTGCACTCGGAGGAGACGTTGGAGGCGGAAGTAGTTGGCGTGTGTTGAAGGCATGGGTGGGAAGGGCGGGGTGAGTATTCAAGTGGCAGTGGTAATCACTAACGATCGCGTGGGGAAATGCTAGAAATCAAAGGTAGGAGGGGCATTCTCCTCCCCTTGAATTTAAGGTTGCAGAGCTATGGAGGTAAGGGTGTCGTATAGTTGGAATGTATACAATGGTCGGAAAGGAGTGAGTGAAGGAGGTGGCAGATAGTGACTAATATGACGCTAAGAACGTTTTGCATATGAGAATGAGTTAGAATATATTTTGCTGATTGTGGATATATATGTCGAGATAATTCCATTTAATCAGCGTCTTTGACCTCTAACCTCAAATGATAATATATGAAAAAAATATCTGGTGAATATAAGATAACGAAAATGATATTAAGACGAATGATGATGGAGCAATGATAGAAAGGGAGGATCAAGAAATGAGAGAACATTGAAGAAACACGCAGCGAAACCACTTTGCCTACACGAAATATTCGAACCGTGATATTACGGAACGGCCAGCGAATATTCGAACACTTCACAACGGGCCATTTAAAATTATAGAATGGTGGCTTCTAAACACTAGTGACGCCAGAACACGCATCCAAGCTGCAAAGGCGATGGTAGTTACGGTTTGTACCAGTGTCGACGGCACAGGCGGTTACGGCAACAGCCAGCGCGGCGCTGGCGGCAGCAGCGCGGCCTGTGTTATGCAAAACAGATGACAGCCGGAATGGTCGGCAAAGTACATAAATAGCTACAAAGCCGTTACATTCTCGCTCGCGCGCTCGAGTGCGTTTCGGCACGCGTGCGTTCGCGAGGGGGGCGGGGGCGGCGAGCGTGTACGCACGCCGGGCACTTCCTGGCTGCGTCGTCCTGCGTCGCCGTCCACGCTCGTCCGGTCGGCCGTGGTGGCACCGGACGCGGAGCGGTCGCAGGCCGCCGGCTAATTCGGTTCCGGCGTATGAACCGGACACGCCTGACGGATTGAGTAGCAAAGCCAATAACTTACTGATGACAACCCGGCCACACGCGCGCCGACCTGGGAGTGCTGTGGAAGTGCGGTCGAACCCAACTTCTCGCTCCGAGGTTCCGTCGCATGTTCGGAACGATTAACGACGAACGTCGATAGCTCGTGCTCGATGGATTCATTTATAAAACGACAGCATTTAGCTACACGTAGTGTAGTTACACTTAAGTTGAAGTTTAGATAAGGTCATCTTAAATGTTAAAAACACTTCTTACATACCCGTTTACTTGGGAGAATTTACGTAGTTGTTAAGATGGACTCATTAAGCTTACATTATTTGTACAAAATAATTATTCTTTGTCAGTAAAGATTTTCTGATAAAGTTCAATCTTTTAGCTATTTCATAATCTTTGTCATCATATTAAGAGGTAAATGATGGAACAGTACCAACAGCGTATAAAAGAATCCAAAAATGTTTTTATTTTGTGATATATTCTGTTTGCATATATATTTTTCTCATTTCATTTAGAAAGATCCCAAGAACCTTTACACAATGGCCACCATTGAACAAAAAAAGACCAGAACTAGGCCGACAACACTTTTGACCTTGGACTCAGGTAACTTTAGTGAATAGTTCCGTTGTAGTGGAGTAAATTGTTTTCATATTATTGTACTGTTACATCGACATAACGCAACACGAGGAACGAAAACAAACTCTGGTTCTGGCGTTCGATAAGGAATTTTACAACTCATCGTCCGTTAAAAATAATCATAAAAAATGAGTTGTAGAAAAAGATGGCGTATGGCAACTCATAATTAGAGAAAATATGTTTTATATTTTCATGATTTTTCCTTATAAGAAGGTGGTATTACGAAGAGTATTGAACAACACACAGCCAATATTAAATAATTGACTTGTCTGTTGTTTTCTCGCCTTTTATAAACTTCAACTGTGAGCGATAATTGCTCTGTACCAATCTAATGGTATTAATACGTACAACAATCCAGGATATAACGAATGGCGGCATTATACTTTACTTTAATATTTCATATTTTATTTCTTTCAAATGAAATATGTATTATTGAGTAAAATTAAATTGCATATATTTCGCAGAATTATTGTAAACGTTTCTCGTTCCTTCCGTCACTTTGGATGCGATGAAAATGATATTTCGGCGGTGCCACCCATCTACCACAAGTAAGCCAATTATTTCTTTATACATCTTTTATTAATATACCTGCTTAATAATTTTTTTTGTTAATGTAGTTCTTAATAATTATAAGAGGGAATTCATAATTAACTTAAGATACAAATATTAAATATTCAAATACGTACATCTTCATTGGTTTTTATACTAAAGTAATCTTGGGGCTAATTTTCGTCTAGATCACAAGTAAACTTTTTATTCATATTTTCTGGATTTTTGGGAAGAATTATTTGAATATTCTGGATTATAATCTTTCCAAGATTTTACCAATTCTGTTTGTTGTATGTGAGGTAGAACTGGAAAGTCAAATAAGTCAGGGAAACATAGGAGGCAGACCGGCAAATATATACATACATACATATTTTCTAATTTTCTTAATATAGTACATGGACTTGTGTGTAGATCATTCTGAACGGAGACCTGAGATAGGAAATAAGGCCAGGGGTGAGGGCGGGGGAGTCAGGACGGTTGAGTAAGAGCAAGGGAGTGAGGGTGGGGCTGTGAGGGCGGGGGAGTGAGGGTAGGCAAGTGAGGGAGGGGGAGTGAGGTCAGGGGAGGAGGGTGGGAGAGTGAGGGTAGGGAAGTGGGGTCAGGGGAGGAGGGTGGGGAGTGAGGGTGGAGGAGTGAGGTGGGGAGTGAGGTTGGGAGTGAGGTTGGGGAGTGAGGTTGGGAGTGAGGTTGGGGGAGTGAGGTTGGGGGAGTAGGGTTGGGGAGTGAGGTTGGGGGAGTGAGGTTGGGGGAGTGAGGTTGGGGGAGTGGGGTTGGGGGAGTGAGGTTGGGGAGTGAGGTTGGGGGAGTGAGGTTGGGGAGTGAGGGTGGGGGAGTGAGGTTGGGGGTGAGGTTGGGGGAGTGAGGGTGGGGAGTGAGGTTGGGGAGTGGTTGGGGGAGTGAGGTTGGGGGAGTGAGGGTGGGGGGAGTGAGGGGTGGGGAGTGAGGTTGGGAGGTGAGGTTGGGGAGTGAGGGCGGGGAGTAAGGAGCGGGGGAGTGAGGGCAGGGGAGTGAGGGCGGGGGAGTGAGGGCGGGGTGAGGGTGGGGGAGTGAGGTTGGGGGAGTGAGGTTGGAGGGTGAGGTGGGGGTGAGGTTGGGAGTGAGGTTGGGGGAGTGAGGGTGGGGAGTGAGGTTGGGGAGTGAGGTTGGGAGTGAGGTGGGGGAGTGAGGAGTTGGGAGTGAGGTTGGGGAGTGAGGTTGGGGGAGTGAGGTTGGGGGAGTGAGGTTGGGGGAGTGAGGTTGGGAGTGAGGTTGGGAGTGAGTTAAGGGAATGAGGTTGGGGAGTGAGGGCGGGGGTAAGGGCGGGGGAGGTGAGGCAGGGAGTGAGGGCGGGAGTGAGGGCGGGGAGTGAGGGCGGGAGAGTGAGAGGGGCGGGGAGAGTGAGGGCAGGGAGAGTGAGGGCGAGGAGTGAGGGCGGGGGAGTGAGGGCAGGGAGTGATTGCGAGAGTGAGTGCAGCGGAGTGAGGGCGTGGGGTGAGGCAGGGGGTGTGAGGACAGGGAGTTAGGACGGGGAGTGAGGACGGCGGATGAGCACAGGGTTGCGGAGTGCGCGGGTCGCTGACGTTGCACGTCCGTTAATTACCCGACAGCCCACCGGCCGCGCCCTAATCGACGCCCTAATGTGACAAATAAGGGAGTCGGCGGCGCGTCCGCCGCCGCGCCGTGGGGACGGAGGGGGAGAGGACGGCGGAGGACTGTGTGTGCCGTCCGCGGATGCAGCGATGCGCGCGCTCCAGCGAACGGCGCGTTCGCTTTGGAAATTGTTCGGCCGCGTGCGGGTGGAAATTCACGGGAAGTTGGCTGAATTTCGGGGCGCGCTGATTCTTGTTTTGTCTGTGTGGAAGTTGCGACCCCTTTTCGCTGTTTCCAGGCAAACCGTGTGTGTTTAATGTGAACGAGGAGAGCTGCATTCCAAATTATGTGAAGTTAAATAACTCTTTGCTGTTGTGAATCGGCGATAATAGTTGTTTTTACATTTTGGAAGAATATTTTAAATTTATATATTACATTTGTTTTTTCGTGTGAATCGTAATTTTCGCATGAAAACATTTGTCAAAAGAATATGTTATTCGTGAATTTATGGTCTATTGCTGCCTTACAAAACATTCTGACAAAAATTAGAGTTAAATGTGAAGTTAATGTCATTATAATTGTTGATTTTAGTTGTTTCTTGAAGTTAATGAGTTTATAATCAATGTTATATTTTTTACTCACACGTCAAAATTACCCAGAATATTTTGGGAACGAGAATATTAATATGAATAAAACAAATTGAAAAAATGTGAGTTTTTGAAATGAAACAATCTCAATATTATATCAAAGAATTATTTTTTCTCAAATTTTCAAAACATTATATTGAACATGGACGTTTTTATTTCACCAGAAATGATGGGGATGCATCTTGATAACATTTTTCTTGATATTTGACACCAATGTTTAGTATACGCGATATTGCAATAGCAGTGAGAACACGTTTTTTTTATCAGAGAGGTTGTGATAAATTTCGTATATCTTGTGTCGTGATACGAATATATTTTGCAGTAAGTAAAGGGTTTGGGGATAATTTTCGGAATATGACTCATTCAATAATTTGCGGAAAATGACTCGCTTATGAACACATTGTTACAAATGAGACTTGCTTGAATTTGCATCTTCCAGAGTAATGGTTTATTTTGACATTAAATATATTACGTGTACATATATAAATATAATTTTGTACAAAACACAATATTAAAGCTCCTTGTAGTTTTTTGCAGTGTGCATTTTTGACAGTGTTTTACATAAAATCAAATAGTTTCTTTCATCCTGCTCCTCTTTATTCCTTTATCATTCCTTCTTCCTTCATTCCTTCATCTATCCTTTTTCCTTTATCCTTATTTTTATTTAATTCAAATCATAAAATCTTTCTACAACAGTAATTATGTTTTATTGAACATGATATGACGATAGCAAAAGATGTATACAGCAATAAACTTGCTGAGCTTTAATAAAATACTTCGCACACATTTATATATATTTTATGTGTACGTAATATACTTAATACATTAAATCAAACAAGTTAACCATTGCATCCTGTTGATAACAAAATAGTTCTCGAAACGTCGCAAAAACATACCTCCAAAAGAGTGCAGGGCGAGCCATTTTCTGCCCAGCAGCTCCGCGAACTGCGGCACGGCGGTGGCAATCACGGGTCGCCGCAGAACAAAGGCAGCACGCGGGCAATAACTAGATCGCCCGGCGCGGGGCGGCGCGGAGGGGGGCGGGGCGGGACTGGGCGGCGCGGGCGGTCCGCGGGCGTAACGGTAACCCGCGTGTGAGCGGCTTCCAAACGCGGCCGCGCGGGCGATCATCAATATTCCTAACAGGCGGCGGCGCGCGGAAGAAAAGCGCGGGGAGGGGAGGGGAGGGGAGGGGCGGGCCGGCGCGGCGGGGCATCGAATGGCCGCGAAATAATGGGACCATTTTAACGCAAATTGAGCTGTAAGACGCGGAATGAGCGCGCGCTCGCAAAAAGGCTGGGAACCGGAGCCTGGCAGGCCGGACGGCTGGACGCGGTGGTCGGCAAGGCAAGCGGGGAGACAGCAGACGGGGCAGCATGGGCGGGCAGACGGCGGGGTGACAGCGGCGGGCGGGCTACAGGACGGTAGGACGGCTGGACGTGCGGGTCAGGGAGGCAGCGGGGGGCGGGAAGGTGGGGTGGCGGGGCGGTGACGAGTGGCGGGTGCGCAGCGGCGGGGTGGCAGCGGGGCGGGGCGGCCGTTCAGCCCGGGTGGCGGATGGCGGCAGTCAGCCGCTGCCCGGTGCACGCCGCGGCAGAGATCTGGCGTACCTGCCCGGCAACATTTCAAACGGCCCGCCGCAGGCTGCGTAAAAACAACCTTGAGCAATGCCGGCACGTAACATTGATGGAACCAAGTGAACAGATTTCAGAGCACAAATACTAATGATTTTTTTTGTAATTTATGGAAGGAAGCAGAAAATATTAAGTACTACTAGTTTTTAACGCCAACTATTAGTTACGGATGACGAAATCTTTGAGGAAAAAGCTTTTTTTAAGTCTAATATGAAATGTGTGGTATATCTTATAGCCAAATTAATTTGATCGATAATATACTTTTTTAATAATATCCAATGAGCATAACATATTTTCAAATAAAATATTTACTTCATAATTAATGTCTGATACTTCGTGACTTAATAAGATATGATTCCAGTCAGAAAAAACTGGAATATCGATTGTTTATTGCATGAGATACATAGACGTACGTACACACACTGAGCAAACCATCTCTCAATGTACATTTTCTCGACATTTCTTTAGCATACTCCGCAGTAACAACTACAACGCACACTACTGATTTCCCTCTGTATTCCACAGATCGCTTTCTTGCTCCACACCAGTGTCGCTGAGGGTAAATTTAAAAGCGGTATTTTGTACTCGCATTTTTTATTTCGCACGTCGCTTCGCGTTCTTTGGGTCGCGCCCTGTGACTGCCGCGTTTCGTGGCGCTACACGTCCCAACGTCTCGCGGAGGCGACAGACAGCGCCACCGTCACCTCCGCCGCCACTTCCACCGCCTGCACCTCCGCCCACGCTCCCACCGCCCGCGCCGACTGAGAGCAAGACGAGGAACGCGGGAACGGTGCGAGGGAAAAGAGAAAGAGACGGGAAAAGCAAATCTAAAAAAGAAAGTTTCCTCAACAAACTCGCAAAATGAATTTGAAAGACGGAGAGAAGCTCATTTGCCGGTCGAGCGGGTGTTCACCGGGTTTTATATTGGGTCTGCGCCGCCACCCGCGCTGCCGCCGCCGAGCCATGTTACACGAGCTCGCGCCATCCCCTCCCCTCCCCTCCCCTCCCGGCCCCCTCCATCCCGCACGACGCCCCACCACCTCCGGTGCTGCCATCTCTTCGCCGCAATCGCTACCAGCAGCGCCGCCGCCTGCCCCGTCTTTTGCACTTTCGCCGCTCTCGAACTATTATTCCCCGTTTCCGGACACCGTTCTCGCGCCATTACTAGGTATTTTATTTGCAAAAACAACTATTATAAAAGTCTAGTTTCTCTCTTCCTATTTCTAAAGATACCTTCAATTGTTTTTGCTATTCAAAATTGTCATCTAATTACTACAAGCATTCCTACTTTCCTACTGTTTGATACTTTTTACTTTCTTGATAATTCTTGTAGTGCAATTCTTGTAATGATTGTTCTTGGTGTATCATCGTAGTGACGGACACAGGAAAGAGCCAAGGAAGCCATGTCCTCTCTCAGCCAACCTTGTTTTTAAAATTTATATTAATTTATTCAAAAATATTCCTGTCGCCTCCAATACACAGGGGTGCACTTGTTACGAATTTTCAATTTTTAATTGCAAGCTAACAACCTTTATTTTTTTGTATTATTTCGAAAACTTTTGGGGTGGGAGGATCACAAGTGAAAGTATCCCACCCTGAAAAACCTAGATTCGCTCTTAAGTCCCGGTCACAGCTTAAACGTTCAAACACCCTTTAAATCACGAGTTATATATATATATATATATATATATATATATATATATATATATATATATATATATATATATATATATATATATAAAATGTTCGGGCATTTCCACTACAATATTTTCCTCTCTACTCCATCGCCACTATCGTCGGTGAAACTCTGTTCCCACGCTCCCGTGCGGCCGCGGCCGGGAGGGGGGGGGGAGGTAGGGCGGCGTAGGTCGCGAAGGCGGTGCGTCTGCGCACTGGGTGTGGTTCCGCCCCCTCGCTCGCCACCCACGCCCTCGAGACGGCCCGCGGCACGCCCGGCACGGTGGAAAACGATTTGAGAGTCACGTACCAGACTGGAGAAAATGGCGTTGGCCATATGCATGCAATTGACCTCGTCGTAAAATTTCTCTCCCCGATCGCCCCCCGTTCCGCCCCGCCCTGCCCCGTCCCGGTGCTCCCCGCCCCCGCGCTGCGGTCCCCGCCGTTCCCGCAACCCGCTGCGAAAGGGTGCATCCCGACGCTAAAGTTTTTTTTCTATTATCGGTTTTAATTTATTTTTTCTACCCGCCTGTAGCCTCGTTATAAAGAACGTTCCAGACGTATGACGCGGCGCGGAGGAGCTCGGAAATCTGCCACGTGGCAAATGAGCTAGCGCGCCCGCCCCCTATTACCATCACCACCGCCCTCACCGCTGTCTGCATCTCCGTCGCCAGCCCTCCCCCTTCCGACATCCCCGTCACCTCAACTTCTAGCGTTTCGACCGCCGCATCCCCCAAAACACTGCTCCTACCTCCGGTTTCTCTGCCACCCGCCACCCTTCCCCAAACCTCTTTCCCCCGGGCGCTTTCACCCTCCTTTGCCGTCCCCATCGCCGCACCCCACCGCCCTCGCCGCCGACGCCACCAGCGCCGCGGAAACTTTTCAAAGGAGCGAAATGGCATTTCTTTCCTCTTTAAACTCCCAGTGTTATTTCTCCGAGACGGGGCTTAACCTCGCTTAACATTTCCTTTCCGCTATCGGCGCTGCCGCAGGAGATTAAAGTACAAATGAGGCGAAAAATAAGCAGCTAGTTGTTCTCACAGCATTTGGTTATACGGCCGCGCAGGCGAGCACGCGGCGCGGTGCGGGGCGCGGAGCGGGGTGGGGCGGGGGCGCCCATAATATACTTTAATCCATTTCACAACTGACGGCAATGCAATCGACTCGAGCAGAAATACAATCAAAGGAAACTTTTTTAGGACGGTAGCGCCCTTTTAAATTCCGCACGGGACACGACGGCTAATTGGCCCAAGTTCATATCAGATGCCGCTCTTTTCTTTTTACACACTCACAGAGAAACTTATTAACGCCGCGCGCTATGCGGCCCGCCATCGTAAAGCGTTACGACTCTCAGGACGTGGCCCGAGTTTTACTGTTCATTTTTCCTCTCCCTCAAGATTGATTAACATGGGGAATTGCTTTCCGTAAATTGTCAAAAGGCGAGGCAAGGCAAGGCAGGGCAAGGCGCAAGGAGTTGCGGGGATAAAAGATACCACTCGCTGCCCAGCACCGGCGCCTTAACGCCAGGGGCGTGTTGCTCGTGAAATGCGCGTCGTTATTCTTCGGGTTAAGGGTTGACATTTGAGCTCGTACAAATTTCTGTATGAGAAGACCTCTTAGAGTAGACAGTACAGGAGTAAAACATGCTAAATAGTAAGAACCGTGTGCTCTGTGAATGACACTCATGCTATAATGCAATGTGTAAATGAAAAATCGTATGACTGGCATGCGTGCGTGGACAGAGGAGAAATATGAGAAGAGGAATGGTGGAAATACATAAAGAGGGACAGAGATATAGAATTTGAGTGAGTGAGAGTGTGTGTGAGGGAGAGTGAAACAGAAAGAGAGAGAAAGAAGGAACATGGGAAAAATTAAAGATGAATGAGATAGAGATAGAATAATCATTAATGAAAATGAAGAGAAATATAAACCTGCAATAAATATAATCAACATTGAGCAAAAAAGAGGAAGATATTTAATTAGGTAGAATAAAAAACCAATAAAAATAATTGTGCAAATTATTAGGAACGGATATTCAAATAACACAGCATTCAATTTTAACAATGAATGTTCTCTCTGCAAATTGGTCAATACATTGATGCGTTTTCATTATTCTCGTATCCATAAGAGTGGCCATATTACTGTAACAAGACTTTAATTTATGATTGAGAATGAATTATGGAAAGTAATCTTTGAGCGTATATATCGCTGTAATAAGCCAGGGTGTACTGCAGAGATAGATAATAATCCTAGGTCGTATTCATTAATTCAAATAGTAATTATCATACTATAGCATATATATTATTCGATGAATACATTTTCTTCTTGTTCCATTCGCAGTATTGTCATATACACAATTCATGACATTGTAGGAATATGTACTAAGCTGTTTCCGGTTCGAAATTTCAACATACAGCTATTATGAGTCCTACCGTATCTGCATAATTTTTGGTTGTAGCATACACAATGGTTTTCGTGGATGTATGCTAATGAATAATTATTCATTCAAATAACTTTTGCAACAAAAATATTTATTGTATATTTTTATTGTTTTATCTCTGCGAACTATTTAACAACGTTTCAACATTGCTTAAACGTAAGAATTTATCATTTTTACAATATCTATGACGATCACTTATGAAATATTAGTAAAGTATATCATATCTGTAGCCCCACTTGTTATTATCATAAAGAATTAATAAATTTCACAAAAAGGAAAATAGCATAGTCATATTTATCTTCGATGTAATATTCATTGGAATATATTATTCTCTATTAGAAAAATCGCACCTATGTTGGAAGGAAAGTACTAAATAATTGTAGTGACTCGTTGAAAAGCACCCGAAGTAGTAATTCATTGTAATGTTAGTAGTGAGAAATTGTGTTGTAGTAAGTAATAATAACTAATTGAAAATCATATGTATTGAAGCTTGCTTCAAATGATCGAAGTTTTTACTTGATGGTTATTACTTGGGAGTTATATTTTAATCAGACCTTATGAAAGTTTTGGTTGTTTTACGTACCCTTTATGATGTCTTGACGTATCCTTGAGGACACGCGAATCTTATGTAGAAGGTCACTGTTCTCCTTGATGATAGGCACTGTTTATGTTGTAGTTTCGGTTGTTTATGGTTGACTCGAGCGTTGAACTCGGCCCCGCGAAAGTTTTTTGCTCAACCTGTCAAAATGTGAACAAAAATAAAACAAAACGAAAAAATAACTTGAATAAAAGAAAAGTAAAGAAAAAGGCGAAACACAAAAAATATATAAAAACGTTTTGAAACTTCCAGACATGCTCTTAATGCCTATCGAAGAAATAAAAAAACATACTGTTGAAATATTACGGGTAATTAAAGAGAAAAAAATGTGAAGTAAATTATAAAAGATCAACAAAATTTAAATATACTTATTGATTTAACATTCACATTTTTACTTCAAGAATTCAAGTTTCGATTAATAATTATTTTTAAATATGCATTCACTTCATTTTACACACATCAATGTATCTATTTCCTTGAATTTATTCATTTAGAGGAATGTATAAAACGTCAGCTATGAAATACACAAAGATACTTGCAGAGTGTTATATAACCTCTTAGAAAATATAGATTAATGTGCGACGTAAGAGAAATGAAGTGAACTCAAAGCTGAGTAATTGTATGCTCCAGACAGCAATTTCTTTCTTAAATATTTTATAAGTGCCGTTGGCTTAACCACATATATTGCCAGAATTGAAAGGAGTCTGTTCGGGTTGAGCAGATTAGACGTCTAACTCAATACTTCAGGGTTTAGGATCAAAGTTTCGAATCCCGTCCAGTGTTGTATCGCGGGATCTTCATATACTTCTGGTATCGATAATGAGAGGACCCCGCAAATATTACAATACTCTCCAGTTTGCCCGCGAAACATCCCTTAGAGAGCGCCAAGAGAGTTCCAGGTTTAGAGAGGAAACTGAAATTTGACAAATAATAATTTATTGAATATTTTATAATTGGTATGAGTAAGTTTTCTTGTTACAAGGTGTTATTTATCGCCCTGAAGACTTAAGAAAACTTAGCTACAAAATTTCGCCGACTAAATAGTGAATTTTTCTTACGAAAGTTTTGAAGCAGAAGCCTACCAGAACCGCGATGGGAGAATACGATTCCATCTTCCAGTCCTACAGCCTCCCGCCAGAAGCACCGTACCTGGCGCGCTTCCCGGATCGGAGCGGCTCCCCAGCGCCGGGCGTGTAAATGAAAGGGATAAATCGCGCCGCTTGTTTGAACGAAGTTGACGCTTCAAAAAGTCGCCGAAACGAAAGTTGGTCTCCGCATGGCGCGGCGCGGCGCGGCGGGGTGGCGAGAGCAAACTTCTGTTTCCGAGACAAGGCCCTGCCATTTGTACCCCCTTTTTTGGTCTGGCTGATGGTGCTTAAGTGTGCCGTTCTTCACAATTTGGGGAAGTGCTCTTCGAAGATGCCGGGATGGCTTCTCGCGGGGCCTGCCGGAAGCCGGAGATCGCCGCGAGAGAGGAGTATTCGCGAGGGCGCTTCTTCGACTGCGTTGCCGTTAGAGGAGGCGCAATCCTTCATGGCCAGCGCTGGTGTGCTGCTTTGGATGGCTTCTAGCCTCGTTCGCGTCTTGGTTGAATTACTTGCACTTCTTACATCGTCCCTCTTCCACTTTTCTGTTTTTTTATTCGATCTTTACGGCTGGTCATTCGAATTATTTAGTGCACAAAAGAACTTATTTCCGGTCAGTCCAAGTATATTCCTTTGATAGTTATCTACTGTCGCGTATCTTCAAATTCACCATCTTTTTGTTCGTTGTTTGCTTTCTTTACCACTTTCAAAAATCTTGAGAATCTAATTACACAAAATGATTAGATTTTGTGTAAGCACAGTCTACCGACTTAAGCCGAAAGCAGCGAGACTGATGGTGACATCTTTTATTTATTTGCAAAATGATTACAGTTTATTTCGTTCTCACCTCATCTTTGTTTCATGCTATCCCACTCTCGATAGATTTCTTCATCGCCCTCCGCTTCATCTCTTCTTTCCATTCTCAAGATTGTAGCAAACCTCAATAGTCTCTTCTCTTTAACTCATTCGTTCTTGTCTTTACCTTGTAGTTTGACCTCTTCCACTTCCAACAACTTCCACTCCCACACAATAAACCCCACATTTGCTTCCTTTCTGCGGAGCAGTCGTTCCCACCTCTCTCTCCTTCGGTGGCCACCTCCCACTCCCTCTGCGTGCCCGTTTGCTCTCCCACGCCCACCGCTCGCCGTATATAAATAGGCTCAGGAGGCGCAGTTTAATATAATCCCGCTGCTATCGGGCGAGATTTTGCGGGAGAAGAATAGTCCAATATGGCGATCAATGCGCCTATCACTCTTCTTTTAGCGATCTCCCAGTCAAGGAGAAAACAAAGTAGCGAGAACAACAAGGGGAAAGAAAAGAGAAAGAGGGATGGACGGAGAAAAAAGGAAGCAAAGCTATTTTCTGACAAGACTTTTTATTTTCTTCTTGTGCCGAGAAGTTTAGAGGATAAACCGCGCGGAAAATTGTCAATTTTGTTTCAGTCGTGTGACACGGCGGCTCTGAAGCTGGAGTGTATCTGTATCGTGGCCGGGAACCCCCTTCTCCCTTTCGTGCTGCTCAGTCGATACCCCTCTCCCTTTTTTCTGCCCGAACCCTGCCCGCCCGCCCGCCCGGCGACCCTGCGCGCGACCACGCCTGCGCCCATGCACAGTGGGGTAAAATGGCGCCGAATGTGGACACGCCGCACAACGTCTAGGATGTCGAAGAAAGCGTTTCAACCACCAACAAGGCGTAACACGTGTATTAAATAAAACGTAGTATACTGAATCCATAAAGGGATATCAAATTGCATTATTGGCTTGTTTTTTTATTCACCTTTTTACAAAGTTTAGTTTTACTTTTTACGTTTAATTTCGTTGTAAGAAACGTCACTTGCAACAATATTTTGCGTTTCATAATAAAATATAATAAATGAAAATATTTCTTTTTTTGCGGTATCCCCTTTATTTAGCCGCATGAAATATTGCAATTTTTCTTTTTCGGATTTTGTGTTGTCCCTTGAGAGGGTAAATTGCTATTTTTGTATTACCCTTTTTTGGTCATACGTAATAATAAAAATAAAATAAACAATTTTAATGAAAATGTTTTCATTATTAATTAATAGATTCGTCTTCAAACTCTGTTCTTATCTTCCTTTTCATACACATTTTCGGATATTGGATTTATTTATGTATTTAAACAATGGCGCACTCAAGGGAGGAGGCTCATGGGATTTCGGCACACCGCCTTGAAGCCAATGATATAAATTAAAAGCACAACTTTTACTAATTTTCTATATTAACGAAAGTTATTCATTACATCAATTGTTTATGTTATACTCTTTAATCATAAGTCAACAAATAAAAATACATTTTACACTCAACATCAATGAAACACTATAAGAAAATATCAAGTCGGCTGGACACTGTATTTGTAGCTCTCCAAAGAAAAATCCTGGGTGCGCCTCTATATTTAATATTGCTTGTTTACTTATATATTTACTTATTTATATACATTTATTTACGTATTTATTTGTGCCAAGCGAGCCCTTGGGCCCCATTTGCGAGCAGTGTGCATCACCCCAGCCGGGCCGCCCCGCCGCGCATCTCCAAGTGAAATGCCCAAGCGCAGGAGAGCGCCTCGCAGGGGGGGCGGAGCGCCGTCCACTCGCAATAGATTGCAGGCGGCCGTGCCTCGAACGAGCCCCCTCGCCCATTGACGCATTCGGGACACATTCGCTCGTAAAAGATGGCTGACCGACACGGTAATGATCAGTACGAAATGCTCGAAAAGGAGTTGGGAGAAGGTAGCAACCAAATGAAGGATTTTTGCTTGTGAAAAGAATCGACCAAATTCTTGAGAAAATAGATTCGTACAAAGGAGATGCTTCTCGCAAATATGTGCATGTGTAAAAGGTTTGATTTATTCTTTGCGTTTTATAGTAATTTGACAATTCGTATAAATGATCTTGGCTGTCCGGGTGACGCCGCGTCGAAGGCTGTGTTGCGTTTCAACTATCTTTTCGTGGTCTTCCTCTTTTTTTAATTAAAAAAAGATGGTCAAAACGTCGGCAACACAGCTTTTCACGCGGCGTCATCCGGACAGCCAAGATCATTACATGATTCAGGCCGCGGAAGCCTACGACTTCAATTTGACAATTCGTTCCTTGTACTTGAATATTAAGACACCAATGTAGGCCAATCCTTTATTTTATGAAAATCAATACAAAAGATATGATATTAATCAATATGAAGTGTGTGTATACATTTGCATATTATCAAGAACAAGAATGTCGCCATTTTGTACAGGTAACTCACAGCGTGACAATTTTACAATAATATTCATTGTTTATAAGTGCAGGGATTCATGTCTCTACTTTCCCTCTTTTTAAAATCAGATAATGTGCTTCAGAGAGACCTTGAAAACACTTTTTATACCAATACTACAAGAACCAAATTGATTCTTACAAATTTTCCTCGGGGGGCGAAAGTTCCAAGATTGTTGGTCGCTTAAGTCCGTTAAATTCCATTCGGCCGCTGCCTCGCCGCGTCGCGTCGCGCTCTCCTCCGACTTCCGCCCGCCCGCCCGCCCGCCCGCCCGCCCGCCCGTCCGTCCGTCCGCCGTCCGCGACGTTGACGCATCACCCGCCCACGCGCGCCGTCCCTTTATAACGCGATGTAATAACCGCGCGGCGCGCCTCCGCCGCACGGACGCAGCCCGGCAGGCAGGCGGGCGGGCGGACGCGCCGCCACCCGACGGTGGAGTGCGGTTGGACTGCGGGCAGAGGCGTGCAAAACCGCTTTCGTTTCGCTTGCCCCATGTTTGGTGAAACGATTTCTTGGAGAGTTTTGTACTGCTCTTAGCAACTGCCGCAGTCCGTGAACAACCTTCGATATACAGCGGGAGGAAAGGTTATTGTATGAACCATCGTCTAGAAAGTCGCGAAAGAAATATAATAGGAAAGCTGCGGTAAGGAAATTATTTAAATGGACGAGAATTAGATTTCAGTTCCGTAGATACCAAAAAGAAGATACTTTTGATGTTGATACAACTAAGCATTTCTCAATACTTAGAATGTTTCCATTTCATTATTTGAAATTCACATAACTTAAGTAGAATTGATGTTAGTAAATTCAAAGAAAATATTTAGGTCGACATTCTCGGTTTCCTGTGCTTGTAGCAACGTATCGTCCGCTTTCTGAGAACCAATCTGTTGATCGATGTAGGCGATTCTTCGTCAACAGCGCAAATACTTCATGAGTCCTCTTCGGGCCTGTTTACCGATTGCCCCGTGGACGAGTTTTGTAACGGAGGCGAACTGCACGACTCTGGTAATAGCTGCGGTCAGCGGCTGCGCTGTTGGGTGGCAGTTCTCCGCAAAGTACTTGTCGAGCGGCCGGCCGCCAGGCCTCCCACTGAGCTCTTGGCTCGGACCGGCCGCCGCCGCCGCCGCCGCCGCCAGCAAGACGGATTGCGACGTGGACCGCTCACGACGCCCAAGACCACGACGGCGACGTCCACGTCCATTTCTACGAACATGACCTGCATGATGGAGAAACAATTCCACAAATAACAAGGCAGGCCCTCCGGACGTCGAGAGGCTGCGAGCGGTGGCGGTGGTCGTTGCGTTGGAGGCAGCGGTGATGTAGACAGCAACGATGGCGGTAGAAGTGGCTGCTGAGAAGCCGGTGGTGGGGACGGTGGAGGTGGTGCAGCCGGTGGTGGTATTAGTGAAGCTGCTGGCGGTGGCGGTGGTAACGGATCTGGAGGCGGGGGCTGGGGCGATGGTGGCGGAGTCAGTGGCGGTGGAGCCAGTGGTGGGAGTGGCGATGCCGGCGGAGACGGCGGGGCGGTGACGACGGCGGTTATGATGGTGACGATGGCGGTGGCGTAGCAGAGGTGGGGGCGAAGCTGGTGGCAGAGGTGGCGGCAGAGCAGGTGGCAGAGGTGGTGACGGAGCTGGTGGCAGAGGCGGTGCCGGAGCTGGTGGCAGGGGTGGTAGCGGAGCTGGTGGCAGAGACAGTGGAGGAGCTGATGTCGGAGGTGGTGGCGGGGCTGCTGGCAGAAGTGGAGGTGGATCTGGTGGTGGAGATGGTGGTGGAGCTGTGTGACAGAGGTGGTGGCGGAGCTGGTAGCAGAGGTGATGACGGAGCTGGTGGAAGAGGCGGTGGCGGATCCAGCGGCAGAGGCGGTGGAGGAGCTGGTGGCAGTGGCAGTCTGATGGAGCACAGACGCACGGGGATGCGAGGAGGCGGGGTTGTTGGGGTGGGCGGGGCGAGGGGGCGGGGCAAAACGAGGCTCGGGC
Source organism: Teleogryllus occipitalis (assembly GCA_011170035.1). Classification (NCBI taxonomy): domain Eukaryota; kingdom Metazoa; phylum Arthropoda; class Insecta; order Orthoptera; family Gryllidae; genus Teleogryllus; species Teleogryllus occipitalis. Next base: position 1,409,131 of record BLKR01000010.1, read on the forward strand.
GGGCTCGCAAGGGCTCGCCTTGGCGTTTTCTTGTGATTGGCAAATAAATTACACACGTACGCCGCTGCCGCCCCGTCGCTGTTACACGGACCAGGAGGTTTCCTTCACTTTGTAATTTTGCCTCCTGACGACCAGACGTCCGCTCAAGAACAGTCCAATAAGTCAATCGGCGGGCGTAGAAGTTTCCCGAAAGTCCGTCCCGTCCTGGCGCGCCTTTCAATCAGCGTCCGCCCCCCCTTCCGCCTTCCTCGTGTGGCCTCTTTCGCCCCACTCGTTCCGCTCCTTTGGACGGGGCGGCCGTCGAACTGCTGCTCCAGCACAATATGCAATTCACGCTAAACAAACAAGTAGTCTAAAACATTCGCTCGAGGAAGAAAGCGAACTGCTGGAAGACCAAGGAAACTATACGATATACCACAAAGAGTTTCATCATCGAGAAAAAAATATAAGACTGAATCGACAATGTAAAGACAGGAAAGATGTGTAGAAGTAAAAGAACTAAGTACACCACTGTAAGATATCTACGCAATCAAAGTTGTATGTAAAATTTTTGTTCGATTCCTGATACGAATGAAATGTTACAAAAATGCAAGTATGCGTGCGTGGTCGTAATTGTCGGAAGACAACTCATACCACATTTCGAGAATATTACACTACTTTGACTCTTCTCTACTGACAGCTACTGTGATCACTACGTTGACTACTATGCTAACCTCTCTGTTGACCCAGCCGACTACCGGGAGAGGTGGCTCAGGACATCAGCTGATGTCCTGATGGGCTGATATCACTGCAATGACTCTCTGGTGGTTCTAGGTTCGAATCTCGAAGGTGGAAGGATTTTCGACACTAGCTACATAGTTAGGTCGAATTGAGTCGTTTTCTGGAGAATTCTAGCGACTGGCAGCTCTGTTCTGTAGTTTTCCGCAGTTTGTCCGATCGACATCAGGCACAAGCCGGAGCTGTACACTAAACAACGGGCGATGGATCGTGTGCGATCTTTCCTTCTCCTTCCTTGTCCTATCCTACCCCATACTCACATTTACACTTATATGCACTGCACTGCCACACATAACTGGAAACCGGTCGGGAGCTTAGAGTTTGTCCCGACTGTGGCGATGTACCGCAGGTGGGAGAAAACTGGTTAGGGAAAACCTCACTAGCCGAGAGGTAGGGCGGCGCCGGATCTCATCATCCAGCGGGGGAAGATAACCGCTACCTTCAGAGGAAAAACGTATGCACTACCCTTGCGGGACTATTGACCTTTGCAGTTGACGCACCCGGAATCACTAATCAATCAATTAAAACCCAGATATCTGCTGACTCAAACGTAGACAAAATTCAATAAATAAAACGATAAAACGATTTTTCAAATTTAGGTCCTAGAACTTTTTGCAAATGAGGTCGATACAATCAGAATGAACATTTTATCCTCATGGGTAACTAGTTTAGATTCACAAGAGGTTCCTCTTTTCTTCTTCACGGGTAGTACGTCATACCGCTTAAAATAAAGGATGGAGAACCAGGCTTATGTTAGTAGACGAGATCCGCCCTCCAAGGGCAAGCCCGCAACTCCGCCTCTTTGACGCGGGCCGTCCTCGGCAGTGCGCGCCACCTGCACTTGTTGCGGCGGGGGCGGGGCGGGGGCGGGGGCGGGCGCGCGTGCGGGCGCGTGACGAGCCGAGGGCGAGGAGGGCCTGGCGGCTTCCGCCCAGGGCGTCCCCCTCCCTCCCCCCTCGCCACCCACCCCCGCCCCAACGCCTCCACCTCGCCCTGCGCGGGACGCGAGCTGTTGCCGCCAGGCCTCACGTTAATTAACATGCTCCTCAGTAATCCCCGGGAACAAGGCGCCTGCTCCGGCCGCGCTCAACTTGAGACGCGCCTCCCCGCTGCCAACGCAGCCCCCGCCGCCGCCGCCGCTTCTGCGCCAGCTTCCATCCGCTGCTGGTGTGGGCGTTGCTCCGTCTTACGCACACCATTGCGTTATTACCGCCATATTCTTGTTGTTATTTAATCTTCTAGCTATTATTTTATCGTGATTTCCGGTTATATTGGTTTACGTTTATTTCAGGGATGAACACGCATCGACGAGTAATTAATATAAATAGTAAGATAATCGTAAGATAATTAATATAAATAGTAAGATATACTATTAAATATTAATATAAATAGTAAGATACGAAATTGTCAATCCACCTAGTACTCTACATGGCCGATATTTTAATGACATATGAATTATTGCGTTCGCAATTATTTTAAAAGAAAATTCGACTCGTATTTTTTATGACGCGTCCTCCTGTTCTGCTGTCGTTCACACTAACGCCTCCACTCTTCTGCCTCCGTCGCCGTTACTGGTATAAAAAGTGGTGCTTCCTTTTGCGCGTCGTCATTGGATTATTTCCATTGCATGACTGTCGTTCTCGCTCTTATATTTTATTTCCCGCACCTATTATATTTAATTCATAATTATGATTTTTTTCTTATTGTGCTATTTAATTGTTTGTAACTTTTAAATTTCAAATAATGGAGTTTTACATTGGAATGAAATGGTTAAATATTTATTATTTCTTTTAGTAACGAATAAAAACGGTTATAGATTCAACAATTTCATTATTGCTGCCATGTATGCAGTAATTTGGTTACATTTTCGGATGACCATATCCTTGCTTATCTGTAGTTAACGAATCTGTAGTTTACTAATACCTACATCTGTAGTTTTCGAATAAAAACAATATATTATTGCTGCATGAAAGCTCTCATTGTTATCTACGTTGAACTCTATTGTTTTCATATTACGTATGTGTCACCGCGCCCAACGTACTTGCGCAGACACCATTATCCCTTTCGCCACCAGGGTTGTATTTCACCAGACTGGTTTACTATCAGGATCCATATATCACAGTGCCTTGCTTTACAATGCCTCATGTATAACCTCGTCTTGTAGCGTACCATTCTTGACACGTCGTAGTTTGCTATGCATTATTGGGCGTGTGGAATTTTGTGTCAGGCTGTACCCAACAGATGTCACTTATGTTGTATATAATTTTTCACGCCTGAAGATTTGTATTAACAGAGCATTGACCTTTACCTTTTCTAATACTATCAATCCAAGTGTGACCGCTTTTGAAAATTAAATAGAATTAAACTTTTCAGCTATTGATCACATTACAATGGTATTTATTTGTACATGATAAAGAAAACACAACAAATTCAGCCAAGAAAATAATGTAACGAAAAAATTCCATGTTTTTTCTGTTTATCCACCACGCTCCTAAATTTCTTCATAGAGCGCCATGAATCATGGTGATTTAGTGGCGTCACACTATTATTTGTAAAATTCTTCTAAATCCTCTCTCATTACTCATTCTCCTCTCACGTCAACGTTTCTGCTCTGCCTTTGTCCCTAATGACATCCATACGTCCCGAGCTCTTCCTATTCCCATGAGTCCGCATCAGCCTCATTTATCCACCCCATTCTTCTCACCCATTATACACTGTCCGTCTCCCCCCCCTTCCCTGCACGCACCCTCACCCGCAGCCGTTGCACCCCCGTCCCCTCCCCGCCCGCTCGCCGGGCGGATGCCAGGGGTCGCTTTATTTGCCCCGCGCTTCGTCAAATACAGAAAGCAGGGCAAACACGGGCCTCGCGCGTCCTGAGAACACGCTACAGCATACCGCAAATTGACATCACCTGCTCCACGTCGCCCCGCACCCGAGCGATTGTGCGCAGCCGCGAGCGCACGCGTGGGCCGGGCTGAGCCGGGTCGAGTCGGATCGGGTCGGGTCGGGTCGGGTCGGCCCTTTGAAGGGCGCAAACGAGGCGAGCGGTGTGCACCACGGGGCGGTAGCGCGGAAAGCTGGACGAAAGTCCGAAAATAAAGGGTCTATTTACGAATTGTCAAGTGGTTGGGTAGACTGATATCCAGAGAGGAACGTTGCAGAGTTGGGAAAGATCTACCTTTGATGTTGTGTTTATACATAATTCATTCTGAAAGGAACCTCCGAAACAAGTTTTCAATTGAAAGCATCTGAAAATTGGAAAAAGACTGATATACCGTGATGTGATTGGTAATATTTCGGTTTGGCAAGCAAGTTTTCGAAAGGAATTCTCATTTCAAACGTTATAAACTTGAATGAATTTTTTTAAAGATATAACTCAAGTTAGTTATATTTTTGAGATTATTTAAATTTCGTATTTAATGCCCCATACTTTGTTAACTTTCCTTTCTTATACGAATTTCATTGAAAAGATGAGTATCTTTACACTCCACCTCTCACGATGTGAACTGTAGATTCAAAAATAGTGACAACTAAGTATATTCTTTCTTGATAAAATAATACATATATCAAATTTTAAATGCCAATTATTGTAACTACAATTATTTTCTGGAGAGTGTTTCCAAAGATATTCCTTATCGTCTTTGTCTGAATTTAGTACTTTTTAAAATTAAAACGTGGCGTTTTGAACTCACAATTTTTATGTTGTATTTTTGACTTCTTTCTTTACCTTAAATGTATTAATCTTGTTCAAAATAGTAAGATTTTAAATGTTCATGAAATTAAATCTTGGTACTTTCGTCCCCTTTTTATTACCTTTTTTACAGAGCATACATAGTTCAGAACATAATACACTTTATGCAGGGAAGGCTTACATTCTAATTTACGTAAAATTAAACTACAAACTAATTTGGGTGAGAAAATCTTCTCCAGACACTTCTAAAAACACTCTATATAGGAAAATTTGACTAGTAATGAATATCTATTTTTTATTCTGGTTCTATGAGGACTTTTCCGGAGTCCAAAGTTGTCTAGGTATGGAATTTTAGGTATGGAGAGATAGACCTGGGTTGAAAGATACGTCATATGGAGTTGTATGGAGTCAATTTGGAATTCTTTGTGGAGCTGGGCTTCGTGACAAACCAAGCAGCACTTGTGATGCTTCTAAGAAAATGGTTTTGGACTATTTGAAACTCGTTTAGGTTTGTTTTTGCAGTGGAGATCCAAACTGGACAGGCGTAAAGGAGGAGTGGTACTTTCGTTTCCTTTTCTTTATGGGAAGCTACCCCGGAGTGGGACGCTGTAACCTTCCCGGCAATGGTTGGTTGGTTACTGATTCCGGGCGCGTCAAAGGCTTAGATCATTAGTCCCGTAAGTGTAGTGCATGTGTTTCCTCGGGAGATGGCAGTGATCTTCTCACGCTAGATGGCGAGATCCGGCGCCGACCTACCGTCGGCTAACAGGGTTTCACTCTAACCAGGACTCTCCCACCAGCGGGGCACAGCCCCAGCCGAGACAAGCTCTAAGCTCCCGACCGATCTCCCGGAATATGTGGTAGTAGATTTCGATCTAGCTGAAAAGCTAATGTCGAAAATCCTGCCACCATCAGGCCTCAAACCTAGGACCTCCCGATCAGACAGTGGCATCAGTTGATGCACTGAGCCATCGCTCCGGACCCTTCCCAGCGTTTCCACCTCTCCTCCGACGGCAAACGTGAGCGCACCGCAGACAACCGCACAGGGCCGCACTCTAGTTCCAGAGCTAATGGCGTCTTGGATGTATTTATCCAACCCGAGTACATACACAACGTAGTGCCTCTAGACATAACGCTCCGGCGGAAAAAAATACATTGGAAGCTCTTTCCGCCACGCCGTCTTTTTTGCTCTACCGGAACTGTGCACATAGCGGCGGCGGCGTGAGGACGTTCCCTTATGCGGCGAGAAGTTACCACACACAATCGAGCCCCTACATCTCCGGCCGGCACGGCACGGCCGCACGCGTGTATTTGAGCGCGGCAATAACCTGCGGTTTACAAGCTGTAAAAGCATAACTGGCCGGGTGTTGTCCTTCCATTACCTGCGGCTGATAAAGAGGCGCCGTGTAGCCTCAGGGTTGTTTGCCGGGCCCGCGAGTTAATACATAGCAAATAGTCGCGGAAAATGACATAACGAAAATCCATGAATTTTAAATCGCGCGGTTTCTTCCGTTCCAATTTGCTCGGCAGATAAACTGACGAGCGCGGCGTCGTACTGGCAGAAACTTTGGACTGTGATGTATATCAAGGGAAAGTCAATGAGAAAACAACCATGTATGTTAAATGTGTGTGTGAAGGTAGTAAAGCAAGCAATAGAGCGAATTAGGAAGATAAATTACACACACATACAGAAATACGAACGTTGTGTAGAACGCCAAAATTAGAAAGTGAAAATTGTAATGTTGCAAGTGGAGAAGATGAAGTGGTTGTAGGTGGAAACACAAAAAGAAGCGGAAGCGGTGAATGAAAGATGTGTTCGTGAATAATACAAATTTTGAGTCAATTAATTGTACTAGACAATTACGAATAAGGAAACACAAAATTGGAGGAGCAAGAATAAATGTTGAACTTTCGTTCAGTAGCTAAGGTAAAATGAACATGAGTTATAAATTATTAAAACTTCTTGATTGGTAAATTTAATGCAAAACTTGGTGAATCATGTTGCTGACAATCACAAGCACACACGCGTATCCACATACACACTCACACACAACAAAGTGAATGGAAAGGAGTAGATGGAAAAGTGAAGCGAATGACCCAGCACCTTATGCATAGCACAGCAGGTGAGAGTGAGAAAAGGCTTTGAGAAAATTTCAGAAAGGGCTCCCCGAGGTGTTGGAATGAAGATAGAGGGAAGAGAAAGAGCTTTGAAAAGAGTAGCTGTAATGAATGGTTGCGAAGTGAATATTATAGGAAAGACATATTAAGATCGAAAGCACGGGTGATAGCAGCAAACGAAACTGGTCGACAATGCCAGGATAATACAGGATAGCAAGAAATTTTGTTCGTAACGAAAGCGATAGAACAGAAATATATGGGGAATGAATATGCCAGCGAAAGTTGGAAAAGAGGCCAGGTAACAGACTACGGTAATCAGCGGGAGAAGGTGGGAGGGGCAGAATCAGCGGGCGAAGATAAGTGAGTGTGTGGGGATGAGAGAGAGAGAGAGAGAGAGAGAGAGAGAGAGAGAGAGAGAGAGAGAGAGAGAGAGAGAGAATTTGTTGCAGCAAATGACGACAGGGAGAACTTGGGAGTAATGGAACTTGATAGGAGCTGAGGCTAGGATAGGAAAACAGAGGGGTGGTGAGAAAACGCTAGGAATTATGGAAGGAAAGACGGTGACAGGGACGCCGAGGGGACAGCGAGAAGGACGGCGAGAGGGACGGCGAGAGGGACGGCGAGAGGGACGGCGAGAGGGACGACGAGAGGGACGGCGAGAGGGACGGCGAGAGGGACGGCGAGAGGACGAGAGGGACGGCGAGACGGACGGCGAAGAAAGCGGACGGCGGTGAGCGCTGCAACATGAGGGCGCCCGGGCTATGGCCGTCTTTGAGCGAAGAGAATCTCCATCGTGAATAATTAACGCCGGCGCAACAATTCTACCTCGGCGTGCGGCGCGGGCTGAGTGCTCTCTGCAGATTAGATGCAATAAAATAACACGCGCGGGATTGGCACATGGGGAGAGCCTGGCGGGGCGCGGGGCGCCGGGGCGGCAAGCCGGAACGACGCGAGGCGGGGGCGGGGCAGGGGCAAGGGCTGTGAGGGCGAAGGGACAACGGAAGCGGAACTGGGGTCAGGCCCCGTGGCCCTTTAGGGGGTGGAGACTGAAAGCCCACGCGACAACCGAAGGCCGCGGTGAGGATGATGGTAAAAGTAAGTGTGAGAGGAAATAGACGAAGAGCAAGAATGCGAGAAGGAAAGAAGTCGAAGGACAAAGAGGAAGTCATGAAAAAAAAACGCTAAATAAACAGTTGGACAGATCAATGTCATACGAGTAGAGTTATATAGAAGACATATTACTAAAGGACGGAGGAAGATCTTCCTTAATAAATAAGAAGTATCTAAATTATCTCATTTTTCTTACTGTTTTTTCCGGATGCAAAAGAATGATATTCATTACTGAAATGATTTAATAGTCAGATCACAGCTCTAAACTAATACGAATGATATACAAGAACAGAAGCCGTGCACTTCAATCTTTTACATATACTCATTACGTGTCTCGTTGGATCTCTTTTGTTTGGCTTTTCTTAAATAATGTGTTTTAATGAACAATTTAATTAGCGAGTAACGGAATACATATTCTGTAGACTACAAATCATTTTACGAAAGTTACGCTTATTACAGAGTTTCAGTTTTATTAATATATTTGGTCATACAAGTTTTTATATGAAATGTTTGAACCTCTATCGTCTTCCGAGTCAGAAAGAGTTCTTTTTATTAGAACATTAATTGATCAGAGACACTAGAATCTAGGCCAAAGAGCTGCATGACTGCAATGCATTTGCATTCTGGAGAACCAAGTAATGAAAGAGCTAATTATAGTTTGTTTCTATCGAAACAAATACACATAAGAGAGAAGTGTTCTCGCAAATCGTAACAATTAACTAAAATTCAGAGACCCCTCGTGGCCGGGTCGAAGGAAATTAACGTCGTTATGTGCCCATTCCCTTCGAGCGGGTCTTAGATGTTAAATTTGAATGGCAAAGGGATGAAATGAATATATAGTTATTTCAATTAAGTAAGCGATTGTCTTGTTCTTGGCGTTTATTTCACGTCGGCGATAATAAAGGAAACTGTTCCTCCTTCCTCGTGCGAGCGACCCAGTTTAATTCGAATCGAATGAGCAATAAATTAGAAATTGTCTTCATCTCCATGTGCTCCTCCAACATTCAAAAGGGCTCCTTTTGAGCGAAAATGTTTTGGAAGCGTGGAACAGTGGTGCTTACGCTGCAAGCTCCGAAATGGAAGTTTCCTGTATTAAATCCAAGCCGTCTAACCCCTTTTCTTCACCTCCACCCTCACCGACCTTACTTCGCCTTCTTCGTCTTGCCTCCGCCCCGCCCCCTGCCTCCAGTCCCCGCCCCGCTGCCGTCGCTTCAGGCCCGGCGCCGCCTCTCCGGATCCCATTCGTGCTTTGGTACGGTGCAAATGGAAGATTAAATTAGCTGAAATCGAAACCTTTCTTCTCCATCTCCACCTATTGAAGGTATAAATGTTTCATGAAATTAACGGTTATGTTTCAAATCGAAATCTTTGTTCCGAGCAATCCGCGGCACGAGACGAAGTGTGCCCGGGGTGAGGGAGGGTGGGAGGGTAATGGAGAGGTTGGGAGTGAGGGAGGGAGGGAGTTGTGAGAGCAACGGGGGCGACGGAGGGGAGGGGCGAGACGGGAGTTTGCGTCGGCAAGTGAAAGACGAAGACGCAGCCGGCGAGAGGGGGCGATGTAGATGTGGAAGAGAGAGATCCGAAGAGAAGGATGTGACCAGTTAGAAAAGGAACGTGCGTGAGCGAAACGCGTTGAAGCTGCACAAGAGTCCAAGGTCGAGGGAGGGAAAATCTGTGTCGCTGTGAGAATCGGGGCCGGAATGTCAGGAGTGTAACGTCGGTCTGAGTGTGGGGGTGCGAGGAAGAGTTGCGAGTATGACGAGAGAGACTCAGTGGTTAGGAGACGAGGCTTCCCGCGTATCCAAGCTCCTATGGTACGCTCCCATGCTGCCGCCCGTGCTTCTGCCCCCGTACTCATACATTTTCCAACACGGCACGAGACTTGGACTATAAAAAACATGGAAATGAGATGGAGGGCATATGATAATCGCGTCGGGGCACATGCATGTAGGGATGGCCTTGAGAGCACGAGCATGTGTATGTAGGCGTGGGCTTATTGACACGGATTCGTCATGGAAAGGAGGATATGGTGTATAAACATGGAGACATAGGCATGTGGGCTTTGGTATGAAGGCACGGGTATGGGACATGGCAGCACGTAGATGTAGGCGCGTCTGGGCAGGAGGTCGGCACGGGGAGCGCTGGGTACCAGGGCAGTGGGGTTGGGGCATTTCAGTGGCGGAGACATGCCATCAAGGAGATAACTTCCATTTCCGGGGCGCGGGCCCACGTTCCAGTCACCTCCGCCTCGTGAACCCTATTTTCATCGCCCTCTCCTCACACCGCCTCCCTCAATAGCCGGCGTCTTCCTAATTTCCAGTCGTCGTCCACAGGTGTGGCGCGAGGGCAATAGCCGCGTGGCAATATTCGCGTCGCCCTTGCGACGCCCGGGCGCACGATGTTGTCGATCGCCTGCCCCTTGCAGAGGGACTCGCAAGTCCCTGATTACTAGGGGACGGATTTTAATGAAATGTCATTTTTCACTTTGGAACAATGCCGTTTAGTATAGAAAATCATTTTATGTTATCAGAAATGGAAATATCCCATTTTAGAGGTCATTATTTTGCATTTTTTCGATTTTAACCAATAAGTCATTTTTTACCCTTTTTCGTCATTTTAATGCATTTTTCATCGATTTCATCGATGTTAATGTCATTTTTAATGATACTTGCTTCAAATAATATTTACGAGATGCAACAAATGTTCTTCAGAGAATTACTCAGTATTTATCGCTACATACGCTATTACGTATTCGATTTGTTAGCTCAGAAATTGTTTTGACTGCCGTTGTATGTAATTGATGTGACGTATATCAGCGCCATTGACGTATTCCAGCGCCAAGAGTTCAACATAGTCAACATCAGATAATAAAGATTTTCATTCGTTTATTAAAAAGAATATGTAATTCAAACTTTTGTCTTTGAAACAATTAATGTTTAATGTCACAAATAAACTAAACGTGCCTCCATTATTTAATATTATGTACAGTTTTGACCCTAATACGAGGTGTCGAAAATATGATTGTCTATTTTAGTCTGGATATTTCTCATCTGGAAAATTATTTTTAACTATTCCTCCCCAGTATATTATGCAATGTTTTTTAAACACAGTATTAATTGGTAAGTTTTTTATGCAACATATAATATCCAATCACTAGTAAACGACGGATCAATACCGTTATCGTCTACTGGATATTACTTCCCCGACTTCACACAACTCCTACCCACAACATGAGAAATTCCGTTACAATCTTACCGATTTTTGAAGTTTAATTCCTTTACCATTTCTGGTGAGTGAAACAAGGAAAACAAAATTACATCCGTTATTCAAAGATAACTTTTTTACACAAAACTTTTTTCCCTTTATGACTGACTCACACAGTATCACTCTCCGCAATCCATTCTTCATGGTGCCCTTCGGGTGTGCCTCGCTCGAGCACTTACACCAGTGAATCGGCTCCCGTTGCCACGCAGAGTGAATGAGAAATATTAAAATTCCTTCATTTACTCCCGACGCAAATCGGACGCCCGGTTTCGCTCGCCGCTCTCACCCCGTCCCGCTTCGCTTGCGTATTTAAATAAATATTATAAATCTATATGCGCCCATATACGCGAACGCCACGCATTGCGGTGCTTTTTAAAGTATCTATTAGCTCGTATAATAGCGGGCTGTGATTTGTGTGTCAGCTATCAGCGATCGTGGCCATTCAATTTAGCCGGGCGGCCCGAAATATATCAGATCGCCCGGCATGAAACGTGCATTTAAAACAGTTTCCTCCATTACGACATTTTTACGGTCGCGACGCGGAAGTCGGTCTCGGGAGGTGGCGACGGCGGCCGCGGGGGAGGCGGAGGTGGCGGGGGTGGAGGGTAGAAGCAAGCAGGCATCGCCCGGCCCGCCAACCTATTTTTCATCGCAGTTTTAATAACACGCCTGTCGAGAAATGGGATTTTTTGTTAATTTAGGTTCGAATCTGATCTCCTGGTTGTCTAGAAATTAAACGTGTCCCCAGACGCTGGACCCCGTGGGCCAAGGGGGGGGGGGAGGCGGGTTGAGGGGAATATGGGTGGTGAGAAGAGTTGCCCGCCTGAACGACGAGGATGGAAGGTGGAATGACAGTGGAGATGGAGTTGGGAGAGTGGATGTTCGGGAAAGAGGCGAAAAGATGGAAGAAGGTAGCGGAAATTATAAGGGTAGAAACGGTATTGAGGAGGCTGAAATTACAGGACAGGATTAGCTGAACGTAAGGAAACGGACATCAGTATTCAATGTGGTCATTTTTAACATTCGACTTACAGTGGAACACACCTGTACATGTGGCAGAGATCAAATTTCAAGACAGATTTTGAGAGACGGAATTCGAACTAAAACATACCGAGACTTTTTGAGGCAAAATGAGATGGATGTGGTAGAAAGGAAGGAACAAGGGGCCACCGAATGACCAAAAACGAGCGGTGACGCGCAAGGGCAGGCGAGGGCGAGGGCCGGAGGAGGCAAAGGAGACGGCGGAGCCCGCGCAGGGCCAGGCAAGCCCGCTTCACCGCGCCGTCCCGTCTCTCCCGTCCTCGCTCTCTGTCGGGGCGGCCGTGTTATTAAAACTTACATGTAATATACGTCGCGGCGACGGCGGCGGCAACGGGCGCGGCGGGGCGGGGCGGACGGGCAGGGGGGCGGGGCGGGGCGGGGCGCCGGTGACGTCGGTCTGCAGGCCGCGCGCGTCTTCGGCGACCCGGTGCCGCCCTCCTCGCCTTCCTCCCCTTCCCCCTCCCCTCCCCGCCGCCGCCCCCGCCAGGTAAAATTGCGGGAACCCGAGATGATCCCGCTGTGCGGGCAGTATTTGCTCCTGCGGCGTCCGCTACTGCGCCGCGCTGCCAACGCGGAAGGGAATTGAAGTTCCTGTCCCTCCTTTCCGCCGCGTTCCCCGCCCCCCGCCCTGCGCGTGCCCCGCCACGCGCGCTCCGCGCCTGCCGTCGGCGCCCCGTCGCTGCTAACCGCACGTTGCGACGTCTCGTTGGCTTCTCAGAGACGACGCGCAGCCGCGGCGGGCGGCGCGTTGGAGTAAAGTGTGGAGTACCTCTGCACTTTCGCTGTCGCTGGTCGCCTGAACGGGGGATGGACAGATTGATTGATTTTGATGTCGCACTTCTTACAGTTTGTTTTGTGCTAACGTCATCAGTAATAGATTATTTAGAATCACAAATAGATATCACTTTCGCTTAGGCAGATCTGGGAATTTTACATTCACGAAAAAAAAATGGACTTTTCAAACGTGGCTTCCAAATTACTAATTTCAATGTTCTCGAAATATCAAAACCAACTTATCTCTGATGCATTATTATTATTAATTATACAAATAAAATGATACATTTTTTCAGGCGTATACTCTTATAAAAGAGTTGAGTGTTTACTTTCCCTCGGTAGTCTGGAAAGCTCTAAACAATGTTTTCTTTTTTCGCAGCTTCGCTCCTTTCATAACGTTTTCTCGTTTCTAAAACCACAGCATACCTGCCATATTTTAATATTTTCTTCTCTCATATCACATTTTCCCCGATGCAGAAGGGTCACAGTTCTTTGTTTATCGTAACTCTCGTAGTTAAATGAATAACAAAATACATTTGCAAAAGCTTTTTTCCTACCTCTCGCAAACATCAAATGAAATGTTTTTATGGAAAAGCGAATGCGTTAAAATGAAATATAATCGTTCTTCAGTAATTCCATTAAATATTATGGAACGCGCGTTATCGCATTTTGTGTGCCTCTTTGCCTCTTTTGCACGGATTCTTTTTTAACGGGACAAATCCTTCTGCTCTATAATTTAAATGAATTGAAACTGCAAATACAAGCTAAACCACGTGACCCAGGAGTTACAGTATTGTGGAAAGGCATTATTTTATAATTTCAAACGCTCACTACAAAAAAATTCGCGAAGGGTGAAAATACTGTAAAATGTTCATGCAGATAAATCACCTGTTTTTTAGTTTTGTGAAGCTGAAAAATTGGAGATCATTTAATATTTACTAGAAATTGAAATATCGGGCGTAGTTCCATCACCATAATGATAATTTAATGTCGGATGAAGCTTTGTCAATCGCATTACGGGCATCATCTTCGCAATTCTGTGATGACTGCAAGTCTGCGTTAGACAAAACAGCTTAATACAGGTTAGCAAATCAACTCAGTATTTACTGTATAAACAGAATGAGTTATGACTTCCGAGGTTTTGTGAAATTAAGATAACTGACGTTTCATTATTCTTATTAACGAGACATATCACTCTTTGTATCGCAAATGGTTTCTTGAAGTAAAAAAGTGAAGACTCACTCATATGTCATGTGCAGCTCATTTCATGTAGGCATTTCATTGCGGTTTCCTAAGAGACACGAAATATAAGTTTTCGTTAATTACGTCCGCACGCCTCTATTGTAATTTAACAATGTAAATGTAAATTTATTAAAATGATTAGATGGAAGAGTGGGCCTAATGGCCTGAGCCTTATCACAAATACAGACATTACTTTTATTATTATTATTATTATTATTATTATTATTATTATTATTATTATTATTATTATTATTATTATTATTATCATTCATGTCCACAATTGCAGAAATTTAATAAATGTCATGTTAAATAAAGAGCAAAACAATTCTGGGAGAGCCTTTTTAAACTACGTCAATAAGCAAAGCACTTTCGTCCGAAAATCCATCTGCGAAGACGCGCCTCATTCGGGAAAGCGAGCCAACCCCGGCATTATTTACACCCCGTAAAAATTGAATGAAACCAGCAGAATTCAAAATTACGCCCCTCAAAATGAGAAGTAGCAAAGCGAGTTGGGAGCGGCGACACGTTTTACGGGTTCATATTAACCTGATGGTGATGCATGAACGCCGGAGCCAGACTGCGGCCTTCCCGTCGCTCCCTCCGCCCTCCCACTCCAGCCCCCCCCCGGCCACCCCTGGCTTCCCCAACACCCGCATTCGCGCCCCTTCACTTGGAGTTAGATTCTTTCCGAATGGCGAGCAGAAAAATTTTATTACTTAAGGAAAATTACGTATTCTGGCTATTAATATACGAAATGAAATACCTTGCATATGCAAGCTTAAAAAATCTCATATAAACCTGTAATATTTAGTGACTCAATAAAAGTCAAGAAAGTCATTTCGAAGTGGATCGTCTATAAACATGTTTTATTACGTTTGTAAGACAGGAGGAGAGCGTCCCAGCGTCCAGAGCAAAGGTGAGGGAGGGGGAGGGGCAGGAGCTGGAGGGAAGTCAGGTAGGGCAAAAGGCGAGGAACGGGGCGGGGGCGGGGCGGCAAGTGCCCGGCGAATTCTCAGAGACAATTTACCGCCGCGGTCGAGAACGCAGTGACCGCCCCCGCTGCTCGGCGAATCCGCTGCACCGTGAAGCGGTGGCGAGGACAGGTGAGGACGGGGAGGGCGAAGGTGAATCAGGGCCGCGGAGAAATTGGAAGGTGCGGCGGCGGGGGCGGCGGGGGGGCGGGGGCGGCGTCGTGGGGCGGCATCGGGGGCGGCGGCGGGGGCGGCGTTGGGGGCGGCGGCAGGGGCGGCGGCGGGGGCGGCGGCGGGGACGGCGGCGGCGAGGGCAGGGGAGGGGGCGGCGGCGGCGGGGGCGGCGGCGGCGGGGGCGGCGGCGGCGGGGGCGGCGGCGGCGGGGGCGGCGGCGGGGGCGGCCGCACAACTTGGGGCGGAATGCGGCAACGCAGGCGGCGCGCGGCGGCGGCTGTAGCAGCGCCGCCGCGCCGCTTCGGGAGTTATGAAGCGGAGTATTGCTCGCTCAGCCGGGGCCAGCGGGGGCGCCGTAATGTATACATTGTTCGGAGCGCCACGCCGCGCGGAGAACAGAGCCTGCCCGCCCGTCCGCCCACGCGCGTGCGATCTGGCGGGAGAAGTTGGCGCGAGGGTGGCGAGGATGCAAGGGGCCGCTGGATCGGCGGAGGTGTCGACGAGGGCAGAGTTCGGGGAGGGAGCGAGGGATGGGAGCTGCGCCGGTGGTGGATACGAGGGTAACTGGAATGCGGCCGAAGGAGGGGGCTGGGCTTTCAAATATATGCACGGAACCAAACTTGACGAATAGCATGAGTACGACCAAGTTCATGTATATATTACTAAGTAATGTTATCGCCACTGAAATGCCACAACGCCAGACAGGTATAAATACACTTAAAAAAGTAGTTTGCGATAAAAATAATACGTAATTGAGAGACGTAAATGTCGTAGCTTATGTGTTGGAATAATAAAGTCACGAATGACATACATAATTGTGGCGCGTGTGAAGAAATGTAATGAAAACTTGATATGATAATTCAAATGACGTCTAAAGTGCCATTGTTTCCTAGATGTTTCATAAGAATGTTTTTAGTTGTGAAATGGAATGTCAAGAACTGGAAAAGGTAGCAAATTTACACGTCATGTCGGCTGCCAAGTCAAGCGAGCAACCCATGCCAAGTGGGCTACCCACCTCAAGTGGACAATCCGAGTCACGTGAACAACCCGAGTCAAGTGGGCAACCCACATTACAAGTGGGCAATACACGTCGCAAGTGTGCAACCCTCGTCACAAATGCGCAACCCACGTCACAAGTAGGCAACCGATGTTACAAGAGGGCAATCCACGTTACAAGAGGGCAACCCTCGTCACAAGAGGGCAATCCACGTTACAAGAGGGCAACCCACGTTACAAGAGGGCAACCCACGTCACAAGAGGGCAACCTACGTCACAAGTAGGCAACCCATGTTACAAGTAGGCAACCCATGTTACAAGAGGGCAACCCACGTTACAAGAGGGCAACCCTCGTCACAAGATGGCAACCCATGTTACAAGAAGGCAATCCACGTCACAAGAGGGCAACCCACGTCACAAGAGAGCAACCTACGTCACAAGTGCGCAACCCCCGTCACAAGATGGCAACCCATGTTACAAATGGGCAACCCAAGTCAAATGTGAAATTCAAATGGACAAGACGGTGAGGTGAAGAGTTCTAGGCATAAGGGTGGCTCGCACAGGGCATCTGCGCAGTGAGGCGACGAATTGTATGGGCGGCGTGGCGCGGCGCGGCGCGGTGTGGCGCGGGCAGCCACCGCGTCGAGTCGGTGTGCTAGCGATAGTGGCAACCCCACAGATGGGAGGGTGACGCGCCAGACGAACCGGGGCTCTTGCTGGTTTACGAGCGGCCCCATAAAGCAGCCTGGAGGCTCGGGAGGCGGCCAAGCAAAAGTTGTGTGCTGGTGGGCGGCGGCGGGGTGACGGGAGACGCCGAGGTACCTGCATAGGGACAGAACCCGGTATCTCTCTGGGTCAATGTTCAGCAAAGAAAGCAAAGATTTCGAAAAAGTGACAACACATTAATGCTGTGGAGAAAAGTTTCTTAATAAGTCTCTTTCTTAGCGCAGAGAATTTACTGAAAACTACTTCAAATGCTGTTGAATAGAGGAGAATTCGGATTAGATATTATCCTGTAAGTCTTCGCGTACTAAGCGGTGAATGGAGACCGAATGAGTGGCGATTTTGAGCAAGATTAACGTCAAATACTAATACTACATATTATAATTCATAAGTCTGGTCACTCGTATAGTCCAGACAGACCTTAGACTATTCCAAATAACCAAGAAGGACATTTTATCTAGAATTGCCTCTGAAACCAAGTGCTAATGACTTCGAATATCTGAAAAGTTGTAATTGATCTCTCAGTTGATTTAAAATTCCCCACAATAAACATGAAAGCTATATTTTATCAAATGCTACAAGCCTATTCGAACCGTGTTAACCGTCCAAGTAATCTGCCTGGTAATTGCGTCGCGCGCAAATGCCACCTGGCTGAACCCAGTGCATACCTGCTTACCTAGAAACGCAAAATCAATCCCGTCCTCCCAGGAACTAGTTCCAAGCGGACGGTCGCTGGGAAATGAAACCGACGCGAGCGGGCCTGGCCAGGGCCCGCATCCGAGCGCGCACGTCGCCGAGGAGCGTCAAGTGACGCCCCGCAGCGGAGGATTCTTCGGAGAGGGACTCGCGCGCACGCGGCGGGGGCGGAGGCGGCGGAAGCGGCTACGTAGGCGGCGGCGGCGGCGGTGGTGGAGGGGTCGGTGGAGGTGGCAGTGGAGGCGGCGGAAGTGGTGGCGGCGGTGGCAGCGGCGGCGGCTCTGGTGGCGGAGGCGGAGGTGTCGGTGGAGGTGCCGGCGGAGGCGGCGGAAGCGGCGGCGTTGGCGGTGATGGCGGCGGTGGCGACGGCGGCGGCGGTGGCTCTGGTGGTGGAGGTGAAGGCGGAGGTGAAGGCGGCGGCAGAGGCGGTGGAGGCGGCGGCGGAGGCGGTGGAGGCGGCGGCGGAGGCGGTGGAGGCGGCGGCGGAGGCGTTGGAGGCGGCGGCGGAGGCGGTGGAGGCGGCGGCGGAGGCGGTGGAGGCGGCGGCGGCGGCGGCGGAGGCGGTGGCGGCGGAGGCGGCGGAGGCGGCGGAGGCGGCGGAGGCGGCGGAGGCGGCGGAGGCGGCGGAGTTGGCGGTGATGGCGGCGGTGGCTGCGGCGGCGGCGGCGGATCTGGTGGCGGAGGCGCAGGCGAAGGCGGAGGCGCTGAGGCCCGCGCGCCGCCGGGAACTCCGCGACGCGCACGCCTCCTGGCGAGCTAATTAATTAACTGGAGCGGTCGGATGTCTCGCGTGTCAAAGGGGATGCCTGGCAACGGTTGTTTCGACCGAAGAGCAGCCCAAGCGGTGCGGGGACGGGTAGGTGGGTGGGTGGGTGGTTGGGTGGGGGGAAGAAGTGGCTAAGAGAACATGGAGGAGTGTCAGGGAGTGCGGTGATGGCGGTGTAGGCGGAGGCTGAGGCAAAACCGATGGTGGAAACAGAGGTGGCTGCGTAGGCGGTATGACGAAGGCTGTAGCGCTGGCGGTGACGGTAGAGGCAGAGACGGAGGCGGTGGCCGTGGTGGATGGGTGGGGGGAAGAAGTGTCTAAGAGAACATGGAGGAGTGTAAAGGAGCGCGGTGGCGGCGGTGTAGGCGGAGGCTGAGGCAAAATCGAAGGCGGAAACAGAGGTGATGGTGGTGGCGGCGCTGTTGAAGCGCTGGCGGTGACCGTGGAAGGGGAGACAAAGACTGTGGTGGTGGCGGCGGTGACGGCGGTGTTGCGGAGGTGGTGATGAAAGAAGACTACACTAGTAGCGGTGGCGGTGGAGGCGGATGAAGCAGAGGAGACGTCGGTGGAGGTGGAGGTGGTGGTGACGAAAGTTATAACGCTGGTGGTACCGATGAAGGTGGTGATGTAAGCGGGGCGAGCGACGGCGGAGGGGGCGGTCACAAAAGCTATAGCACTGGTGGTGATGATAGAGGTGGTAGTGAAGGCGGAGACAGCGATGATGGCTGTAGCACTGGCGGTGACGGTAAAGATGGAGGGGGAAAGTGGTTAGAGATGGAGGCGGCGGTGACAAGAGCTATTGTGCTGGCGGTGACGGTTGGAGTGGAGGCTGGAGCAGCGGCGGTGGCGGCGGAGGTTGTGGCTTCTCTTGCTACCCGATGCAGAAGCGCTCATGGCCCGAGTGCTTATAGATTTAGAGTAGCGGCACGACTCGCACGAACAGCGTCGTTATGAGTAATTTACTGCTTAAGGATAACCTCCGTTGTAATATTACCGGTCTTAGTTGACGATTAAAGAAGCGACCCTCGTAACAAAGACGCTGAGCCAGATTTACTGCTGCAGTCACTGATACACGAATGAGGTTCACTTTTCAGCGAACTAGCGTGATCTGCAGCGTTTTTCGTGTATCCTTTATGTTCTCTATTGTCACTTCTTTGGTTATGCCACCTTTGTTCCGGCTGGCTAATTGCCGTAACCTCTTTGCGTTTATTCTCCATTAACCATGTTACGTACCTACGTTACTTTACGATCGATAAATTACTAACAGGCCTACACTTACGGGGAGAAGTCCCGCGTTCAGAAGATGATATACGAGGCTGTTCACCTCTAGAGGCCGTGCGAGGCTTTGGGAGTGTGTGAGGAAAGCTATTTTGTGAGAGAAGGAGCTGACATGATGCAGGAAATGATGAAATTCATGAAGCAAGAAGAAGAAGAGAAGGTGGTGTGGGATAATAACTGTGTAAAGTCGGATTTGAGAGAAGAGGGAGAACAAATAATACGAAAAGAATTACGCTTGAAATGTAGAAAATGGAATGGAAAAGGGAAATAATAATTAACGGATAATGGATTTATGTAAATTTTCTTTCTGATATAAATATATCGCTCTAAGCATAAATTTCGGAAAGGAATCATACATTAATGCGAAATTATAATTAAATTTGACTGAGAATACTTATTGATTGAGTGTTATTATTTAGACGTGAAAATATCGGCACTTGAATTTCTGAATGTAACAATAAAAGCCATCGCCTGACAGGTGAGGGTATATCCCGTACCCCTTCACGGACAATTGGCCGTCAGCGCAGAGCCGGAGAAGTACGAGGACGCGCCGGGGAGGGCGCGAGAGTGAGGGGCGTATCCTCGCGCCTAATGCAGGCGTATCGTAGGCGCGCCCCGCCCCCGCCACCGTCCCCGCCCCCGCCCGCGCCGCGCAACCCGCTGCCGCCACCTAAGCCCCCGCTCCGCGCGCGCATAATACCCGCGTAATGCTGTTATTGCGGCCGCACATGCTAATGACACGTGAATGGCACCTGGGAGCGCGCGCGCGCTCAAGTGCCCGCCTTGAGCGACACATAAATCAGGCGGGATGGCCGCGCGCCCGCGCCGACGCGCCCCCCCCCGATCCCCTGCCCCGTCCCGCCCCACCCCGATCCCTCTCTCCCGCCACTCTCCCCCTTGCGCTCCTCCCCGCCATTCTCCATGGAAATCTGCTTCACCCTACCGCGGGCCGACCTTCCTGCCAAGTCTTCACTGCTCGCCGTCCCACCCTGCCCCGCTCCGCCTCGCCCCGCCCCGCCCCTCCCCGCCACGCTCGGTCCTGATCCCTTTTCTCCCAAAGTTGCCTCACTCCCTTCCGCTACGCTCCGCCCCGCCCTGCTCCGTGACAATCCCCCTCGCTGTCCCGCCCCGCCCCGTCCCGTCCCGCCCCGCCCCGCCCCGCCACGTTCGGTCCCTATCCCTTTCTCCCAAAGTTGCCTCACCCTCTTCCGCTACACTCCGCCCCGCCCTGCTCCGTGACAATCCCCCTCGCTCCACATCATGCACTGCCCCTCCTGTGTCAGCGTCTTCACACTTCGCCGCCCCGCCCTGCCCCTCCCCGGCCCGACCTGTCTCGCTCTCCTCCCTGCTCCGTCCCGCATCTTCGCCTCTCCTTTGCAAACCCGCCTCACCCTGCGCTGCTTCGTTTCGGAACGCCTTACCCCACTGAGCGCCGTCCTACCTGCGTCGCTTTCACTCCTCGCGGAATTTCCCCGTCCCGCTCTACCCCGTCCGTTCAGTCCCGTCCCAACCTGCTCGAGTCGTCCATCGCTGCCTCGCCCCGCCCCGCTTCATTCCGTCTCACTCTGCCTCTTCACTTGCAATTGCGCCTCGCCCCACCGAACCCACACGCGTCCAGACGTCGCCGTCCTAGGTCGCCCAACCGATCCTCCCCCGCCACGCCCTGCTCGGCTCCGCTTCTACCTCTCCCCTGTTACGGCCTCGCCGCTGGCCTTCTCACCCCGCACACGCGCCCGCCGTGCCACGCCCCTCGCGCCGGCGTCGTGGGCGGAACTACATCGACGGCGACGAGGACGACGACGAGCACGTCGTCGGCCGCGACTGCACTGGCGACGAAGACAATAACAACAGGCTCGATGATGTGACGGTGTCGCCCCGCGCCGGCCCACCTCAGTGTGTCTCTTCACTTCACGCAAGACAGCCACGCCTCTCGTGGGTGAAGCCACGGTGACGATGGCGGCAGTCCTGTCATCGTTGGCAACTACGACTACAGCAGTCGTGATCATATAAAGATAAAGAGCAAGATCTTCAAAACGTAATGGAACATCATGCAAGAGTTAATGATTTTTAATATATCAACACAGAAAATTGTAATATTCAGGACGATCAAAATACTTATATTATGGCAGGCTATTTAGAAAACTGATGAAATATTTTTAAGCTGAGTTGGCGAATATTTATGGTTACATAACATATGTAATAGGAAAGATCGGCATGGCGTTACTTAAGATAGTGCATTGTTTGAGTTTGCGACATTGAATTATTAGAATCTATGGCGAATTATACGTCCGACATTGCCTACTACAAACTACGGGAGTGCGTGTAGGATGCAGACCGCCGGAGGTTGAGATGTGTTGCCACAGAAACGTGCGGTAGGTGGCAAGCTTGGTAAACACAGGTGCCTCGCCCTCTTCGCCGCCGTCGCCGCCCTGGGGGTAACGAGGTGCCGCCCCCAACACAGAGATGATCGACCTGTGGCCTGCCCCTGCACTGACTCCTCTGCTCAATGGACAAGCATGGACGAGTAAGATCGCTGCTGCGGGTGGCTGCTGTGCCCTTAACTTTGCTGCTCGCGGAAACTATGGTGGACGGCATTGCGATGACTTTTCTGCAGCTGCGGAAGTGTCAGGAATTACGATTTTTCATCCAGTGAAAATATCCTGTTTATGATGCAGGGTAAATTGGAATTATTATTTTTTGATTTTTCTCCGTACTTAGTTGTTGCTTTTAAGTAAATATTGCTTTCATCTACCTTTCGTTTCTCTTATATTCATTATGGTGTAGTACATTCAACCTTAATTATTGCAAATTTGATTTTATAGCACAATTTAAAAATATGGAGGCTGTTTGAGTCCTCACTATTACTCTGCCTGATTGGCAATAAGCCAGATACCGTTGTATGTCTTAACTATTAGATCTTGTGTAAAGGATGCCTAAATGCCTTATGCCTAAATTCACTGCCAAAATGCAGTGTGTGTTGGTGTCTCGTTGTCGTCAGAGGCCAGAGTTACGGGAAAACAGCCTGTAGGCGTTTTAAACCCCAGATAAAATAACTGTATTATAGAATATCTTACCATTTTCATATTTCATACTTTAGCTTTCCTTAAGCGAAATCAAACATTTTTATGTTATTCCCTATTTCCATTTTTATTTTCTGTTATATCTTTTCTTTCTCAAATCTTTCTTAAATCTTTCATCATCCACCACCTTGCCAGCCCATTTCACTGCCGTCCTATTCTCTCTCTCTCTCTCTCCCTCTCTCTCTCTCTCCCTCTCTCTCTCTCTCTCCCTCTCTCTCTCTCTCCCTCTCTCTCTCTCCGAAGCCCCATCTCTCCTGCCTGTGCCTCCCTCACCATCCGTCCCGTTGACTCGTCCATCCTCTCCTGCTCGCTCATCCAACCTGTCTCTCCCATCCTCACACCAGCCCACCCTCCCCCCACTCACATACCATCTCTCCCGCCCGCCTCCCCCACCCTCTCCCGCGCCGCCTTTCATTGCCTGCACCTGTTGGGAGAGCCATCGGATCGCGCGGCCGGAGGCTAGAACACAAGGCGGCCCTATGCGCGGCCGGGAGGTTGGGTTGCGGCCGCATCTGCTGCGGGCGCGAAGCTGTTCCCTCGCACAGCGCCCCCTTGTGGCGTCGCGGCCGGCTCCCCTTACAGCGTTTCGCCATCGGGATGCGATTTCACGCCGTGATATCAACGCCTCTAACCAGACGACCACGTAAATACTTGCGGTTCCCGGTTGACGTTTGTAAATTCTTCAGCTCGCCTACTCATTCAACGTTGTTGTGATGGAATCAATTGTTTATATGGAAATGAGATTACTGTTTTTTGCTTGCAGTATTGTGTTTGTAATACCCTACAATAGGCTGAAAATGATGCTACTTCTGATAGTCAAACTTAAAGAAAGTTTTTGAGTAGCTCTTCACGTTCAGGCAAAGAGTAATATTTAATTACACGAACATCGCGTATTTTTCGCGTACAAATTATTTAAACAAAGGGAAACGAAAAAGAAATAACATACTAAAAATGCATTTCATAGAGTTTTTTCATAGAGAGCAATGTATTGAATAACAACATCCACAATAGTTTCAATCGTTGTTCAAATGTTAACAGGTGGAGATGATTGTATTTTGCCTCTAAAGGCATTGGCAGAGGCAGCAACAGACGCAAGAGACATATCAATGGAAACAACGTAGTCAGTCTTCAACTTAAAATGCAGTGGCGAAGAAAGCAATGGAATGGACAAAGTGAAGTCGATGTAGTCGAGATGGATACAATGAAGAGGCTTAGCGATTTAGGTAACATTGATATAAATGAAGGTTGACGTAATAGAGAAATGTTTGTGATAAAAGGGGTGGACGCAATGGAGACGATCGAGAAGATGAGAGTGATCGAGGGAAGGGAGGTGATCGAGGGAAGGGAGGTGATCGAGGGAGAGGTGATCGAGGGAATGAAAGTGGACGATGGAAAGGAGGTGGACGAGGGAGAGGAGGTGGACAAGGAAGTGGAGGTGGCAGAGGGATTGGAGATGGTCGAGGGTATGGGCGTGATCGAGAGAATACAGGTGTTCGTGGAACTGGACATGATCGAGGGAATAGAGTTGATCGAAGGAAGGGGTTATCGAAGGAATGGAAGTGATCGAGAAAATGGTCGAAGGAGTGGAGAACGAGGGAGTGGAGGTGGCCGAGAGAGTGGACCTGGCGAAGGAATGGACGTGGACGAGGGAGTGGAGGTGGCCATGGGAGTGGAGATGGACGAGGGAATGAAGATGTCGAGGGTATGGACGCGATCAAAGGAATCGAGGTATTCGTGGAACTGGACGTGATCGAGGGAATAGAGTGATCGAAGGAACGGGGTGTTCGAAGGAAAGGAAGTGATCGAGAGAATGGAGATGGTCGAGGGAGTGGAGGCGACAGAAGCGAGGGAGGTGACAGCACCAACAGCAGCGGAGGATATAGCTGCGGCTCGTGGCAGAGCCAAACCAATGGAGGCGCAATGGAAGATACACAGGGGTGCACCGTCGCGTAAACAACCGCCACTGGTGGTGGCGTTTGCGATACGCCAGGCACGCCGCCCCCGCCGCCCCCGCCCCCACCGCCCCCGCCGCCCCCGCCGCCCCCTCCCCCCATTCCGCCGCCCGCGTCCACTCACCCTCCGGGCGTCCCCGAGTGGACAGCGTTTAAATTCAAGGAAAAAACGTGAGCTAATTTTCGCGGCGCCCTCCCAAACATTGCCGGCGCGCCGCGGGACGGGACATACCGAACACGCAACTGGCGATTGTTGCCCGCGGGGAGCTGACGCGCGGGCGGGCGCGCGGCGTGTTGCGTTTATTTCTGAAGCGCAGAATCCACCCAACGGTCCTCAATGGAGATTGGTTGGAACGTACACTATTTGGACAAGGGTTCGTTTTCGAAATGAAAAGCGCCAAATTATAAGCGCAGAATATTGTACCATGGTTGAATAGTTGCAGATGTTCGAAATTTTCATACTGCATAATGATTAAGACTTCTCATTAATTAAATAATTTAAAGAATTTTCAGTACAATATACTTCATCTGAGTAATACACTTGTTTGATAGATGTAATAAACTAGTTATTTGAAATTAAAACATTACTCTCCTAAGAATTATGTATTCTGAAAAACGTGAATCAGATTATTTGAGATAATTTGTTTCTCTTGGACTGAGAATAATATTATATTATACAACATACATCAAAAAACCTCACATTGGAACTAAGGCTAAGTTGTCAAATTTTCATCATTTATCCTTGATGTTGTTGATGCCATAAGATGCTAGTAGAATACTTTCGATTTCAAGAACAAACATTTAAAAGCCATCAACTAACACAGAAAATACAATATATTGCGTTTAATGTAAAGAGGATTAAAGTGATACACTTTTCCTCGAAAAATATATCTGAAGGTAAAAACATGAAGGCAAACTAAATTGAAAAATGTCTTAACGGAACATTCATTGATTCACTCTAGTCCGCCCCCCCCCCCCGCTCCGGGAGCCTTCGCCCGGAGCCGCGCCCGCCCCGTGCTTCAGAGGGTAACTTAACACGCGGGCGTGGGCGTGGGCGGGGGCGGGGGCGGCGAAGGGCGACTGGGGCGTCCAACTGCACCGCACTCGCCAGCGCCCGCCCGACCGTATTGGCGGCGGCGGCGCATCGCGACACTTCAAAGCGAGAATGCGTTTTAATTAACTGCGTGCCTGGCCGCCGCGCGCGCCCCCGTCGCCCTCCGCCCCTCCGCCCCGCCCCCGCCCGGCCCCCGCCGCAATGGCGTCCCGTTAGCGGCCGCGACGGATGTGTCGCGATGCCACGCCGCCGACGCCAGACCACACTGCGGGGGATTACGCGGGAGAGGGGTTGGGAAGATGGGTGGGAAGGGCCGGTGCCTGCCTGCGCCCGGCTAAATAACAGTCCCGCCAGGCTGAATGTGCAATATAATGTGATTACTGTGGTTACGAAACGTTAACAAAGGTGTCCATAAGGATATAATTCGATTATAAAATTATAAAGATTATGATCTCACATTCACCTACTCATCAACTCGTTGACTGTGAGGTGAACCAAATCAAACTAGGAGTGTGCTTGACGGATTTTATTGGAATCGATGAATGTATATCAATACAATTACAAAAAGAAAATAATAGGGAATGAATGAAAATCAATAACAATAAACATATCATCAATGGCAATATTCATATCGTTGATTAAACAATGTATTCATGACGTAATACATAATACTGAATAGCACTTATTACGACGTTAATTGAATTAATACATTTATGGAAATAGCCGACTCGGAGGGCTGTGTTGGGTAACAGGAACTCCCAGATGACTGAGGTGCGTACCGACTGGGTCCAAAGGATCGCTGGTTCCGAAACCAGCCCGCATACGTGGTTGTTTGCTCAAGGGCATTGATTTTGGTCCCTCGTTGTTTCGTCTTTGTTACAGGTTCCCAACATTTTCTGCACCACAGCCCCCTGCAGAAGAAAGAATATCCAACGCCCTGTAATCCATAAAAGTTACTTTCATATGAAATACCAAAATATTGATTCATTTAATCTGTTCCTATTTTATTTGTTTATATATTTATTAATAATCAGTATAAACTAATAAAACGGCAATCAAATTATCAATATGAAATTCACTCACGAGAGCAATATGTGTAAACGACATTTCATTCTTTTTAACTTTTGGATCCGCTACCACTCCCTTGGAATGCTCCACGCCCACTGTGGGGGGCTCTAAGACTTCCGTTAGGAATCTACGATCTGTGTATTGTCTCCCAGGGAATTGCGCTCTTCTTAATGGTCCGCAAGTAGGTTAGTAGTTCAGTGCTCAGTTTACTGAAGTGTCAAGTGTAGCCGGCTTATGGGAAATATGCCCCACACACACAAAATTAAAAAATAAAATAAAAAGTGAAAAAATCACGAAAAAATTCAAATTCTTCTTCCGAGCCCAAGTAATTTATGTATACATTATTTCGTATGCATCATTCGTATTTTTTACTTAAATATACTAATGAATCCCCATTTCTCACTTCAAAATACTAGTGATTGCGAACTTCAAAGTGAATCAGAAGCATTAAACCCGTTGAATTCTCGTCGCGAAGTTCGTTTTTGTGCGCCGCTGCGAGGAGGAGGGAAGGCGGCGCGGCGGGCAGGGTCATGCGACGGCCACCGCACTCTACATTTCGCAAAGCTTCAGGCCGGCGACCCCCGCCGCTCCACACGAGCTCCCCGCGATTGTCTCGCAATCCTCTCAAAGGCTTAATGTTATCAGTCGGATTAGAAAGATCGCCGCCTGTGTATCAGGCTGTCTGCATGGAACAGATAGGACACTGCTCCCGGTCGCCGCCCGGGCCAGCTTTGGCGGGGCTCCTCCTCCCGCTCTGCACCGCTCCCTGCCCCGCCCCTGCAGATCCCGGTCCCCGCGCCCGACCATGCACAGCCTGCTTACTATTCCTTTGGATTTCTGCGCTGCCGCATCTTGAATCACCGGTGTGTTGTTGACTAGGGCGTAATAAAGAACGGAGAGAGAACTTTGTTTGCCCATATAAGGTTCCAGCTGAGTTTAGCTCAGCCGTTGACTCTGCAGTGGCTCTGACCGAGAGATCATAGGATTCGAGTTTCAACGGTGAAAAATTTTCGCTAGTATATATTTGTATATATAGTATGTATATTTTCGATAGACAGGTTGAATGCAGTCGATACGTGGAGGAGAATTATGGTGCCTAGCTGCTCTGATTGCTAGTCTCCGGTGGTTTCTCCGATCAATGCCGGGCGAATGCGGGAGCAGTACCCTAACAAACGAACCAAGGACCGCGCGCGATCTTTCCTTCCTTTTCATTGTTCTATCCACTCCCTTTATACACACACACTTACATGCACTATCCTACCACACGTAACCGGAAGACTAGTCAGGAGCTTAGAACTTGTTCCAGATGGGGCGGTGTCCCGTTGGAGAGACACCTAGAAGCAAGCCCAGTGAAGGTCGGGGCCGGATCTCACCATCCAGTGGGGAAACACCACCACCTCCCGGAACAAAAAACATTCACTGTACTAACGGGACCAATGACTGCAGCAGTTGACATGCTCGGAAACATCAATCATTCCAATGAATCCATCATCCTATAAAGTACAGAAGTTAAAGAAGTGATAAAATAAAAAGAACGCATGCACTACTTCCGTTTCCTTTGGTTTTGCACGATCCCCACAGACCATCATTTTGGACCTGGCGTTACAGCAAAAGTGAGTGCGTTTAACCTCCTTTGGACATTGCGGTGCAGATTACAAGCCATTGCATGTGGATAAGCGATTATTGGCGACAGATTATACAGGATGTTGTCGTTTGCTTCGCTTTAGTTCAATTGAATGATATATACCCATCCTTATGTGTCATTAAACTTATATCACTGCCTGCTATTTTTGATTGTCTTCATTTATGTATCTATTACACATGTTTGTCTTCGTATAGACTTCACAAAGAATTCTCTCACGAAGTAATTTACAAATATATTTTTTAGGCGCTTTTATTGTTAACGCTCTAAATTCTATTTACAAACTTCCTGTCGCCCACGAAGAAACAAAGCAGCCAAATTTTCATGACTAATGGATTTCTAAATTAAATCTATTAATAGGTCGACGTAATCATTATTAATTATCTTCTGATGACTTTCTTTATTGACGATTGTTTACAGCGCGGGTCAAGAATGTTCTTCAGAGCATCTCGTTGTGCCATTGTGCTGCAGAATGCACCCATCGCCCGTTCTTCCGTCGCCGTCGCCGCCGTGGCCCCCGCCGCCGCCCGCGCCGCCTCCACCGCCGCCGGATTGAAAATGGCAGCCAAATTAATTACGGGAGCGCACGCCGCTCGCGAAAATTCACAATGGCGAACAGATCAATTACAGCTGCCGCGTGATGATGAAACGTAATTATTAATTAAATTGCATATCACTGTACATTGGAATATATATCTTAATACTCGCACAATGGAGTCAATTAAATTTTCTAAATTAAAATCCCTTTAAGTGTGTTACTGCTATAGAGAGTTGCGCAAGAGCGAACAACGAGGCGGTTGAGGAACTTGGGGGTGGGTGGGAGAGGAGGGGAAACGAAGTGGCGGGGAACGCGGGGCGGGGGAGGCACCCGGAAAGGGCGGGGCGGGGCGGGGAAGGCACCCGGAAAGGGCGGGGCGGGGCGGGGAAGGCACCCTGGAAGGGCGGGGCAGAGTAAGGGCTGGAGAACGAAAAGCGTGCGTAGTAGAAGTAGTAGTGAATAAAGAAGAACCATTTCAATGGATTTGACAATTATTACAGTCCTACTGTTTCAATTCAACAACGTCTTGGAAGTACTTGTGTAGCTGTTTGAATGTAAGAAGGCAGCGGTGGGACGCGAGTTGGAATGGGGCGGAATGGGGAAGGGGTAAAGTGGTTTGATGATGAACCAATATAGAGAGGCTATAAAGAGTATCATGGGGCAGCTGAGATGAAGGGATGAGCGGTGAAATACATACATACGGAGATAACAATGAATCATTATAAAATGAAAGAAATAGCAGGATGAGACGGAACTCTATTCTGTCCATAATGCATTCTAAAGTAGTTCAGAGTCGTTGCTGCGAAGAAATATTACATAATGAGGCCGCGATTCAACAATTTCAATTGTAAGAATAAAGCAGCCATATGAAAACTAAATATTAGTTGACGATAATGATGGGGTTGATTTAAACTTCTCTGTGTAAACTAATATCTACTTTAGTTCGAGGATAGGCAATGCTTAAGTTTCTGATAAATACTTTCTGATCAAAAAAATTTAAAATTCACAGAGGCGGAAAATCGTCATCAGTTTTTTTTGGTGGAGTAGTTGTACTTCACAGCCCAAAGGTTTCACAAAACAGTTTTCTTGAGCCACCATATCAAAAGTGATTTTCATAATTTCAATGAATTGTAAAAGCAAGTAACTGCCTTTACCGAAAACCCGACGTCGATGTTTCAAAGTCGGTTAGGTACAGCCTACTGCGTTCGGTAAACGATGAAACAGGGCGCAGCGCCGTGGAAGTTCGGCCGTCGCGAGGAAGGGCGTGGCGGTGGGGGTGGGGGGAAGTCGGGGGAGCAGAGTGTGAGCGCCGTGGTGACCACCCGGCGTCACCGACACGGCGCATTATTCACGACGGCGACGGCGTCGGCAGAGACCGCGGCGGCAAGCGCGAAGGGCTACCCTCGGAGTTGCTAACTCCGCCGCCGCCCCTGGCGCCCTTGCCGCTGCTTAATATCTCACCAGGCGCCAGCGGTGAGTGGAGCTGTCTGTCGGGGCGGGGGTGGAGACGGCGGGAGTGCTGAGGGGCAGAGTAAACGAGACCAGAAGAGTCGGTGTGGGCGGCTGCGACTCTGCCGATGAGGATGATCTCAGCGGATGAGAATCCTGAAGACGCTGCGCAGGTTAAAGAGTAAGCGTGGCGGCAGCGACGGTGGTGACAGTTGTGGTGCACAAAATGTTCTCGTGGAGTGTGGAACAATGTAAAATAGCGGGGAGGCTGAGGCAGAAGTGCCAGCAGCGTCCTGCGGTGGCAGTGGAGACGATGTATGAGGACGATGGATTGGATTCGGTGCGGGTGGCTGGAAACGTGAGACCGAAGCAGGCGAAGTGACGGTGGCCGGTAACATAGTCTCGAGGGGTGGCGCAATACGAGATGGACAGGGTCTGGTCATGGCGAAGGGGTTCAGGCAACGAGAGAGTGCGAAAGGGGAAAGTAGTGGCGGTGGCAGCACGGCGGTGGCGGCAGGGCGGGGGCGTCAGGGCCATGGCGAGAGGACGGTGGCGACAGGATGGTGGCGGCAGGACGGTGGCGGCAGGACGGTGGCGGCAGGGCGATGACGGCAAGGCGGGGGTGGAAGGGCGGAGACGGCAGAGTGGTGGCGACAGAGCTGTGGCGGCAGGGCGGGGGAGATGGCACCGGTGACGGAGTTGGCGGCGAGAGACGGCCGTTGCAGCGGGGGAGTGGCGGGGGAGGGGTGCGGCGGCTGGCGCGACTTCCGACTGCAGCGGCCGTCGCCGCCTGCGAAGGCGACCGAACCGCGTGCATAATTGACAGTCGGAACTTGGCCTCTGCGCGGCGGTGCTCCGGGCGCTGCCGGCAAACGCCGAGGGCCTGCGTCCTCCGCTCTCTGTCTGCTCCGCGCGCCGTGTCGCTTTCCCTAAGGAAGCCGCACGTCGTTCCTTCTGTAACTTCCCTTAACATCTCTGACAATTATTGATGTTTCCGGGCTCGTTAGCTGATCTGGTCATTAGTACCGTAAGTGTAGGGGATCTTTTATCGCAGGAGTGGCGGTGTTCCTTCCCCCGCTGGATGGTGACATCCGCTGCCGACCTACACGTCGGCTGGCGGAGAATTTTCCTCTCCAGGTATCTCCCCCAAGCGGGACACCGCCCCAGCCAGGACTAACCCCGGACTTGTGTGGTAGTTTAGTTCATGTAAGTGTAAATTGTGTGTGTAAAGGGAGAGGGTAGGACAAGGACAAGGAAGAGGAAGGAAAGAACGCGCGCGGTTCATGAGTTTTGTTAGGGTACTACTCTGGAATTCTTCTGAAGGGATGCATTTCTCATTTTCTGTCACCTCATATATTAGATTCATTAATGCTAGCGAAATGAATGAAATGAAATTATTTTGTAACTGTACTTGTCATATCTTCTCTGGATTTGGTTAATAACATTCTCAAAGCTTAAGAGCATATAGGGGTACAATAATGTGTTATAGAGATTGTCATAATTTACGGAGAAATAGAAAAAATGTTGAAAGTCCTCAATTTACATTTATTTTAGTATTATTTTTCATTACCTTTTATGACTGGCATCCAAGCTATGCGGGAAGCTGTCAATAAATACAAATTTAGTCGTACGACCTGACCATTTATCCCTGCTTAGTAATATTCGCGCGTATCTCATTCTGATTTCGTTCCACAAGAGCAAAAATACATTGTTTATTTAACCACTCCTTCCTCTAACCACTCTTTCTCTGACTTTCCTCTCGTAAGACACCATTTTCACATAATTGTACTTGAAACGCTATGTCGCTCGATAGCTACCCTTTCCCTATAACGGGCCGCTCCTTGCACTCTTCGTCAACCTCCTTTGCTTACAGTGGTTCCTCGCCGTACCGATAGGGTTCGCCGTTACACCGTCGTCGCCGAATCAACTTGTCCATATTTGATAAGCCGACGTGGCTGAAACTCGTTCCGAAGAAATCGGGCAAATTACCTGGCTAACAGCCCATCCGTGCCGCCTGCCAGCCGCTTCACAGCGGGGCTGCCTGGGAATATCTTAACTCCGCCGTCGCTCCCCAGGCGGGGCGGCAATCGATGGGAACGGATGGAACTTGCCAGACGACATGCAGACTCCCCGTAGCATTGCTGCGGTCGCTGCCTCTAATCTCTTGTAGCCGTAGCCGTTTATTTTTGTGTTTCCGGGCGCAACTGCGTTGGTCATTAGTCCTGTAGGTGTAATGCATGTTTTTTACGGTTGATGGCGGTGATCATCCCCCGCTGGATGGCGAGATACGGCCCCGACCTACCGTCGGCTAGTGGGGTTTCCCCTTATCCAGGAGACTCACACCAGCGGGGCACCGCTCCCACCGGGACAAGCTCTAAGCTCCCGACCAGTCTCCCGGAATATTTGGTAGTGTAGTGCATGTTAGTGTAAGTGTGTGTGTAAGGGGAGAAGATAGGACAAGGAAGAGGAAGGAAAGATCGCGCGCGGTCTGTGGCCCGTTTGGTAGGGTACTGTTTGGTAGTTGATGCACTGAGCTACCGCTCCCGGTTCTTGTAGCCGTTCTCGAGGTTAATTTCAAGCTTTGAGCTGAAGAAAACTCATTTGACTACAAGAAAACCTGTATTTTAGTTCGGCATGCTCGAGAAAAATGTTTTAAGCTTCCTTAAATATATTAGTAAACTTACAAATATATCGGAATTAAGAATTTAAATAATTGGTAATCACATTATAAGATACAAATAATACTTAGATATACGTTTATCTCAACTTACAGGTCTCAAGGCACTTGATGTTTCAGTACAATTGCTTTTCTATTTAATGCCAGCTTTCTTCCAACTGATTTTCCAAGTTACATCGTTTGGATGACATTTTAAACTCGTTTTCTATTAGCTCTCTTTCAAATTGGACAGACAACAACAATACCAATAATAATAATAATAATAATAATAATAATAATAATAATAATAATAATAATAATAATAATAATAATAATAATAATAATATGTTTTGTAAATATTAGTGTATTTTCGGTTTTTATATCTTATTTTTGTGAAGATATTTAGATCTGACGTATTTATTACCTAATTTCGAAGCCTAATTTTATTGTACGAATTTTCGCATATTCTTCTATGTTATTATTTTCACCGCCGTTTCCGGTAAGGAGAAGCGATTACAATCCCTTCCTCAACAGTTTTAACCAGCACGATTCACATCTTTCTTGCTCACCGCTATGGCTTCCACAATATCGTCATCACCGCAGGTTGTCGCAAGGGAAGTTGCATCAGGACTTTGGGTGCGCGCGGGGTACGTAAGGATCGACTAGAGTAATTGTATGGAAATCCTTCGACCGTTTAGTAATCGACGCTGCCAGAGAAATCCAACCCATTATGTAACTACCGCCTCTGGAATATTCCACGGAACGTTGGAGTACTACAAAGCTCCCCTAGTCTTTGCTTTCCAAATCGTTGTTGCCCCACTGAAAGATTCCTTAAAACTGTTCGCAATCGAGAAACGTCGAGATTGATCGTGAAGAACTTTCTTGGCGAAGATGACACGGAGGGGAAGAATGGAGGCACGGGAAAGGAGTAGATAGAAGAGCAATTCTGTCGGTTTCTTAATGGATGCAAAGGACGATCTCGTGCAGCAATTCAGAATGTCTGCATTCGTTTTATGCAGCACAGTGCTATTTTAGATGGCTATTTCATTTGTTACTTGGTTTTCGGTTTTATTTCCATTTGCCACTTTATTTGTAAACAGCATTTATTGAATCCACACAAATCGTAGAATATATTCATTAATATACCATGTTATATGAATGTCAGATCTTCATGCAAGTATGTATGTAAGTGTAAGCGATTTGTTGTACCATGGAATGTTCATTAAGCAATCAACAGTGAATTTGAAATAATACTTCATTCTACACAATGGTGAGCAATTAACGTTCTCTATTAGTATATATTTTATTCTGTAAACATTTTATTATATATTATTTTATTTATTTAATTTGTAAACATTAAAAATTAAATAAGTAGAGTTTTTAGCATTACCGACGATGAATTATAAGGAAATAAATGCGAAAAGTATCATCGTGTAAACACCTTAGAAGAACGACCATTTGTGCGAGAAATTGTAAAACGCGCATTTGGCTGAAGGTGTTACGTAAGAACCCGTGGGAGCGTTCTTCAGCGCTGTGTTAACGCAGCCGCCCGCACGCTGCTGCCCTTTGAACACCGCTCTTGTGCTCGCGCTCTGGGCGGGCGCTTTTAGCAGGTGCCCGCAAGAAACGGGCCCAAATCGCGAACTAACCTGCAGAGCAGCGAAGAGCAGCGCGGAGCCTCGCAGGCTCTTCTGGCGCTCGGGAACAAGGCCCTGAATACTTGATGTGCCGGGACGCAACGCTCGCCTTCAGTCCGCGCAATCGAATGCCATTCCTCCAACAACCTCCGCTTCCGGCGCTTGCAGCTCTCATCGTCCTGGGCGAAGCGCCGCCCGCCGCCCGCCGCCCGCCGCCCGCCGCCCGCCGCCCGCCGCCCGCCGCCCGCCGCCCGCCGCCCGCCGCCCGCCGCCCGCCGCCCGCCGCCCGCCGCCCGCCACCAGCCACCCGCAACCCACCGCCCCTCCGCCCATCGTCCGCTGTCAGCCGCCACTGCCTACTACCTGCTACCAAGTGCCCTACGCCCGCCACCCACTCCTCATTCCCCACCACACGGCACCCACTCTTCATTGCCCGCCACCCACTCCTCATTCCCCACCACCCGCCACCCACAAGCTCTCGTCTGACAGTCACCATTGCCCCAACCCACCGACATTCACCGTTGCCGTCAAACTCCTACCAGCGACTAACAGCTATGCGCTCATCTCTCGACCACGCTTATTACTTACCCACCACCTCTGAAACCCCTCTTGCTCATCTTTGCCAAGATTCTTTCGCAGAATCCAAAAAAGACAACCATTGCGCCCACACACCACCCATCCGGCATGCTGCTAATGTTAAACGCTAGTATTGCCTACAATCACACTGACCATCTAACCACAACTACTTGATCACTTAATTGCTAACCGAGCGCTCGATTTTATATCTTTCACGTCTCTTTAATGGTGTCACTATTCTTTGTTGATTTCTATCGCACCTCGCGCTAATTTGTTGCCTCTAGTAACACATCATATTAAATGTTGAAAAACGAATCTGCTTGTAAAACATACTTATATAATCATATTTTATTTTATTGTAATGTTACAGTTCATGATCATATTCCTTTCGATTACAAATGGCAACAGATATTTCTGTTTTATTAGAGGACCTATTGTTGGTTCATAATGGAGTCGTGGTCCTTTAATACATTAGACTGGCAATACCGAAACCGCTGCAACACCAGTCCCCTCCTCTTCCTCTTCCAAGCCTTCGCCTCCAAGGCTGCGGACGCTTGCACTCGCCTGAGCGCGCGCTAACAAGAGCGAAGGGGGCGGGGGCGGGGGCGGCGTCGAACGCGTTCTCTGAAGACGGACGCCGCCGCCGCTAAGCTACGAGTGCACGACTGCGCCGCAACCCACCCCCTACCCCGCCCCGCCTCCGCCCGTGCACCCAACCGTCAAACTCAGGTAAGTACTGACCCATAACAAGTTCCCAAACTTGCCCCCGCGCCGCTTTCGCGCTGTTTACCGCCGGGTTAGCAACGCAACAAAAAAAATCGGATGCGATGGAGCGGGCGCTTGCGGCAACGCGAGAGGAGTGGGCGGTGAGCGGTGGGCGGTAGGCGGTGGGTGATGGGTCGCGGGCGGTGGGCTGGGGGACGGCGGGCGGCGGGCAGGAGGCGGCGGGCGGCGGGCGGGCGGGCGGGCGGCGGGCGGCGGGCGGCGGGCGGCGAGCGGCGGGCGGCGGGCGGCGGGCGGCGGGCGGCGGGCGGCGGGCGGCGGGCGGCGGGCGGCGGGCGGCGGGCGGCGGGCGGCGGGCGGCGGGCGGCGGGCGGCGGGCGGCGGGCGGCGGGCGGACGAGAGGCGAGCTGTGAGTGGAGTTGCCGCCCGCACACGCGGTGAGATGAGTAGGAATGGGGGGCCGGGGGTGGGGGTGAGAGCGACTGCGAAGGGGATACCAGTGCCCAAACCCCTTCCGGGAAACCTGGAGCCTCCTTCAAGTTCAGTTTATTACACGCACCCTTGAGCTTCAAGTGCGCGATTTTCTTCCGGGTGCTGGATTGAGCTTTCGTAAGTCGGTGGGCGGAAATGTTGATGCAAATGGAGACCAGTGTGGAGATTATAGCTCATTTTGAATATGCCTCCAAATTTTAACTATTATTTATGACATTTTATGAGAGTCAAAATTCCTTAATCGGTTGAATGGAGAACAAACTGTCAATTCTTTTCTGTATTTTATTGCTCCGCTTTCTAACTTTACACGTTTTACATGTTCAGGTGAGTGAGAAAACATAAACTGTGTTTAATTTTACGCATGTAAAAAACAACTGATGTATGGTGTGCAGAATGTAACATTTAACAGCATACTAAAATTCTGCACTTTTTTTCCACCTTTCGAGTAGGAGAACTCTCCCAGATATGCTACAATTCAATTAAAAACAACTATAAATTAGGAATTTACACGTACATTTCATTACAGAATGGTTCAGATGGAGTACATTGCTATGCGGTCACATTGAAATGACGTTTATTCAGCTTGAGGAAAATGCAATTCATTCCTGATGTTTGCATACTCGTGAGTGTAATACAACACCGTACATCAGACGTTGCATGACTATCTTGACGCTCGTCTCGTACCAATAAACCCCATATTTTTGAACTTTATACTTCACTCCGTGCTCTATCTAAAATTCCAATGCGACCAAACTTACAGCTCCGCAGTGCCATGCGTCTGCAATTCTCCGCCTTCATCGCCCACCCACCCATCGTCCCCTCCCCTTTCCTTCTCACCCCTTCCCACCCTTCCTCCTGCCTCCTTTCTTCACGGCGCGTCGTCAGCTCGCCGCGTACAGACAAGGGCCGTTCCCAGCTTAATCCTTCCCTTGTAATTACAGGTAATAAAACGCCATAAGAACTTTCTCTGGCTCTCCGCGCTCGCGGGCGCGCGCTAACTCGGAATCATTTCCGAAGACCTAACTTCGCAGATAATGACGGTAATGACCACACTTTCCTTTTACTATCCTCTCCCGCGCGCGTCTGGCAACCCCGCGCGAAGACATACAAATCAGTCCAAAGAGCTGCCTGCGACTGAGGAGCTTCCAGACGAGGCGCGGGAGGTCGAACGAGGATGGAGACCAGGAACAAAGACGGGGAATGAAACGATGGGAGTGGGTCTCATTGTCAGAGGAGTTCGGAAAGAGGGTTCGGAGAGTGCGTTCGGAGAGTGCGTTCGGAGAGTGCGTTCGGAGAGTGCGTTCGGAGAGTGCGTTCGGAGAGTGCGTTCGGAGAGTGCGTTCGGAGAGTGCGTTCGAAGAGTGCGTTCGGAGAGTGGGTTCGGAGAGTGGGTTCGGAGAGTGCGTTCGGAGAGTGGGTTCGGAGAGTGCGTTCGGAGAGTGCGTTCGGAGAGTGGGTTCGGAGAGTGGGTTCGGAGAGTGGGTTCGGAGAGTGGGTTCGGAGAGTGCGTTCGGAGAGTGCGTTCGGAGAGTGGGTTCGGAGAGTGAGTTCGGAGAGTGGGTTCGGAGAGCGCTTTCGGACAGCGCATTCGGAGAGTGCGCTTAAAGAGAGCGTTCGGAGAGCGCTTACGAAGAGAGCTGACGGAGAACGCGTTCAGAGAGCGATTGGAGAGCGCGTGCGGAGAGATGCTGACGGAAAGCGCGTACGGAGAGCGGGATCGGAGAGCGTGTTCGGAGAGCGTGTTCGGAGAGCGTGTTCGGAGAGCGTGTTCGGAGAGCGTGTTCGGAGAGCGTGCGTGTCTGAGAGCGTGTTCCCCGGAGAGCGTGTTCGGAGAGCGCGTCTGAGAGCTGCGTTCGAGAGCGTGTTCGGAGAGCTGCGTGTTCGAGAGCTGCGTTCGGAGAGCTGCAATTGAGCGGTTCGGAGAGCGGGTTCGGAGAGCGGGTTCGGAGAGCGGGTTCGGAGAGCGGTTCGAGAGCGGGTTCGAGAGCGGGTTCGGAGGCAGAGCGGGTTCGAGAGCGGTCTGGAGAGCGGGTTCGGAGAGTTGGCCCTGAGAGCGGTTCGAGAGCGGGTTCGAGAGCGTCTCGAGAGCGGTCTGGAGAGCGGTTCGGAGAGTTGTGGTTCGGAGAGTTGCCTGGAGCGGGTTCGAGAGCGGGTTCGAGCGGGTTCCTGGAGAGCGGCCCGGAGAGCGGGTTCGGAGAGCGGGTCTGAGAGCGGGTTCAAGAGTTGGCCCGGAGAGCGGGTTCTGGAGAGCGGGTTCGGCGGAGCGGGTTCGGAGAGCTGGTTGAGACGGGTTCGAGCGGCTCGGAGAGCGGGTCTCGGGAGGAGCGGTTCGGAGAGCGGGTTCGGAGAGCGGTTCAGAGGAGCGGGTTCGAGAGCGGGTTCGGAGAGCGGTTCGGAGAGCGGGTTCGGAGAGCGGTTCCAGAGCGGCTCGGAGAGCGGGTTCGGTGAGCGGGTTCGAGAGCGGTCTGAGAGCGGTTCGAGAGCGGGTTCGGAGAGCGGGTTCGAGAGCGGGTTCCTGGAGAGCGGGTCTGAGAGCGGGTTCAGGGAGAGCGGGGTTCTGGAGAGCGGGTTCGGAGAGCGGGTTCGAGAGCGGGTTCGAGCGGGTTCGAGAGCGGGGTTCTAGAGAGCGGGTTCGGAGAGCGGGTTCGAGAGCGGTTGAGAGCTGGTCTGGAGAGCGGTTCGAGAGCGGTCTGAGAGCGGGTTCCGGAGAGCGGGTTCGGAGAGCGGGTTCAGAGAGCGGGTTCGGAGAGCGGGTTCGGAGAGCGGGTTCGGAGATAGGGTTCGGAGAGCGGGTTCAGAGAGCGGAGTCGGGAGCGCGTACAGAGACCGCGTTTGAAAACCGCGTTTGGAGAGCGCGTTCGCAAAGCACATACAGAGAGTGCTTTTGAAAAGCGCGTTCAGAGAGATCGCTCGGAGAGCACTTACGGAGAAAGCTGATGGAGAGCGCGTTCAGAGAGCGCGATCGTAGAGCACGTACAGAGAGCTGCTGACGGAGAGCGCGTTCGGAAAGCGCGTTCGGAGAGAGCATTCGAAGAGAGAGTTCGGAAAGCGCTTACGGAGTGAGTTGACAGAGATCGCGTACAGAGAGTGCGATTGGAGAGCGCGTACGGAGAGCTGCTGACGGGGGCGCGCACGGAGAGCGCGTGCGGAGAGCACGTACAGAGAGCGCGTTCGGAAAGCGCGTTGGGCGAGCGCGGGGCGGGAGCGAAACGCAGGGGAGAGGTGCGGATCTCCGCGGGCGCGGAGGGGCCGCGCTGGCCTGATGATGATTAAAAGTGCATTACTCGTTCCTGCTTAAGGGCCGCTTCGCGAGGGGCGGTGGAGGGACCGTAAATTTCGTCAGCGGGCTTCGCGCCGATAATTCCGCCACCTGGGGCTGCGCGCGGCGGGCGCTCCGCGGGGCGGGAGCGCGTCCGGTGGAGACGGCGGGGGCGGGGCCGGGGCCGGGACCGCCAGTGGATGAGGAAGGCGTGGCGACGACGGAGGAGGATACGTTTAGGACGAATTAGGAGTGGGGTAGGAAAGTTAAGACGGCGTGAGGAGCAAAATCAAAGAGAGTAATATAAAGACTACGTCAGTGTATTACTGTGGCGGAAATTAAATGTAAATGAACGAGAACGAATGCAAAAAGAAAATCGAAGAAAAATTGAAGAGTCAGAGGAAGTTTATATATATATATATATATATATATATATATATATATATATATATATATATATATATATATATATATATGACCCCGGTGAATAAGCTGTTATATAAAAAAAAACTTAATTTTACAGGCGAGCAAAAAAACCACTTTAAACAAATGCTGTAAATTAGTAATTAATGATATTCAAACAAAACCTATATACAGGCAGTTTCATTTGAATGTTATCTTCATTTGAATATCATTAATCTCTGATTTACCTAAGTTGAAAGTAGCTTTTTGCTCTCCTGTAACATTCTTTTTTTACTTATCACCTTATTCACCGGGATCAATTTACTTATCACCTATATATATATATATATATATATATATATATATATATATATATATATATATGATATATATCATAGTATGTCTAGATACTCAAAGGCCGAAAGTATGATTTAAAATAAAGTGAAAGAGAAAGTGTTAGGGCTAGACAATAGCCACGTAAAAGCCATGTTTCTGGAAAGGTGTGGATAGCAAAAGAAGACACAAATGCTGGCTGGGCCGAGTGTGGAGGTGAGTCAGCCGGGGCAACGGTGGATGCGGTGGCTACGCCGACGGAGGCAGCGTCGCGTCTTGAGGGGACCGCCCATTGCACATCCCCGTTGATCGCTCATTTCCTAGATGGGCTGCTCGGTGCAGAGCTTTGCTGCAGCGGGGGCGGGGAAGGTGGTGGGCGGCGAACCTTCTCGGGGGCGGGGCCACAGACGTACCAACGACGCACAGGGCAAAGAAGGGTGCAAATGCGTACGAACTAGAGACGATTACCAGAATCCAGAGCTACGTTTGAATGGGAAAATGGTGAGCATGCAACGTGTTCTGTACTAAACCATTGCGATGAAAAGACGAAACAAAAAACGCTTGAGAGAAGAGCTTGTTAAACGCACGCTCTGAAAATAAAAAAAAGATAAATAAGATAAAGGGAAGTAAAAATAACGTGAGATCTAAAAACATTTAAAGAATTAGTGTACTTTCGCAGTATGTACTTCACGACGGAACATTAACAGACGTAAAACATATTTATAACTTTACCTTAAAGTTACACTTATATGAAGAAACGAAGACACTGCACAGAGATTAAATACTACTAATACTTATTACAAACACAACTTTCATTAATAAAATACAATTCAAGCTGGAACCAACAAGATGAGAGTTAAACTTATTGAATCAAAGAAGCAATACAAATACTGGCAGGATGATACGCAACAAACAGTGAATTCCCGAGTTGAGAAGACGTCGGTGAGCGGGGCGTGGCGTGAAATCCGAATCGCGGCGGAAGGCTACGGGGAAAGTGTTGCGGACTGACCATAAAACTGGCAGAGGCGACGGCGGCTCCGTCAATCCCGGGGCGCCGCGACGCCGCGACGCCGCCGCCGCCGCCGCGAGGCGCGCGCGTCCGTTCGCGCCGCATTATGCTGATTGCGCCGCGCCAAGTGCTCTTCTTATATTGCCATTAGCTAATAGAGGCGAGCGCCGCGGGTCGCTGCGGGGGCGGAGACGGAAAGAGAGAGAGAGAGAGGCGAAGGCGGAGGGAGCGAGACGGCGCATTTTATTGATAACCTTAGGGGTGGCGCTCCCGCTAATAAACAAGAGTGGGGCTGACGCGGCGCGCGCCCGCCCCCGCGCTGCCCAGCGGCGCCGCCTTCGACCAGCCCCGCGCCGCGCCGCGCCACGCCTTCGGTAGCAGAGTCGCGAGCCGTGCCTGCCTTCGCTCCTGCTGCGTCCCGCGCCATGATCATGCATTCCGTCCTGTCTGTGTCATCTTCCAGCACATTCCAACGTTTCGTCTCGACACGTCCCGTCCAGTCACGTCAAGGTTCTTTCAGTCCTGTCTCATCTCGTCTCGTCCCGTCCTGTCCCGTCCTATCCCGTCCCGTCCTCTCCCATCCTGTTCTCTCCCGTCCCGTCCCGTCGTCTCCTGTCCCGTTCTCTCCCGTCCCGTCCTCTCCCGTCCCGTCCTCTCCCGTCCCGTCCTCTCCCGTCCCGTCCTCTCCCGTCCCGTCCTCTCCCGTCCCGTCCTCTCCCGTCCCGTCCTCTCCCGTCCCGTCCTCTCCCGTCCCGTCCTCTCCCGTCCCGTCTCCAACATAGAACTATAAACATCTTTGCAACAACTATGTCGATTGTTCAATGACTTTTCTCATCGTAACGGATGGAAAAGGGCCAAGTCTGTTGAAAATAAAATCATTAAATCGTTTTTTCAACGTCTTCAAATTTATGCACATTAAGTTTTTAATGAAATCTGAGAAAAAAGGAAGAATTTAATAAATTTCTTTTACAGAGTCATATTTTCCACCCAAAACCAATTAAACCTTCGAAACACACTTGTAATTCCTTGCACATCGTAAACATCAATGAAACAATCATCACAAACGCAACAAGGCTAACAGGATGCCAACAAGATAACCCTTTTTGATGTTTAGAGTTTCTTTTTATAGACGAGGTTTTTTTAGACTAGTGCATTATTTCGTTGTAGAACTCGAACTCGCCGCCCGCCGCCCGCCGCCCGCCGCCCGCCGCCCGCCGCCCGCCGCCCGCCGCCCGCCGCCCGCCGCCCGCCGCCCGCCGCCCGCCGCCCGCCGCCCGCCGCCCGCCGCCCGCCGCCCGCCGCCCGCCGCGCTGCCGCCCGCCGCCCGCCGCCCGCCGCCCGCCGCCCGCCGCCCGCCGCCCGCCGCCCGCCGCCCGCCGCCCGCCGCCCGCCCCCCGCCGCCCGCCGCCCGCCGCCCGCCGCCCGCCGCCCGCCGCCCGCCGCCCGCCGCCCGCCGCCCGCCGCCCGCCGCCCGCCGCCCGCCGCCCGCCACCCGCCGCCCACCGCCCGTCGCCCGCCGCCCCCTGCCCGCCACCCACTGCCCTCCGTCCGCCGTCCGCCGCTGCCGTTCCCGTTTCTCCGGCGTCCGAACACACGCACGACTTTACTGCTTCATATATTATCCTTTTCATTAATACGCTCGTAAATCAAGGCGGCAACAACGCGTTATTTCCCGGCTCCGCTTCCGTTTACTAATAATGTCGCCGTTAACGGACATGAATGCCCCGCCCGTGCGGGGTTTCATTTTCCACTCCCCTTTTTTGGGCCTCTCGGTTCCTTTAACGGTCGCACAGCCTGATTAGCGACTCCGCCCTATTATGTCGTGCGAAATCGCTCGTGGGTAATCTAATTTAGCCGCGCGCTGGGGACGTGCGTTTTGCGACGATGCGGTGATGATGGTGGGT
Organism: Teleogryllus occipitalis; assembly: GCA_011170035.1. NCBI lineage: Eukaryota > Metazoa > Arthropoda > Insecta > Orthoptera > Gryllidae > Teleogryllus > Teleogryllus occipitalis. The sequence goes on from BLKR01000010.1 coordinate 1,452,526, forward strand.
GGAAATCTTGTCGAAGCTCGAACTCGTGTTTTGAACTGAATCGCTAAGTTTGTCACTAACTAAATAGTTAGGCCGCTGCCTAGCTGAGAATTTTGGCAGGCGGTTGCTCTCATTGGTAGTTTTCCGTTGTTTATCCGAATAATACCAGGTGAATGCCGAAGCAATGCCCTAACAAATGGGCCTACCGCGTGCAATCTTTCCCTCCTCTTCCTTAATATATCATCTTCCCTTTATCAAAAACTCTTACACTGACACGAATTTCATTTTTACTTATTACACAACTTCAAATTGTTCAAGAAATTGTACTACACCTACATTCTTTTCTCATTTTGTAGAAATATCTTTTTTGGAGAAAAGCTTCCATTACAAAACGAAATAACAGTTTTGTTTTAATGAATTTTAATTTGTATCTTTCAAAAGATTCACTTAAAAATATACAGAAAAAGGTGGGTAAAATTGGGTGGCTTGGTTTCCAATCTGCAGTTGCGTCAAAAATAAAATCTTGAATTTACGGCCATGATATCTATAAATGAAAAACCTTAAGGTATTCGTTTATTCAATAGAATAACAATTCAAGATAATATTAAGTCCAAATCTATTTTTCTGAATGCAATTTATCATTCAATTTCAATCTTTAAATTATGCATACAATTTAAAAAAATATATGTAGTAGAGAAATTTTGAAGAAAACCGTGACTTTTTCCCCAAAATATGTAAACAAGAATTTTTCAAAAAGGTAATTTTTTTTCTTTAAACTTCTTGTTGAAGAACACAATAGACTTAATTACATGGCAGATGAGCCATTTTTATGAAAACTTGAATTTTCAAAAATTAAACTTTCTGTTGATTTTTCACACCTCTCGACACCAATACCTATTTGTATCACAGATTTACTTGATGACTTAATGAATTTGTGAGCAAAGTTGAAATAACTTTTTGTGAAGTGCATCCGAGGAGGAACAATTTCTGTATGCTACACATTTCCACTAAACATTTCCACCACACACCGCATTTCTAGTTTTGTTTAGTACCGAGTACTGAAAACTTTCCGTGGAAAAAGCAAAGTATGTTTATAAGGGAAAATGAACAAATCGATTAAACATTGCTGCAACGACGTTCACAAGCACATTGAGGATTGATATTTAATGCAAACTGTAATTATTCTTGTCCCTCAAGACAGGGCAAAGTATTTCAAGATTAGATCAAAAGAAAATCCCTTTACCCGTACATTTCCCTTCTTAACGTCGTGGAGCAAGAAGAGAAGTTCACATCCCCAACGGGGCGTGACCGAATATGGAGGACGAGCGGTTCCTTTGTGTGGTTCACCTTCCAGAGCATTCCATTCCACGGCGTTCGTTGTCAGTCGTTTTCCTACCTGTCCCTTCACTCTTCTTCGAGGAGACTTCCAGAATTCCTGGAGAAATCGAGAGTCGCCCCCTCGCGCCGAATGGAAATATTTGCACAGAGCTCTCTCCCGCACACCCGACTCCCTCACCCCCTGCCCGCCCTCCGCGCGCGCGCGAGCTCCTCCGCTAAGCGAAGAAAGGAGGCGAAAGAGTTGCATCGCAGCACATTTTACGAGAAACACGTTGAAAATATTTGTTCTGGAAATGGTTTGCCGTGTATCCGAGTATCTATGCGGGGTATTTGCCCAGACGTTTAATTAATATTTGCCGGAATGTACTTAAAGTTTGCGTAGCATATTAATTACACATTCAATTAAGCCCAGTGCGAGAAGATATTTCGCAGATACTTGACGCAGACGCCGCTGTTTCTGTTACTCCTCTGGTGGAGGTGGAAGCTGGGGGAGGGGGGAAGGAGGGGGAGGATGAGAAGGAGCGAAATGAAGAGGGGCGGGGCAGAAGCAAGGGGGGTGGGCGAGGGGAGGGGCAGGGGGAGGGCGGAGAGGAGGAAGAGGGATGAGGGGAGGCGGCGGCGGCGCGCACAAGCAGGGGGACCGTCGTAGTTAATTACATTCTCAGCTGATGTGCGCAAACATTGACAAGTTGCTGATCCACGGCACAACAAGTGCCATTCTGCCAGCGTGCCTCCAGCGCCGCCTTCTCGTCTTCCCTCGCTCTCCCGGTGCCTTGTGCTTCAATCGAGAGACGGGGAAGGGGAGACGAGGAAGTAACGAAGATGGCTCTTCCCGCAGGTGCACACAGTCGTTTCAACGGGGACTCCTCTACATCGCTGTCTTCCAATTCTGAAGAAAGAGTAATTTAGTAATTGGAATAGGGTGAAGAGATGTGAACATACGCATGATTCCTCTTTGAGAAACAGACGTTTAGAAGAAATCAAATAAAGTGTAGAAAATGCGCCTTTTTTTGAAAACATTATTCTCTAAAAGGACGTTCTGGAAATACTCATCTGTCCTTGAATTCTGGCTGTAATCATAAATTACTAGTTCCATTAATGCGTGCGTTCTAAAATATTGAAACACGTTGAATCTGAGAAATTTAATATGTGCTCTAGGAACTGGAATCTCTGTGGTATAATGGCTCCCGGAATCACTGATAAAGGGAGCAATATTATTTAAATCGTGCTTGCTACTGTGTTAAATTCGCATCCACAATGTGCTTATTATAAAAAAAACTGGAAATTCGATGAAGTCTCGCTCAATCTGTCGATTGGCATAATTGAATTGTGAACAAAATACTGGGAACGAAAATTCCAAACTTTTTTCTTGATGTTTCCAATGGATTAGCGGTTTACCAGCCACAAAAATAATACAGTATTTCAAACAATGTCACGTATTTTGTGAATAGTCTGTAAATGCGGAATCAAAGTTTGAAATGTGGCGTATGACCAAATATCTAATTCCGGGCGGTATTCTGCGGAAATGAACATATTTATTCATACACCGTGCACTGCTGAAATAAATAAACAGAATTCCTAAAATTCCACGGAACCTCATTGCCACATCTGGCCGATAAACATTTTGTGTTATGGTCCCATTGTGTCCGTATAATTTCGGCGCCATTACATGGACGCGGAATATGCGTGGAAAAACGTAGCCGCACCGCAGAGCGGGGAGCAAATCCGTTTTGCAAACAACCGGCAGACGCCGCTGGCCGGGCCTTTTTTGGCGACGCCGATAGCTCTGATAAACTCCGAACGATGTTAACTCGCGTTTTATGAGGAACAGCTCCGGAGAATGGCGCGGGTGACTGCCACGCTTCATGACAGAAATCAGTTCGTAAATTCGATATAAATGATCTTGCGCGTCTCGCGTTGCATAGGTTCACTGCATCGTTTTGTGCAGTTTGGTTACTTGCTAATCTGAACGCGTTCTATCTTGCATCTCGTTTTGGGGCGTAAAAATGAAGCGAAATGACCAGCAATCATGAAAGACAAAGCAACGCGCGAATGAAACACTCGTTATGAGATGTGGGAATAAATATTGTAAGAGGAGACCCAATGTTGAACAATCATATATATTTACAACGCACGAGACATTAGTATAAAAAATATCCATCGAATGTAAGAGAAAAAGTGTGGAAGAAAGTCTACATTCCACCATATTTCTGATTCTGAATACAAAATAGTTCGTGTTCACACAATGATTTGTTATTTTTTGTTGATTTTTAATATTCCAGTGTTAAAACTTTAATTATTGTTATTTTTACTATATCAAAGAATACTGTGAAATACCTCTTTTTATGCCCAAAAACGTTGGGTTCCATTTGTGAAATATATCATCTCTTGCCCCCGTTGGGCTAGCCTTTTGTGAAATATTTCTTCTCGTCTCTCCGATATTTTTACTATTGCTAAATCTGGGAACTATTTACAACAAACATCTAATATTATAAAGTAAATTACTTTCACTGCTATTATTAATATTGATATTTGTACCGTTGTCCTACTATGTTCATAAATTCTCTCAATGTTAACACTAATTTATTAAATTTACTTTCAATTTAATCATAGGTTTCGAAATACAACATTTTACTCCTTACCTGTTGCACGTGGACGTCTAATTCTATACAAAATCACGATTTATGTAAGTTCTATTGATTGAAACCAATTATTAGATTGATGGCAACTAATATAAATTATCAACCTTTCTCAACAATAAAAAATTTACATGTTATTTATATATATATATATATATATATATATATATATATATATATATATATATATATATTACAAATTCTATTGAGCTCATGAAAATTAATTTTTCTACGTAGAACATTAAAATACCGTACGGTTTTGTGTATAGGTCGTAAGCTTACAACAATATCTTGTTAGATGGCTTCTCGGTCGAACAGAATGTGCATAATGTTGTTAATGAAATGTCCTTGGTATTCCTATTCACGTGTTCTTGTCTATCATTAAAATAAATTTAAAATGCCGCGGAATGTCCTCAACGATTTGGTATTAATAGAATTTAATATTTCATAAATCAATACGCGGTCCCGACTTTCCGTATCTGTGCTTCGTATGAAACACTTACGCGCGACTATCTATCTTCAGCTACTTATCGAAAAATCCTTGCATCTACGGGGCTACCTAATACACATACCCTCGAAAAACGGAGTATACGTTAATTCAAAATTCCAACTACTACATTAATAAAATCTTCAATTCAATACTAAACAGTACAAAGTTATCAGGCTAATCATAAATTCCCGCCTCACTATCATTTAAAAAATACGCCTGTCTATGCTGAAAATCCGTTCGCACCTTACCAACCGCTTACGTGAGCACGGTCTATATCTTTTAAGAGAGTATTTGTTTTAAGTTTTTCTGAGAAGCACGGCTTTCAATGTCCTCTCCACACCTTCTGCATGTAATGTGTTTGGGGCCGTGTCCATCTGCACAGTGCTATGACACCAAGCTTGGAATATTACACTTTGTTGATCGGTTGTCCTAACAACCCGTATTCTTTGACTTTCGAGTTTGTAAACAATGTCAATATTACTAACTCTGGATGCCGATTTAGCATTCAAATGAAATTCGGGGCTTTTCACAATACGGAACTAAAAGAAAAACGCGTGTGGTCGCGATTGATATTACAATTTTTGCACATGCCAAGCAAAATAATGTTTTGATAACGCTGACTTTACTTGAAACACGTTAATCGATATTCAGAGCATTCTCCTGATCGATAGTTATATTCTGCGACTACTTCTCAATAACATGTATAGTCGGAATATAATGGAAACAAGAAATCGTGCTAAAATTAGGATATAGTAAAACCTATTGTATGTTAAAATGCTGCATTTTTGCACATTCGTCAAAAATTATTCTGACGGGAATCTGACTGCAATTTTTTTACTGCGTTGCGTTGGCAGCAGACGACATGAGCAAGGGATTTGCGCATAATTGGAGACCCGAAGACAGGCGGAAGCAGTAAAGAACGCGGCAGCTGAGGTAACAACGACGGAGGACATAACGGTGTGAGCGAAGGAATAGGAGAAAGGAGACGGGGGAGAACGGATTGTGCTGGGTGTTACGACATAACGGAGGCAGAGGAAGATGTGGAAGTGGATGAGGAGGTGAATGTTAATATGGACAAAACATATATGTGGAGTAGATGTAGAGGTGAAGATGGATGACAATGCGGATGTGAAAGTGGATGTGGATATGAAGGTGGCGGTGTTTGTGAATGTGGACGGGTATAGGAATGTGCAAGTGAATAACGAGATGAAGGTGAATCTAGGGATGAAAACGGGTGTGGCTCTATAGCCTATACATGGAGGTGGAGGTGCACGTAGAGATGGAGGAGGATGCGGATGTAGAGGTGTAGGTGGATATAGAGTGCAGATGGAGGTGGATAAAGAGTGGAGATGGATATAGAGTGGAGCTGAAGGTAGATATAGAGTGGAGTGGATATAAAATGTAGGTGGATATAGAGTAGAGGTGAATATGGGTGTAGAGTGGAGGGGGATATGGATATAGAGTGGAGGTGAATATGGATATAGAGTGGAGGTGGACGTGGTTATAGAGGTGGATGCGCACATAGATATTGAGTGGAGGTGGATACATAGTGGAGGTGGATATAGAATGGGGGTAGATAGAGAGTGGAGGTGGATATAGAGTGAAGCTGGATGATTATATAGAGTGGAAGTGGCTATAGAGTGGAAGTGGAATTAGAGTGGAGACGGATAGAGAGTGAAGGTGGATATAAAGCAGAGGTGAAGGTGGACATAGCGATGGAATGGGGGTGAATGTGCATGCAGATGTGGAGAAAAAGACAGAGCAGTGGCGGAAAAGCACATAACGCGCAGTCGCAAACGTGAACGCGGCGCGGGCTCGGGCGGGGGTGGGGGCGGGAGCGGGAGCGGAGGCCGTGGTTGCAGCTGCAACGGCATCGACAGCCACGCTTTCTACTGTTGAACAATTATCGCCCGCTCGCGAAAGCGCCCGGAACCTCCTCCTCACGCGGCGCGCCAGCCGCCTGTTTGCAAAGGTGCCCCAAGCGCCCTCCGATCCGCAGGAGATCTTCGTCCTCTCACGACTCTGGGCCCCCAATGGCGCGGTGCTTCCTTTGCGCTTTCTACTTTATCTCTAATTTGCGGTTCGTGCTGAGCGGAGTAAATATTATAATGACAAGTTTCTTTCTGACTGTGGCGTTGGTGAGCTTTTGCAAGTGGATTATTTAGAGGAAGATGCCTTTCAACTCGAAGTTATTTTCACTAACTTACGGAACCTTTTATACCACTCGCATTTTTGTATATAGTGAAGGGGAAATAATAATTAGAATTGCGAAATATATAACATTAAATAAAAGGATTAATTCTGTAAACTTGACGCGAAAAAAAAAATTACAAATGGTCTTTCCTGTATCGGCTTTGGTTATTTCAATAACAAAAACTAAGGCTAAACATCACGTAATCTATGAGTTCATTCAATTGTTGAAGAGAATGAAGCTAGAACCTGCTAGAAAATCATGAATGCTTCAATAACTTCGTTAGGTTACTATTGTCTTTCACGCCATTTCTTAGTGCGAATATTTCCTTATTTTTGTGTTTTTACAGTCAGCGCACGAAATTATTTACCATACACTTCTGCTAATAAATCCTGAAAGTGAGTCTTGAATCGTTGTTCTACCAAATTTTGCAAGCTGCAGAGAAATCTGGTAATATTCTTTGATGTACAAAAACAATGTTTATTCTCATCAATTTCGTCCATCTGTCGTAAGACATTCCAATACTAAACGCGTATACCGGTACAAAAGCATAGCATAATCTCACCACTTCACGAGAATCGCTTCAAAGGTAACGACGATACCATGTTGAAAAGTAATAAAACTCTTTCACCGCAACCACCGCTGCCACTCTCTCCCTGTCCCTCCCTAACCCCTCCCATATTCGTGGCCACCGCACACAAAGCGGAAACATTTCTATAGCGCTGCATCACATGGTATCCGCCACCCACCCCCCGCCACCGCCACCGCCACCGCCATCTGGTGCCACAACTGTCGTCGTCCCCTCTGCCTCCGCCGCCGCCACAAACCCTTCTACCATCGTCCATACCGCGGCCTCCGTCGTCGCCCCACCCTCGTCACCCTTGCTCCCACCGCCCACCCGTTTTTCCGCTGGCACAAAAAGCTCCCGTTTTGCCATTAGCCCTCGCTAATCGAATCACTTAGGCAATTATGCGCTGACGAGGATATATCGAAACGTTCGCGGGCGAGGCTCGCGAGCACTCGCTTCGGAATCAAACGGTCGTCTATCAAGCGTTCATCCCGGCTTAAAACAACGTTCCCAAGTCTTATTTGAACTAATTGACTTAATTAACTTTAATGCAGTCGGAAAACATAGGCACGGCGTATAAATTTGTTATCCTATTTGAAGCTTTTAACGAAACATATATGATGGTAGAAAATCCTTTTAGAACAAAATGATATTTTTTTTATAAAACATTACCTCCATTTTACAGGAGATTTTAATTCTTTTTTGCTTTTTGAAAGGCTGCATCCATAAAACCATTATACGTTGCTTTTCACGTACTCTAATGACTTTTTGTAATTACACTTTAAAACGTTTTAGGTGTATTAGAACGAAATAATTACCTAAATGACGTCACTGGTAATGCTATACGCTTTCAAATTTAGAGTAGCGCATTTAACTAATTATGGTATTATACATCTGTGTACATATGGGATCCTATGAATCCAAAAAGCCGGCTGGAGCCAGCGAAGTAATGCAGTTTGCGGCGGCCAATCAGAGCGCGAGTTTTTTAACGACCGCACCTCTCCGGAGCGGCGGGGACGGCGGAGGCGGGGAGACAGTGTGGACGGGGACGGAGGCGGTGGCGGGGTGGAGTCTGAGGCGGGGCGTGGCGGGGCGGGTTTGAGACAGTCGCCAAGCGCTGATAACACCGTGCCACAGCACGGGCTTTGCCAATTTTAAAACGCACGTAAGGTAAATTACACGCTAACATTCCGCACAAACACAAGGCGACCGCGTCCCGAATTAGCGAGGTCACGTGGGAGCACGCGGAAGGCCAATGGGAGCGCTGGAAAGAGTCCCGGCTCGACGCCCGCCTTCGCGCTGCTTCTTTCTCTGTCCGCTGTCGCGCGCGCGTTGTCGTAACGCCCCTGCCCCTTCGAAGGCCGATTCGCGCTCGTATGCGCGCGCACGACCCTCCGTGAAAAGAATTTATTCAGCTTGTGAGCCGGAAGGGCGGGCTTCTGAGTTGCTTGGTTTCTCCAACAGTTGACCGTTTGAATTCTTCTGGATGTTTGATTTTTTGGTTGACATGAAGGTTTCTATTAAATATAAATAACGGACCTACTTTTATCTGTTCATTCCTTTATTTTACTTTATATAAACTATCTGAATTACATGGCGTTGCCCGGCTATTTATTAATGGCCCGCACTGAACCGCAATAAATTGGCCCGCCCAGACTGCCCGACGAATAGCAACAATGCTCCCACTGAAGCCGCATTGGGATTTCCAGAAACAGTAGGATTGACGAATCAAATGTACGGTAACATCAGGGGAGTCAGGAATCCTTGTACTTGCGTAGTAAAAGAAAGTATTGTAATCGGAAAGTGGCGATTTTTTCCAATTAAAATAGTTTTGCAGGGCCCTGATAAAGAAAAAAGTGGACAAATCTTGTTTTTCCAACACATTGTGTAGTCGGAATACACGTTCTGTGAATTATTGATTCTAAAAACTTTGTTTACGACAAAACGCCGTACAACAGTCTGTTCATTCATTCATTCCTCTATTTGCCCTTCTGTAGTCAATGCTAGCGTCTAAAGACGCCTTACAAAAATGTCTCCAAACTTTATATTCTCCGATCGATCTGGACTAACTCAAAGTCCTGCAAATTTGAAACTGATATTTTGATATTGCAGGAATGAAGCCTTGACAAACCTTGGAGCAAAAGGGATGAACGTTTCGGGAATGTAGACTTAACAAAGTTTTCAAATTTTCTCGAAAATTAATTTAATTTGATTAATTTTTTCGGACCAAAAAAAACGCCTAAAATGACGCAGGTCTCATTTTCGTCGAATTCTCTTAATTTTCGAAAATTGCAATAATTAGTTTAAAAGTGTTTGGAATTTATTCTAACTGAAATATTGAAGCTAGAGTTTTTTCCTTAACAAAACATATTTTTCAAAGATGGATCTTTAAATAAGCTCACTTACAATTTTTGGAAAATATGACAATTTTTCGTGTAATTTTGCAAGCAATATAGATAATTTTAAAAAAATCTCAAAAATGGTTCCAAAGTTTTTCTTTATTATTTTTCCCGAATATAACAAAGTATGTTTATAAAAATGGCGCAGTCTTAATTAAACTCTTTCGTGACCAGTGGAACATATATCTCACCTGATAGATTCCTCGAGAAGATCGCTGGGATACATATAACCCTCTATTGGTGCATTCTGCACTATTGTGGAGAGAGTGTGTACTGCATTCTAATACTCTGTCACGAATGATTCCGAGAATTGTGTGTTTTATTGGCGCTGCTACAGGATGGTGTAAGTTGTGTTCCTCGTTTTGGACAGTTTTATTTTTTCCTGTGCGTTTTATTTTGTTGTAAGGTTTCTTTCTGTTTGTTTTCAATTATTTAGATAAATGCATTGCTGATCAAATATTTCTTTTCAATTGCGTGGTTACAAGTGATTTTGTGAATTTTTGGTCAAGTCGCTGCTTCAGAACGTTTCCCCTTTTGTAGAGTTTCCTTTTTTCCTGAGCGTTTTACATTGTTTTAATATTTATTTTTAATTATTTAATTCATTATATTGCACCCTAAATTGATTTATCGGATTTTTCTATATTTACGGCGATATGTGTTTTTTGCAGTTACAAGGCAGCAGTAGGAGAGAAGCAAAAAGTGAAAAGAACAGACACAATGTGCTAGGAATGCAAAGTAACGCATTGCATTGATCCCGGCTTTTCCAGATTTTATTTAAAATACATGTAATAATTATCTATTTTTGATTATTGTATTGTTTCATAATTAAAAGTATAGAAAATGATTAATTTTCTTCTGTGAATTATTATATTCCATCGTACCCAGAAAGACCAAAGGGACAAATATGTCCCACTAACAAATTCTGAAAAACTAAACTTTAATAACTTCCAGTAATCAATAATGAAATAGTAACTCGAATGGAACTTAAATACAAAGTTGAGTTTCAAAATTCTTATCGTTATTCTCTTCTTTGAAAAAACTTAAATCGGCCACGTAAGGGTGCAGGTAAACTCCCTGTATTTTCCACTTTTGAAAAAAAAAAAAAAAAAACAAAGCAAAACTGCAGTATTGAGTACAGATTTTTTTCCTTTATGCAATTTGTTCTGAAAACTTAGTTATTTAAAAAAATATCAAGCACAATTAGTTGAACATGAAATTTGGCGCAGGTTTTAACTGTAGTGAAGGCTATTAAAGAAGAAAAAATTCTCGAAATCAGCCCCAAATTTCTTTTCTTTAATTTTTTACCGGGATGGAGCAAAATATGCTTCACAATTTGCAAGTTCCACTTTTATTTCACTCTCTGAATTTTCAAAAACTGAAAAGTTACAAATAATTCGAGAAAGTACGTGATGTATCTTCAGTAGTTATATAATTAAATGACTATCTTCATGCTCGCATTCATGACGCAAAAGACTATAATGGCTGTCATTTGATTCTTAGTTCTGAACAATAAAGGTATTAATAAGTATTGCTAATATCTCTAATCCATCAACACATTAAGCACGATTCATTCCATCCATTATATTTACAAACATAAAAATCACACATCTGAATACATATTATTACTACAAACCCCAAAGGAATAAACATTTTAGTCATCTTTCCCATTAAGCTCTTATTTTTCGCCAGCACAACCTGCCGCAGACAGCCGTTTCTCCTACATCGCCGCCGAGAGAAAACAACGTAAACACTGCGAAAGCGAGGTTAAAATATGAAAGAGAAACACAGTGCACAAGAGAGAGACAAAGACAGCGAGAATCAGAAAGAGACAGAAAGAGAGATAATGGAGTCGGAGAGCACTTACTTGCCTTGATGTTCGTCCCTCCGCGACACGTGCACCTTCTGAAACAAACGCAGAGCTATTGTTAGGCGGTGCTTTTGTAAGGCCGTCCGGCCCACAAAGAGGTTGCTCGGAAAACGCATTTCAACGCGCGCTGCGGGTGCCGGTCCGCGCCGAGCCGTCCCGCGCCGCGCCGCACTGCCGGCGATGACGCCCCCGCGGTGACGTCGCCGAAGTCACATGTCATTACACGGCTCTTCCAGGGAAGTGATGTTGGGATTTTACGGCAGCTGCTTTGTTTGGGGTAGTTTTGGGGGTAATTTTTGAGGCGCGTTTTTTATGCATTTATATTTTTTGATTTGTATTTAAAAGTATCTAGAGCGAGCAAGATGTATATTCATAAAGTTTAATTTTATCTTTAATTATCTAATTTTTTTCTCATTTTTTGACGGATTTAAATTTAAATAAATTATGGTTTTCTACTGTGATTATTTGGAAGACGGTTGTCATTATGCTAGTAATTTTTGAGGCGCGTTTTTTATGCATTTATATTTTTTGATTTGCATTTAAAAGTATCTAGAGCGAGCAAGATGTATATTCATAAAGTTTAATTTTATCATTTAATTATCTAATTTTTTTCTCATTTTTTGGACCGATTTAAATTTAAATAAATCTATGGTTTTCTACTGTGATTATTTGGAAGTAAAATCAATACTACCCTGACGTCGCCGAAGTCACATGTCATTACACGGCTCTTCCAGGGAAGTGATGTTGAGATTTTACGGCAGCTGCTTTGTTTGGAGTAGTTTTGGGGGTAGTTTTTGAGGGGCGGTTTTTGTATGTTTTGTTATTTTTTATATGCGGTGTTTTTAGGCATTTATATTTTTTATTTGTATTTAAGAGTATCTAGAGCGAATATACACCTTGTATATTCATAAAGTTTAATTTTGTCATTTAATTATGTTATTTAATTTTTTTCTCATTTTTTGGACGGATTTAAATTTAAACAAATCTACGGTTTTCTACTGTGATTATTTGGAAGTAAAATCAATACTACCCAATCTAACACATGTTTATTAATAAATATTTTTATGTGATTATGGGACATTAAAAAACTCAGGTTTAATTGATTATTTCATCAGGAAATATATTAATTTCTGAATGTTCCAAATTATATTAAATGCGAATAAAGCTAATTCTATAGATTTTTACAAACTGCTTGGATTTTTCGTAATCCTTCATCCCTTCTAGTTGATTGCGATCGAACACAAACTTTTTGCGAATGTATTCGGCTTCGGATTTGTTCGTAGCCAAACTGATTTCGTTACTCTAACATCCATTATAATCAATTTCCTTTAATTTCATGAGTCCATAGAAGTTCCTACTGGACTTACTATCGTAAGAAATGCACCTCATAAGAATTCGTGTAAACAAAGAAAGTCATTACAGTCACATGTTGAGATAGTCATAAATTATTTAGGTTTCAGAATTATAACATTTGCACATTGTATTGCTTTGGATCAGAACTTTCAATTGCACTGTCTGCATCTTCTTGTTAGTCAAATGTCATTAACTGTTACTGTTTTTTACGAAAAAAAGTTATTGGGAATTTATTACTAATACTAAGAGAGTACTCAGGTACTTGAGTACTCTCTCCGTAGTAGGAGCGTTCACAGTCGACATTAATAACGCTCATTTGCATATCGTTTGTAATTTTCTTCTTCTACAACTTTCATGAAATATGTTTTCAACATCGTACCACCTATCAAGGCCAATATTATCATGATATTTCAACCAATTCTTTGTAAATTAACATATTGTTTAAGGCCTGTTGATGGAGGCACAACTCGACCTCTGAAATGTTGCCACGCTGTTTCTTGTTTCAAGATACCATTGTAATGTAAAAATCATTTATGTTTTAATAAATGTATTTGTGACTGTCTATAAAAAGTAATTATTGGAACTTTTATTAAGAACAAAAGTATTTTTTATTTAACTTTTTCAGTGATGCATATTTACATACTCAAAGTATTGTAAACTCATCATGAAATGATAAAAAGTAATAATTATTTAGGTGTTCTATAAAATACAGAACTTTGCTGTATTCAAATCTTATTTTTACATTATTAGTATCTTCCATTTTCACAGCCATATAAAAAACTGAAAGTACAAAGAACGAAATCGATTTATTTCTCCATCACAGTTTTTCTTGGTTCCTTTAAATTGACTGTACCATTCAAAACACACTGAATGCCGATTAGTAATGACAAATCGTTAAGGTAACCCATCCTTTATACGTTTTCTAGAACAGGGCGCAAGTTCCACGAAATTTAATTCCAACATCAGCATTTACTTCGACGCCATACTATCATTAACAAGTGCTTTGCTTAATACATTAGTGTATTCAGACCGGAATGAATAGAAGCTAATCGGAGTGGTTTCTAAGATGTTTGATCGTTATGCTTTCCTCTGTTGCCTCATCATTTGGATTTTGCACATTTTCAAGTTATCAGCGGTTTTCGGTGTGAGATTGTTATTGATGTAACAGTTTTACAAAATTAAAAGTAAAATAAATTTTCTACGACAATTCTGAGTGTTTAATATTATATTTTTATTAGCCACTGGAAGTTGACGTTGAGTTATCTTAGAACTCCAACTCTAACCCTCACTATTCTTTCCTTTAATTAGCGTCATAGTATCCTGGATATATTAGGATTAAAATTGGGCACTACTGTATTTACGCTCTAAACCTAATAAACGGCTTATACGTAAGTGAGTTATAGGTTTGTTATAGCAGTGACCATCAGGATGCACAGTTCCTTCTGACATTCACAAATATTGTGCGTTCTTTGTGTGTACCGGATGATGATGGCCACTAGAAGCCATAGCAATATATGAGAAATTCATTTCTTTTAAATTATGAACTCAGAAGAAATACACTGAATGGAGTAAAATACTTTCTTGGTTTGTCCATTAAATTTTCATATTAGCAAAATTAAATTCTCTATATGATCAGTTGTAATATCGAGTAAAAAAGATTTGGATGTAACTTTCATATACGACCATATGGAAATAATACTTTTCTGGGTTAAAAAAACTTGACATAGAACCGTAACCGCAAATGTAACGCACTCTTGGAGTCCGTCCTCTATAGACGTACTAACATTGTTCTTCCTTTTCTGTAGCAGACACAAGATATCAAAACAATTGGTGGAACGAATAGGTACACTCGATGAGATTATCAATTTGTTTCATGCTTAAATGTGATGCTGAATTTTAGAGAAAATCTCTCTTACTCTAAACACTGCTTATACGTGCATGAATAATCGTGTGCCGCCAAGTTGGACCTGTATAAATGTGTATAGTCGTTACAGAAGAATTCATGTAAGCAAATGGTTTCTGCAAGTAGTTTGATTTCCAAACAATACGACACTAGTGTAAGAAAATTGCTACGTGGAAAAAATTAAATGATTTTTTTAAAATAAAGATTTGAAATCTTGATTTATATTTAGTAACACAAATAAAATATTATATTTGCAAGTCCATTTCAATTAATTTCAGTCCATTTCTATAAAAAATCCCACGAATAGATGTTTATGTTGACGGACTATTCCGACTAGTATACGGATGTCACATTGCCATTAGAGAAATACCGATCTAGTTTCATTCGAACTGGGAACGACAGCACTGAAGGCAGCTTGGCGCTTAATGCCCTAGTTAATTGAACAGTTAATGAAATGATTCGTGTTCGAACCTAAACCACTTGGATTGATGTCGTTTCAGCCATTCTGTGAGGGATAGCTTTATTGGAGGGTGCATGCCAGCACAATGGAAGTAATAGCGTATTTGCAGTATTGGATTCACTATCGTCGTTGTAGTTATCGCGGTTCTACATTCTCGCACGCTACAAGTAATTGCGAGACCAGTGTATCTCACTCGATCTCTCCTTTACTTTCCAGGCGTCCTCCTCTACTTCGCTTTATGTTCACAGCTTACACCATATGCGACTGTAGCGATATTCTTCATCGCCACATCTATTGGGTCTCTCTATTTAATAGGTACAGCATTCCATTTTTGCCCGTGCATTTGAAAGATGTGCAAGTGTAAATGATAGTCAATTATTGTCAGGGATAAATTTGGTTTAATTGATGGTTCTGTACTCTGCAATACATAGCGATCTGCGTTCCGTTCAACTTACATTTTTAGCAGATTATTTTATTTTCAAGTGGTGTAGCGTTTAACAAAGCACGCGTGCGTTGTGTGTGTATGTAAGTAATAGTCGAAAAATGTGAAACTCATTCAATTATTTTTACCTGAGTATGGTATAGACGAATTGTGGAAAGGAGTAATTGAATTCCATTGAATGATTGTTTTTTTTGTGTTGTTTGCTTTTTGTGTTGTCCTTTTTGTGTTTATCGCTACATGATAATTCGCGTGTCGCTCTGATCGCTATGCCGGTTCGAAAGGCGGTGGATTCGAATTCCACCATAAGCATGGATCAACTCTGTTTGTCCTAGCATGGTAGTTTTGTCACATAGTGACGTTATTCCCGCCCAGTTCGCTCCGTACGTGGAGGGCAGTGAGGTGATCACATTTTTATTTAATCACATTTCCTGGTAGGTATAGGATGCAAGCCCTGCTCCTGCGAAAGTCACCATTCGGATCAAATAAAGACCAGGTTGAGTGTTTTACTTTTTGTAAATAAACATTTATTCTAAAAAGACTACAAACCAACAAAAAACGAATATACAAAACAATGCTTGAAAGCACCACAGTTTCTTTCGCCCGACCTCGATCACGGGCGCTGGTAGGAAGGGCGGGGCATCGTCAAGGGCCCCGGCGACGCGGTGGCGACCGGTGCGTGCAGATTCTGCGTCGCCCTGTCGAGGGCGCGTGTGAGTGAGGCGGCGCCCCGATAGGTAGGCTAGAGTCCCTAGATACAGAGAGTAGCGCAACCTGAACGCCTGTCGCCATTTAATATCCTTTCACTCCAAAGCCCCGGCAGGCAGCATTTACAAGTTAAGGAGAAATGAGAGCAATCGAACGCATTATGAGGGATTCATAGTATATTACTATTGGTTTTGGGTAGATTGGTGGGTCCTAACTAACCCACAATACCGCTTAGTTCAACTGGATATAAAATGGTGAAACCGGTGGCGCAAAGGAATGCGCTACTCTGTATCCAGGGACTCTAAGGTGAGCCCAGCGCCTGCCCACGACGGTGCTCGGCAACTCGGTAGGCGCAGATGGCGCCTCGGGGGCCAGGCCGAGGGCGCGTCGGGATGACCCGAGGGCAAGGCGAGCAGAGCAGGCGCCGGTGGTTACAAGGCGTCCTCCAGTTCGCCCACCAATCACTCGCTCCCTTGCTGAGCTCCACCCGTCAACTGACCGCCTTGCGACCGGCCGACCAACCCTCCGCTCCCTCCACTGCCCATCCTCGGCACTGCTCTTACTTGTCTCCTCTCCTCACTTCCCCACCAGACTGCCTCTACTTGCCTCCCCGCTTCACTTCCCCATCACACTGCTCGTACTTGCTCTCTCCGCCGTCGTTTCGGAGCACGCACACCGGGGCGACGCAGATCGCGACGTTTCTATATATATATATATATATATATATATATATATATATATATATATATATATATATATATATATAATGACTGCAAAACGGCTGACCTGACCTGAGAGCTGAGATCGCTATGACAGTTCGCACGTCGCTGTGATCGCTTTGCCGGTTCGAAGGGCCGTGGATTTGAATCATGCCATAAGCATGGATATCTGCTCTGTTTGTCCGAGCATGGTAGTTTTTTCAAAACACCATGCATCGCCTAACAATAACCATTGCTTCCTTACCCTCCACCAGACCAAACGTTCTGCATTTGAGAGAATATGACGGTCAGCGGAGAGTTGGTGGATGCACCCACGGATGCAAAAATCTCAAGAGTAATAGGAAAAAACACCAAAAATGTATAAGTATGGTAAATAAGTGTTAAATTAATGAACTATAAGGGTTTTTTATTGATTTTTATCTGATTATTGTTCTTTTCTGATATTCTGTTTTATCCTTCTAATGTTTTAGTATGTTGTACATTCAGATTCATGTTAAATGGTTGCGGTGTTCACAGAGGTAAATTTTCATATTTTTGTATTTTAATTTTATACTATTTAAAAAAAATTCATTACTACATTAATTATTACATCTTTTCGCCATCCAATAACACTTGAGAGGTCTGCAAATCTGGCTCATCTCTGTACACATTTTCACTTTCTGAATCGAAAATAAAATTTCAAATATAGAAGTGCTATTTCTATTAATAATTATTATCAAGTTTTTTTTGGATTATTTGATGTGAAATAGTAAAAAGAGTACGTCGTTTACATTGCCCACATAGTATACATGTAAAACATCATGTAGACTTCACGAAGATGACATGAAGAACGCATGAAGACTTCATGTAGACTTCATGAAGAAAACATGCGTAGACATACAAATATAGTCTTCAGCACAGCTCTGTCCCTAACTGTTACAAAGGTTCCAAACGTCTCCATGGACCTATAGGCTGCCACGGCAAGAGAGTACGGTTGCAAAGAGCCTAAGGGGCACCATGGCGTGAATTCTTTGGAAAATTGTGTAGGTGAAACAAAGTGTTAAAAAGGCAGATAGTGAATACTGAAGGTAAGGGTCGTTGGTATAATACTGAGTAGGTAAACTAACGTTAAAGCAAGTCCAACGATAATGAAATTATTATGTAATATTATTAGTGAAATTGGGCTACAGTAGCACATTTCAAGCAATTTGAATGTTTTGGGTTTCAACTCTGAGATGTCAAAAAATACAAAGCGATTCACAAACCAACAACCATTGTTTTTATAAGACCAACAAAATACTCTCTAGACACACACCACACAAATCATTTGTTAATAAATTCACTTGGATCGCACATACATTGGATATGTTTTTGCAGCAGCATTATACGCATATACTGGTGTTTTAATAATACAGTCGATGATTATTACCAACTGTATTTCGATACGTTTCATTTAAGCACTGTCGGGAGACTGCACCGCCCCAAACGCCGCAGTGCCCGGGACGCGTGAGCAGACGGTACACAGGAAGCCGCAGTGGCATTGTCGGCGTATTAATTGTCGAAATAATCCGCCAAATCGAATTTCGAAACGCGATGCACTTCCATAGGTCGACCATAATAGAATCTGCTCGATTTAATGGTTTTTCATGAAACTAAACGAATCGCTCCCAGTTGTGTGGAGAGCAATATGGGAACGTTGAGTGAAACCGGACAACACGTACCGAACAAAATACTACAACAGGTCTAAATAGAAAACCGCTTTCGTTCGACGCGTACGTCTCGTTCAAACACTTTTTTGTCTCTTTTTGAAAGCTGGGGATATTTACGATCGCTGGATGAAAACTAGTATGTGACTCGTGTTTTGTCAGACTCTAAACAAGGTCCTGTTTTACTCCCGAAACGTGACAGACAGTGCAAATTAATGTCTGATTTAGGGAAATCGTAGAACGACTTTTGGTTATTGACTCTTCTACAAATGGTTTGAGATCGTGAATGGTGGGTGAACGGGGTGATAGAGTACATGTTTTCAAAATTACACTATACCTGACATGATGAATGGTGCTAGTGTCAAATCAATCGTCCTTGATGTTTTTTCAAATTAACAAAAGCAGTACTCTGGATTTATTGGTATATGGTGCAATAACATATAGATGTTTGGCTAGCAATTTTGTAGAAAATCTAACAATGCGATAAAATACCAACTTATCTCTCTCAGCCCCGTGATTCCTTTCGCTAACATTTCAAAGCAACTTCTGCAATTTACATGATCTCTATTCACACAAAAGCCCACACACAGATCAGTGGATAGTCCAATATTAACGGGAGTATTCACTCCAGCGTAAGTACCACTACCGTTACGTGTATCACCATTAATATGAGAATCATCACAACACCACTCACCACGAATATCAAAACGATTATCATCACCACCTTCACCCCACCACTAACTCCAAAACTAATGTCACCTTCGCTGGCACCAATACTAGCACGCATCCACTAACTCCAACAACAAGACGAATTTTATCTCCACAACACTAACACGAAAATCACCAGCAACAACACCAACACAATTATTGTTAACTCTAAGACGAATATCAGCAAACAGCAAAAATACCATACAATCAAAAACAGCGCTACTATCATAATCAAAAGCAGCTTTAAATTATATTCTTAATATTTATATCAGAAATCGTATCAGACATCAATGACCACTGTGACTGCAGTCGTCCCTCCATTATTATCGCCCCCCTCTCTCCGCCTTCCCGATCTGAGCCGGTGGTCGGGCGCGTGTGGGGGCGGACGGGTGGTTTGTCAGCCGTGACGACGTAACGAACCGAGTAACTTCGCGTCAAATAATCAATAATTATTTCATAAGCTTCGCGAGGGGGCTTTTAAAACGATCCGGGGCTTTTTATTAGGCTAATAACCCGGGCCCTGGTCGTATAATCCGCTTCTCCCAAATGGAACACGTCCAATGGACGGGCATCGGCTGGACGACAGGGCGGGTGGGCGGCCGGCAGGCAGGGCGGCCGACCGGCCGGGAAGACGACGGCGATCCTGTTCGCCTGTTAGGTTCGATGACCCCCATCCTCCGTCGGCCACCCCACCCCTCCCCCATCTTCCCCCACCCGCTCCTCTCCCCACCCCTCCCGACGTCGCCTCCCGCTGCTTCAACTACCAACAGCGCAGCGCCCGTCTTTGATTTCTTTGAAGAGAAGCAAAATCATTTCACACCGCTCCACGCCGGATAATTAATTTTTTAATTGCCAATTTCTCGTTCATACCTGTAATCCCTACAAACACCCGGAGAGCCTTATCGTTGCGTTGCAATATACAGCACGTATCCAATTTTTATAAAGTGCTATTGGTACACGAAATCACAAAAGGGTGTAATTAACAGGTATGTAATTATTCATGATTAATGTGTAGTTTCATTAAACATCCAAAGGGAAAAAAGGGAAGTTTTTATTAACTGCAGGCGACCGGGGACCGATAGGGCAAATAGCGCGTTGAAAGAGGTGAGGTGGTGGGTGTAAATGAAGGGAGCGTGTGCCCTTATTTGCCGGTGCGAGCGGATGGAGCTAAAGGCAATATCGGATCTCGGTAACTGTGTTATTCTCTTGACGAAAATATTACTGAATGTCACTTAAAGTTTAATTCTTTGGCGAATATTAATGTTTGAAAATTTAATTAGAGAAGATTTAGTGTGTCAAATTCCTGTAAGTGCACAAAATAATAAAAAGTATATTTGTGTGTCGGTTGTGTTGTGGCTAGTTTCTTCTTCATTTGAGAATTAAATATAACTGAAAAATGCGGTAGGTTAAATATGTTTATAATAAATTATTACAACATTATCTCATTGTTGTCAATTTGGCATTTTTAGACCCAATTCCTTTTCAAATGGTTTCTTAACGAAATACAGAAATAATTGTTAATACTTAATTGTGAATATTGCACTTCGTGCTAATATTTTAGAGCTTGCTTCTACTCCATTTTGAAACATGAGTCTCGTACATCACTTTGAATTTGGAACATTAATCAGAATACACATTCAGATTCCCAGATTATTGATAAATATTTCATTTCATTAAGAGATAAGAATTTTAGTTACGTTTGTTCACATAAAAGTTCCCCCAGCAGAAAACGAGACGGAAATTTCTGCGCTTGATTAAATCCCAAACTAGATCTGCGCACTTTTTCCATCTCCAGCGCAGCAGAAGCAATTTAGAGTTACATAATTATGCGCCGGATGATGGTAGTAGAGACAGCCGCCGCTAACTGGGAGAGGTGGAAAGGTGGGGTGGGGGTAGGAGGGGGGTGACAAAACCGGGGCGGAGAATACCGAGGACATTTTGCAGAGTGACACTCTCACTCTTGGTCGCTAGTCGGAGCTCTAATTTTCTAGGTATATTAAAACGTTTCTGCAGACGTTCCCAAGAAATTTTTCAGGCGTCTGAGGAGGAATGATTTCGCAGTTTGAAGAGTGCATTACGGCATCTACTGCTATCTTGCTCCTTTTTTTTTATCTAGAGCTTTTATCCAGCCGACAGCCGGTTACCCTTTACGCCCCGATGGGACGCATATTTGACCATACACTAGACACCAACACACTTGCGGGCCCCTCTGATCTGGGGTCAGCAGAACACGAGGCCCTCCGCGACAACACATACATACAAAGTCAAGGGACAAACAGCCATGCCCAAGGCGGGACTCGAACCCGCGACCCTTCGGACCGAAGCGCTGAGTCGGTACTCGCTCTTAGCCACCTCGGCCATTCAGGTCGGCATCTTGGTCCTACTTTTTTTAATAAAATAGCTCCGACATTTTCTGATTGGTTTATAAGACTGAACGTACTGATGAAAAAAAAAATACAAAACATGAAGCGAAGTGCTTTGCAATCTGACACGCAATTTCAGAGAATATTTAAAGGTAGTTCAGATCTACTTAAAGATATTCTGAGTTTGCACGCATACTGAGTGGCATTTAGAAAGCCAGTTCCTTCCAAACAGAAGCCTACCTACACAAACCCGTGCAGCATTTCACAATTTTCCTCGCTCCACCAACGGCGTCGCAGTGATGCCAACGTGCCAAGGCCGCGTCGCAGTGACTGCCTCGAAAGAGTTGTTACGAGCGTCGGATTAATTTCCGACAACCGGCCGGCGCGCCGGCGCCCGTGCAAATCCCTGGCTTTATTGGCGGCGAGATTAAGCATTAACCGGCCCGCAGCCTCGTCAGCCGGCCCGCTCCCTCCTCCCCCGTATTTAAGATTTCAGTTAAGAGATTGCCGAGATGTGAGGTGTTTTACGAGCCACTAACAACGTCTAGTTTACAGAGCGCCGAATAGGCGGGGGCGGGGGCGGGCGCGAGAGAGGCGGGGGCGGCCGGGCGGGGGGTGCGGTGAACCACAAGGGAAATTTCGGAACGCAATGAGACTTGAATATAAAATGCCCGAGCATCACACGTGCAAAGCTGCTGGCGAGCGACGGGCGAGGTGAGGGCTTCAAGAGGCGAAGAGTTGGCGAGAGGGGGGGGGGAGGGCGGAGATTGGGAGAGTGTCGCCGAGGAAAGGCAAACTGGGTGTGAAATGTAATGTGGAATGGCGGGTCTTAACAGAAGAGAAGCGATCATTTGGAGGAAGATGGGATACCAAGATTGCAAATGGATTATGGGTTGTATGGTGTCGCACTGTGCGAATGAACAGAAAGAGTTACTAGAAGCATGATGGTAGGGGATCCCTTTACAACCAGAACAGAAGGAAGACTTAAAACGTAATGGAAGGATGATATACTAAAAGATCTAGGAACGATGAAGGACGAGAACTAAAAAAACAACATTCTAGCAACACAAGAGAATAGTAGAAGATTATAAAGAAGTTCATGTTCCTCTTGAAGGAGAAAAAGAAATAACCGAGAACGGACCTAACCGGAGAGATACCTACGTAGTAAAGAAAGCTCATGAAAATGTAAAACGGCTAGTGAGTTTGTGGAAGAATCTATCCATTAGTTTTTGTGTTTTTGCGAATAATGTAACATTTGTTGTGTGTTGAGAAATGTTAGCCATGCCTTTTAAAAGAGAGTCATAAATTGTAGTACGGAATGGCTGATTTTGATCCAGAGTGGTGTCTTCCAGTAAATGATTATGCAATGCGTTTCTTTACACTAAGGAGATAGATGGAACAACGAGATGTATGATTGCACAAGATAACGCGCAGTGTTTGTGAGTGAAGTTAATGCATTAGTGAACTACCTTCCAGAATGAAATGAGGGGCGTTGTTCAAGTAAGTGCAAGATTCTGCAGGGTGCTAAAGCATATCAGTAAATTAAGCAGAATATTAAATCGAATTAACCTCAGAGAGATAGAGATACCTTCGAATGCAAATGGCTGCGAATAGTCAAAGTGACCTAAATGCATTCATTCTTCTCTACACCCACACTTGAAACTAAGTTTCTATTAGTTTATTGGATTCGTTTATTATCGTATATTGTACATAAAATCAATTTCTTTTTAATAAAAGTTTGGCAGTTATGGTTTATATGGGCATTTTTACTTGATCACCTAATTTGAGTATCTTGAAAGATGTATTGCTAATAATCGAAAAGCATAATTAGAGACGTATATGTTGACCTCATATATAAGAATACTATTCATATGAATTGCTGTACTAAGAAAAAAACTCTTGCTTAATCGTATTATCGCAGTCAGGTAGAGCAAAAGCTACGGGTGAAAAAATCATAATAGCCATATTCTTGTTATCTGCAAGATTTTCAGTTGATTTTTCAGGACTGACATGTTTACGCATAGAAAGACACGTTAAATAAGGAAATGAAATGTAACAGAGGAAACTATCAGCGTATTCTAGATTTTATTTTGGGGCAGGTTCATCTGTAGCCTTTCTTGAATACAGATAAAACACAGCTATCAAATTATTCAGGTGTATGAAGTTCAAAAGTCACAAAATAAGAAAAATAATAATAGAATATTAATATTTTCCAATTTCAAACTAGAGAGCACTTTCGTCACTTTCAAGCATTTTATGTCCTATCCAGTTTATTACCATTTCTGTCGTATACTGCTCTCTTCATATTTGTTTCTCATTCGGTCTTCCTCTCTCTCTTTCTTCTTCTTCTCTCTCTCTCTCTCTCGTTTACCCACACTTTCTCTATTTTTCTCTCCCCTCTTTCTCTCACATTTACAATGGGTATCTCTCACTCTCCTCTCTGGCTCTTTCTGTCCCTCTCACTCGCACTTTTTCTCTCGCGTTTTTTCTCCTTCTCCCTCTCCCTCGTTCTCTCGTTCCCTTTCTTCCCTTCTCTTTCTTTCTTTCACTCGTTCTCCTTTTATTATTTCTCGTTCTCACCCCTCTCTTTCTTTCACTCGGTCTCTACCTTTCTTTCTTTCTTTCTCGTACTCTCTATTTCTGTCGTTCTTTCTCTCTTTCGTTCTCTCCCTCCGTGAAGAAACGAATAGACAATGCAATTCCGATTGACTCGACGCCAGGAGGTGCGAAGAGGTGCGAAGGGAGGGCGGAGGCGGGGGGGCGGCGCGAGACGAATGGCGGCGGCGGCGGCGGCGGCGGCGGCGCGCGCCGAGTGAACGGGCGGGAGCGCGTCGCGGCGCCGCATTTGCCCGCGGACGGAGTGAGCCGTCGGCACCGGCGCTGCCGTTTGTTTGCAGCGCACACAGCATGCTAACAAGGCGCGGTTTATGGGGGCGCCCCTGTCTCGCGGATAATCACGCCCGCGCCGCCCACGCCGCGATAAGGCCCTTCCTCCCTTCCCCCCCCCCCGCTCGCCCGCTCACCCTCGCCTGGCTGCTTTTCCATTCGCTCCGCACGGCCTACTTGAACTTTGTTCCACGCGCTTCCTCAAAGCCACGGTTTCTGCAGGTGTCGGTTTGGTCAAAGGTTTTGAGTGCCTTGATGCATTACGTCCAGAACCTCTGCTTGCTTCTTTTCCAAGTGCTCCGCCCTATTGATTACATCTTAGTCATCACAGTTTTCAAAAACCTGGAGTGATTGAACGTAACACTTTGACGAAGAGGTTTGAGTGTTTTGTTGCATAATGGTTCCAATATGCCCTTGCTGCAGTCCCTTTTGAGACGATCTTAATCTAATAATAAATAAATCTTTGTTACTACGTCATTTCTTAAACCTCAGCTAACTATAGGTGTCACTTTGACAAGGATTTCGAATGCTGTGCCGCTCACTGTTTTCAGTCTTGAATTACTATTTGCTTCGTCTAATTTGTAATTTCTAAAAGCAAGTACGTGCGCTATGATAAATATAAGCGATGATATGAGTGAATATAAAAGAATTTCATAATATGTATCCTGATAACTTGTTGAGAGACGTATTATTTAAATATTCATTTAGATCATTCACATTCAAGACAAAGAGCAAAATACAAAAATATTCAAAATCGATACCTTCTTTCCAAATAATCAGAATGAATTAATTTTGATTCCATTTCGTGAACAGAATTTTTTCTATTCTCATATTCACAGTAGTTTTGAGGAACTTTGAAATCTAATTTTCTAAAATACGTGAATTTTCACCGCTTTTCTTAATGGCTAATTTGATAATTCGAGTCTCGCGATGACAACTACAGGGATTGCCGTAGACCTTAAATAAACCAGCTGATAAAAAATATATCGCCCAAGTGATTTCTTGTTTGCCTGTCCTAACTCTTAGTTGCTTGTGCTTGTGGATCTTGTGTTTGCCTGCTTGTCCGTTCTATTCCTCATGCTCACAACCTTCCTCTATTTAATATAATGTTCAACATATTTTCAATACAATGATCTATCATCCTACTTATATATCTTCTAGTTCACTCTTTTCAATCAACTGTGTTTTCTCATCCCTCTTCCCCTTGCTTGACTGTCTGCCTGTCTATATGCCTATCTCCGTTCTTCTCCCTCCTCTCTCGCCTCTTTCTCGCTCTTCACACATTCATACTCACTCATTCTCTCTCTTCGCCCTTATATCGCACCTGCACATATACAAATCATGACTCCCATACTCCTTTTTCTCGGTTTCCCGCTCTCATTCCACCTTTCCTCCTAACTTCTTATCTTCATCGTCTTTCTTCTATCTCGTCCTATTGCCGCACACCCATTCACCTGCCTTCGTTTTGGTACGCCCAGCTACGTCCTCGATCTCTGGTGCGCACGCCCACTCGCTTGGTCGGTCTCTCACTCGCTCGCTGATTTAAACTGACGGCGTCCCGTAATTGAGGGGAACGGAAGCGGAGATGCGACAGACGGCTCGGGGTCCGGCAAACACTTGGTCCTGCCCCGCCCCGCCCCGCCCCGCCCCGCCCCGCCCCACCTCTCCCCTCCACGCGCCGCTGCTCCGGGCGGCTCGCCGCGCTCGTATTTGTCCGCGCCGTCTCCTAAATTATCGTAACTGTTATGGCAACGCGCTTGCTCGCCCGCCGCCGCCGCATCTGTGTGTCCGTCCAGCTCGTCCGCGGGCCGTCCATGCGTCCGTCTAGCTGATGTCTGGAATTTAATTAGCTAATTAGTGTAATTAGTTAACATAAGTTTAACCAGCGGCGAGACACACAGCAAGTACACTGACTATTCATTGTGGATGCATTAGTATTATGCATGTAGCAGCAGCAGCAACAGCGGTGGCGGTAGTGGTGTTGGTGTGTCTGGCGAGGCTGGGATGGCGGGGATGCCGGAGGAGCAATGGAGGGGAGACGGACAGAGGAACGAGGAAGCGGGGTGGAGGGAGGAGGGCGGGCGTGGGGGAGGGGTCGAGGGCAGGATCCGGTCCGCGGTCGGAGGTGGCGTTGGAGGGGGAGTTCCCCAGGGTCCTCCCTCTGGCCCCTTGCTACTAGTCCACCTGCACGCGTCCGCCCCTCGGCGTGGTATGCCGGCGCCTCGCCCCGGCAATTACTGCGGTCAGAATTAGGCCCCGGTCTGGGCCTGGCCGTGTTCCGCATCCTGTTTACATTTACTCAAAGGTAATATCCACCCGGGATAAACTGTGCGGTTGGAGGATCTCGCATTTGGGATAATGCCTGTTTGGATTGTAAGCGAAATGTTGAAAGCGTTTTGCTAGCCGCACAAGTAGAATTAAAACTCTTAGGTTTCGTAATAGCATTAATTTGTTTTCGGGCTAAACATCGAAAAATTCATTTCCGCGAGACCTTTTAAATTATTTGAAAATAAACATCTAAGGTGTTAAGTACTTAGGGGTAAGCATGTGAAAATCGACTTAATGCGCGCGGTGAAAATAAGAAAAATGTTTCTACTAATTGTGGTACAACATGCATCTCTTTCTCTAATGTTTTCTAGTACATTATTAAAATGAATATGCTTTTGTAATAAAGTGCACGCATTAAAACTCCTTGTTATCTACGTACTATGAACATGAAAAGTTTATTTTTTGTTTTTGTGTGGGAATAATATGTGTTAATGAGTGCATATGTATATGTGTGTAAAGGGACGGTAATTATTTAGTCTTGTATTACGTTTTGGAGTTGTTATATAATCTTCATGAAATCCATCATTGTAGAAATAAATTTTTAATTATGACTATTCTGGTAGTATTAAATAAATTATTGTATTTATTAGATAAATTACTCACAAAATATAAGTACACCACAAACGAACGAAGAATTTTGTAAAGGAAAATACTTAAATTATATATTTGATCCACCCGATTAAGATTACGAATTGATTTCTATTGAATCTTCAGTGATAATAAGTTCTTGCAACAGCAGCCATAATAATGGATTTCAAATATCTATTAATTTTAGTGCACATTAGGATTGTTCACAACCCTCCAAATTTATGATATAAACAAATGGTGCCTAAACTATTATTCCAGGATTACTGATAGCATTCGTATGAACTAACAGAACAATATTGGTTTGTGTATCATTTCTTAAGCATTATATAATAATGAACTCGTTTAATGTTTAAAACTGTATAACAAGCCAAAATATTGTATATTTTATATTAAATGCCCTTTCTTTTTGACTATTAAATACATTCGAGTATAATATGATTTAGGTGAATCGAATATCAAACAACTTTGAAAGTTCGAGCGCTTTTCCCCGCAGACAGGTGGTGGCAGAGAAAGCCACAATCAACATGTAATGTTGAAGTATATTCGTTTCCGCGTACATCAGGAGCATCCCGAAAGAGCATGATGTCAAGAATGTCGGCCCCGCAACTGGTCTAGGGACGCAGAGATGGAGTCGGGTAGCGACTGCGAGGGGAGGGTGGGAAAAAAGTACATGGAGGGGCGGGGGCGGGAGGATCGTGTGGAGCGTGCGGGTCGGGACCGGGCGGGACCGGGCATGGCCGGGTGGAGTCCCGGGGGGCGGGGCCGAGCGGGACCGGGCAGGGCCGGGCGGGGGCGCGCGTGCTCGGGCGGAGCCCGGCGGGGCCGGGCCGGGCATGGCGGGTTCGGGTGGGGCCAGGCGAGGCCCGGCGGGTCCGGGCGGGTCCTAGCGGAGCCGGGCGGGGCCGGGTGATATCGGGCGGGGGCGGACTGGGGCGGGAGGGGGCCGGCGGGGCGTGGCGGGTTCGGGCGGGGCCGGGCGGGGTTGGGCGGAACCGGGCGAGGCCCGGCGGGGCGGGAAAAACAGGGGCGGGGAGGATTCGCGCGCGTTCACTCGCCGAGCGGCTTAGCGTAGGCGGGGGCGGGGGCGGGGTCGGAGGCGGAGGCGCGCACTCGCTGCCGAGGCCGGAGGCGGTGCCTGGGGGCTGATGCTGATTGATATCGGCTGTTGGCTCGCCGGTTAGCCCCATCCGTCACGGCGTGGCGGCGCGGGCGACACTGCGCCCGCCTCACTCCTCCGCCCCCGCCCCGCGCCCCCCTCCGCCCTCTGCGCGGAGGCTGCGCCCCTTCCCTCCCTCCCCGCGCTGCACAAGTTGCTCTCGCTCGTTCACTCGTTTCATTCGCTTTTGTTGCCTGTAAGCTTCGCTAAAAGCTTCTCGACAATCGTTGCTATCACTATTCATTGCACTCATTGGTCTTCTCGTCTAGGCCTTTCCTGATACTGCAGTGCTCTCTTCCGGAGATTCTCATTATTTGCGGACTTTTTTCTGTCTTTTACACCATTCTATTCTTCGTTTCCAGCTTTCCTACAAATTAATTGTAAAGTCTCGTTTACAGTTACTTTTTGCATATTTCATTTTCCCACATTCTTTCAACCTCGTGTTCTATTGCTCTTGTCATATTTTAAAAAATATCCCTTTCTCGACCTCTTAGTTTTCCCATTCTTCACGATATTCTGACCATCCCTCTACCCAGAATCATTATACACATCTTTTATCTATCACCTGCTTACCCAACATCTTTTACTCTTCCATGATCTGCATCATCCACGTGTAGATCTCCCGCTGTATTGTGTGCGCTGTGTCTCATTCTACCCAACCTTCACCCTCTTCCGATCCCCGCCACTTTATCACCCCTCCTCCTCCTCCTCACGCACCTTCCGCCAGAACAGTTCCCACAACTTGCACTCACCCTTCAACGTCACACACACACACACACACACACACACACACTCACGTGTATCTCGTAACAACGCGTCGTGCGCGCCTCCTAACTCTTCCGGCGCCAAATCCTCTCCCCAAACAGGGTCGCCTGGGGTGGCGCCTGCTCGCTCGCCCGCCCGCCCTCTCGCGCGATCAGTTACAACCGTGAAATTTTCACTCGCGTTTAGCCGTGGCGTTAAGCGCCCGTCGGCCGGAGGACGCGCGCCGTGCCGCGTTGCGCTCGTAGAGGCTAATCAGGATCGGCGAAGGCCATTTTATTTGCTTTATAAGGCACAACTCACAACGCACTCCCTCCCGCTATCGGGCGAAACAATTTCCAGAAACGGTCGGGATTATTCAAGGGTATTTTTTTTTTCTTTTTTGTCGGTCGATCCCGAAGGATGGCTGGAGGCGTGAAATTATTATATGAATTTTTCGCGTCGATTGCCCGTAGAGAAGGGGACTTTATCGCGCTCAGAATCCGCTCTGTCGAGCCTGGCAGAGATCGGCTTGCAGTATTTATCGTAGAAGTAGGTGCAACTTTTTTGTAAGCTTATTAATGCCAGGGTTTCAAATTGTAGTTGTGTTACTGTTTTTTACACGCCCAGCTAAACTGGAACTTTGGGTGTTGTCATATTTACAACGAGAAAGTTAAGCCGATGAAAACTTGTTTGACGTCCCACAAATCAGTTTATAACCGAACACTTTATTACTTTTATTGTAGTTTCTCTATTTTTCATGCTATTGCGGCTTAATTGTAATTAATACCAATCCAGAACAAGAGATATTTTAGTATGAATAATTCAATTTATGCGTCTTAATAGATAGGTCCTCTTTACAGTACGTCTGTAATACTGTGCAGTACTATCGGACATAGAAACTTGTCTGATAGATACTTCCAGCTCAAAGTATATTTTACTCCGAAATTTTAAACACAAGCGGCAACTTTATGACAATGCAACACTATAAGGAACAAACGCGTCGTATATGAATTTTCCAAACAGTTTCTCTCCGCAGGACTGAACTTTGTCCCAGCCGGCGCTTTTAAGCTCCGGAGATCGGAATGCAGTATTTACTGCGGGGAGAGGCTTAGGCGCCGGGGGCCGTGGCGAGCTCTTCGCCAGCGGTTAAAACGTATCGCCAACGCTCGCGCTTAAACGCGCGTTCAAAGTTACGAGGCGGGAAAGGGGGCGGGGTGCCGGCCGAGGGAAGGGGGACGGTTCCCCGCGGGCCGCGCGAGACGCGGCGAGGAAAAAGAGCGTTTACGTGACAGAAATTACAGCATTACAAACATGTTTGCGTCTCGCGTAAAGCGCTGTGGTGTTTCGCCGCGCGCCGCGTGGGCTCTTAACAAAAATCGCGGCCACCGCGCGATAATTCACGGCATACTAAGTTTACATTACGCGTGGAGAGAGCGCCCCTGCGCATGAGAGCGTGAGCAGTGCACGTGGCAAGCCGCAGTGGGAATGGAGGCGCGCGATGAGTTTGTGGTGACGGGGAGAGTGATGTTAATGGACGCGGTGGAGGTGAGTGCAAAGTCGTTGAGGAGGTTGGAATCTGCACAGTAATGTAGTTTTGCCTCTCTCGCGTCTCGTCCATGAAAGTTTTAGCGAATAGATCGCGCTCAAAGTGTCAAAGTTTGTTTTGCTAGTGGATGTTGGAAAACAGCACTGCTATATTAATTATGGTACGAGATTTGTGATTTTAACTATACATAACATTATAATGATTCTGATTTAGATTTTATTTCGCGTCTTCACGATGAAGCGATCCTCTGAGATGAATATGAGGTCGGTAATTTAGAAATTTTGAATAGACTTTCTAATGACTTCAGTGACCCCAAACCATGCTGAACAGAAGCTCTCGTACTTTTTGGTTCGTGGTACACACTTTCGTCATGCTGTTCATGCACTCCGTAGAAACAATCTGCTTGCATTAAAACTTCAAAGCCTATGAAACAGAATATCTACATTACTAATTTACAATGTGCGCAGAAATTTAAAGAAAACTAAACAGCCTCCGACCTTTTGAGAGATGTAGGTGAATTTGTGAGATTTCCAGGAACTCGAGGAAAATCCAAAAACAATTTAAAAGTTTCAATTCTGAATGAAAAATGCAAATATTTGAGTGTCATACATACATTTATTTGAACGGCAATTGGGTATGATCCGGTGGCAGTTAATTGTTCCAATCTCTAATTGCTCTGTTACAAAAGGAAACTTTCCCAAGATCTGAAATTTGTTTCCTTGTTTGAATGTTGTGGGTGTGATCGCTTCGGCCGAAATAATTTGGTTTTTCTAGTCTAGCCTGAATTTCTTTCCAAGCTGGTTGACTTACAAACAATTTATAATGAGCACAAAGCCTCGCCCTTGTTCTTCTCGTTTCTAGAGGTTCTCACCTCTTCTTTTTTTATTGCGTTAGTTCTTTAGGTAAACCTATTCCGCCTGATCTCATACTGCGCCTATCAACTAAACTGTTGGACTCATTATCAGTGCGTCACTGATTACGACATAGCTGACGTCATGTCACGAGGAAGAAAGAAGCTTCAGTATTCACGCGTGCCATTTCAGTACAGCCATTTTTGCTACTCCAAGTCATCATTTTCGACAGTGGATTGCAGCATTTCTGTTGCTGTAGGTAACTAGTTAAAACAATTGACATCACATTTAATAGGTAATTTTGTAATACAATTCTGTTGTCTTATTCCTTCTCGTTAATGAATCACATTACTGAAATATTTAATATACTTCGCCAGTTATGTAGATATACTTTTTTAATAAAACTATTACCGCTGAAAATCCATGTAATTTCATGCTTCCCTACTGTGCTGAGAACAACTAAAACATTATTTATAATAAACGGCTAATTAAACACAATCAAATAATGGTGAATAATGTTGCGAACACAGATTAAAAACAAATGTACTATATGTTTCCTTCCATATCAACCTATTTAGTACCTATTCGGAAAAGGTTTAGCTGGTATTTGAGATGCAAATTTTAGTATACCCAACAGAGCATCAGGACCCATAACGACCATGATGAGAAGATAAACGACTTATTTGTCAGTGGCACGATAAGGTTATGGTAATGATGTGACAGCGTTGGAAGAGGGATGAAGCTAACGCAATAGTAGGTGATTCTCGTCATGTGATGTCACCATTCGAAATTCAGAAAATAAGTCTGAAAATCTGAAGTACCACCAATTGAGAGACATTTTTAATATGCTATTACAAGATTAATGATTACAAAATGCTTGCTTACGATTTAATTGATGGGTTTGTAAAATACTCGAGGATATCCCAAGCAACAATACACAAAACGTTAAACAAAGAATTTTAAAACTTGACTGATTATTAAACTGTATTTCAAGTAATTGACATGATGTTATTAAGATATTTTATACATATATTGTACTCGTATGTACATTTTTCGGTTTTTCCTATCTGATACAAAACGTGTCGACCCATGATGGAGCTGTTGGTAGCTACGGCAGTGGCCGGGTGGTGGGAAGGGATGGTTGCGGAGCCGGCCACTGAGAAGACCGTGGGGTGGTGGTTAGTGGCGCTGACCCATGATGGAGCTGTTGGTAGCTACGGCAGTGGCCGGGAGGGGGGAAGGGACGGTTGCGGAGCCGGCTACTGAGGAGACCGTGGCATGGTGGTTAGTGGCGCTGACCCATGATGGAGCTGTTGGTAGCTACGGCAGTGGCCGGGAGGGGGGAAGGGACGGTTGCGGAGCCGGCTACTGAGGAGACCGTGGCGTGGTGGTTAGTGGCGCTGACCCATGATGGAGCTGTTGGTAGCTACGGCAGTGGCCGGGAGGGGGGAAGGGACGGTTGCGGAGCGGGCTACTGAAGAGACCGTGGCGTGGTGGTTAGTGGCGCTGACCCATGATGGAGCTGTTGGTAGCTACGGCAGTGGCCGGGAGGGGGGAAGGGACGGTTGCGGAGCCGGCTACTGAGGAGACCGTGGCGTGGTGGTTAGTGGCGCTGACCCATGATGGAGCTGTTGGTAGCTACGGCAGTGGCCGGGAGGGGGGAAGGGACGGTTGCGGAGCCGGCTACTGAGGAGACCGTGGCATGGTGGTTAGTGGCGCTGACCCATGATGGAGCTGTTGGTAGCTACGGCAGTGGCCGGGAGGGGGGAAGGGACGGTTGCGGAGCCGGCTACTGAGGAGACCGTGGCGTGGTGGTTAGTGGCGCTGACCCATGATGGAGCTGTTGGTAGCTACGGCAGTGGCCGGGAGGGGGGAAGGGACGGTTGCGGAGCGGGCTACTGAAGAGACCGTGGCGTGGTGGTTAGTGGCGCTGACCCATGATGGAGCTGTTGGTAGCTACGGCAGTGGCCGGGAGGGGGGAAGGGACGGTTGCGGAGCCGGCTACTGAGGAGACCGTGGCGTGGTGGTTAGTGGCGCTGACCCATGATGGAGCTGTTGGTAGCTACGGCAGTGGCCGGGTGGTGGGAAGGGACGGTTGCGGAGGCCGTGGGGCGGCGCGTGGGGTGGTGGTTAGTGGCGCGTCGCGTCGCGTCGCGCGGTTTGCGGCGCGCGGTGGCGGGCGTGATGTATGGGCGCGGCACATGGCGCGTGCTGGGCCAGGCGTGCACCACGGAGCCCTTGGCAGTGCGCCCTCCCGCGACACCCCTCCCCCCTCCCCCCACCCCCACGGCTACTCTGCCCCGTGGAACGACCACGCTCCTGATTTCGGTTAAGCACAGGCGTCGCTGAGTTAGTTGGACGAGCGTAGATATTAATACGTTGTATTTATAATTTTATATTGTGTAGATGCACAATGTATTTTTTATATATTGTTTCAATGAGTCAATCATGGCTTCATGAGCGGGCTGTAAAACAAGAAAAGTGGTTTTAAGTGGTTGAGCATTTGTTGCCTTCACTCCAGATATTTCTATTTCACCGAAACAAAGGATTAAATTGAACAATTAAGTAAACACATCCACATTTTAAACAATTTAATTTATTCATAGGTTTAGAATCGGTTTTTGCTCTTTAACGATAACCAATTGATAAAATTGTTTTAATAAATCTTTAATTTCTTTTCTAAATAATAAGAATACGTTGTCAAAATTTGTCAGAATCAAAATGTGGACTTCCAATCTATAAAATTTTATGACAGTTTTTTACGAATAATAATAATAATGAAGAATTCTGTTTTTTAAATAAATTCATTATATATGCAAGTACTTTCAATTGTTTTATGAATATTCTTTGAGTTGTTCCATGTTCGATCTAAATTGTTGGCTTTTTATGGCAATGAATTTCAACAAGTTTCCAAGAATATGGGCGTGAAATTGACGTCGCTTTTATGCAGATTTTCTTTGATCATCCAGTGTTTCAGACCGGAAACTAGCTAAATAGCAAGTAAATTGTTCATCCATAGAGAGCGTTGATGATGAGTTCATCCGAAGTTGCAAATCACTACACTTTAATGGTTCACGAGATGGTATATGAAATGTAAGTGTAACAATAACCTCATGAGTATTTTCGCAAATGAGAACTTCGTTCACATTATTTATAAATTACAGCACGCTTCCATAAAAGCCAATAGAAAGCATCGGAACATGCAACTCCCATCTGTATTAATAATTTCCCACCCCATCTCCCCACGTTTTCACTCTTCTACGTTCGTAATGTGTCAGAAAACGACCATTTGTGATAGTTCATTTAGCACTCTCTTTCAAACGGTTGAAAGCCAAATGCACATCAAAAGACAGCAATGCCGCAGCAAATTGTTCCAATTCGCGAGCGTTCGGTTTTGCTCCAACCTCTGTGACGCCCCGCCCGGTCACACGAAATGAACCAGAAACAGACTCGATACGCCGAGAGTGCACGGCGGCCGCAGAGCAGCCGGGGGTCAGCGCTTTTAATGGGAAGAAACGAGTGCCAGGAGACTGAATGAGAAATAGATATCCTCGTGATGCACGTATGTGAGCGAAATAGCGTTGATATGTCGCATCTTTGCAGAGAAGGGTAGTGTAAAGTAGTCATATAGAATAGAATCGTAAATAATGGGTAAATAAGTGAAGCCCATAGCACTTTCAAAGAGGGACACTTAAGGACTGGAACTGAAATTAACATGTGAAATAATTAAGTCATGCAATTTAAAAAAATGATGTTGATAAGAAAAGTATTGGATTGTAAAAACGTATATTTATATACTAATATTATATGTCATTGTGAATTTCATCCTGTTTTAATAACATTGACGAGATACATTCAATTAAGAAATAATGTGTCATTCGCATTTAATTTACTTTTTATGGATTTGTAAGCTAGCGTAGGTGTTGTTTCAAAACTGGATTTGGATCAACTAATTCGAAAGCAAACATAGGAGGGACTGAGAAATGAGTACACGGAAGAGTACACGAGAATGTGACAGAAATAGACATTTTAGAGACGAAAAAATGCTCTACTTATTGAAAGAAGGCTGGAAAGGGTGTCAATGATGAATCGGTGGACACTTGACTTCTAATTTAACGGTTGCAACGAACCGGGCTTTGACGGAAAGTCTGTCGTTTAAAGAAGTGCAACGGGATAGCCGCTATTTCTTTAATATAACGATTTCTTATGTGGTTTTAGAGAATGATAAAGAATGACGACGTTGTGGCAGGCCATGGTGGCAATGATAGCGATGATAAAGAGGCAGAACTGGTGACCAAGAGTGATGGAGAACGAAACAAATGTGATAGAGAAGAAAAACTAGTATCTTAACATGTGATAACTTTTCAGAAACGGAGAAATTTTAATCAATCCTCATTTCACGTTTCGACACTCAGGGCATCAGACCTGCTCTTCCGCCTGACCTCGTAGATTTCTCTAAGTTCCTTTTGGTCATCTAGCAGAGAAAAATTATCGGCTGGGCGACAAAATTTTGGTTATATCAGTCGGGCGACGAATATTTAATTTTATCTCAGAGGCTTCATTTAGGCTTGAATATCTTTTTCATGCATTGAATCTACATCTTTGGCCAGCCGGCTTTATTTCCCTTTCAAAGGATTTCTCCCTTCAAAACCCACGAACTTGGGTATAACAGTATAGTCCGCTAACCGTTACATCACCGAAGCCGTTTTTGTAGCATACAATCAAAAATTCAGGGCAATTTTCACCCAACCACGTAAACAGTATTGCCAAATATTATTTATAGCACAATATTTACCATCGACTGCGTAATTTTTAATAAAGCATTTAATTACACTTCGTAAGTTAAACTATTAAAAAACGACCTTGTCTAGTCAAGTGGAAAATCTCCTTCACCCCCACCCCCGGCAGCGCCGTGAGCCCGGGCGCAAGCGGCGCTGTCGGCGGCGGCGCGTGGGAGCGACGGCCGGCCGCGGTGTCGCAGCGCGAACGCTTCCATCAAGCGCGCGATCAAATTTGGCGCCCATTGAGTGCGAGGCCAGCGCTGCGGCGCGTTTCAATGGCCGCAATCA
The DNA here is from genome assembly GCA_011170035.1 of Teleogryllus occipitalis. Classification (NCBI taxonomy): domain Eukaryota; kingdom Metazoa; phylum Arthropoda; class Insecta; order Orthoptera; family Gryllidae; genus Teleogryllus; species Teleogryllus occipitalis. Next base: position 1,489,503 of record BLKR01000010.1, read on the forward strand.
ACGTCAGCCGCGCTTTCGCGCGCGACGCAGGCGCTCACGGGAGAGTGGCGGAGCGCGGGCGGCGGGATCGGGAACGGGGACGGCGGGGCGGCGGGGAGGCAGGGCGGTGGGTGGCGGTGGGTAGGCGGTGGTGTCGGCGGAGGCGGCGGGGGCGGCGGAAAGCGGAGGGAGCGGCGGGGGCGTGACGGCGGAGGTGCAGGGCGGCAGGGGCGGGTCCGCGGCGGCAATGGGCGGCGGGGGCGGCGGGGCGGCGGCGGCGGGGGCGGCGGGGCGGCGGGGGCGGCGGGGCGGCGGGGGCGGCGGGGGCGGCGGGGGCGGCGGGGGCGGCGGGGGCGGCGGGGGCGGCGGGGCGGCGGGGGCGGCGGGGGCGGCGGGGGCGGCGGGGGCGGCGGGGGCGGCGGGGGCGGCGGGGGCGGCGGGGGCGGCGAGATCGCGTGTTAAGCTCATTAGCCGATAATTTTACATGGCGGCCGCGCGCTCGCGCCGCTCGCCAGTGCGCCGCTGCCGTCGCCCCCGCCCCCATCGATCTGCGAGCCGATACCGCGCGCTTACTCGCCTGCGCGTGTTCTAAAACGCGTTTGCCCCGTTTCTTAAGCGGAGGTTTTTACCTGCGCTTTTTAGTTACGACTGCTCTGGGTGTATTACAGGAATTTGTCGACTGCGTGGTAATGTTGTCAGAGGCGGGTAGCCAATTGGGACTGTTCTGAGAGAATTGGAACAAACAAGGTGAAAACTTGAGGAAGAAATTCCATAGAACAAAATCTGTATGATTTGTTTGAAGTCTAGAAGTTTCGTCCAAATATGGACGTATTAAATGATTTTGAAAAAAATACTTATTTTATTATCAAAATTAAGTACTGCTTCTTGGACAATTACATAACTAATTCTTGCCCAATGTTTGCTTATTCCTCAAACCCCGGACTCGTTTAAAATAATATAGTCGGAATTAATGTTCCTCCTAACATTATTTAGTTTATTTAAAAAGCGATGTCGAAGAAAAAGAGTAATATGAAATGTACTTTAAAAATTGCTGAAATGTGGTGTACATTTTCTTTTAAGATCGGCTCCAGATACTTCAATATTAAGAAATTATAAATTATTAAAACGAACTTTCTGAAGAAAGAGTCATTTCTGTACTGAATGCGTGAGAGTAAACAACAGCACGAGGTTATAAAACGTTCCAATTTATCATTTCGTAAATAGAAGGGTTCATGTTATAAATCTCAACTACCCCCAATCTTCAGTGAGGTATAATACCAGCAGTTACGTGTTCTCAACCCTTTAAACCGACTTGCAAGCTATTAACAAAAAGGAGAAAGTCTTTTCCATCGCAGTCAATCGTTCTGACCTTCACAGTTCCCCATTCTGCATTTCATTCCGCTGCACTCTTCTCTATCACCGGTGGCCTCTACGCCTCGCTGTACCCCTTCTCCTCCAGCTCGTCCCTTTCCATCTGCGCCCTTCACCCTCTTCTCCGGGTTTCCCCTTCTCGCTCCTTTGCGCCCCATCAACCGCTCTTCTCGCCCCGCCCTCCCCTCGCCCGCCACCCCATCCCCTCCCCCGCCGCGGGTCCCATCGTCGCCGTGTTCCCGCCCGACGAATTGCCTGCGAGAACCAATCTGACAGTCGTTCCCGAGGAAATGACGGATATAAGTTGTTACGGGGTAAGGGGCCTTGATAGCAATAATTCCCAGTGAAACGTATATTCAGACCGGAGCGTTCCGTCCGTTTCGTTCTGCTATTAGGCGAAAGCTTTGTGGAGCGCCGCCGCTACCGCCCTCGCCTCCTCCACCGCATGTATCAAGGGAGCAATATTGCAGCTTCACATGCGAAGGTAAATTGAATCTAGATTAGATGCCTGATCTCCGTCACAACTGACATAGACGTTTAATATACTACAATGCCACTCCAATTACACGCATGCACACGGAGATATTCCTTATTCCGAAGCCATCTGTCTTGATATGAGCTCGCTAACGGATTGCAGCGGGGTGGGCGGGTCTCATCTCCAGTGCCGTTTCGCGAGTCCCCTCCCGTCCCCTCCCCCACCCCCGCCGCTTCCGCATTGGTCTCGTGGTCCTTACTACCTGCGTCGCAGGCTCTACCTGGCGGAGCGGCTGCGGAGGACAGGATGTGGGTGGGTTCCTGAATTTCGTCGCTTCGTGTACGCTTCCCGAGCCAGCGAGACCGAGTTGGGACATATTATTGTAACGTACATAATTTCATAAATATTGTTCATTCTACTTTTAGTTTTCTCAATTACATTACCGCCAATCTAAATTCAAGTGAACTTCAGTACATTTCTTTACGAGATTTGTAATGTGTTGTTTTTTACTTTCTAGTACACTACTTACATAGTAGAGAGAAAGCATTGTCAAAAGCGGTGATGTTTCCTTTTCATGATACATCATTCGTAGCAATCAGCAATATGGAAACAGAGAACAATCAGACAATGTCAGAAATTGAATTCTTATTTGAAAAAAAAATACTGTTTTTCATCACTAAATATCAGTTTAATTTCAAACTACAATAGCTGAAGCTGGAATGAATTGACAAATGATTGATTAAATTGTTCTCGCTATTACATTTGGTCTAGTGTTAGGACACAATAAATACTTTTGAAACGCCAGAAAATACACAATTTGAATATCAAGGCAATAATATAATAACAGCGAAGTCACAAAACCTTCCAATCGTTAAAATAAGAAAAATTAATTGTAAGTTTAAATGAAATGTCAAGTGTCAATTTTCATGTTATGCTTAATACTTTGCAATCAGCTTAATTTGAAAAATAATTTTACTATTAAGAAAAGTACCAGGATTCAAGTTTATTGACGAAATTTTCTCATTTACTTTTGCTATGTTGAGACTAGGAAATAAAGGAAATAATCACCAATCGTAAAATGTGACCTTATCGTGAAGTACTTCAAAAAGGGAAAACGATTGTGGAGTGTTATTTCAAACGCACTCAATGCAATTCGAATTCGATGTTATTACTGTTTATATCAAGGTATTGATGTCATGGAAATAATATTATCAGAAACACAATTTACCTGTTATAATATTGAGAATCAGTAGCGTTTCAACCGACCACAGATGGAGTAAGAAAAATAATAACTAGATAATTATCATGTTATGTATGATCGCAGCACGCTCATCTAAATGAAAAACGAAACCATTGAACTGGATATCAGTTTGGACTTCATGATTAAAGCCGTACGTACTCTGTTTCTATGTTTCATACAGTTGTATTAACATTATGTGAACATTGCCGTGAAACAATTTTGTCATTCCTCTCTCCTAGATCAAGTCCCATTAATTTACCTTTTACCATTATTTCGTTCTCACCCGTTATTTGCTTCAGATAATTTTAATTCAGTCTCTTTTAGCAAATCACTTTTACTCTTCTCATTCTTTTACTTTCTGTTACTATTGCTCCGTTTAGTTTTCATTCTTTAGACTTACATTTCATAATTATCGCATTAATGCTCACTTTCATGCTCAATTATTCTTGGACATTCATCAACCTGTTCCTGTCAGTCCCTCAACATACATCGCATATCCAAAACGTGTTTACTTGACCTTGGCTATTCCTTTAAAGTAAATACAATACTTCTTTACAACTCATTTTCCGTATCCACATGTTGTTTTTAATATTCACTGCAGATCTTCCTTTTCAGACTATGTATTGCACGATCTTCGCTCTTGTGGTTTCCATTTCTCACACTTTCCTTGCTAACTTCGATCAACCACTCCGTATCGCCTCGTTTTGCCACGCCTCCCCGCGTTTCGCTTTCACCACTCCGTCGCCCTACTCTCCCTTCGCTCCATCACCTCGTTGCCTCCCCCCCCACACTTCGACCGCCGACCTTCTGCACCTCTCCCATTATCTGGTTTCCTTAGCTTCTCTGCCCTGCCTCCCGCTGTCCCGCCATTCTGCTACCCACTCGCGACCGCTTTCCCTCCCCCAGCTCAATCACCACCCCACTCGTGGCCATCTCGACACCCGTTGACTCACCTTTCCGACTCCCACTCTGTGTCCATTTTCTCAGCTGCCCAACCCCCTCACCTCGACGTCGTCCCGACCTCCTCTTTATGATCGCTTCCCCCCTGCCGATCTTTAGGTTTGCTAACCTGCCAACTGCCGCCGCAATAGCGCCCTGTCCATCCACCATCATCTCTAAGACCGCTTTCCAGCGCTGGCTCAGCCACCTCCCATCTCCATCTCCAACTATGTGACGGTTTCTCCGCCTCCACCAATCACCTTCCATTCCCATCACTCACTCTTGTAACAGTTTTCTCGCCTCCGATTCAACCACCTCCCATCCCCATCTCAACTCTATGACCGCTTGCCCGCCACCATCTGAATCAACTCCCATCACACACTCTGTGACCGCTTTCCCGCTTCCACTTGAATTAACTCTCATCCCCATCACACATTCTGAGACCACTTCTCCGCCTCCAGCGATAATTTCCCATTCCCATCACCCACTCTTTTAACCGTTTTCTCACCTCCGACTCAACCACCTCCCATCCCCATCTCAACTCCGTCATCGCTTTCCAGCTTCCATCTAACCCCCCTTCCATCTCCATCCCCCACTCCGTGACCTCCACCAATCACCTCCCACTCCCAACAACCACTCTTGTAACCGCTTCCTCGCCTCCATCTGAACCACCTCCCATTCCCATCGCCCACTCCATGACCGCTTCTCTGCCTCCGTCTCAACGCCCCGCCAGCGCCTCCCGCTCTCCGCCCCTTCCGCCTCCTCCCTGCGAGCCGCGAGGCGCCGGCCGCTGCGCTGCCAATATCTGTCCCCGTTCCGAGATCGATGGGCACGTTCTAGTGGACGGGATATGAACCCAGTAATGCCCCACATACTTTTCCAATATATTGCTTATTTCTCATAAAATCCCCGTCGCGTTCTTTTACAGCCTTTCTTCGCCCGGAAAGAGAGCGATGTTTTATGTGAAATTGTATGCCAACTATAGCGAACGCACATATTGTTTACATTTCTTCCCCCCGGGGTAATATCCGGCGCGCTATTGTCTAGCGTCTCCAAACGACAAATCGGCCAAACAAAGACACACAAATAGCGCGACTGTTTGAAAAAGAATGTTTTTAAACCTAAACAAAGTTCTTGCATTTTCTTAGGCGATGTCATATCCTAATGGCGACCGAGCTAATGTAATACGTTCTTGTAATAATGTAACAAAAGACGGGAAAACGCATTTCGGAATCGCTCGAAAATTAATCTTTTAAGATACGCTGTAAAATGTTATGGGCAAAGAAACTGCACTCCACTAGGGCAGATTAAACGGGGAACCAGTCATCCATTTGTAGAGGCGGGGTGGCAGCAGCGGGGGCGTGGCGGGGAGGGGGTGGGTGCGGGGTGGGGGATGGGTGAGTGGTGGCGGGGTGCGCGGGGTTTAAGCGAGCCACTGCTTCATCCGAAGCTTCTGCCGTCCCCGGAGAGACAGAGAGAGAGAGAGAGGCGGCTCCACTAAGTTGCTGTGGTGGGGACGGCAGGCGAGAGATAGCAGGTCGGAATGAGAAAGAAGAGTTGTGCCGCCGGAGAAGAGTGGTTGGAGTTAAGTAGTGTGTTCAGCTTCTTAAATTTATCAGTGGACAAAGTGGTTGCTTTTGATGGAAGTTTATGTGTGAATTTGTCATTTCAACTCGGTAATTTCCTAATGTTTTTGAAAAATTCCAATTTGTTATTTGCAGCATTTGTGGGAAGGATTTGATACTAGAGTTCGAAAACGTCTTTGGAACACTCTAATCAAACTAACCTCCATTAAGATGTACAGGAAAAAATAATGAACGAGAGTAGTGGATAAATTGAAAGTAGTCTTTGGAGCTCGTGAAAACGATGGGCAATACCGGGTGGACAGTGAACACCAGAAGAGGTCTGAGTGAAATGAATAGAAAGAAGAGAACAAAGACAGCACCAGATACTGCGCAGTGTTAAGTCGTCACGAAATAAAAGTGAAAACAAAAACAATTTGATCGAGTTTATGTGAAACCGGTTGTTCAGGAATTCAAAGTACCTTCATGGAAAAGTAGACTGAGCTTTGATACACTGCTTGATTGATTTATCGGAATGAATTAATAGCTTTTTTGTCATGTAGTACATATACATATATATTTTTACGTTGCGCTGAACTCGTAATACCTCAATCATATTATTTTTCTTCGTTAGAAAGTTATAGAGTAATCAGTCCTTTCAAATTCGCGACCTTGGGTACTGACATGAGGTAAACTTACTATTCATATTAATGAAGACTGTTGTTAATATGACGTCAAATATTTGAGTAATTGACAAAGAGTAATTGACAAAGAAACTAGGGGACATTGATTAGTGTCAGATTCATCGAGAAATAACGTGTCTTTCTGACAGAGCGTGTTACGCACTTGTCTGTGCAGAAAACTAGAAGGTAGATGACGGACGGAGGCTGTGATATATAAAATAATGGGTCTAGATATTTGATGCTTCGAAATGCTGAGCCGTCATCGCTTGGCGTGGTGGAGGAGGAGGCGGAACTGCAGACAGAAGAGAACTGGGTAGAAACAGGACACAGAATTGGGAATGTAGGTAGATGCTTAGGCAGGGGAAGATACAAAAAAGCCTGGAAACAATTAGATTCAGAGCCAGGATTACAAAGAAGCAGACCCGGGAGAGGAGAAGACATCAACATGCTTGGACAGGGGAGGAGATGGAGACGGATGAAAATGGTTATGGAGAAAAAGAAAAGGGTATGGATGAGAGCTGGGAGCAGATAAATCCTGAGCGAAGGAGGGAACATAATGCTGGAAAAGAAGAGACGAAGGTGGGGTGGAGACAAAGATGGAGCGAGCCGGGGACAAGCAAAAGCAAGGCATAGAGCGTATGATGGAGAAGGAAGTGGAGGCAAAGGAAAAGGTGAAAATGAAAGTGGAAACGTACTGTCAACGGATCGCGGTCGAGGCGACGAGTAAGAAACGGAGAGCGCAGAAGATGGGGCGACATACTGGGGACGAAGAGACGAAGGTCGGGCCGGAGACAAAGATGGAGGGAGCCGGGGTCAAACAAATCGTGGCATAGAGCTTTAAATGGAGACAAAGGAAAAGACGAACAAGAGAGTGGAACAGTAATGTTAACGGATCGTAGCCGATGCGAGGAATAAGAAAAGGAAGACGGGGCGGCATGAAGAAGTAGGACGCGACAAGAGAGGGCGTGGCGGGAGGGTGGAGATAGGACGGATCGGAGGCAGCGTCGGGACATGGAGGGATTGATTGATTGTCAGTTATTTCGGGCGCGTCAACTACTCAGGTCATGTAAGTGTAGTGCATGTTTTTTCATCGGGAGGTGGTGGTGATTTTCCCCCTCTGGATGGTGAGATCCAGCGACAACCTACCGTCGACTAGCGGGGTTTTCCCCAACCAGATATCTCCCACTAGGGGGCACCGTCCCAGTTGGGACAAGTCCTAAGTCCCCGGCCAGTCTCCCGACATGCGTGATAGTGTCGTTAGTGCATGTTAGTGTAAGTGTGTGTGTAAGGGGTGAGGATGGAACAAGAAAGAGGAAGGAAAGATCGCACGCGGTGTGTGGCCCGATTGTTAGGGGACTGCTCCGGCATTCGCCTGGTGTTGATCGGAGAAACCTACCGATCAGAGCAGCCGGCCGCTAGAATTCTCTTCCAGTCAGCGACTGAATTCGACGTAGCTGAAAAGCCAGTGTCGAAAATCCTACCGCCGTCGGGACTCGAACTTAGGACCTCCCGGTCAAAGACACTGCAGTGACATCAGTTGATGCACTGAGCCACCGCTCTCGGTGACATGGTGAAGCGGGACGCGACAAGAGAAGGCGTGGCGATGGGGCGAATCGGAGGCCGCGTCGGGAGACGTGGAGGGCGCCGGGTCACACGCGTGGGCGGCGGGGGCGCGGCGTAGCGTGGCGTGGAGCGGCGCGGCGCGAGGCGGCGGGCGGGCTGAGTGGCAGCGACACCCGGCCGCCGCAGCAGCCGAGTTTTTGACCTGCTGGAAATCGTCCAAAACCCGAAGGGAGGCATGCGTCTCCGCCTTTCATCTGCGAAGTGCTGCCGCCGCCTCCGCCGCCTCCACGGCCCAGCGAGAGCGACGGTCACGCGTAGCCTTCTCCCTGCGGGCGCTTTGTATGAAATCGTAATGCGAGATTTGCGCACCGGAATGCATTTATGTTGGCTGCGCGAAGACCCTGCAGCGGCCGCGGGCCTCGGATTATGTACTCAGTGACACCTTATTTTGCGCCATGGACAGTTAACTGCCGGCGACTTAACGAAGCCGCGCTTTCAACGACACTCTTGCTAAAGTTGAAACACGTAAACGTGCAAGTGTTTTCAATGTGGCATCTTAGTGAAACATGTACAAGAAAATGCACTCGAAACCAAACAAACGAATGTGTTTTCGATAAATAAGAATTGTGTTGTTTTGTTGCTACTGATAACACTTAAGTTATTAATTTCGTTTAATATTATTTAATTTAATCAAATGTTTTATCTCATTGCAGCCTATTGCAATATTCAGATTGCATATTATCAGCCCATTGAAATCAAAATCTCTTGTAGTATTATTCACTTTTGTCTTTTACATATCAATTTAAGAACATTTGAAGTCCGAGGACAGAAAAAAAACTTTTTTGAATTAGTAAAAACTGCCAATAAAACGATGGAAAAGCATTCAGTTTTAACTTGAAAAGTAAGTTTTAAGGAATATATTGTCTGTCATCTCGTTATTAAGGCTAAAAAGATTCTGATCTTTTTTCAAAGCAAACACATTCATACTATTTTCCAATAATTTATTTTCGTTAATTGAATGTTTACCCATACTGGGATCAAGTGAGTTGTTAAGACGATTTTAATATAATTGCATCAATAGACCAAAAGTTTTGTTCTAATTACTTTTAATTCTGTCATTTTTTTTCAAATGCTACTCAGTAGTTTTAAAATTTTAACTTTCGTTTAAAAATCTGGATCTAAGACGCGAAAGATCCCAATAAGGATCGAATAATAAAATTTAAAAAAATATAAGTGAAAAATAGAAACCTTAATTTCATTCAAATGATATTTGCATTCTAAACACTAATGTGACGCACTATACATTTCAAATTTCACATAATTTACGTCTCCGAATTATTTAGATTTTAAACGTTGAGTAAAAAAATGAATTCATGTGGATTTTACTAAAAAATGTTAAGTTTTATTCATATTATGCAGATGCTTGTAAACATTTTCAGTTGTCAGAAGAAACACATGTATGATGCCAAAAGATTTAATCATTTAACTGTATCTGTTATTGATAACAAAAATATTTTAAGAAATTAATAATAACAATAACGATAATAATGTATCGAACTTAATAATGTTTCCATGTAAACTTCTTTTCGGCTGAAGTATTCATTTATTTCTTCACTTTCGCAGATTTTTAACTTCACGACAGCAAGGTTCAGCCGCAGCATTCTCCCATAACATGCTTCCTGAGCGCGGAGACCAACCGTTCGGAACCGAATCCTTCTACGCAGACCGGCGTCGCGTATAAAAAGATTGAGACGTGGCTCAGGCAGCTTAATGCGCGTTATGTAACGGATAAGACAAACATTCGAAATGGAAGCTTTTACGTTTAGAAGCTGGTGATAGAGGCCTGGGACTCACGTTTTCACACCGGCCTCTGATACGTTGATGCCCGTGACGAGGCTGAGTGATTCCTTCTTTCAAATATTTACGTCAGCTGCTATACGGATCTACTCCAGGTTCCAGGGTTGTGATGATGTATCTTCTTTGCACCGAATACGATGCAAACCGTTTGGTAGACTTGAAACGCTTCATTGGGCATGTCATTTCTTTTCCAATGCACGTCAATATATTCGGTGTAGTAATGAGAAAATGTCTATTGATCAGTTTACAATTCTCTTTTCTCTGTAATGATTGTACTAAAAGATGAAATAACATCTTGATGGTTTAATCAAGCGAGTGCAGTGACATTTTTCGCATTATTATATCGGTTATATTACAACAGATGATATCACAGTCATGTACAACGAATGTTAACCTTTCGACTCATTTAACGTATTTTGAACATATGTAGCTAATGAAACTTTTCAGAACAACCATAATTACGAAGCGAGTGTTTTTATTAAAACATAGTATGTGTAAGCATATCTAAGTTCTATAAAAAGTACTCTGTACATAGTAATATGATTTCATAAAATTATTCAAGTGGTACTTTCAATTACCATATTATTGATCAAACCGTTGTATAATTAAAGTTCACATCTGGGCGTCGATTCCGCGAATTCATATCGCGTAATGTATTTCCACGTATCCATTGCGGAAGTACTTAATCGAGAGGCTGCTGTGCATCGCTGGATGGGCCTGCTTGCCACCTGGCGCGAGGCGAAAGCTGGAATCCGCAGCGCTGAGATCTGGCGTAAGTGCAATCAGGGCGGGGCATGGCACGGGGCCCGGGGCGGCCCACAGAGCACTTGGGAGTGATTGAGCGCGGCGTTTTGTCATCATAAAGGGCGGAGCTCGCGCCAGACGCGGGATGGAGGGGAGAGGAGGAGTGGGAGCGGGGTGGAATGGAGGAGAGGAAAATGGCCGCTGGTGGGAGGTTGAAGAAGTGATGGGTAGAGTAGTATGGGCGTGGCGGTATTGTGTACGAAGGTATGATATGGGAAATTTCTGTATTGAGCGTAAGTAGGGCATCCTGATGGAAGTGGGGGTGGGGGGTTGAGTTGAGGTTGGAAAATGAAGAATTGAAAAGGCGATGGGAAATTGAGGTTGAATGGGCGCGAGAGATTTGTGTCAGTAGGGGGGCGGGATATACGAATTTGCAAACCGCGTTGGTGCAGAGATCTGATGAGATAAGTCAGAAAAAGATAGGAAACATAAGTGTTTGAAGGGGTGATTCGAGGCTGGAGATGAGCTTTGCGAGATCGTGTGGAGGAGAGAGCAGTTCACCAAGAACTGATATTCCATCCGTTGCCTAAGAGACCGGATGGGAGTGTTGAGATGAGTGCGGGAAACAAATGGGATGACTGAGGTTTGCGTGAGTCTGGTTGCAAATGGGATATTGCAGCTATATATTCAAACCGAAGAGTGTTAGTCAGACGCAATGGTTGGATCGCTCCAAACGGGGCGTGGTGGAATAAGACCGGGATGAGCGAGAGAGAAAAATTGCGCTGCTGTTAGTGACGATCACCAGTGAGCAGTGCCAAGCCTCGTACACTTGCTCCCGGTGGACTGGTCTCGACCAGTTACAACATGACACATTCTGCAGGTGCGAGTTTTCGGGCAATTTTTGAGATACGTGTGACATAGGATGGTCAATTATAAACTGCGATTGGGGAAATGTTGAAAGAGAATAAAAGTGTACCATTTCTATAGCCAGTGGGATTCAGATCAGAAAATATTCACATTTATTCAAACAATAAATTATAGCAATGAGTGTACTAGAAATCTTAATGAATGATTTAAATATTCAGATGATGTTAGCCGACATCATATAATGTGATAAAATTACTGACATACATTGACATCTACCTGATAAAAATAAGTAAAATGAATGTAGTAGAAGATCTTTCGATCTCATGAAATAATATAACAAAACGATGACTAGTCACTTTCTTTTTTCGCAACATCTGATCAGAAACCAACATTCTGGCGCTTCCCCCTCCCCCCACTAGATCCAAACGTGTCTTTGCCGCTTCCGCGCCCCCCCACATCCGCCACCCCCTCCGCCGCATTCACCAACGCCGCCGCCGTCGCCGGCAACGTCGGCGTCAGCGTCGCCGTCAGCACCGCCGCCGCCGTCGCCTCGTCAAACACGCGGTTTAATCAAACCGAATAGCGGAACCCAGCCGCGAACCGGTCATTCCATTAACGAGCCTCGCGGGACGGCCAGCGAGAATGGGACAAACGGGCTCGAATTTTGGGAATTGGAACCGAAACGCAAACGTGTCGATGAACTTCCCCGAAATAAGCTCGCTTTTAACTGTAAACGGCTTCAAAGCAGTGGAAGGATTCTTTTCTGTTCCTTTTTTTTTCATTTCACTGACTGGGGAAAGGGATTGGACGGGTCCGTTTCCAGAGGCTAAACGCTGCATTAAAAACAAAGTGAAATGGCGTGTGAACCGGCCCGTTACGCTTCTCTAGTAACATGCCTTTCCGTTCAACTGCAGCAATAATGCATAGAAATCCATCTGACAGCCTGATATTTTCTCGTAATGGTTGTAATTGTGTGAAAAGCAAAACAGTGTTTCGGACAATTAATTTTTTGCCCATAGAGAGAAAACGACGAGGAGAAAAAAGTTTAATATGGGAGAAGTTGATGATGCGTTGGCAGAGACATAGAAAGGATTGAAATAAAGTGCATATACGTTTATGGAAGATATTCGTAAACTTTGAAAACAGTTTCATTCTAAAGTATGGCGTTTAATGTGAAGAAGGTTTTTAGAAAAGTGTTGCATTGGAAACTAAACGATGATTTGGTTCTGAATATTAATTATCCTTGTATGAAATGAACAAACTACAAAAGCTCAAAAAAACATGAAATGAAGCTCTGCAATATTTTATTACTTTCCGAGAACTGAAATTATTAGATAGAAATGGAAGTCAAGGCAATTTAAACCATAATAAACTAACTGTAGTTAAGTTCACAGAAATGTTGCTGAAATTACTTCAGAGAAAAGCATAGGGAAATTCTGTCGATCGTACTTTCTTCAACTAATATAGTAGTAAAATTACCCAGGACGAACATCAAACCTACCGGTAATTACAAGAACGTCTGCGTGGAATTAACCTTACAAAACATCTACTACACAACAAAGTACGATTAAAGCATTTTAAATGAAAACAAAAAAGCAGATCTGGTAAACGACGATTATGGAGTGGCTAAAAATCAACTAAAGATAAAAGCGAAATATTCACCCCCCAAGTCCTTCCAGTCGGTGGGGGCCCAAACACGCACCCTTCCCCGACGAATCGTCTGCACCCCCTAGGGCGGCTGCACGGGCCTGTTATTTATTACTTCATTACCCGTATTATACAAAATACCTTATGGAGCATTAGGCGCACAGGCGGAAAGAAGGCGCCGGGAGCCCCATTGCCTCCGCCTCCACCCCCGCTTTTGCCACCACTGCCGCCTTCGCCCCTGCCCTTACCTTTGTTACTACTTCCGAATCTACCCCGTCCTCTCTCCTCCTCCATTTCTGCCTCACCTCCCTCGGTCTCTTTCTTAACCCCGCCTCCGTCCTCACCACCTACCCGCTTCGGTCCCCAGCCCCATCTCTGCCCTCTCCTCCACCCTCATCTCTCTCAGTGCCTCATCTCCTCCTCCGCCCTCACCTCCATCCTCATCTCCACCCCCAATCTCACCCTCGCCTCCATCCTCACATCCACCCTCCCCTCTCTCGCCTCATCTCCACCTCCGCCTTCGCCTTCATCCTCACCTCCGTGCTCACTCTCACCCTCGCCTCCATCCCCACCTCTGCCCTCACTCTCGCCCTCGCCTCCATTATCATTTCCACCCCCACTCTCACCCTCGCCTCCATCCTCACCTCCGCCCTCACTCTCACCCTCACCTCCGCCCTCACTCTCACCCTCACCTCCATTATCACTTCCACCCCCAATCTCACCCTCGCCTCCACCCTCACCTCCGCCCTCACTCTCACCCTCGCCTCCAACCTCACCTCCGCCCTCACCTCTCTCAGTGCCTCATCTCCGCCTCCACCCTCGCCTCCATCCTCACCTCCGTCTCACTCTCACCCTCACCTCCACCTTCGCGTCCACCGTCGCCTCCACCCTCACCTCTGCTCCCGCTTGTCCCCGCCTCCGCCCACGCCCAGCCGTCGCTCACGCTCCCGTCGAGGCCGAACAGCTGGATAATTTGTCCATAATTCAATTGCGGGTGGAAATCGCTCTAGTCACGGAAGAGAATGGTGCCTCCCCCGCTGTCCCCGTATTCGCGCTCACCTGAGCGCAGGTGCAAGTGATGGAAAACCAGGTGTGTGCATCTGTGTTGGGAACACGCGAGGTAAATTGATCGAGACGAGTTTTTTTTTATGTCATGAATATGTTTACACCATTGTGATGTTCTTAACGGGATGTTCGCAACCACGTTAATACAATTGATTCTTGGAAATCTTAAGTAATCCTGTAATTATGAACGCCCCGCCACGATCAAAAATTGAACACAGAGGTATCCTACGCGAGGTTTCTGTCTACATACCTACGGAGATCCACATACCTACATCGTAGCCTTCTGAACAATTACGTTTGACAAAACATGTAAAAATTTAATTTTCGTGCTATATTTATTGGAAATTTAATGTAAGCGGTGTTGCGTGCACTTCGGTATTGACCATTTAAATGCGAAAGACATGACATGCAGGGTTGCAAGTCACAAAAGGAGCATAATCGGTATATGAATTGTAGGAATGAGTTGATTGATAAATTTCTGATGTTAGGGAGAGAATATTACAGCTCAAATAATGCTAGTGCATTTTGGCAGCTCTTCTTTCCTCCTTGTAATATCGACCATAATATTCTTACGAGTTTTGGCGCAGCTGAGGGAGAAAAAATATATCAAGGGATATCTCTTCATGTTTTTTTATTTTTCCTACATTCTTTCTTTTATTATCTTTTATGTCTGTTTCCATGAGTCTGCAAGAAGGTTTTTCATTTATGGTTAACCGAATTGATTTTTCAGAAGCTCCGATTCAACTTGATCTTATTTTGGGTTCATCAATATCTGTAATATGTTATGCACATCTGAATTATTTACATACAGTTTTTTTATTTTAATTTCAAATAACTTCTTTTATTTTAATTCATTTCGCTCTTCCCTATTTTTCATTGCAACAGGTCATCTTTTCTTCTCGTAGCTTCTCACAAAAAAATAATATTTTTCTTATTTTAGGCTGCTATTTCCTTTTTCTGATTACCGCAACGCTTTTCATGCAACTTCCCTTGACGTAGGAAACATTCTGATTTCTGTTGCAGTTCGAGCTTCTACTACTCAATGGGTCATGTACTCTGTGGCAAAAATACGCCATAACTCGTAGGTTCATTTTGGTGAAGTCCTTCTTTATTTCGATCCAGCGAAGTCCTTGGACCTATTTGAGCGTTCACCTTTGTTAATAGTATTGGGACAACTGTATGGCTAAATTGTCTGTTAATACGCGCTACATGGTGTAATGACCTTACAATCATACCACAGTCACATCCATGACTAATGCGGGCCTGGATCCCCGTCCTTCCGTACACCCGTAACTTTCACTTTATTAAAATATGCCATTAGAACGACGATTCCCACAATCCTCTCCATTCTCACATTACTTATCGATACCGGCTGTGGTGGTTCACGGCATCAATTGATATCACTGCTGTGCCTCTGATCGGAAGGATCTTGAGTCTGAGTTCCGAGGGTGGCAGGATTGTCGGCTCTAGCCGGATGCTAGATCGAGTTCAGCGGCTGAGTGGAGGAGAATTCTAGCGTCCGGCTGCTTTGAACGGTAGTTTTCCCGTGGTTTCTCTGATTAACATCAAGTAATTGATTTATTGATTGATTTTTTCGTGTTTCCTGGCGCGTCAACTGCTTTGCTCATTAGTCCCGTTAGTGTAGTGCATGTTTTCCCCGGAAGATGGCGGTGATCTTCCCCCGCTGGATGGCGAGATCCGGCGCCGACCTACCGTCGGCTAGTGGGGTTCCCCCTAACCAGGACTCTCCCACCAGCGGAGCACCGCCCCAGCCGGGACTAGCTCTAAGCCCCCGACTGATCTCCCGGAATATGTGGTAGTGTAGTGCATAACACCAAGTAAATGCCAGAGTAGTACCCTTACTAACGGATCACGGACCACGTGCGATTTTTCCTTCCTTGTTCTTCTCACATCCTCACCCCTTCTTACTCACACATTCACTACACTACCACGCATGTCGCGAAACCACTCGGCAGTCAAGTGTCTCGTTCATGGGAGATACCTGGAAGGGAAAACCCCACAACCCCACATATAGGTCGGTTTGGATCTCCTCATTCTGTAAATGAAGAATATCGCCACCTCCTGTGATAAAACATGCACCACACTAACAAGATGAATGCCCATAGCAGATGGCTCTCCCGGAAACACGAAATAATCAATTACGTAATCAATCAACCTCACCTTCAGCGGAGCACTTCCTCACTCCGCGGTGCGGTGTTGGGGATCTTCGCGCCCACCCTTTTGCTCTCCGAAGCGCTACCCCCCCATCCGCCCCCGCACTCTTCCACGGCTTAATCTCCGAGGCGGCGCGGCGCGTTGCGGCGGGTGCGGGCAGGCGGGCGGGCGGCGGGCGGGCGGGCGGCGGGCGGGCGGGCGGACGGGCGGCGGGCGGAAGGCGGGCGTGCGTCCTAACGCGGGAGCTCTCCTCCGCGATGTTTACTCCTCGTCGGGCAGGATAAACAGCGTAGGGCCGACGGCCGCCCCCTCTCGCCACTCCCCGCCCCGCGCCAATGCTCGAATCCTAATGCGCGCCACTCCGCGCGGATTGAGGTATCGAGGCGGCCGTGAACGGCGCCGAAGAGGAGGAAAAATAAACCTCTGAGTGGCCGTGGCATGACTGCCTTCGCTGCACTGTGCACTTCGGTGTTGAGCGAAGTGGTGGCCGATGAGTGAGACTTTCGAATCAGGACGATTGGATTTATATTCATTTTATTGCAAAAAATGACCCAATTTGTAACCGTATAATTTCACTCTTTAACTAAAGTTCAATTAAGCTAAATTATTTCATAAAAAGCAGTATGTAAATGTTGCTCATATCATCGTTAAACAGCGCCTTTGACCGGGAGGTCCTAGGTTCGAGTCCTGACAGCGGCAGGATTTTCGACACTAGCTTTTCAGCTGGGTCGGATTCAGCCGCTGTCTGGAGGAGAATTCTAGCGGCCGGCTGATCTGATCGGTAGTTTTCCGTGGTTTCTCCGATCAACACCAGGCGAATGCCGGAGCAGTACCCTACCAAACAGGCCACGGACCGCGAGTGATCTTTCCTTCCTCTTCCTTGTCCTATCCTCTCCCCTTACACACACACTTACACTGACATGCACTACACTACCACATATTCCGGGAGACCGGTCGGGAGCTTAGAGCTTGTCCCTGCTGGGGCGGTACCCCGCTGGTGGGAGAGTCCTGGTTAGGGGGGAACCCCACTAGCCGACGGGAGGTCGACGCCGGATCTCGCCATCCAGCGGGGGAAGATCACCGCCATCTCCCGAGAAAAAACATGCACTACACTAACGAGACTAATGACCAAAGCAGTTGACGCGCCCGGAAACACGAACAAATCAATCAATCATTCATCGTTAATTTTTAATTTTTAACTACGTCGATAATTTTCCGTCATGAAATAGGGCAAAGGAGCGGAATTAATGTCGTTCATATCTACGAATAACATTAAAGTATACTTCTGTAGAAGTTTTGCATAGCAGAAGCAATTATTTCAGAACCTGATCGAAATCGCCCCCGTTCTGTTCGCAGGAAGTCTTGATGTACGACGTCCACTCGCACATCCCGGCGTGGAGGACGGCTGACAGCAAATGAAGTAGCAGCTCGGGCGGCTGTGGCTGCGGCTGAGTGGGCCTAAGCCATTGGCGCTGGGCGGATGCGGCGGCGCATTAAGCTAATTAGCCAGTCTGCACGCCTCTTGGCCGCGCAGCCCCGCCCCGCCCCCCCGCCCCCCGCGCCTCGTCTGTGGCGGCGCGGGTGTCTTTGTGCGCTGTCCTTCAATCCGGTCTTTCATCATTCATAAGTCGGCGGGCGTCGGGCGCTCCGCGTGTTGCCGCCGCCCGCCGCCCGCCGCCGCCGCGCCACCTGTAAGCCTCTTTGCGGCCGCCGAGGACGGATAATGGCTCGCTAATGCGGCGCCGCGGCCAAGGAGCGCGAGAAGCCGCGGAGATGCCACGCACGCCGCGCGAGGGTGGGGTGGGAAGGGGAAGGAGGCGTGGGGAGGGGGTGAGATTGATTCATTGATTGATTTTTTTCGTGTTTCCGGGCGCGTAAACTGCTTCGGTCGTTAGTCCCGTTAGTGTAGTGCATGTTTTTTTCTCGGGAGATGGCGGTGATTTTCCCTCGCTGGATGGCGAGATCCGGTACCGACCTACCGTCGGTTAGTGGGGTTTCCCCCTAACCAGGACTCTCCCACCAGCGGGGCAACGCCCCAGCCGGGACAAGCTCTAAGCTCCCGACCGGTCTCCCGGAATATGTGGTAGTGTAGTGTATGTTAGTGAAAGTGTGTGTGTAAAGGGAGATGATAGGACAAGGAAGAGGAAGGAAAGATCGCGCGCGGTCCGTGGCTCGTTTGATAGGGTACTTTTGGTACCGTTTGGTAGTTGATGCACTGAGCTACCGCCACCGGTGGAGGGGGTGGGGGAATTGACGGTTCCGATGGAGTGATTGGGCGCTCATCGGTGGTCGCGTTGTGTTGCGTTAGAGCGTTTTTAGCGTTTCTGATGCGTAATTGGATGTTGTGTTGACAGAGGCGGTCTTGAGGAATGTGGCCTTTTCCGTTCAATGATATTACTACATTGATTGTGATTATCATACTAGGTTCTATTATTACGTGTGGTTCTCTAATGCACGTTTAAAAGCATGCAGATTATAAAAGTCCGCCTCTCACTTTCCCATTTAGCTAAGAATTGCCAAGGTATCAGTATAAAATCCACCGCAAAAGACATTGAACGTCGAGAAGGGCCTGATATCTGCTTAATTGGAGCATATTTTTTATATCACTCCAATTATGAAGTATTAACCACTTACGTTGTTTTAAATCGTCGGAATAAGTATTTCTTAATTATTGTAAAAGGTTTAAAATATTTCATAACACTGGTCTATTCCCTAGCAATAAATTTTCATCTTACTCATTATTTTGAGCGCATCATATCAACTACCAATATAAGTTTCGTTATATTTTCCTCCCGTCTCACATCATTGCCTACTTCATTTTCGGTAAACGAAACCCTTCAGCAGTAATCATGCCATCTTGCGCAAGATATATGCTTGAAGCATGCTATTGCGTCACTTCCACCAGCCTTGCCTTGAAATGTTCGTCAGTAAAAGTAGAAGCTCCCAGTTCGTCACACCTTCCTTCTCGCTGCCAAGTTGAAAGCTCCCAGACAACACACGTCTGTTAAACGTTGGCATATTTATCACGAGTGCGCCGCCAGCAAGATGGCTCGGAATGTGCTTTCGAGATAAGCAATTAACAAATCGTGTTACCATCCATTCATAATCTGATGAAGGCATTAGGTTCACATGCAAATCCTGAGCCGCTGGAGGCGGCACACCCTTTTTTCATCACTAGATGGAGCTGCGAAGTGCACTAATAAAATATTTACCCCACGTCGCACGTATTTCCCGCGTCATGTATTTATAAAGGAGGCATTTTCCCTCGCTGGGTGGGATGGTTTTCATCAATATTAAACTAGAAGAAATTGTTTTCGAAACATAATAGAACATATTTTTGAAACAATGTATTGTAATGCACATAAGAGCGTGTTAGTATCGTTTCTGGCAGGGCAGAGTTGGGGGGGAAAAAAGCAAGCACTCCCAACAAGTTGATGTGGAGTAGGGGTGCTTTTAGTACGAGTGAGATGGATGTATTCATTTTGAATCTGAGTAAGAGAGTGAGCGGATAGAAAGGCACTCAAATGCTTTTAGAGCGAATGAGTTTTATCCCGTAGTCAATACAGCGCCGGGACGGGGAGGGGCGAGCGGGGTAGGAGCGGAGGGGGCCGAGCGGGGGGAGGTGGGACGGAGTGGGGGGGAGGGGAGGGGAGGGAGAGGGGAGGGGAGGGGCGGAGGCGCCGGCTTGAGACGCTGAGGCGGAGGCGCCTCGACGCCTGAAGCCGTCGCCGCCGCCGCCGCACGGGAGGGGGCGTGAGATGAGGAGGGAAGGCTCAGCGGGCGAACACGCGGGAACGAGCGGTCAAAAAAGCAGACTATAACTCATACTTCAAGTTTTCTTTCATTACAAGAGGCAATGTGCACCCCAGCACATTGTTGAAAAAAAATTGTTCTACTACGTTTGGGTCTACTTCTGGTTAAATATTGATGTAAATTATTACTTCCAACGAAGGAACAAATTTACTTTTTTGGGAATTTTTTTTCCATTTGACACGTAGTATGAGCTGCAAGAATCGAGGTTCTTTGCTGATATAAATTGTCATTTGAACGACGAGCCATTCTTCATTATCATTAAAGGTCTCACTATAGGGAAGGAATCAACTGTCATTTTCATAGTAATTTGTCAAAACAGCCACAGTTTTTGCCTTATAGTACACCTAAGACTTTTAAAACCATTTTGTCTAGAACTTGAGAGTGACTAAGTGAAATTAACTTCTTACGAGATCAAAACTTTGGAAAATCTTTTGATTTTCATGATATGAATCGCTCAAGAGCTGTTTGGGCATAATAGAGAAATACCATGTTTTTAAAAAATTGTTCGTCATGTAAAGAGATGTCCTTTTTATGATAATGTAAGTTACGTGTGTAGATCATCAAATAAACATGAATGTCTAGTTTTTAACGCAATTAAAAGTAAAAATAAATGTGTTTGTAAAGATATTTAAATGTCAGTCAATGTGTGTAAATTGTTCTCATTTCCGCTAATTTTGTTATCTGCTACACATTCTACTATTGTACTACTTTTATCGAGTAACAAACCTCAAGTCCGTCGATAGCGATTTTGTCCCTTCGAACCTGCCGTTGCCGCCCACTGCGATGTGGCGCCGGCGCCGCGGCCGCGGGGGCGGCGGTGAGGGCGGGAGCGCGTGCCTGCACTCGGCCCGTAGCGGAAGCTTCCTTCCCCTTCCGTCTCTCTCTCTCTCTCTCTCTCTCTCTCTCTCTCTCTCTCTCTCTCTCTCTCCCGCGCGCGCGCCCTCTTCCTTCTTCCATCTCCCCCGCGGGCGGGCGGGCGCCCTCTCTCACCCCACGGGTCACCTGACGGATCACCAACATCCCTCCCCACTCAATTCCATTCCGGCGCAGTTCGCAACCCCCTGATATGTGTCCCTGCAGCGTATCTTAAAAAGCTTCCATATGCTCTCCCCGTACTTGTGTAAATAAAACTGAAGGTACAGGATGCGTCGCAAGTGCAGGTCCTTCACGAATTTATTCGCGAAGGGAGCGAGACGGGTGTGGCGAGGGGAGCTGGGGAGAGCGTGCCCGGAGAGAGCATACCTTTCGCATTTACTGTATTGGTAATGGAAGAGTTTCGTGCACTTACTTTCGCGTTTCCCAGATACAGCTGCTACGCCGAGAAATGCTTTTTCAATTTGAGCCGCGTTTAGAGCACTGTATTTCTCGATGCTTTTAAAAGGTATTCCTAGTATGAGTACCGCGATAATCAAGCGCGTATTTTCACGTACCACGTGACTTTTCTTTTCATTTATTTCGACCATTAAATTTTTCTTCTTTTTTGCCTCTTTATTTTTTTATTTCTTTCTCACCTTTCATCTTCCGTTCGCGTATCCTCTCGAATAAAGAGAATGTTTATCGACATTTTTTTCGTGCGCGGCGGTGTCCATTTGCGTCCCATTTTCTTATTTCCTACTTACGGGGTCGAGTTACTTGTCTTGTTGGGTGTCTCGAAAAGCAGCTTAATCGCGGGCAGGAGCGCTCACGTGCAGTCCGCTGACGCGTCCAGGCCCCCCGTCCTTAAAACGTGGGCCGACGTTCCTTCAGCGGCGCAGCGCCATTAGACAGAAAGCTTCCATTAGATTCCGTGCTTTCTGGACGCTTTCTGACGGCCGCTGGCGGGCTTCTAGGGCGGAGCGAGGCGCTTGGCGGGGCGGGGCGGGGCGGGGCGGGGAGGGGCGGGGCGGCGAGGGGAGTGGCGGGGAGTGGCGGAGGGGACGGGGCGGGGCGGAGCGGGAGCGGAGGGCTGTGGATGCTCGGCTTCTCGCGCGGCTCCAAGTGGATGGAGGGAGATCGAGGGCACCCAAGTGCCTGTGTCTGTTTCGGGATGACGACGGCGGCGACTACGACTAGGACGATGACGTCGTCATGTTTTGAAGCGCAAGCTTCATTTACCTTCACCAAATTGTTTCTATTCATTAGTGTCATTTTTATCCACGATAAAAGGAGTAACTTAGAAGTCCTGCAAATGAATACATGGCCGTTTAAGTCTGACAAGAAAATGTTGAAAGATGTTTCCTCGAAAGAAACTTGAAATATTTTTTACAAAATCAAATAAATGTTATCGTTCATAAAAAAAACAAGCAGTCTGTATTTATGTAATTTCTAAATAATGCAATAAATTATTACCGTCCAATGATTAATCCTATATTTTGATCTGGCACGAATGCGTCGAGTAACTAGTACCTTCAACGACATTCCTAAAAATAAAATATACTTATTTCTATAAATACTTACGTGTCTCTTTTGTGATGGCATTTGAAGAGAGTAAGTTCATTGTATTGCCCCCACTGCAGATGTTTGTTGGTAGGGTTGGTGTCCATGACCGATGATTGACGTTCATGTAAACGATTTCTGGCGGAACTCTTTTGATATTGTCTAGGAAAATATTCATTTAACTTTATGTAATCCTGTCAATCGGTCTATTGGTGATTTATATTCTATTAGTGATTAAAAAGGAATGTATTGTTTCTGCGCCCGTGTTTTTGGACTACTAAAAGAGACGAAGAGAATTGGATGTGAAGCAGGACGGGCAAAGACGGATGTGGGAGAGCGAGAGAGGAAGCAAGGAGGCGCGGCAGTGTGGGGAGCGGGAACCGGAAGAGAGCCGCTGGAAGTCAGGAGAGTGTCGCGGGAAGCGCGGATGGGGAATCAGGAAGCAGTCGGGGTGGAACAGTTAGCAGGAAGGGCAACGAGGGAGGGAGAACCTGGGCGGGAGAAGCATGAAGCGGCAGTGTCGCAAGAAGCGGAAATGGTGTCACGGGAAGCGTAGTGTGGGAAGAGGGAAGCGAGCAGGGCGGAAAGGGGAAGTCAGGAGGGTGAAGTCGGAAGCGTGAAGCAGGCGCGCGAAGTGGGAAGCGGAGAGGGCGAGCGGAATAAGGGCAGGAGTGAAGGGAAAGCGAAGCAGGCAGAGCTGGAAGCGCGAAGGCGAAGCGGTAAAAGTGGAGCTGGGAAAGCGGAGAGAGCGAAGCGGGAAAAGCAAACTGGGGAAAGCGGGGTTGGAAGGGAGGAAGGCGACGCGGGAAAAGCAAAGCAGGGAAAGCGGAGCTGGAAGAGGGGAAGGCGAAGCGGGAAAAACGAAGTGGGGAAAGCGGATCTGGAAGCGGGGAAAGCGGAGCTGGAAGCAAGGAAGGCGAAGCGGGGAAAGCGGATCTGGAAGCGGGGAAGCTGAAGCGGGAAAAACGGAGTCGAAAGTGGGGAAGGCGAAGCGGGAATCGGAAGAGAAGTAGCTAGAAGTGGAGAATGAGGAGAGGAAAGTGAGGAAGTAGTTGGTAGTGAGGAAGGTAGAGCTGGAAGGGGGGAAGGCGGAACTGGAAGCAGGGAATTCGGAGCTAGAAGCGGGGAAACCGGAGCTGGAAGGGGAAAAGCGGAGCTGGAAGTGGGAAAGACGGAGCTGGAAGCGGAGAAAGCGGATCTGGAAGCGGGGAAGCCGGAACTGGAAGTGCGAACGACGGAGCTGGAAGCGGAGAAAGCGGAGCTGGAAGCGGGGAAGCCGGAGCTGGAAGGGGAAAGCCGGAGCTGGAAGCGGGTCAAGGGGAAGGTAGAAGCGGGGAAGACGATCTGGAAGCGGAGATTCCGGAGCTGGAAGCGGAGAGGAAGAATTGAGCCGGAAGGGGGAGGGGGCGGGGGTGGGGAGCTGTTGCCCGGTCGGCGCCTAACTCATTTCCGCGGCCGCGTCTTGGAGGTCGGCCGGCAGCGGCCTGGGCACCGCGTGGAGCGGAGGGGGTGGGGCTACTCGGCGCTCGAAGCCAACCCTTTGTTGCGCTCTGGCCGATAGCAGCGCTTTAATTATCTCTTCCAAATACATTTCGACCTCTTATTCCTCCTCCGGCTTCTCCTCCAAATAGCTCTGCCCTGTGTCCGCGATTCCACGACTCCACCCGTGGCTTCCTTCCCGAAAGCCCCCATCACCGCTTCAGCCACGTTCCCACCCCAGTGCCACAGCCCTACGTACTCCAGTACACCCTACCCCCAATCACCAATTTCTCGAAATGTTATTCATTCTGCGCATTCTCCTCCACACCTGCAACCTCTCTCCACTTCCCAGACATCACCACATTTTGATAAAATCCCAGCTATTTGTTATCTTTTCCAATCAATTTTCCCAACATTTCTATTTCCAAACCCTAAATACATAATCTACTCTTCATAACGTTTCCACATTTAATATCTTCCACCAAAATTTTCGGTCATTGTCGTTCTCCTCAATCTACACGGCACATCTCTTTCATTACATTTTTGCAGTTCCCGTCAGCGTCTAAAACTATGCGTCTTGTTGTCTCCGCCTCGGCGCGACCCCTGCGGGCCCCCTCCTGCCGCGCCGCGTCTTCAGAATTCACGACACATCCCCGGCGCACCCCGCCACTCCCCGCCCTTTTCATTTCCACTCTCCTCTGTTCTGCGCAGCTCCCCGCACTTCCGTTTCACTCATTTAATTGGCTGCTTGTTTAATTAGAGTTCCACACTTATCTCTCATGCATTATACGTGTCTCTTAACTCTATCTCGTGCGGCTTCCTTCTTTTAATGCCGCGCTTTGTGAAAAATGTGTTCGGTTCATTTCAGCTGGGTTTCTACAAATTAAAAACCGTAATTGCATTTACCGTGTGCATTGAGCCGTTTCCTTTGCCTCTGTATCCTCTAAGTTCTGCGCTTTCTCGTTCTCGTTTTCTCTTTAACTCTTTTTCCGCCTTCTCTTTAAGGCGGCTCCTTTCCTCGTTCTCCTAGCGCGCCCTGTTCCACTGCCGTAAGCATCTCGGCAGTCGGGCGACCTTCGAGGGTTTTCTTTGGGTAGGAACTTGCACACTTGCGTCCTCTCATTGTCTCCCTATCTGGATTCATTATTCCTTTCCTGTATTTTTAACCAGAGCGGAATGAGGTTAGTTTCGCGAGCTGTAACCTGCGGAATAGCGTTTGCAGGAGAGAGACAGTGGGAGATGGTCGAAGTGACGTACTTGCAGGTGGAAATGGCGAGCTAGAAAATTTTGAAAATTCCGAATGATGATAACTGTACACAAATTTTAAATTCTTATTATGTTTTAATAATGTCTAAGGAAGAAATATGGTTAGATGGATTGAATATCGACATTTTCTTTTAAATTTATTTTTTCACACTTTCATGATATAATAATATAATAGATGATATAATAATAAAGTAATAAATAAATAGATTATAAATGATATATGAGAAATAGAAAACTATAATTTTGGATAAAGATATATGCTCTCTTTACAATAACGTCTGTAAATTGAGATTATCCATACGGCAGCGATTTTTTGAATGATTACAATGGAAACATACTCTATGAAAATCATGATTTTCAAATAATTTTTGCCGATACCACAATAATAGTCATTTCGTTTTATTTAGTCTCTATTTAGTATTTGATGCAGGAGGAGATACTGACGAAATGAAAAACCCAGATATCAGAGCAAAAGGGACTATGTAGAATGTGTACAATAATTTTTGAAAATTCATATCATTAAACGCAAATCGTCTTAATGACGTTACCTCGGAGGCTAGATATGAGCTCTAGATGAATTAAATACTTATTCAAAAAGAACGCTAATTTCTTATATAAATGAAATAAAAACAATTTTTTAAAAACTGAAATTACTATTTGTAACGGAATAAAGTTTCTGAATACATCAAGATCCAATTCAGGGTTTTCCATAACACGAGTTTACTCCATGGTGATTAGTAATTACGAGTATCTCTTCTTTTTTTCGTATTCCTCTCCCCCTCCACAACATTCACGCCCCATTCTCAGCTATTTGATCCCCACCAACATTAACCCCACCTCTTTCTCGTCCTCCCCTCTGCCTCTCGCCCCACCTCTGCCTACAACACCATCATACCAGCTTCTAGTCTCATCCTTCTCTCTACCTCCTGCTCTATTTCCACCCCATCGTCTTCCTCCCTTCTTCTCCCCAACCTCCTCCCCGCCTCTCGTCCCGTTTCCTTCACCCCGCTGTTCGCCTGGGCCCGCCTCTGCGCTTCATCTCCTCCCACAACACCATCATACCAGCTTCTCCTCCATCCTCTCTACCTCCTGCTCCATTTCCGCTCCCATCACTCTCCTCCCCTTCTCTCTCCAACCTCCTCCCCGCCTCTCGTTCCGTCCCGACCCCTTCCCCCGCTGTCCGGCCGGGCCCGCCTCTGCGCTCCATCTGCTGCCAACGAGTTGCCAGGCGCTGAACACACATCGACTCGGCCCACTCGCTCGTCGGCAAGCACTTCACACGCCGGCGTTTTTGCGACCCTGCATTAAGCATGAATGCAAAACGACTGATGTTTCACGCTTTTACGTCATTGCAATAAGCGAAGAGCTGGCGCCCGCCCTGTTCACACGTAATTTACTCGTTGTTTCAGTCCCGAGAAGTCACAGAAACGCGTTATTTCTAAAGTGTAATAATAAAACGGTTAATTATAATGTTTTCTAGCAATTGGGCAGCGTTGCAAACTCGCTGTACCATCAAATCACACACAATGACGCTAACCACTCACGCCTGCGTTCCTGCGCAAAAAGCGCCCCTTTTATCCCGTGTAACACGAAGCGCGTTTAACGTATCAAATTCCCAACTGCAGATAACTGGAAAGCTTTGAAGCGCTGGGCGGCATCAAACGACGCAGAAATGAGTAATTTTTTTCTCTCTCTGGCGCGCGCGACGCCCTCTAATGGGGTCGACAGCGGAAGTTGAAAAAAACCACTGATGCACGTCACACCAGCCCGCGCGCTGCAGCGGAGGCGACGGGCGCGACAGTCACGACTGTGTCGTCCTCTCCCGCGCTTTTCTTTCGGCGTGGAGCTTCCTGCTCGTCTACTCTGCGACATCTTGCATTTCTGCCACGTTATAAGGAGTCTTTTCTTGCCATCTGGATCAGGTGTTTTTGCCCAGTTCCTTTGAACCACTGAACAAATGCTGAGGTTACGTGATTTGCTTTTGGAGCCTAATACAGCATTCATCTTCGCCATGGAAAATCATTTATGATTTTTATTGGTTTTATGCACGAAAGGAAATTATCAAAAATCCGCTGAGCATAATATTTAATCTTAGTACCCAAAGAGAGGTGTGGAGCTTCCTTCTCGTCTACTCTGCAGCATCTTGCATTTCTGCCACGTTATAAGGAGTCTTTACTTACCATCTGGATCAGGTGTTTTTGCCCAGTTCCTTTGATCCACTGAACAAATGCTGAGGTTACGTGATTTGCTTTTGGAGCCTAATACAGCATTCATCTTCGCCATGGAAAATCATTTATGATTTTTATTGGTTTTATGCACGAAAGGAAATTATCAAAAATCCGCTGAGCATAATGTTTAATCTTAGTACCGAAAAAGAGGTGTGGAGCTTCCTTCTCGTCTACTCTGCAACATCTTCCATTTCTGCCACGATATAAGGAGTCTTTACTTACCATCTGGATCAGGTGTTTTTGCCCAGTTCCTTTGAACCACTGAACAAATGCTGAGGTTACGTGCATGCGCAGATGAAGCCTTTTCTCTGCGCGCTTTAGCTACTGCTTCTGATACCAAGGAAAGCTGCAGGAGCGGATGAGCTACAGAGCTGAATCGAATTCAACTATAGCTTGGAGGAAATTTCTAGCATCCGGCTGCTCTGATTGGTATTTTCTGTGGGGTCCACGTTTGATACCAGGCGAATGCCGAAACAGTACCGTACTACCTTAATAAATGAGTCAAGGACCGCGCGTGATTTTCCTATTTTCATCATTGTCCCTTCCTATCCTCTCACACACAAACCCTTACACGCACTACACTACCACACATGTCAGAAGACTAGTCGGGAGCTTAGAGCTCTCTGCGGTCCATACTCCGCTGGGAGAGATTCCTGGAAAGAGTAAAAACCCCGCAATCCGGCATGAAAGTCGACATGAAAGTCACGTTTCAAAGGTGGAGATGCAACTCCAGCTCTCGGGATATAACACGCACTAGAATCAAGGCACTAATGACCAAAGTAGTTGACGCGCCCAGAAAAAATATAGTCACTCACCTTAGGGGCGGGCGAGCACGGGTGGGAAGGACGCCTTGGCGTGACGGCCACGCGCAATTTTGTGCCAGATGGCTGCGCAAATGGGGCGCGGCGGCTCAGCCTCCACCAGCTGCCAGCGCCGCCACCAAGACCGCGCCTCCCGACCTCAAGCGCCCTATCCCCGCGTTAAACGAACTGCGTGCACGACTGGGTGTCGGAGGCGTGAATCGTACAACACTCAACGCCTGAGTTAAATCTAACCAATTGATTTTGTTTTCATGTTAAAAAGCATTTTAGAGTGTACACGATTCGGGATAACAAAATTAATGGCACCAAATTTTATATTTAAGCCGAATATTTCCTTCTCATTTTTTCTGCGTATTTAACGTATATTTACGGGAGAAACATGAGTGTTGCAGATTTTATACTATTTACTAGGTTCATGGGGATTACCCTTTCCCTTCCTTGAACCACTATCTACAACAACGCTATAAACATCTTCTACTCAATCGCCAGTAATTAATTTCCCTCTCGGTTGTACCAATTTCAATTTTGCATCCTAATTTGGCTACTACAATATAATTTCTGCGTTTCCGCTTCTTTCCTTCATCCAACTAACTTATTTCTCGCAATATTCGCCTTCGCAACTACGCTCTATTATCCACTTCCGCAGTTACCAACCTTCACCTTCCTGGCAGCCGGGAGTAGCCTCTTATAATCCCCCCTTCTTGGACTTCAAACATTCTTTTCTGTTATTTACTTATTTTATTTTCATTAAATTACTCTTGTTGCTACTGGTATGACCCATCTTCCTCCACATTCACTAGACCTTGTGTTTTCTTCTCGACTACTACCAAATTCGTCGCCGTCGCAAATTTCTGCCGCTACGAGTGCTGTTGCATTCCCTACTTCCTACCCCGACGCCCTTGCCTTTATCGTCACCGCGACGTCCTTTTTCTCCGCCTTCGCCTCCCTAACAGTCTCCACCATCACATCATCACCTTGGCTACAGCCCCCGCCTCTTCCACTTCGTCCGCCTCCACCATGACCCCATCCCCGCCTCTGTCCATCTTTGCTTCCGCCTCCACCTCCGCCTGCACCACGATCACAGCCACTGCCTCCTCCTCCGCTCCCACCTCCGCTTGCACCACCCCCACTTCCTCATACGCCCTCGTGTCCACCACCAATGCCGCTGCCGCTCCCACGCCCCGCCCCTCTCCTCTTCCTCTCCCATTTTCGCTACAGTCCCCGCCTCCTCCACCATGACCCCATGCCGACTCTCTCCCCACTGCTTCCACCTACTTCTTCACCACCGCAACCACCACCGCCTCCGCCTGCGACTTCACCACCGCCACCGCCACCGCCTCCTCCTCTGCCCCAATCTCCGCCAGCGCCATCCCCACCTCCACGTACGCCCTCGCGTCCACCACCAATGCTGCCTCCGCTCTCACACCCCGCCCCTCTCCCTTCACCTTCACCACTACTTCAGCCCTCGCCTTCTCTGCCCCCCCTGCCTCCGTCTCCGCCTCCACCGCCGCGGGGCGGGCGCCTCGCCTCGCCTCGCCTCGCCTGGGCGCGCGAGTGGCGCGGTGCCGCGGCCGCCACCGCCGCCGGACGTGTCGTATAAAGCGGATCCTATTAATTAAATAAACAAGGGGCGCGGAGCGGCGAGAAGAGGGCGGGGCGGGGCGAGGAGGGGCGGGGCGAGGCGGCACGCCAACAGCGCGCCGGCCAGAGGCGCAGCGACGGGGACGGTGAAGCGGGTAGCCCGGCAGCCAGCACACGAAGGCTCAACGTTCTAAATCGAGCAATCTGACGAAGGAAGTAAGTGAATACCCGTGGTAATGATTTCACAGAAGCCACTGGAGAACTATTTATCGGCGACGCAAAAGATGAAGATAAAAAGATGTAAGGCAGCCATCTCGAATGGCGACGCCAGTTTGAGAAGGCAGCGCAGCACATCAGGGGCTTGTGCTTGACCCTCAGGCGATCGCGGCAACTGCTTAGAGCGTTGAGCAGTATCGCGATTTAATTATGTCAAAGGCGCAAATGCTATTAAAAATGTTGATGAGAAAAAATGAGATAAAGGATAGCAGTAAAAGTAAGAACGACTCGAGGTCAAGTCGGACACCTTCCATCTGTGGACACCGAGATTGAAACATAGACCCAAACATGTGGGAATTGTGGTAGACCAAACTGATTCGCACCAGATTTTCTCGGGATATTCTACTTTCTCCTGCGTTTCAATCCACCACTCTGTCATCATTCAGTATCATCATAGTAGTTAATCATAATAGGCTCCAATTCATCTGAACCATTTACCTCAGGTATGGCGAAAAAGGCTTGGTCCTGATGATGTTAAAAAAAGGACAGCCAGATATAGATCAGCAAGGTACAGCGTATGGCGTTGGTTACGAATGAAGATTATTTGCCCATAGGGACGCGAGGCAGTGGCGACGGCAGCGCAAGCGCGTGGGTGCGAGCGGGTCGGTGGGCGGCGCGGCGTCGGTTTGGCTGGCGCGGCGTCTGCGCGGGCCGTTGGGCGGCGTCGCGGCGTGGCCGATAAAGCGCAGCGCGCGAGCGCGTCCAGGCGGAGAGCGGCGAGCGGCGCCGCTGCGGCCGAGTGGCAGCGCGCGGCGCGGCGCCAGCAGACACACGCCCCGCCCCGCGATAAACGCCTCGCCGCGGCTGCCCGGCGCGCCCCTCCCGCTCCGCTCCATCCCGCTCACCCACACCCTGTCCACCCGCTTGGCTCCGCCCCACCTAATCCATCCCACCTACTCGCCCGCCCCGACCTATACAGGGCGCCCGCCTTTTCCTCGCCGCTTCACCTGCTCTCTCTGCCCGTCTCCGCCTCTCCCGCTCCGCTCCATCCTGCTCACCCACACCCAGTCCACCCGCTTACCTCCGCCATTCCGAATCCACCCCACCTACTCGCCCGCCTTTTCCCCATCGCCTCACCTGCTCTCCTTGCCCGTCTCCGCCCCTCCGCTCCGCTCCATCCTGTTCACCCACACCCAGTCCACCCGCTCACCTCCGCCATTCCGAATCCACCCCACCTACTCGCCCGCCTTTTCCTCATCGCCTCACCTGCTCTCCTTGCCCGTCTCCGCCCCTCCGCTCCGCTCCATCCCGCTCACCCACACCCAGTCCACCCGCTCGGCTCGGCCAATCCTAATCCAGCCCACCAACTCTCCCGCCCCGACCTATCCAGCGCGTCCGCCTTTTCCTCGCCGCCTAACCTGCTCTCCCTGTCCGTCTCCGCCCCTCCCGCTCCGCTCCATCCCGCTCTCCATCACCCTATTCACCCGCTCGGCGGGATTTCTCTTCTTTTTTGAACAAACATATAAAACAAAACGATGAACGGAACAGGTTGGAATGGGCTATATAGTAGGTGACGATTTAATACATTGTATGTTTTAATGTAGTCGAATTCAGTCATCTGGACAACACAATTACCGGATTGATATTGCTTATTTGACTAGCTTCTCTTCCGCATTTTCAAATCAACGGCGAGATTCTGAAATTTCCAAGACAACGGCGAGGCTTTGGAGTTCGTCGTAGAAGAGCGACGCAGAATATGAAGTTTGATTAATGAATAAGTTAGTGGCGTTTTAAGCGAAGACATATACTCATGAATTATCATCTCCGTTCCCTCATAATTGAAAATACTAATCTAGGAATGACAGGTACGCTTTCTTCAACAATCTCTTGGACGAAATGACTCAAGAGAAAGAAGTATTAATCTTATAAAAATAATATTTCTTAATTTTCTTCTTCGATCTTCTACTTCCTCACAGAATTTTGACACGAAAAAAAATGCCCAATATCTTCAGAAATAGTAGTACAGAGTACATTGAACTGTAAGAAATATTGTTGAAATTATAAAGGGAAAACAGAGTGACTCTCCCTCTATAAATATGCAGTGACTTCCTTCTCAATTATCAGTAATTGCGTCATCAATAAATAACGACGTGTTTATTACTATAAAGGCTCGTAAAATGAAGTTCGCTAAGTGCAATAGCACGCCTGTGAAACTTGGAAGAGTTGTTGGAAACGTGACTTAAAAACAAAGTACAAACATTGAAGTACATTACTCACATCTGACTCATCAGATATACGTATTAATCATTTTCCAATCAACGCAGTTCTTGCGTTATATATATATTTTTATAATTCTAAGAATTATTCTTGAATTATTGGATGCGAACAGTGAATGCGCCCTTATTTTCACTTCTCTTCAAATTATGTTAGCGGGCCTTCTGTAACGAAGCAACGCCATGACGGCCAGAGGAAAGGCCGGCGCGGTGTAGGGTGACCGTGGAGTGGCTCCCCAGTCCAGCGCTCTCAATGCAGCGCCGTCGACATCGCCGCCCCCCGGGGCCGTCCACCCCCTCGCCCGCCCTCCCCCTATTGACACACGGCGCGGCACATCGACGCTCTTGCAAAGTACTGATAATGGCGGTAATGACGTGGCCATTAGCCCGCAATCTATTATGCCTACTTCCACGAGATTATAGCAGTGTGTACTATGCCGCGGCGCGGCTATGGCAGGCGGGAGATGGAGAGAAGCGGCGCGACGCGAGGGCGGAAGCGGGGGATGGGGGGCGGGGGTGGGACGGGGAGCGGAAAGAGGCGGGGCGCCCGTGTTGATAGAGAACGCCCCGCCCCCCTCCGCGCAACGCCTCCTAATCAACTCCGAAGCCCGCGATAGAATTGCGTCGCTTATATAAGGGAGAGAACGTCAGGAAAGTAGATAAAGAGTTAATTGAATAAATGGCTTGAGAAATAAAAGCAGGCTGGCGGGCGGGCGGACTAAAACCGCGCGCGACGCGGGGGCGGCGGGGAGGGAGGCGGCTGTGTAAACACTTCCCCTCCCCCGCACCCAGGGCTGTCGCCGCCGAAAGGACGTCGCGTCGCTTGCGGACGGCCCGGCGTTTTCACCTCCGTTCTATTGCTGCCACTCCACGCTCTTCCGACACTTCGTTCGGAGGAGGCGAGTCGGGAATTTTGTGGGCGGCGTGGTTGGCGGTGTTCCGTCCTCATTACTGGTGCTCCGCCGACTCTGCCATTGCCGCGGCCTCTTCGTGGTTGTAACACAGGACTGTCAACTCAACGAAGATTTTCAGTGTTTATCCTGCAATCGTGACAGGCTTGATCAACCCCAAGCACCACCGTCTCTGTCACTGTCAATGACAGTGACAGTGGCCTGATATTGTGATTACGTAATACTGAGATTGACACTGCTAACGCGATCGCTGTGATGATTACCAGTACGAGTATTATCATTTTTACATGAATGCTGATGTCATTGCCACCGTGACTTTCATTACCCACCTCACGCTCACTATCACAATACCTATTCCTCCAGCAATAGCATCCTCCCCGCCGACAGCTCAAACCCCATCACATTCACAAAACGCTCTCACCTCCTCCGTTAAAATCCTCACAACCTCCAATAACTGCGTCTTCACGAGCCCTACTTCCCACTCCCTCTCCTGTTTCCTGTCACCACCCACTTAATGCCCTCATTCCCAGCATCACCTTCACCTCCGCCTCGTTTGCACAGCCACCACCTCCGCTTCCGCCGGGCGTTCGTCCCTTCCGCCATTGGCCGCTCGAGTGGGAGGCATTAAGGTCCGTTCGCGCCTATTCCCGGCCAGCGCCTCCCCTCCCCCGCCCTTCCTCCCCTCCGTATTAAAAGCTTTCCAATATTCTCCATTGCAGCCACCGTTATTAAGCGGTGGTGTTCATAGCGATCGACACAATTATTGACGTTTTAGCGGTGTTAATCAAAATTGTAAATTGGGACTTACAGGGCCGGGCGGCGCCGCGTGCCACGCGCCGCCGAGGACGGTGGAAAGGGGAGGGAGGCGGGCTGCGAGAGGGGAGTGCGAGGTGGCTGCGCTGGCGGGTGTGGAGTGAGTGGGTGGGGGCGGACAGCTTCAGCTCCAGAGGTGGTGGTGGAGCCAGTAGTGCGAGAGGAGTGGAAAGGGGACAGGTAAGAGAGAGGGGCTGGGAGGCAATAGAAGCTGAGAGGAGAGGGGTCTGGAAGGATAAAGGGAGGGGCGGGGAAGGTAGAGGTGGAGGAGAGGGGAGCGGGGGCGGCACTAGGAAGGCGAGGGGGCTGGGAAGGGGCAGGTCGGGATGGGGAGATGAGGTGGGAAGAGGGGCGGTGTGGAGGGGTGGGGGTGGCTGACGTAGGCGGAAGCGACGTTCGCGCCGCAAGTGCTCCCCGTGTGGATGAACTCGAGTGGGATGTGCGAGTGCCTGCACTACGTAATACAGCTCCATATTGATGCAGATGTTGCACTCGAAATTGGTGGTCATGGACGCCAAATGCCTTTTTGATCGCTAAATTGAATTCGTTGATACACCTCTCTGATCGTAAGTGATTCTCGAAACAATCTCAGTGTTTCACGTTTGTTCAAAGTTAGTTCTAATTTTACGCATCTTAACACTAAACCAGTAAGCTTAAAACTGTGTATATACAAGTATACACTATATACGTATATATAATTAGAACAGTTCCAAATTTCTACAATGTAAACGTTACAACATGCTTGGATAAAATTACAAATAAACGATAAAACTAGTCATTGTTATGCTATATTGACACAGAGACTTGTTTTGGAAGGCAAGTATTAAAATTATTCCACGTAAATGCTGTAAACGTCCCGCCAAGTGATACCACAATATTAATCAGTTCGGCAAAAAGTCTTTAAGCTTCAGGAACTGCAAAATGTTTTTTGAAAGTAATCCCTCGCTTTTTATTTTGTATACCGTTACATGTTTATACCAACCGAGTCACCCTCGACTAGCATCTCACAGACAGCCAGAACCGACGCCAATGTGCTGTCCTGTAGTAGGCAATAAAACTCTTATTAAGCCCACCGTAAGACGTTCTTCTTAACCCATAGGATCCATATGGACGAGACTTTCAAGCGGTGGCTGTCACATTAATCAGAACCAAAGAGATTAATAGACCCGTTCTGCAAACAACACAAATATTCCAACATGTATGTAAATCAGAGAACGTGCTGTTCCGCGTCGTGTTGCAACATAGACGTGTTAATCTAAAAATATTGCGCTGACAGATCTACAAGCACACACCGCGGAAAATATTACATTCTTGATAATGCGAAGTGTACACTAATGCTAGATTTATAGCAGTGGATTCACGGTTTTTCAGGTGGCGCTGAACGAGTAGCAGACAGGGTGGCGTTGTGAGGCATGGAGAAATTCAGAGGAAAATATAACAGTTGGCAACCTTGCGCCGAGGTAGTGATGCTTGCGGCGAGGGTACAGGCGTGTTCGTGGATGAAGTGGAAAACGGCGAAGGGACCTCAACTGGTGAGTTACGTCATCTAATTAGTCGGTATCTCTTGATGTACTTTTTAAAACAAGCTCCAGAATAAATATTCTCAACGTAGGACATGCTTTACAGGAAAACAGAGACGGAAAAACACGACTACCACATAATAGGCCATTTTATCGTGTCTGAGAATGTTCCTTTACGTAAGGTTTTAAGCTTCATTTCACTTTCCTGGAAGATTTTCGAGATTTTTTAGTTGTGGTTATTAGGTTTTCTTTTTTTTTCTTGATGCTTTATTGAGGAAACTATGTATTTGTATGATTTCACATAAAACAGCTTGTAACTAAAATATTTTATTATTATTTTCACTAAATAAAATAATTTTGTTTACGATATTCAAACGTAATGTAATCATCAAATGCAAATTTTAATTGGTAGTTTTGGAAACAAGTCACTTTTACAACTACTAAAGCTTTTTATGTTAGCGTTTATACCTATGGTATTTAATTTATTCAAAATCATTATGATAATTTTCATTTAATTGTCATATTTTGCAGAGGAATAATTGATTCGAAACCTGGAACCACACACTCAACAAATATTCATTGGTCAATCATTTTATAAAGTAATATAAAATATGTATGTCTCATTTTTTTGTCTTCAGGTTAATGCATTTTGAATGATTTTGAAGTCTTGATTTCTCGCATTTATTGACTTTCTTCTACATTTTGGAAAAATATTAATCCTACATGAGCTGTTCGAGAATACTTTTATAAGCAGAGTTTAAAGCAGTTTGTGTGCAGAGTGTAAAGCGTTTATAAGCAGAGTTATAAGCAAACGTTTTCTCCGACAATAATGAAAATCTGATTGACCCTACAGAAAACGCGTCCTATTTTGAAACGCCAGTCGTTTAGGCGGTGTGTGAGTCCGCACGTCACCAAAAGTGGATGAAGGCAAAGTAGTGAAGTTTTTTAACAAACACTTTTTAACAAAGCGAACGAGATTACAAAATAAATGATAGCAGTACACGACACTTACAATTTAAAACATTTAAGTCACTTTACTCGTCAATCTACTATTTTTTCCATTTAAACATTCTCAGCAAAAGATGTAACGTCAGTAGTAGAGCTGATCTGGGAATTTGCAGTCTCTGATAACCTCGAGATACTGACCACGCCGAAATGCAAGAATTTTTCAAAACTAGTGCGAGTATGAAGAAACTGCAATGACAATATTGAGTTTCCGTGGACTAAAGATGTTAAAAGGAAACAAAAATAAATTCGAGTGAATTGCGAGTCGGCGTGCGACTGCAGGATTAAACAACACAAAAGTATCAACCTAGTTAGCACGCTCGAGCATGTTCTTCCGATTAGAATTCGAAACCGAACTCTCCTTAATTAAACATGCTTGAAGCCGCAATTTTCTGGACGTGCGCAAGCCCGACGTTGACCAACGACGCTTCTTTCCGTCGCGCTGTCTAAATCCGTTGTGTAAATTTGGGCATCAAAAAGCCAAATGGAAACGAAATCTGTCGGAGCGAATCGGTGCCCCGCAGCCGGACCAGCAGGCTCGAACAGAAGCCGCGACCAATCGCAGCGGCGAGCGTGTCCGGAGGCGGTCGTGAGCGGAACCGAAGTGATCTTTCGCTGCCGGCGATCGAATAACAACAACGCCCTGCGCAGTCGGCGAAGCGCCGGTTCGACAACCACGAACGCGATTGGGCTTTCAATTGCCACTACTCTGATAGAATAATCTCTCACAAAAGGACCTTTAATTTTCGAAGTGGACACACATCGGGAGCGGTAGCTCAGTGCATCACCTGATATCACTGCAGCGCCCCTGACCGGGAGATCCTAAGTTCGAGTCCTGACGGCGGCACTAGCTTTTCAGATAAGTCGAATTCAGTAGCTGTCTGGAGGAGAATTATAGCGGCCGGCTGATCTGATCGGTAGTTTTCCGTGGTTTCTCCGATCAACACCAGGCGAATGCCGGAGCAGTACCCTAACAAACGGGCCACGGACCGCGCGCGATCTGCCCTTCCTCTTCCTTGTCCTATCCTCTCCCCTTATACACTCACGCTTACACTAACATGCACTACACCCACATATTCCGGGAGATCGGTCGAGAGCTTAGAGCTAGTCCCGACTGGGGCAGTGCCCCGCTGGTGGGAGAGTCCTGATTAGGGGGAAACCCCACTAGCCGACGGTAGGTCGGCGCCGGATTTCGCCATCCAGTGGGGGTAGATCACCGCCATCTTCCGAGAAAAAAACATGCACTACACTAACGGGACTAATGACCAAAGCAGTTGACGCGATCAATCAATCGAAGTGGACAAAAAATCGAAATACAGTCGACTCTGGTTATAGTGAACTCGGATATAGTGAACCCTCGGTTATAGTGAACTTAAGTCACTTGTCACGTTTCACCTACAAGTAAGCACACGAAGATTCGGTTATAGTGAACCTGAACCTCGGCTACAGTGAACGTAGGAATCACAACGTCCAGGAAATTAATTCCCTCCTGGAAAATAATACATCGCTTCAGTGCCACAAATTCCAACTCTAGGCAGCTTGAAGAAAATATCGTCGGCCAAAGGTCATAATTGAAGTCTCCCCTGAGGTAAAGTTAGCGAGCCCGGAATGGGCATCTTACTGAACCCTCAGTTTCCCTTGGAAACAAAGGTCGTGTCCTGCGTGGGCTACAACTGGCGACGGCGACGCGCGATTGCTTGCTTCAATTTCAAACTTGAAGGATTCTCTTAGGGACACATTAATATATTGAAATTTTCAGTTCGTGCTGTTTATGTATTTTTCTGTATCTGTATGTTTAAAAAATCAATCATGGAGAAATTCTATTCAATTTTGACATCATCGGATATAGAGAACCTCGGATATAGTGAACCAAAAGTGTTAGTCCGCAGAAGTTCACTATAACCAAATTTCAATGAATATTTTTTGCACAAAAATGTGACGAATTAACACTGGATTTAATAAATAGAGAGTTCAATGAATGCTTAGCGCTGTTTACTGTTATATATCGGGTGAAATGGGAGCTAAGTTCAAGAAAAATGGAGTCCCTGAGAACCTGGTTTAACGAGTACTTAATCAAACGAGCAAGGGCTCTAACGAGCACGAGGTCTAACGACTTCCGGGTTTAACGTGTAT
The DNA here is from genome assembly GCA_011170035.1 of Teleogryllus occipitalis. Lineage (NCBI taxonomy): Eukaryota > Metazoa > Arthropoda > Insecta > Orthoptera > Gryllidae > Teleogryllus > Teleogryllus occipitalis. The sequence goes on from BLKR01000010.1 coordinate 1,528,144, forward strand.
CTGGATTAATGAGTACCCAGTTCAATGAGTATTGGTTCTCATTAGTATTGGATTCATTACATATCGAATCGGGCAACAACGTAATCAGAAATTGATGCTTGATTCATCATGACTCCATTTCCTCCTCAAACACCACTTACATGATTTCGAGTAGTAGCAGATGAGAAATAAGATTGTGAGAAATAATATTATATCACGCTGTTTGTAAGTACCATAAAAATTATCCTCATAAATATCCATATTCGACAGAGGTACAAAGTGAAATATCAAAGAACGTCTTGGATACAAAATTAATCTCATCAAGATTCACACTCCTACCCACTGCTTTCCGAGAGCACGGATTAGAAGAACGAACTCTGTCCAGCTGTTTTGCCGCAATGAATCACATCTCGGACGGCGCGGGCTTTCGACCTGTGGACGTGCGCGCAACACGTCCGCCCTCCCGCCAAAAAGATGACGTCGCGATACAATGAGCACAGATCGAGCGCAGAATCCAAAGAAGCTTCGTGATTCAGGAATTCCTGCTCGGAATTGGAGCCTGGAGCTGGAAACATCTGCCCTGCGAGATTCCCGAGAGCCTCATGGAAGCTGAGGCGCAAAACCTAGGCGGCGTCGCGGTCTACGGGAGGAGGATGCGACCGACGGACGGGGGAAGACGGGCAGTTCAAATTCCAATTTAATTTCTGGTTACTGCTCCTGTTGTTTTTGTGCAGAGCTTTTCGACCAGTGTAGTTGGAGAGTGAAAAGGTTGGGAAAGGAAGTGACGATAGAAGACAAAAGCCTTTTCGGAGAGACGTGAAGTCCGGGAGTCGTTTTGGAGCTTTTGGTGGACGAAAGAAAGAAAATCGAAAGAACGAGAAAAAATTCCAGGAGTTGTGAAAGTGTTCAATGAAGAGAGAAAAAAATTGACTTTAAAGAAATTAAGGGGTGATAATTGGACATTTGAACTGTTAGCGGAAAAATAATGAAATGAACACTTGAGTATGAGAGGTCCTTTGTGATATTTAGTAAAATAAAAATAAAGGAGGAAGGTGAGTTTGAAAAAAATTATAAGGTTCCAGAGCCTAATTAATCTAAGAAGCACTGATAATATTAACAACGATCTAAGAGTTTATTTTATAATATATAAAATATAATTCATTTCAATTAATGTTAACCTTAAAATCACACTAACTTATGAATTCATATCAAAGGCCTTCCGAGGAAGAATCGAAACCACATTCTTTTCGTTCAGAAAATTCGTACGCATTTAAATAATATTTTATTGCTTGTAATTTTGGTTTAAACCTACATCAGTGTACAAAATAAAAAGAGATAAATAGTAAGAAATTTCCCTGGCACAACGAAAAGATAAAAACTTCGATCTCCCTAGTACATGAAAGCAAACGCTTTTATAGGATTTGTTGCGCTAGCTCACCAAGTCCTCATTCGCAACATTCACCTGCTTCACAACTCACCTGAAAAAGAGAACAAATTCCATTAGTTCATACAAACTAGAAGCCACATAATTATTTGGTAAGTGGACAGTATATAAAATATTAAAAACACATAACATATCCGTTTCAATTATTAAATTATTTTTTCAACCTTAGCTATTATTTCTGTATCTAAATGTTCTTTCTTATCTAATGGCAATCTTTCTTGTATCCAAATTCAATAATTTTTTAAGGCAGCTGTAAGAGAACCTTATCATTGTTTTCGTCATAATGATACAGATGACCCTTCAACCCCACCAAAAACGTGTCTTCCTGGGATATATTTCATGCTGGTTTCGACCATTGGCATGAGATCCATTTTGAAGAGGCGAGCCGCAGCAATGAATTCCGTTTGAAGGGTGGGGAGGGGGGGTAGGCAGACAGAAGAACGCAAGTGCGCGATGGACAGCAGCTGCGGCCCGCGCAACGGCGCGCGCGGGGCGTTCGGCGTGTGTTTTACGGGGCCTCGCGGTGGCCAACCGTAACTGTCACCGATCGCTCACTTCGAGCCGCCTGCTTCCATTGTTTTGCTCGTTACGTCTGTGTGGGCTGCACAGAGTGACCGCCGGAAACGCTGCCTGCGGATTGGCTACACGCCGTGTAGCTGCGACGTGTGGTTGTGCCGGTTCATTAAGGAGAGGGGTCAACGAACTTTTGCGAAATGAATTTACAACCTTTTTTTTTAAAAAAACATAGTTGTTTATTCCCACGGTAGGATTGTGTGGAACTGAATTGCAACGAGGAACATGATTTGTATAATCATGCGCAGTAATATACTAGTGTAATTATACAATCTATTATGTTCATAGTTTTGCTCATATTGCAACACTATTTCACTTAACACTAGTAATTTAAATGCTTGATTTGCGGGTAGTTTGTGCATATTATTACTGCATAATTGTTTATTTTAACAGATAATGTTATTCATTTTTTCGAAAACTTCCAGCTTGCCCTTAAGGAAATTGTTTTTTATCTAATTGTGTGCCGAAGTTAAATCTCGTAAATATTAAGAACCCAAGTATTAAAAAGGTTATGTTACATTTATTCATTATTAATAAAATATTTATTTCTTTTATGTACTTTAATTGCCCCAAATAATTTAAATATGAAAGAAAAACATGTAAATCTCGCTTGGTTTTCCGTGCACAAAATTAACTTGGAACGAATTTTATCTAGAGTCCTTTTAATGTAGTCAAAATGCATCAGCAAAACGTGGGTCACATGTTTGAAACAAGGGCAGAATATTGCGATAGGAATCTGGTTACACCGAGAAATCAATTTGAGGCCGTATAAGTGGAGCTTGCGAAAGGAGGTTGAGATTAAAATCGAGTTAAAGATTAGCTGAAAGCTTTTAAGTCTGGGTTCTATGACAGAGTTCTAAGATGCCACAATAAGCAAATTGTGTTTCGACGTATCCAATTACAAACAATATCTGAAATTGTTTCAGTTCCTTCTACTGTAATGGAACGGAGTTAATTTTAGAAGTAAATATATAGGGATGGGCATCAAATATTCGTTGAAAGAAAATATAAGATATTTAAAGGATATGGCGTTGACATGACGTTCGAGGTACAAAGGAATGAGAAATATGATTAAGAATGTTAAAGTTAATTATACATAGAAGGCACATTGTGAGTTATTGATAGTTGTAAAGGGAATGGTTTTAGAATTTGGCTCTAATCTACATAACAAATATTTTAATCTTAAAAATATGCGTTCAAATGAATTATGCTTACTGAGAATTAAAATATGGCGCATTGCTCGCCCTTCCATTCTGTTCCATCACAAGCACCTGTCACGCAGTAGCATACACAACTCATGAACGGTTTGCTCCTTGACATCTAATACGAGTAACTTCATAAGTAAACTCAAAGAGAAATTTGAAACATAAATTCAATATTCTTGTCTTAATTGAAGCTATTCAACTTCATAAAGTTTGAGTCCAAAACGTATCATTCAAGAAAGATAACACTCTACGTCTCTCACTAATTAATGACAAACATGCTAATAGGATTTCTTTCTTCGCAGAAAGGTCACAGGTTCAACAACCTTCATTAATGTAAATTACACCCACGGAAGGAGACACCGGCTGTAGTTTCATTAACGCAATAAATCAGACTTTGAGAAACCTAAGCTAGCCCTCACGTCTACTCCGAGCGCGTAAGTGACGAAGAGTGCCGGAATCCCGTCTGGCTTCGCGGAGCTGAGGCATGATGGCGCTTGTGGCTCGCAGCGCCTGGGGCGTCGCGCCGCCGCCCCCGCCGCCGCCTCGCAGCGCAGGCACCTGTTCTTGCTGTGTACAAAACAGCCGCGGGCGGCGGCGGCGGAGGGGGAAGGAGGAGGCGAAGTCGTAGGCAGGAGTGGTTGTGGCAATGGTGCCGGAAGCGGCTGGTACGACGCAGGCGGGAACGGTGGTCGCGGATGTGGTGGAATTAGGAGGGAGCGGTAATGAGGAGACTAGACGGTTGTAGACGAACGTAATAGACGAATGCAATAGAGGTTGGCGTCGACAAAGGTGACGGGTTGGAAGAGAGGGGAATGCACCGAACAGCAGTTTACGACTGACAGGAGAGTGATATGAGAGCGGCAGGACGGCAACAGGAAGATGGCAGGACAGCAAGACGGTGCCAGGAAGGCGACGGGAGGATACCAGGAGGCAGCAAGAAGGCGACAAGCCGATGGAAAGAGGCGTAATTAAGGAAACGGAATAGGGAAATATACAAGCCAGAAGACAGAAAAGAGACATGAGACAAGAGAGACTGTTGGGAGATTCAAGAGAGGAGGGTGACAGAAAAGAGACAGGAGAAAACATAAGAGAGACATGAGAGAGACAGGAGAGAAGACAGGAGGGAGAGACGTAGGTGACAAGATAGAGAGGAGGGAGAAAGGAGAAAGATGGGAGGAGGGAGACAAGAGAAAGGCATGAGAGAGACATGGAAGAGACGAGAGAAGACAGGAGAGTGTCGGGAGAGAAGACAGGAGGGAGAAGCGTGGGAGACATGATAGAGACAGGAGGGAGAAAGGCGACACGAGGGGGGAGGGAGACAGGAGTGAGAAAGGACACAGCAGGGGGATAGTGGGAAATAGAAGACAGGCAAGATGGAGACAAGAGGCCTGAAGAGACGGCAGGAGGTTCGTGGTGACGACGGGAGGGGGCGGGGCTGGAGTCGCGCGGGTGGTAGGCAGACGTGCAAGCAGGCGGGCGGCGCGGCAGGCGCGGGGGAAAGGGCGGTAGGCAGGCAGGCAGCTGCCGCAGACAATGGCGGGCCGCGCGAGTGTCACAGCTGATAATTACTGCCTGCTCGTCGTTACGGACGCATAAACAGCGCGCTTGCTTACACAGCGAGCGGGCGCGTACTACACAAACAGCGGCCAGCGCGCCGCGAACAATAACATAATGAATAATCCCTTTACAATAGTCGTGACACTTCTCTCCCTCTCGTCCGCCTTCTCTCCCGTTCCTACGGTGCCGTCGCCGCCGCCGCGGGTCGCCGCACGCCGCCGCCGCCGCCGCCGCCGCCACTCCGCGCCGTGCCACCGCCGCCTCCGTCGCCACGGCACGATTTCCTTCTCCACTCCTCGGTCGGAGCTCTCGTCAATTATTTACACGTACGACTATATAGTACATTCACACAGGCACTGCTTTCTTTTGATTTCACGATTGACCCTTAGTAATCGTCGATTTGGCACAAAGTGTCCATGAGCTCGCGGTGCTTTCCGTGAACACGCGTTGCATGTGATTTGCTTAGGAAATGGATTATGCTTTATTTCTATCGAAGCAAATTTTCCATCATACTAATGTTGAATAAAGGACTCCAATTATTGCTGTTTCTCCAACTCGATAATTTCCAAATTCATTTTAAACTAGTACATCTTACCAGCTCTTTTGTGTGTGCATCATTTGCCCGCCTAACCCATAAAAAACGACAAGATCATGAAGACATTGACCATATGTATTTAAATATCAGGTAAATTTCGCAGCTCATTGTATTTTCTCAAACACCGGAAAGTGACTTGCAGGTCGGCGTCGAAACTCACCTTTCAGTAAGAGAGCAACAACGTCACTTCCGTGCATATAACATGCACTGTACTGACGCGGATAATGACTAACGTAGTTGCTGCGTCCGGAAATAATACTCACTCATCGAAAAAAAGAAAGAAAAAAGTTCAATGTCCAGGAGCTCCAACTTTTGGATAGCTAACGAAGAGGTTCTTAAGTCCCGGACAAATAACATTTTTGTTTGCCACTAACAGTTGAAGGACCCCTACAGATTTTAAAAAAGGCCTCTAACAACGAAATTTAATGCATGAAAAGTTGTATTTATGTATTAGAAAGAATTTTCCCACCATTACATCAAACCCCGAAATAATGTGACATGGAAACTTTTTGTGTGTTCCGACGTTCTCGCTTTAACTTTCAGCGACTCATCGGACCCATACTTTCCGTCATCGCGTCTGAAGGCATGATTCACTCAAACCGCCCTGTCCACGGACGGCCACTGCGTTGCATCCAACGCGTCGGGCGTTTAATGAGTGGATTTGCCCTTGCGTCGCGGCGAGTCCCGTCGCCGGGAGGTGTGTGCCGTAGCTCGGCGTTTCCACCGCTCTGCACGCGTGTCGCTAAGGGCTCTTACACGTGCGCCTCGCAATGCGAGAGCTGCGTGCGCGTGATTGCGTCGCGCGTGCATCGATTCGCAAGAGGCCGCGTGCGTGTGCGTGCCAAGCTATTGTGATCGTGCTGAGGCAAAGATAAGGCTCTTGTCGGCTGTTTGTGGCATAGCGAAGTGGCGAGATTCGTCTTAATTGCGCTGCAAAACTAAGCTCTTTCTGATAAAAAAGAAGCAAGAGAGTAGGTACTAGAAATATTAAGCGTAATAGCATGTTTTTTTCGAATATCTTGGGTCTTAGATTACGATGTAATTGGTTATTTGTTTATGAATTAAAATTTCTGAGATTTTTTTAGAACTCGTATGTTCTCAATAAAGTTAATTTATAATTTTTTTATAAATAAAAGTGCTCATTTACGTGATGTGAAAAGTATGCGATAATTTCCTGTAAACATTTTCCCCACTAATAACTATGACACGAAGTAGTTTCTCTCTAAGTAATTTTCTGCAATTCATAACTTGTTATAAAAGTATTTTTAGAATACACAGAAACTCTCCAACACCACCTAGGTAAGTGCTCTTAGTGCTCTGCACTTTGGCTTCTTTCCTTTCATGTCTATACACTAGGAGTTAAATTGTTGCCATTCGCACATCTGACGTCTTGTTTGACATTCATTTCATAGTCTCTGTCATCTGCGAGTGACATCAGTGTTTGCAGGGAGGATTGGACTCTGGTCTTTTGTTCCTGTTTTCCCTCGCCGCCGTCCTTCATTATCAAGCCTTCAGTTTGCTGATCTACTAGAATAGTAGAGTGGGAGTGCCACACGTCATGCCACTCATGTCCTCTGCTAAAGGCAATTAATCGGTCTCTGTGATAATCAAAACAGTGGGACTTGAGAACAAAGATGCGGCTTGCAAAGAAATAATAGAAAAATGTCAATGGTATGGATGAGTTGCAAACGGAATAACATATCAAATAGAATCAACGATAATTATCTGACCTACTAATAAAAACAATTTTCGAAAACAAATGCACTTCCTTCTTTACTCATTATTTCAGAGAAAGAGTCCCTTTTGAAAGATAATAATTAAATTGCACGATTGCGTGCAGCCAAGATTCAACACGATCAGTTTTATAGCCGCTAGAACAGGGCATTGCTGTTCACGCTAAGAATAGCTAAACTAGCTACAATCCAAATTGGCTTGTTATAATTCTTTATTGAGAGTAGTTTTCATCACGATGCCATTTTTCTTTTAACAAAAAAGTAAATGTTTTGCTACCTTTACAAACGTGAGCATTTAATAACTGCCATCTCTAACGCTAATGAAAATGGAGATAATTTTAAGGAAATGACAGATAAGAAAATAATGAAATACAGATTTCAAAGAACGTAATTATTGGTGAAGCAATGTCAATGGATGTTGATGAAAGTTGTGCTTCCATCGTTACAAGCGAGGATAAAACTCGAAAACTTACGATATCTTTTCAATAATATAATATTTAAGAAATATCATGTTTGGTGTGTATGTTACCACGGTCTAGTAACTGGGCGGTGAAGGGTCTGTATTTATATTTGATTGACACATTTTCTAACCAGTAATAGGCACGAAAATAATGTAATGAAAATCAAAGAGAATAACAAATGTAATCGATGTCCCATGTCTGCTGAGGAATGTTACGGTCAACGTATGAAACACTTTCATGAGAGGAGTGAGACAAATGATGAATAACATGCCTGAACTAAAGAGAAAAAAATATAATGAAGGTACAACGAGAAAATGACATGTGCTACGTCTTCAAAGAGAACTCTAGCCGTTTAGCGTGCGGTAACGAGAACTCTAGCTTCAATAGCCGGACGTTGATTCCGAACGCGTTAATGACACACAATCGTGCCCATTACAAATTCATTGACCGATTGGATAGCGTGGGGCACGCGAGGAAAATGTGCCCCGAAGACTTCCACGGAACACGCCGCGGCGCAAGAGAAGGTTAGAATAGTACAACTTTTTTAATCACTTAAATTATGATATGTTATCATAATTTATATATTATTATATTTATCATAATCACTTAAATTATGTAATAGATTTTATGAAATGGAATAAACGATTACAATTTGTTTAAAAAAATATGTTACTGTCTAAAGAAAAGTGATTGTCTTAAAATTGGATTTGGAAACTTTATCAAAAGAAAAGTACAGAATACTAATTTTGTCCGGAAGTGAAACCCAGAGTGTAATGGACATGTTTCTACGTCAGTATTAAATTATTTATTTACGGATTATTCCGTAATACGTAAGTCAGAGCAACGATGTATCTTTTATAATATTTACTTCATCAGAGCAACGACGTACCTTTTATAACATTTATTTCATATCATTTTTGTCGTAAAATACCGTTGTTCATACAATTTCTAATTACACTCGTAGTAACCGCTAAGTCTTAGGGTGGTAATAAGACGGTAAGTCGTAAAGCTCGGTACTAGAATATGGTTTATTACGTAGTGTTAGTGGTTTGTGTATATATCTCTTATATAAAACATACATGACTTTGCTTCTATATGTAAATCAGAACAAGGAGGGAGAAAGGGAGAGGGACAGAGATAGGAGAGGGGGAAGTGGGAGAGAGAAGGGGAGAGGAAAAGAAAGAAACGAAGAAAAAAGTGAATGAAACAAATATAATGAACGTTAAAATATGAATGAGTGAGTGCATGTGAGAAAGTATGAGCAAATATGGGTGTTAATAGACGAGCACGTGAAAATATGAAATATGATGTGAGAATGAAGTTCAAAAGTAATTGTTCTAACCATTTTTATTGTATTGAATTCTTCTTTATAATTAAACGTTTTGGAAGATCTCACTTACAAAACAGTATATAATTACCTCAAAACAAAATAATTATCTTTTAATTAAAATTCTTATAAGTGTTTTCACATTTACATAACAAATTTTATGAACACATTTGCGGGATTCAGAGTACAAAGGTTATAAGTGCATTTTTGGCAAATTTTGAGTTAAGAGTATGAGTGTAAATTTAAATCTCCATTTTACTTCTTTTACAAAAGGTATTCAATTTGCTCAAACAGTTATTATCGTGGAAAGAGAATGCCTTTCATATCATTTTCTATAGTCTCATTCAACATTGAACACAATTTTCTCAACACGACATCCAGTACATTTATATTCTTTGTGCTCCAAGCCCTTCATTTTAAAATGATATTTGAAATACATAGTGGTGGTATTAGAGAGAGATAAACATAAAAAGGCTGAAGTAGTATTAAAAAGATAACTAGAGAAATTATCCAAGAAAAAACGATTGCAATTATTGACACATGTTTTTTAGCTGTCCTAAAGAAAAGAACAACAACACGTAGAACGACACTAAAGACAAAAGAAACAAGAATAAGTACGAGCAATTACATAGAGCTAATTGAGCGAAAAATGTAGGTCCATACAGTTTTTTCTCTGGAAGAGCAACGTGAAACATATTCCGGTCGTATTTATAAGTGAGCTTCGCAAGCTGAGGGCAAAGAGCAACACAGTGCATGGCTGAAACAACGTATCGGCAACGCGTGATCCGGAATCGCTCTTATAAAGCTCATTACGCACAGCGCGCTCTGCAATTGGCTGCGTTGTCGGCGAACCGACCGCTGAAAAGCGGACGCTACGCCACGCCGCGCAATGGCAACGGAACTTGCACCGAACGATGAGACGGGTTGTAACTGATGATAGCACAGTTCTTTAAAACGAAAGCGGCGGTAAACGCGGAATACCCGTGCGGACTTTCGTCTTACAAGTCTTTTATTAATTTAGAAGTTAAAGCCGCAAATTGTTAATTTCGGACCGGGAACGGTGGTTCAGTGCATCAACTGATGTTACTGCAGTGCCTCTGACCGGGAGGTCCTAGGTTCGAGTCCCGACGGCGGTAAGATTTTTCGACACTAGCTTTTCAGCTAGGTCGAATTCAGTCGCTGTCTGGAGGAGAATTCTAGCGGCCGGCTGCTCTGATCGGTAGTTTTCCGTGGTTTCTCCGATCAACACCCCGCGAATGCCGAAACAGTACCCTAACGAACGGGCCACGGACCGCGCGCGATCTTTCCTTCCTCTTCCTAGTCCTATCCTTACCCCTTACTTACACACACTAACATGCACTACAATACCATACATGACAGGAGACCGATCGGGGACTTAGAACTTCCGGCTGGTGGGAGGTGTCTGGTTGGGGAAAACCTCGTTTGCCGACGGTAGGTCGGCGCCAGACCTGGCCAATCAGTGGGAGAAGACCACCACCACCTCCCGAGAAAAAACGCACTACAGTTACGGGACTAATGACCATAGTAGTTGACGTGCTCGGAATCACTAACAATCAATAAATTAATTTCGGATTGTTTATGTTTAGTTAGTTTACGCTGGTTTTTCATCTTTCCAAAGGGGAAATCTAATTCAAAGCGGGGCCATGGGGCAACGAATCTGTGAACATGAAAATCAGACAATTTCCTAACTCATTTAATGTTCACCTATGTCAATACATTAATCTCCCAAACTTTTATAGATTTTTTCCGAATCGATTTCTCAACCACTTGCTTACTTTTGTCTCTATACTTTCTCGGTATCTCGATCAAACAGTCATGAAACTTTCTTATAGCATATTCCCTTGCAGCACTCCTTTTACCTCACGCAGAAACTTATGATTACACCAAAGGCAAGGAACGCAAAGAAAATTGAATTATTTAGTTTAAACTTCCAGAATAATGAATAATCAAATTTTAATGTTATTTTAAGCGGACAACTGTGATTTCAATTCCTTGATGTGCAGAATACACACTCTTACATATGGATCCCATTCCCTGAGGGTGAGAAACATACCGAACAGAAACGAAATGCTGAATATAAAGTGTAATCTGACTATAAGCGGTCACCAATGGTTCCAGCAGAAATTGGCCGTTAAGTGACGTGCCCGCTTATTAGGTGATGAGGTTACTGGAAGCGTAAATCACATAGATTTGTGCTACTTGCTAAGCAATCAAGAATATTTTCTTTAATGTTTTTAATTACTATCCATTTCAAAATACAATTTTAACAAGATATATAGAACCATTCACTTCCTTTCTGCTAATATCAAAACTTACCCTTGACTTGTCATGTATTCGCTTAGTCAAGAAACTCACTTTCTCCCTTGTCCTCACCGAATCAAACAAACAAACAAGACATGAAGAAGCAATTCGTATACTGCAGAAACTTTACCGCAGGGTCGTCTGACGGATTTAGCGAATGACCTTTAGATCGGATTCGCGCACATGGTGAGCTCTTACGTTAATCACAAGGGGATGGGAAGTACAAGTTACCAAACCATAGGAATGCTGTGAAATGGCACAAACGAATACGTTGTTGCTTCATTAAGAGACAATTATTGAAATCATCTCTTGTCTCCTGAATTAGAAAGAAATCCTCCTGCGAGATAAGAGACTTAGCATGTCATTATTCGAAGCAATCTGAAAAGTGTTCCGTCTTGGGAAGACATTAATGCAACAATAATCACTCATTGCAGTTCAGAGTCGCTCGGGGTGACCGCTTAATAAAGGCCACGGAATGAAGCACACCGCTGGCCGCTTATCTAGGTGGTCGTTGAAAGGGAGAAATATTTACACTTTACTATTTGCTTATGGAAAAATCAATGGGTTTCCTGAAAGTATGGCCGTTAGCAAAGGTGACCGCTTAAGCGAGGTAGCCATTTGTCTAGTTTCACTGTTTTTTCTAGACGTAAATCGCCTACATTTATATAAATGGATTCCACTTATTGTAACCATATTCAGCAGAGATCTGTAATTCTACTGTCTTATCGCAACCCCGTGAAGAATTAGAGCAAAACTGGTAGGCGTATGCTACGCCTAAAACGCAGTCAACTCGCGTTAACCGATTTTGGCCATCTTTAGGACGGCTCTGGGGATCCCATCGTTTTCCGTCCCGTTTCATCGGCGAATCGCGCGTCCCTGTCCGATCCGACCCGACCCGACCCCACCAGACTCGGTTGCGTCGGCAGGCTGACACGCGAGCCTGCGCTCCGCCCCCGGAGCTTGTCATGCGCTAATGCAGCCTTCACACCGAACAGAGCACGCCGCTCCGCCGCCGCCGCCGCCGCCGCCGCTGAGTGGATAAATGCAGCGCTTGCGACCGCCAAGTGGAGTGCGCGTCCGACTCGAATCCCGACAGCCTGCGAGGGATTTCAACTCGCTCACCCGAACGAGCACCTGCCGCGTGCTGGCGATTGTTTCCAGTAACGCCCCGCTCCCAGTTGGAGTGCTGTTTATTGAAGCTGCGTTTGCGATGAATTGCTCGTGATCTTTGAGTATCATCTCCATTCACGGGGTCGGTTATCATGTTGAATAGAGTGCTAAGTAAGGAACTTGTTATCGATTATACATATATGAGCACTCTTTGCAGGGATAACTGTGATAGTGGTAGAGGAGCAATCAAAAAATGCTGGGTGTGCTCGTGTAACTGGAATCTCGTCAGCTTGGGAGGAGATTTCAGCTCGCTCACCCGAATGAGTACCTACCGCGTGCGGAGTGCCGTGCCTGTCGATTGTTTCCCGTTACAAGTTGGAGTGCTGATTTTTGAGCCGCGTTTGCGATGAATTGGCCGTGATCTTCGAGGGTCATCATTATTAGGAGAGGTTTTCTTGTTGATCCCCATGATTAGCGAACAAAATAGGAACTATGATACGAACACTAGCTAATCTGCGATGAAAGTAGTAGCAAAAGCTGATGAACCATCAAAATGAAGAATGGAAAACAATAGCATTATCATGAATCGATGTGCGCATCGGATTCGCATTCCGAGAATACGCAAAGGATTTCAACTTGATCGAAACGATTACCTCTGCCATGGTGTGATTGATGTGTCTCTTTTAAATGGAGATTATCATTATAAGTTGAGTATGGCATTAATTGTTAACATTAACACAGCACGTATACTTCAGTACCCCAGAGCACGTAAAAATACATTTTGATATTCAACTGTAGATATAAAATATTTCCAAAGGAATATTTACGTAGATTCAAATTTGATGTATGGAAAGTATATTGAGATAATGAAAATGTGCAAAGAAGGCATAACTCTACAAGCACTTGCGTTTTTAAGTCGTATATTAAATTTAAATAAGAAACTAATTTCAGAGACGAGCGAATCATAAATATCTTTCCTGTAAAAATATCTTCTACCCACTAGCAACTAATAAACACCCTCGCAGAAATACGTCCATAATTTCCATTCGCAAAGTGACAGATTCTCTATGCCAGCGAACGGAAGATATTCAAGAATTCATTAAACCGGCCGCGTGCTTCAAAACGTCTCATTAAGGCAGTTCTTGACAAATTTATTCCTTGCGGCATTCCACTTCTCGCCCGTGCACGGGTGGCCAAGGCCCAACACGTGCTTCTCGTCGCCACAAACACGCGTGGCAAAATAACTTGCGGCTGACGACCGCTTCGACATTCTCGGGCGTTCAGGCAGGCACGCGGCGGCGACGGTATCGGGGAACGCGCGAAGTGGCGACGGCGGTGGTGTTCGAGGAGGGGACGGTGAAGTGGGTTTTGGCCCCGGATAGTCGTGTCGAGCCGCTGTTTACGAACGACAGTGATGGTAGTAGTGATGTGCCAATTACGGCGGCTTGGATGATCAGAATGATGGTGACGGTGACGGACATGATAGCTGTGCTAGTGACAGTGCACGCTGAGCAATCGCACTCATTACCACGTTGATGATCACGTGTGTCTGGCAGATGCCAAAACAGCGTAGAGATGAAGAAGCATAGTGTCTATTTAGAAAGGCCGTTTGCACTTCCTTACAGAGGATGTAAGAGATGGAAAGGATGAAGCCTACAAATGCTACAGGACAGACGATAAAAATGGAAGAGAGAAATACGGTGATGCAGTACATGACGGAGGAGTACAGAGAGAACAATTCAGATGATATATGCGGAGGAATTTAATGGGACAGAAGAAATTGATTAACGAGGATGGAAAGTAATTGAAGAAACTGCAGGTAAATACCATAGTTAAGTCAGAGGCTATTAACAATGACCACGATATCGACAATAACCAGAACTCTGGCAGAGATAGAAGTAGACGAAGACCAAACCAATATTGGTTTCGAAAACAAAAAAACACGGCGACATGGAGAACAAGGACGATGACCACATTACCAACCAAACCACTGTCGATATCAATGGTAAAGATGACAACTGTAACAACCCCAGCGGTGTCACCGACAATGACATATGTTCAGCTGCGTTGGCCCTGAAGTCTACCACAGAAATATTCGCAACAAAATCACAAAAAACACCGGTGACAAAGAGAACGTGGACAACGACGAAACCTCTAGCGATGACAACTCGCAAAGAGACTGAACCAACAATGACGAAGCCAACGACGACAGCAAGTGTACCGCGGCGGTGGCCCCGTCTTCGGCGACAGCAGCGCTGCCGCATTTCGCGGCGACGGCAACGGCGTCGGCGTCGCGGCGGAGTCGACGCCCCTCATCGTCGTCGGCGGCGGCGGCGGCGTCGTTAGCGGCCTTGTTAACGTTCCTGGGCAGTTTCCTCGCTCTGGTGCGCGGCCAGCGCGTCGCGGCGGTGGCGACGGCGACGGCGGTGGCGGCAGCGGCAGGCCGCCGCCGTCTATCGTTACTACCGGGGGATTTACGGGCGCACACAAACCACGCGGCACCGCGCCTGCCCGTCTGCCCGCCTCCCCGCCACCCGCCCCGCCCAGGCGCCAACAACGACGACGCACCCGCCGTACGCAGGGCGTCTTCCTCGCCTAATTCTTTAGCGTTGTTTGGTTTGTGCGGGGCGTAATGATGTGTCATTCATTGGGAAGGAAATCGAACCATTTGCTCGCTCCCTCACATTTCTCCCTTTATTCCTACCTCTCCTCTATGCCGTTCTGCCCTTTCTCTCGCATTCTGTCCCCCTGCCTCCTCTCCCTGTTTTCCTCTTGTATCCTATCCATCTGCCTCCTTCCACCCATACCCCTTTTTCTCATTTTCTCACTGCAAACTTTCCCAATTCACTCTTTTATTATTCTGTAATTAACACATTTCCTTGAATATTTTGTACGTTCTAGTACAAAACGTATACGTTTTATGATTTCGTACTTTTTATGACGCTCATACGTATGATTTTTATGCTCACTTTTAACCTACTGTTTCTGTTTTCTTTCAGCTAATGGAGTTCATATATAATATAAAATATTCTTATTATTTCTGTTTCCTTGTTTTACCCCTTTCGTGGCTGGAATCTCATCCGTGCCTTCTCCTTCAATTTCAATTATCTGCAACGTCGCCATTTCCACTGTCTAAATTACAAGGGAGACTTTGTTAGCATTTCCGTTCACAACGCCATCGTAACCCTATTTCCTCATATCCGTTCTCTTCTGAACCATGGATTTGCATCACCTAATCACTTTCGTCCATTAGACCATTTATAACCCTTGGGTGAATTACTGCCTGCTAGCTCGCGCACCCATCTTCACCCACGAAGCCGTAATTTCGCCACGCACCATCTATGCCGTCGATGTTCGCACCTCGCGCCAGCTCTCTTAATATAGAATTGTTTGGGCGCTCACGCGACCCAACGCGGGGCGCGCGTTCGCCTATTTTACGACTAGGCGCGCGCCCGCCGACGGGGCGGGAATCGAAATAAACGCTCCGCGAATATATCTCGCGACGCGGCCAGCGCGCTCAATGTTGTAGCGTTAATAGAATTACAAAATTGTCATTTACTGCTTACGGCATGTTAACAAATAACGATACACCCCGCGCGCCCATGCCGAGCGCAAATTCATTTTCCCGCTGCTCTGGGGAAAGTGGCTGTCATTGAAAATTGACGTATTCCCGATGGTCGCTACGCCGCCGCCGCCGCCCCGCGCGCGAAATAACGAAGCGCTGATCAGGGCGGTGGGTGGCAGTGCGGTGAAGTGGTGATAACTGTTGAGTGGTGACGGATGTGACGAATGTATGATGTTAACGTATTCAAATGTGGAAAGGGATGTGTAGAATGGTGAGACTTTAGTAAAATAAGACAATGATGGGTAATGGAGAAATTAACAGACGGGGTAAACGATATGACTCTGTCAATATATTTACGGTACAGATGTGGGATTGTTGTATGATTTACTAAGTATGAAGTGAATAGTAATCTGTAATAAATTGTGGAGCTAAGGTGAAATGACTTTGAAGTGTATCAAAGTGTTGCAAGTTATATTGCTAAACTAAATTCTGTAGAATATTCAGTTAACCGAAACTACTACATACTGCTAAGTATTATTTCAATTATTATAAGTATTGAGTAAGAGAAGTGAATTTTCTCATTAAATTTTATTTCAAATTTAAATATTGATTGAATTCTAAAGAATATTCTAATACCGAGTTTTAATGAATTCCATTTCCCTTTCAGATCACAAAATTTGCACTATTCCTCAGTCTAAAATTCTCACAAATCAATTATTTCAATAACGCCCGAGTCTTGTGCTCATTCCTTACACTGCAGTGTGTTAATTATTTTTTCCGTATACATGTGTGCAGTGGAAGGGCGATGAAGTCCAGCAATGGAGCGCCGATCGTTTATTTTCTTCGCAGTCGCCACATTCCGGGCTCGTCTGCCCCCCCCCCTCCCCGCCGCCCCCGACCGCGTAAATCGGCGCTGACTAATCACGCGCGCCATCTGGCTCCGAATAAACAGCCGAAGCTGTATAAATTTCCACGCAGCCGGGCCTATCTGTGCAAGGGACCCCCACATGTACCAAACTGCCCAAGTCTGCTTGGCCGTTCGTGATTTGCAATGGCCTCGAAGCGTATTCGTGATCGTAAGTATGAGTTTCAACTATTCAAGCTTCCGCTATGAGATCGATGGTTTGAAAAACTACGATATTGTTGAAGTGTGAAAGAAAGAGTTTGTAAACAAAAGTTTCAACGATCAAATTTAATATGTTTGAATGTGGCGCATAAAGATGGCTAATATTTGCTCCAGGAGAAACGAGCCAGAAAAGAGTTTTCGAATAAAATGTCTTTAGTTTATTCAAAATTGCTGAAATATATTAGGGGCTCAGTACACTAATGTTAATTTATTTGTGGCATAAATATTTGTTTTGTTAAGTTGTTCAACTAGACTTCTTTTGTAACTTATAATTGAGAATATACTCTACGTACGAAATATAAATAAGCACATGTTAGGCACGATATTTTGAACACATTATTAGTTATTTACCAAAATTTGTCAGCATTCTCGAATATATTTATTAGAGGTCCGCAACCCTCTTCACAAGCTGTCATTCATTCCCGGTTCAGGCACTTCGGACCCACATATTTGCATATCCCACGTATGCCAGCATTGTTGGGACCAACATCAGCATCCATCCGGCTGCACGCAGTTCTCGTTACGGCTTCCGCCTAACTCGGGAAAGAACGGAAACGGCCTTCCCGGGTTACGCTGTTAGCGCACGGGTAGTGCGCGATCACGGTTTCGCAATACCCATCCGTTCCCCTTTTACGGCCCTGGTCGGGGCCCCGCCCCCCACTCCAGCGCGACGCGACGCGACGCCCGCCGCCGCCGCCAGCGCGCCCTGGCGGCCCCCGCGCGCGATGCGCCTCGTATGGGATTCCAATAACGCCTGGATCTGCGAGATAAAGGAACTAACTTTAGATATTCCGCCGGTAAGTGTCCACTTCCGTCGTGCAGGGCGCTTCCTTCGCTGCGGCGTCTTGGCCGCCCGCTCCCCGCCTCTTCTCCCTCCGCCCCCCGCCGCGCGCACGGGCTAAAAACAACCGAAACGTAATGAAACGCCCTCTCCGACCCCGCCCCTCTCCGCTCCGACCCTCCCCGCCGTCGCCGCCGCCGCCGCCTCCTCCGCCACTCATCCGTGCGCGGCCCGAATGACACGTGAAATGGCACGGGGAATTGGAAGCCTTTCGCGCAAAGGGCGGGAGGTTATTAGGAAAATGACATTGAAAATAACCCCGGAGAGAATGGCTGCGCGCTCTAGACGCTTGGTGGGGCGGCGGTGGCACGGCGGGGCGGCGGCTACGGGGCGGTGGCGGCGCGGAGGCCGGTGGGGCGGCGGCGGGGTGTTGGTGACGGGGTGGTGGCGGCGGGGTGGTGACGGCGCGCAGGGCGGTGGCGACGGGGTGGTGGCGGCAGGGTGGCGGCGGCAGGGCGGTGGTGGTGGCGGCGGCGGTGGCAGTGGGGCGGCAGCGGCGGGGTGGCGGCGGCTGGGCGGCGGCGGCGACGGCGGCGGTGGCGGAGGCGGGCGCGGGTGAAAAAGTCTGCCGACGGGGTGGGACGCGGGTGGAGGAGGCGGCGCCGAAATGGGTGGGGGTGGGGAGGCAGACCGATAGGCGGGGATGACGATGATGGAAGCGGAAGTGGCGTTGATGAGAAAGAGTAGGTAGTAATGAAGATGAGATGTGGGGACAGCGATGAACACGGCAGTGGATGGTGATTGAGGCAAGAATCAAATGCTCTTGCGGGAGATGATTCCTACGAGTAGTAGTGGTGATGGAACGAGTCCCGATTTGAAGCATATGAGAAGTACCAAAAACTTTGGTGGTAAAGAGAGAGACGACATATGGAATTCAATGTAGGTGAAAGGTAGAGGTAATGATAGAATGGATGATTTTACCCCAGAAAAGAATGGCAGCGAGACAAACATGATAGAAGTGAGAAAAGAAAAATGACACAATATTGTGAAAGCGATCATAGACAAATTGTATGTCCTTTGCCATCGTATGTGGCAAATTAGTTATGGGGAAAGATAACTTGCAATGCCATTTGAACACAATGATGTAGATTAAAAGGTTAAATAGACAGAAAAACGAAGCGAAAATAAGTACGAGTAACTAAAAACAAGCGGATAAGTCAACGACGCTAATGACGGGTTTAAATATTCTACCAGAACAATAAATTCAACCAGAGTTAAGGAGAAATATTACTATAGCGAAAATTATTATTAAGGTAATATAATAAGGCAGTAAGAGAGTTAATGTCGGAAGTGCGTATCGGATAGTCTTCAACGACTAGTAGCTGCCATGTGACAGGTGAATCCGAGAAAGATCGCGTAAAGAGAAAGGATACATTGTGTTGGCAACAGCACGCGTCGTGGGAGTCCAAGGGAAGAGAAGCGAGTGGCTGGAGAGGGTGGGAAATGGCAGAGCAGAGGAGGGTGCGGAAGCACGAACCGCAGGGGCGGGGAGGGAAGAGGGGTTGGGGCGGGGCGGGGTGGAGGAGGCGCGGGGAAAGCTGCCCTAATAAAGGGGATTGACTCGGGCGGTCGCGACAATTTCCTGATTAATCCGGCTGCGGTGGGGCTCGGATCGCGGCGCTAAACATAAATTGGAGCGGCCGCGGATCGAAAATCGTGCGAGGTGGTGGAGACGGCGACGATGGCGGAGAAGGCAGGGCGGAGACGAAGATGATAGAGACGGGAATGACGGTGGTGGGATGATGGTGGTGGGAGTGAAGGCGGTCGGGGTGATGGTGGTGGGGATGACAGTGGCAGAGATGGTGGTAGCGGGTATGACGGTGGCGGGGTGTGGCTCCGGGGAGGGTGGTGGCGGGGAGGGTGGTGGCGGGGAGGGTGGTGGCGGGGAGTGTGGTGGCGGGGAGGGTGGTGGCGGGGGTGGTGGTGGCGGGGATGAAGGTGGCGGGGATGGTGGTGGCGGGGATGATGGTAGCGGGATGTGCACCAGGGATAGTGGTGGTGTCAACGGCAGTGGCGGGGATGACGGTGGCGGGAACACTGGAACAGTGCCGGGGCTGACGTTGGGTGAAGGACGTCCAGAACTGTGGCAGCAGGAACAGCGATGGATGGACTTAGCAATGGTAGAAGTGATGGCGATTGAAGGGGATGGATGTGACGGGAGCAGCAGCGGAGACGGCAGTAGCGTCGGAGGAGGAGTCGGCAGCGGCATGGACAGCGAAAGCGGAGTGGGGAGAATGCAGAGACGACGGTGGACGAGACGTCGATGGCGGAGGCGGCAGTGGCAGTGTCGGCGACTGCCAACGCGACGGGTGCGGAGACGGCCAAGGAGACCAACCTGCGAAGACGGTAATGGAGACATTGATGGAAGTGAAGATGGAAGCAAACGCTGAAATTGTGAAAACTCCTTGACAGCTTCTGTGATGGAACCAAAGGTCTGCAAATAAAGTCATACTTTCTTGAATGAAGTTGATGAGTACAAGAATGTTTTATTTGTTCCATCTACTTTGAGAACCTTTTTCCATTTCTGAGCGCATTACAATTACTCAGGGAAACCGCAATGTGAATTAGGAAACATTCTTGCTTTGCCTGGCATCAGAAACGTTCGTGACTATCGATTGTGACAAGAGGATTTGGAAGTAATAGTCTTCAGAAATATAGAAATTCTTTTCTACATTTAGAATCCTGAAAGAAAGCATTTTTTATGACCTATATACTTAATATATAGACATTCTTTATCAGTAAAATGAACAAAAACGGTTGATCTAGTAAATAAATATAAAGAGGAATGACTACTCGTTTAATGTCGTGAAATGTATTCATCTAATAACATATTTTGTCGTGAGGTTTCTGTAATTTAGTTAACACAAACCTGTCGATGACGATCTTCAATCACTCTCTCGATTGTGTATCATAGTATCCCTACTCTCTCTCTCTCTCTCCACTCCCCAATCACCTGAAACCCCATCAAATGACTCACTTCACTTCCCTGCACCCTCTGCGTCATTCTATTACAGCCGTGCCGTGCCCTCTCCTCTCCCGCTGGGTCTCCTCGGCGCCGCAACACCATACGGAAAATGAACGTTGCCGAGCGGCGCGACCCGCGCGTCTCGGTCGCCGTGCGCGTGCGCCCCCCCCCCCCCGAGCGCTGTCCCTCGCGCCCGTGCGCCGCCACCGCCGCCCATTAATTCGCGGCCGCAAGAACAAGGAGCGGCGCCGCAATCATCTGGAAAGCGCGGTTAACGTGCTGGGCACCTGAGGCCAATAACACGCCTGACGCGGCGAGGGGGGATGGTGATCGTGTTACTCGCAACGGAGAAGGATGGTCGAATTAACGAAGAGCCCTGGAGGGCAGAAGAAAGTAATGGAAGCACTGACTTTGCTGCTCGGTCGTGGCGACTTATAGGCTGTTTCTTGCCCTCTGATGAATTGTTTAGTTATAGGTTGACTTGTGTGGTTAAGATGCTGGGCATCTGAGACCGACTGGGAGTGGGAATGGTTGATGGATAGGTGGTATTATAATGACAACGGAGAAGAATAGTGGCAGTAAAAATGATCTCGGAGCTCGTAAGAAAGTGTTGGAAGAATTGACTCGCACTAGGACGAGGCGGCGGTGGAACGTTCCCATCAGTTTAACTGTTTCGTTGTAATTACGCTGTTTCTATTAGGGAGATCTCACTTGATCTCATCTCTTTGTAAGTATAAAAGAAGTGATTATAATAAGTCATTAAATGTATTAACAGTGATAGTGGTATTGACCAGGGATCGTTGATACGAGTGGTGTCGTTAGTGACAGTGACAGTCTTAACCATTTGCAATGCTTAAGACGTTACAAACTAAGGATATTACGATTACGGTTCCAGAGTCGGTAATTGAAAAGACAGTAATGGTACTGTAATGGCAACGGCAGGGATGGCACCAAAATAGGAAGTCTTCCATCTTCGTCCCATCTCCTGCGAACGTGCGGGAAAGACGCAGAGAGTCGGGTAGGCGCCCGTGTGGCCGGGTGTACGGCAGCAGCAGCGGTCGCAATTTAACGTAATAAGGGCGGCCGAGGTCGGCGGCGACGGCGGCGGGGCCGAGAGTGGCGTCGCTTGGAATCTGGCGGCGGCGGTGGCGGCGCCGCGGGCGAGGGTAATGCGGGCGTTACGGCTGCCAGTCGAATAAAGGTTTGGGGCCGCTCGGGCCGCCAGCGACGACGGCGACGGCTGCCACGCAGGCGGGAGGGAGGGCGAGGCGGGGAGAGAAGGCGCAGGACGGAGGCGTTGAGACGAGGTGGGAGGTCT